>JAJKFI010000003.1:16968419-16989823 GCA_029204185.1 Lerista edwardsae
TAATAATAATAATAATAATAATAATAATAATAATAATAATAATAATAATAATAATAGCAGATGTGATAACCATGCGGCCCCTGTACCGCTCCTTGACAGCAGATGCTCTCCTTGCTGGGTCTCGCACAGCATAAGGCACAGCAGGGAAGATAGGCATCTGATGGATGTTCTGAACCTGTTGGGAATGAGTAGGTGGCGGCGGCGGCATCTGGCCTAGGCGCCTGAGAGGACTGGATGGATTTCTGGAGGCAAAGTCTGTCACGGGCTACAGACCATGATAGGTTGTGTAAGCTCCTTATTATAGAAGTAGGCTACCTCAGAATGTCAGATGCAGGGTAACTGCAAGTATCTTGTTGTCTTGTGTGCTCCCTGAGGCATCTGCTGAACCACTGTGCGATACAGGAAGTTGGACTAGATGGCCCCTTAGCCTGATCCAGCTGGGCTCTTCTTATGTTCTTATGGGTGCATAGAAGCCCTCAATCTGGCTTTCTGGGAGGCTTTGCTTCCCAGCCCGTCCACTGGTGGGTCCCAACCCACAATTTGGCCGCTAGACTATTGATAGAAACAGAGAAAGTAACTGAACACATGACATTAACACACTATCGTATTAATCTACTAGCAGCTTAAAATGAGCTGCAAGCCCTGTGAAAACATTTTGAATAGTTTAATACTTTATTCCATAAAAGTTCATCATTTTCCTCTCATCCTGCAAGCTGTTGCTATCTTACTGTGAATAAATTATTAGCTGATTTGCCAAAAATATACAGCATTAACTGAGGCAGAGAAATGGATGATAAAACATGTAGAAAACTATTGCTGTGAATTCATTCATATGATTATTATTTAGGCTGCATGTTCAGTAATTCAGCTTAGAAAACACACAGTTTTGTTTTGTTTCTGGTAATCAGTAAATATGATTTAGCAGTACTACTGAACTTTCCTGGCACACAGCAAGTTAAGGCCTCAGGCAACCCAATGCTGTACTTGGAGGCTCCAGTAGGAGCAGCAGTTCCAAAATGGTGGCCTCTGCATCTAGAAGCCACCTTTGCACTACTCTTGCATGATTGGACTCTCATCCTCTGAGTTTTACAATAGATCCTCTGTTGCTACTAGATCCTGTATACCAGGGGTCTGTAAACTTTTTAGCTGGAGGCCTACATCAAATATCTGGCACGGTGTCAAGAGCCAGAAAAATAAATAAATAAATTTAAATTTAAATAAATACATTAGAGACAGAACTTAGAAGAATGAACAAATGGGCTCGAAGTTCCAGGATTCCTCCAAGCACCAACACACACCACAGAAATATAGCACACATTTTAGTGGACTCCCATGCCCTCACCACACAAGCAGCTTACTTGAATGGGCTGGAGTAAATATCTCAGGAACAGCAGATCACAGGAAAGAAAACACCCAGAGCATGTTCTGAAGGTGCCTCTCCAACCCCCAGAAAGCCGTCTAAGGCCTTCAGAGGGTGTTGAAACGTCATTTCCAGATCTTTGGGAAAACGAGGAAGTGACTACTTTTGGCCTTCCAGAGGCACTCTGAGGGCCAGGGAGCCTCCCTGGTCCACAGAACACCCTCTGCAGCTTGGATGGTGTAGCCCATGCCAGCAAGGTCAGAGAGCCAGAAGCTCACAGGGGACCAGAGGCTTGCCGCAGGCCAGATAGAGACTCTGAGGGCTGCCTCTGGCCCCTGGAGACTCTGTGTGGGGGGTGCATCTTGGAGACCCCTGCTGTATACCATTACAACCAGGGTAAAGAGATATTTTAGGAGATAATATATGGGTGCAAAGCCCTTGCTGATTTCAATGATTGGGTCTTCCCATACTCAACTGGTTCCCCTTCTGCATTAATGATAAATTTGTTAAGCTGAAATTTAAGACCTGAAAGTTTCTAGGTTAATATCCCAATCCTATGGGGCTGCTGTGTTGCAGGAACATGCATTCCAGCAGAATATCACTCTTTACAGCCATTACAAAATGTGAT
This sequence comes from Lerista edwardsae, assembly GCA_029204185.1. NCBI lineage: Eukaryota > Metazoa > Chordata > Lepidosauria > Squamata > Scincidae > Lerista > Lerista edwardsae. The sequence goes on from JAJKFI010000003.1 coordinate 16,970,408, forward strand.
GTGCCACAGAGTACAGCCTGAGAACAAATAGTAAAGAGGTGGTGGAAGCAGTGGTGGGTGATGGGCAAAATAGGGCAGGACATGGGCAGAATGGAGTAGGAACTGTGGTAGGGGTGTCAAGGGTGGGAAGGGAACAGTTAACAGTGGCAGCAGCTCTGCTGATACCTTATCTCCCTTCCCAGCCTTGATCCACCTACCCAGGTCTACTCAGACTTGCACCAACAAAATAGTGACCACAGGTCTGAGTAGACCCATCAGAGCAGGGAACAAAGATCCTCAAGCAAGGGGCGACTCTGATGAGTGCCTCCTCGGCAGGTGCAGCTCACACTTTGATGGTGTGGTTGCATGGGTGGGGCTGGGGATTTTGACAGGACTGGGCTGTAAAAGTGGTATAGGATAGTAGCTTGATATGAATGATGACATATAGCATTTGCACTGGATACACTATCCCCTGACCCTGGAGAAGGAACAAATTTTCTTTGAAACTCTTGACCAATCAGGCTGATAGGCCAGGGATTTGTACCATTTGCCATTTGGGACTATCCAGTGGAGCGGGAAAGAAGAACATTGCTTTCGAGGCATGTGGTTAAGTACTAAAAGCAAATATGGTGTAAAAAGAATAACTACACGTCAAGACAAGGATGGTCCTTAATTATTGCTGCCGCTGAATTTCTGTCACTTGACCCACCTGGTTGATAGGAAGCATGGTGGTCTGAAGGGACAATGTTTCCCTGAGACACTATTGCTGTCTCCTGGACGAGCAGCTAGGGGACGAATTCTAAATTGTAGATATCCAGGGCATTAAAATATATCCAAGAGGGTTTCTCTATGACACATTCCCTTAGCATAATAGGAAAAAAAAACCCAAATTGAACTTGTTTTGTTTATACAGCACACAGAATATATGCAATCGAACCCTCATTTGCAAATGTTTACTCTATCAAAAGCATCATTAGGCTATACTTTCTAGGTAGCATGCAGAGTAAACTAATGCACATCCAGACTGCAGGTGTTGATTAGACATTTCTGTTCAAAATGAGAATTACAAACACTTACATTTAAATTGTCCTCTCTCTCCCCCCCCTCTTTCTCTTGAAATAGAGTTAATTAATTCCACAGGGACTAAGATGCAGAAAGCCTAAACTTCAATGAAAGTACAGGTTAAGAAGAAAGAATGCTAAAAAGACACGCTACCTTAACTGATTTAGCAAAGCGTGCTCACTTTCCCTCTTGGTGGCAGTCCAAAGTTCCCTGGGTTGTTGGCAATAAGCATAGAATCAAAATATGTTTTCAAAGAAAGCAATATATCAAAACAAATATTTGTCTTGAGTGACCTAGCTACATGCAGATGATAATGCTTCCCTGGATTGCTTGCAGTTGTGAGCAATATAAACAGGGTCTTAAGAAAAAGTTTGTCGAATAAAAACAACACATTAATGAAAATGTACAACCTCTGTCTTTATCAAAAGGCAAGTAAGCTACACTTCTGGTTTTTCCTTTAGGTGCATGTAGACAAAAATGATCTGAAAAAAACCGCTGCCCTAAAAGACTGTGGATCTGAAAAGACAGTTGTTTCTGCTCAAGAAATTTCTTTAGCTTCACAAAAAAGTAAATGCCATTATTCGAGTGGAAATTGTGTCCACTCCTTCCCTTCCTCATCATCCTGTTCTCACAGGCTTTGCCACAGTGGAGGTCAGAGCATGTTTTCCTGGGAGCATCTCGTACCCATCATCAGGCTTCTGCAAATAGCTCTGTTTCTGCCAGCTGTTTGATCATTCCTAATAACCTTGCTATCAAGAGGCTTAGACAATAATAAAGCTGGTGATTGTTTGAATCTGTCTTTCATGTTAGGGAACAAGAGAAATACAAACAATTTTGATTAAGAAAATAAAAAAGTTGAGACTGAATTTGTCTTACGTTTTATAGTATTGGCCTGGCCAAGGTACTCTGTAGTTGGGTCCACAGTCATAGGGAACCCCACTTTGCGCTAGCTAACTGATCCCAAAGCCAATGTGCCTAATGGTTGTGTCCTCCCCCTTCACCCCACTCCTACGTCCAAAAGCCTCGTACAACACTAAAATGACAAAACACAAGCTTGCAGTGTCAACACAAGGGTGTCAAAGGCTGTTATCATTTTACTGGGTGGAAGTTAAGTTGTGGACAGCTACTGGGAGGGCTGTAAGGAGGGGGTAAGGGAGTGGAAAATTACTGCGCTTGGCCAGAGAACTCATAGTATTTAGGTATAAAAGCCCAGCTGCATCTGATAGAACACTGAACATGATTTGCGGTATCTCCGTGTGCCTTACCTACAATACTGCCACACCTTCCTCTTGGTGTACATCATTGGATTAGACTGTGGGCACGTGTCCTACGGGACGCGTACCCATGCTGCCCTTGGTTACTGGTGGCAACAATAGGATAAAGTGCTTACCATTGTATTTTCAAGGTACTCTCCAAAATGATGGCAACAAAAGACCATACTTTACGGAATCCTTAAGGGCCTGCAATTTTATCAAGAATTGCATCAAAAGGAAGGGATTTGTTGATTTCTTTATATATTAGGGATGATCCTGGTCTCTCCCCAATCAGCAGTGCCAAATCTATTGTTTAACAGCTCTGAGATTTTGTCCCAGGGGACACACTTTTGCTTCTACCATGTCCAATGAACCCTAGCTCTTGCAAGCTCCTCAACTAAGACCATTTTTGCATGCCAAAAATTAATGCCCAATAATTTGTAGAAAAGGTATATTGCTCTATAAGGCGGTCCTTGTGTGTAATGTATACTACTGTCCCTTTTAGGCTTTAAACTATTCAGCACAACGACTATGCTACATAAGCATTTACAAAATGCCTGGCATAATGCTATACTAGTCCCAAATGGGCTTTTCACACTACTGCACTGATAAATAATAAACAACAATTTCTTTCTCACTTCTCAGTACAACAGCTTTCCAATTACCAGACTTGTAAAGGACATAAAGTTAGTTAGTACTACTTAGGGTTACTGATTTATAATGAATCATGAAGCGTTCCAAAGACAGCAAAACCTTGAATAAAGGTTAATTTACATCCTTGAATAAAGGATGGCATCACCATCAATTCAAGACCTTGGAGCATGGAGGTTGTGCTCAATGCATGGGTAGGGAAGCAGGATCATGCCCACTGTTCCTGCTCTTGTCAAACATTTTGCTGAACATCAGAAGAGACTCTTTCCGTATATAACTTGTCTGCACCCAGTGGCTATCAGTATAACTGGACCCTACACAAGGCAGATCCTCTTTAGACCTTGGGCTGAATGCCCAGAATCAAGAGTGGATCCAACAAGCAAGATCCTCTTACTCCCCTCTTTCAGGGCGCAATCCTAACCTTGAGTTAGGATAGCATAGTTGAGCCAACAAAGTTTGGCTGGCACAAGGGACACCGTGAAGTGTGTTTGGACTACTTTGGAGTCAGATAGGCTAGCCATCACAGAGATGTGAGCCATCCTCCCTGACTCAGAGAGTGGTCCAAATGCGCTTTATGGTGGCCCTTGTGCCAGCCAAACTTTGCTGGCTTAACTATGCCGGCCTAAATCAAGGTTAGGACTGTGCTCTCAGTGTTCCATGAACAAGGATGTCATGAGACAAGGTCTCCAATCTTCTGTATACCTCTTCTCTGTTAAATCTTTCTGACTACTAAAAAAGGCTCATCTATTTTTGTGCTATTCTTGTTCTGCATCCTGTGATCATCAGGCTCTTTGTATGCCTGTGCTATAAGGTGGCCAACAATATATGAAATGTGATCCACCAGGGCTAAAAGAGCTAAATCCTTTGGAAAAAGTACTGTAAATATATCTGAGGCAAAAACATAATTCTGCTCATAATGCACCATGCACATGCATCATTGCACTTACTGAGGGTCGGGGGGGGGGCAATTCCAGCCTTTGTCCCAGGTCCTCTGTAAGCTGGTGTCATCACCGGTTCCTTCACTCCTCATATACCAGCTCCAATCACTTATAGGTCATGACTTAATTTTTGGTGGGTTGAGAAACTGACAAGTTTTTGTACATCGTGTTAAACAACCTGCTACTTGGGGGAAGCAGTGCTGCCCAATCACCATTATAGCCTCAGAGGCTTAAGCGACTGATAGAAATGACACTTTTTATAGGTAGGTTTCAATGCTAAAATGCTTGGAAACCGCTGCACTAGAGCACCTATCTGTCTGACGTCATGCGTGTTTCTTTTTACCATTTTTAATAGCACCTGTCAGCCATTTTTTTTAAAAAAATAATTTTTACATATATAAATTAATGTTAGACTGTATTCTACATACTTGACATCTTCATTATCTCAAATTAGTGTCTCATCAACTTTCTAAAAAGGGGAAAGGGTTCATGAGTACTCATTTTTACTGATTTGTTGTACTTTCTGTTGACTTGTCAGAGTCATTTAAAACAACATGTGTACTTTGAAACGCAGAATATCCTCGAAGTTTATTTCTACAACTGTGTCATTTTGGACCCTATTAGCATGCTTTTAAAAACATACGCTACCCAAAATAGAACTTGAATGGCGGAAAGAGTTAGGTTTAATCTTGCCTACCATAGGACAATGACAGCTTCTGTAATGATGCGGAAATTGTGGGTATTATGTTTTGAAACTATAGGTATATTCTTTATTACAGTGACAGTTAGAGATAACAAGATTTAGTCCTGGAAGAGGATGCCCTAATCCCAGAGATCTTTAGCAGTGCCAACATAAATGCTTCCTAGTAACTGTATGAAAGAGTCCCATTTCTTTGTATTTCCTTCTTGATGTTTGTTTATAGAATCAGGAGCCGAAATAGCTAGGTCAGCTTTTTATTCATTGTAGTTTTGAATGATTTTACAATTACTTCAGGGATACATTTGTGTAAGTAGAAACAACTGCAAAGAATTGTAAGTCTTGAATATTGCCCTGGAATGAGGAAGTATAAAATAAACCGAAGCAGGTTTTTGTCCAATCTGTGATGATTTCAAACAAAACTCACAGCTTGTTCTACAACCAAGCCAACTTAATAGTCATCAAGTAGCTTTTTCAAACACACAGCCAAATCCTATGCAGGGTAGGACTGTCATGTGGAAGCATTTGTGACAGCTGAACAGAGTTAAAAATGGCCGCTGGCAGTGCACAGAGAGCTTCATGGGTGGCCATTTTGGGAGTGCTTCCACAAGAGGCAGTAGTGCTATGAGTCCACTGATGGACCCCACTGCATCTGCCAAAGTAAATAAGGCAGCATGGGTTGGGAGTGGGTGGTGGTGAACCTGGACAGGGGGGGAGGTATGGAGGCAGAGAAGCTACAGGAGAGGGCATAGCAATGGCACACCCATGACTATATTCCCTCTTTTTGCAGCCTCCCTTTCCTTTCTTCACCTTGTACCTGTGACAGCTACAGAGTTGGGCAGGTCTGAAGAGACTCATTTTGGAGTGGGAGGCTTATAGAAGAGAAACAATTCAAAGCCTCCTAATCTACCCTCCCAATCTACTGGATACAGCATGCTCCTTTTTGGCACAGTTGCACTAGCCGGGGGCGGGGAAGGATAGGCATGGGATTACAGTATTTAACCTCTTTTGGGTGTACTGATAAAATTCCAAAGGTTCAAACTTGACAACGTTAAGGATTCACACTTTTTGGGGAGGGGTAACTGAGCAAGGTTCAAACAAAATTTTTTGCGGAGCGATAAGTTCCCGGAAATTGATGTTGAACAAATGTGGACTCAGGCATTTAGAGTAATAATTTCATTGGTGTAGTAGGTTCAAACACAGGCTGGTATGCAGTATGTATTAGTATCAGTATGTATCAGTAATCTATAATTAAATAGAGATAAATTGCTGAAGGTAGGAAATTTGCCAATGGAGATGTGTTATAGTGTTGGAGTTGGGGTTGACTTGTGGGTAGTGGGCTCTGCCTTGATCTGGCTTGGGCTTGATTGTCTAATACTTTATTTATATATATTTTTCCTGCATCTCCTGTATTTCCTACATTGTACTGATTTTATTTTTGGGCTGGTCTGTGACTGCAATAAAAATTAATTAATTAATTAATTAATTATTATAGCAGCTTTTAATAATGTGACTTGTATTCAATGTAAGTCTCAACCATCTCTTTATGAGCCAAAGAGTGTACCCTGCATGTCCATGTTTGAAAATGATGTTATTTACCTTACTCAGCCCACTGTGTTTAATAAGAGTAATCCTATCTTACTCGTCAGAAACAAACACCTCTGGTTATCAGCTATGAGTCCCACTTTTCCTTCTTCTGTTTGATCCAGCACTCCACCAATGCAGCAGCAGATCATAAAATGAGCCCAGAGCCACTGGTGAGACCCAAAGTGCCCACAATGCTAACGCAGCTAAACCCATTCACAGGACTCATATGAATCCCTCCACTACAATCAGTGTTTGTTTTCCCGCTTGTAGCACTGGGAGAAATGGCAACAAGAGTCATGCCAATAATGGCCACTTGCCAGGATTTCAAGGGAACTGCACAGCTGAAACTTGACCACATTGCTGACTCCCCTAGCATAAGACAACACCTTGGGTATGGTGGTACAAATCTCACTACTTACAGCAGAAAATAGTACAAAAAACTCCTTTCTTAATATATACATATCTTTGGGAGGTGGGGGGAGTTGCACAAAGTCAGGAAAGTTGTCCTTGGGACTTTTTTTAAAATTAAGCCCAGAATTTGTTTAGAATGCCAGGGCTCACTGAAACCTAGTGATGTTCAATCTAAAAGCTTTTTCTTTCAACAGTACTGCAATGAGAGACAACTGGGATTGAGAGGAATGGCTAGACCAGACATAGCATAGGATCTGTAGCTGCTAAGCTCCACTAGCAAGCTTTTGATAAATATTCCCTTCTTTCCATCCACTCCATTCCCTTTTCATCTCTGGCCCACACAATGGTCCTGTCCTTACTTTATAAAGTTTTAATTTTATGTTTCCAATGCTGCCAGGCCACTTCTTCCCTGCTGTGCTGAACTGACACTCCAGAAAACAGGACCTTCTCTGCGAAAAGGACTGCTGACTTCACATATGGAAAAAGGAAACTCTGCTTCCTTAAATGCTGATTCAGCACAGTGGGGGATAGACAGGCCCGAGGCAGCAGGAGCAGACAACTTAAATTATCTCTAAAAAAGTAGAAAATTGCAGAGCACCCTGGAAAAAAAAAATCATCAAACCACATGACTTTTTTTTCCACAGGCATGATTTTCCTTTGCCTTTTAAAAATTTGAATCATGTTATGACGACTAACATTATTCTCTATGACAGTTAAACCAGCCGGGGACTAATATTTTTGCAAGATGTTCTTAGATTTAGAGAGGGAAGAAGTATCACATACCACTGAAGAAGTGGCTTATGTATAATTTAGGCACAAATTCAGGTTTCCATTGGGGTTTTTTCTTTAAAAAGCCCTTAAAATATTAGCAAAAAAAGAAAAGAGTGAGATAAATTTTTGAAAACACCCGTTTGCACCTGACAAATATTAATATAACAAAACACCTTTCTTAAACAGAAGTATGACCTAATAGAATAAGTGACTAAGGAAGTGTGAATGTATCTGTTTGCAATCCATATGAATATATTCTTAAAAGACATTTGGAAGAGCTAGTCTCATATTACTGCATGAAGCTGGCTACTGCCTTTTCAGCAGCAACAGTAATGATAGGAATGGAACATAAAGAAAAAAATTACTATCACTTCACAATACTGTTCAAAAACATGTAAAACTTTCCTACAGTACAGTAAAATTCCAATAAAACATAAAGCATATTGCTAGCGGTCAACTAACAGAATAAGATAAATACTGAGTAAAATAGAAGATGATAAATTAAAGCAAGGCGCGGAGTCTCTTGAGCATGTACAGATTATGTTTTACAGGTAGATGATCCCTTATCCGGACATCTGAAATCCAGACTATTCCAAAATCCAGACATCTTTGTCCAAGACTTTTTAAAAACTTGCTGTAGAAAGAAGGTCTTGTGCTAATTCTCACCTACAGGCTGTAAATTCTATTCTCTATGGTGTGTGCCATTGCTGAAAAATGTCGAAGAGGCCAGCAGACAACCAAATGGGTAACAGCGAAAAGAGTAAGAGGAAGCATTTCTCATATTTATACAGTTATTCCAAAATCCAGAAAAATCCAAAATCCAGACACCTTCCCGTCCCAAGCAATCTGGATAAGGGATAATGAGCTCTGCCCAATAGAACTCCTTTGGATGCTTTTTTTAGCTACAGCCATTTGGGCAAAACTTTATGTTCCATTAAATGCCTAGTTTGGCCTGTATTTTATTTTCAGGTTAACTATCAAGTAATCGATCTACTTTTTAAAATGTCATTTTTAAAATGAGAGTAGAGCTTTCTCTTTAGCAAGAAGCAATGCCATGTCCTCTGAGGTGCTATATGGTAGATTTAGAGGAATGCCTTGGGAAGCAAGAATTTGTGCTTGCCCCCTAGGTATGGTTGAATCTGTATAACATATGATTCTCTATTGTCCCTTTTATGAAGATCCCTGTTTAACCTTCCTTGAGGGTCTTTTTGTTAAGCATGAGGGTTGGACTGACGCAGACAAAATCTGGTTCATCCTCTTGGGAACCAACGAAGATCTAACCGCAAAAGTGGCATCTTTTCTGAAATTAGTTGCAGAAGGGGGAAGGAGGAGTCGATCCACTGCAATTGTAAATGAAGATTAGTTGGTTTTCCTATTTTTAATGGTATTGGTGTTATTTATGTATGTGTATTTAATTATGCCAATAAAATGATGATGATGGTGATGAAGTGATGATGAAGATGAAGAAATCTATTAAAATAGTTTGGCTTTGAATAACTGCCTAGCATGTACCAACAGTGTTTCAAAGAGAAAATGACAGCTTTGCCCAGCAGTCAAGCTTTGGATGCTTCTTCAACTAAAGCCAGAGAATTTAATGAAGGGAAAAATCAACAATGTTTTCTTTCTCTTTAATTAAATAAATGGGCTTTGTTTTGGAGTTTGTGGAAGGTGGAATTCAGACTTCAGATGACAGCTTTAACCATTTCCCTATCACAGTGCTCATCTGGATCAGGGCCCCTGCAGCTATTTCATCCAGGAAGGAGGCTCCTATTGGCCTCCTATTGAATGAACTATACATTCAAAAGTCAGGACCACTGCCACCTCATATCCAGGGGTGATACGTTCCAAGATCTACCATGGATGCCCAAAACCACAATAGTAACAAACCCTCTCCACTACACTGTATTTGCACATTCTGGGATTTAAGACCAAGAAGAGTGGTCACTACCTGAGTGATGGACTGGTTGGCTGCTCTGTTGGCAGCCACTGAAGCATCACTGGGCCAGAGGGAGTAGAGGCACTCTGAAAGATGGAGAGGAACGCGTGGTGGGCTTCCCCTGCTCCACTTTGGCATGGCCTTTATGGAGAAGCCAACTGCTAGATGACCCAGTGCCACTAAGCATGCTGATCAAGGCGAGCCAGAGCCTGCATTCACACATGCTGGCATTCAAAGGACAGCAGAATTGCTATGTGCAGTGAGCAGCCACAGATACAAATTTCTGTTGTATCTGTCCAGGATCTGGTCTGGGGCTCCACTCACCAGGCAGGCACGAGGCAGCCAGGACCCCGGCCAGCACACTTTCCCATGGGGACCATGGCAGCAGCCCAGGGCCTCCCTTCCCCATTGGAGGGTCAGGCCATGAGAAGCCCCTGGCACTGCCACAGCATACAGCAGCTAGGACAGGCAACCCACCCCTTCCCCCTCGATCGCAGTCAGGCCAGTCCTGTTGCAATCGAGGGAGAAGTCCACCAGGCCTGGGGAGGCTAGGAGCAGGTAAAAGAAGGCTGCAGTTGCCAGAGAAGGCAGGGTGGAAAGTGCTGGCGGGATCAGGGACCTGGAGGGTTGTCAGTTGGGGCTTGTGCAGCCTGGCTGGGAGGAAGAGGTGGCGGAAGAGGCCGGGGCAGCTCTATATAACTACAGGCAAGCCAGTGATGAGGGCAGTCTGGAGGACGCTCACTAGCCAGTGAACCTAAACAAGGCTGCTGGAAGGGAGGAGGACCTGTGGATGAAGGAACCCCCTTCCCCTTGCCTATCTCTGAGGCTACCTCTTGCTACGCCCTAATGTTGGCTACTGCGAGGGCAGGCCCAACAGCACCGACAGTACCATCTGAGATTGTTGATCATACTTTGCACTGAAAGGAAGACCATCTAAAATATGACCAGCTTCTTCTTCCATTGGATTATATATTTCCATTTCTCTACTACCAGAGGGGGGATAATAACTACCTGAAACTGGACTGTCTTAATTTACAAACAAGTGCGAAAGCAAAATGGAATATTTGCAGTACAAATTCAGCAAGTGCCTATTTTAAACCTCTCCTTTTGCCCTTAGCCCCTTCACCTAGGCCACCCTCATGCTCCTCATTCATCAGGTCTTGCTATCCTTTCATAGCAGCTGGGGTTCTTTAAAGTATGGATGCAATTAAAAATAACCTGGCCCCTTCTAGGGTGCCACTGTGTCCTACAATTGAGCTGCGAGGAAAAGAAATAGTTTGGCTTTGAAGCACTGCCTGGAGGACAGCTACCAATGGTGCTTCAAAGAGAAAATGACAGCTTTGCCCTGCAGCCGAGCTTTGGATGCTTCTTCAACTAAACCCAGATAATTTAGTGAAAGGGAAAATCGACGATGTTTTCTGTTCTCTCTCTCGTTCATTAAATACTTGGGCTGCAGTGTTTGGAGTGAGTTTGTTTACTGTTGGAGAAACTAAGGCCACCTGTTGCTAATGCCCTTCTGTCAGCCAGACCCCTTCCCCTGGATGCTTGCCCAAACTCTTTCGGAAAGCCTTAGCCACGTGTGCTGTTGGCGAGCACTCTTTACGAAGCGCTGGTTTGGAGAGTTTAAACGAAGTTGATCAACTTGTAATACTTAACCAATGCTTATCATCTTAGTCTTCAGTGGGAGAATGACGGGATTCCTCTGGTGCTGCTGAAATCTTTTCTCATATGTGAAAAGGGCATAGGATTGGGGCCAACCAGTTGCTACATTAATAGTGTGATTCAGCTGAGCTTTTCTTTTCTAAACGGAAGCTGCACAATTAGGACAGAGTGTGACAGCATAATGGCCGCATTTAAGGCTTTGGCAGTGGCGGTCCTGCTATTGACTGAGGCAAATCCCCCCGGGTGCAGCCACCAGTGAACTCTTTAGGGATGCCACCGCCGCGAGCATTAGAGCATTTTTGGATAGCAACAGAGTGTCGCACGAGGAACTGCAAGTTTCAGATAGGTCAGGGATAGCAGTCGGGGGGGGCAGTCTGCAGACCTGGCCTGGGTTGGCTATGGAGCCAGGAACGCAACTGGTCTTTGGCCCTGCCAGGGAGCTCCCCAGGACTCCAATAACTGTCCCTGGAAGAGAAGCTGTCACTGGCATTAACCACATCTTTCCTCCTGCAAGAACAAGTACGTGCAAGGAATTCTGATCAACATAAACCACAATCCTACAATCTTATATTTACTCAGAAGTAAGTATCCCTATGTTCAATGGAACTTACTTCCAAGAAAACATGCATAGGACTGCAACAGACTCCTAATTTCTGTAAACATACCTTTGTCCTTCACCTTGTCTTAACAGGATTTTATCATCCAAGCATTTTATCTCCCTACAGTTATCCTCTGAATCCTTCTTTTAATGTACTGCAGGGCACTTCAAATAAGGTCCTAACACTGCATTGTAGTGAAGATTTCTATTGGAGTGAATAAAAGAAATCAAGGGAAGAGCTGCTGTGCTTCTACTGCCTGTGAACCTTATTGTTTAATTGTCTGTCAGCGACATGTGCAACTTGTTGAGGGGCAACAGAAGAGTGGCAGGGAACATGAAGCAACTACAAGCACGGCCAGCCTTATATTACAGTGAAGTGACAAAAGAGTCCATCATGGTTGAAGAAAAGGAGTGGGGCTGATATTCAGTCAATGCTCCTGGAACGATTGAAATTATCTTTGTGCCTTTAAGCCTGTGCCACAGGGCAAATGTCTTGCTGCAGTTAAGCATACTTTGATACTGGCTACGTTCCCAGTATGTATACAGAGAAACATGTGCAATTAATTGCAAATTAATATTCAGCGTTCAAGTTTCCTAGGGACAAGTACAATGGTCACCTAGTCACCAAAAAATGTTTCTGTTTTAATACTGTTCTAATCACTGCCTTTTTTAGATTGGAAAGGAGTTATCTAAATACAGTAAATAAGCAACATAATAAAGGTGAAGAGTAGTTCTACATTTTCTCTTCGAAATGCCTCCTCCCAATGACAATGGCAGACATTAGGGAGAATGCATCAGTGGCGTTTGAATGCATATATGTTTTCAGAGGGGAGCAAATGCCCCAAGTGCCACAGCGGTTGAGTGAGGGGAGGGACTTAGAGGTGGAATGCGCTGTTGGAGATGAGCAAGTGAGCAGCATTTGGCCCACCCGCCTCTGCACCTTTACTGCTCCAAAATGGAGCATTTGCAGATGCTGGGTGTGTGGCGGGGATGGCACAGAGGGCGGGAAGACGATACGTGGATCTGGCTCCTGGGCAGAGAATCAGGGCACAATCCTAACCTGGAGTTAGGCCGGCAGTTAGGCCAGCAAAGTTTGGCTGCCATAAGGGACACCGTAAAGTGTGCACACCACAGATGTGTGCCCTGACTCCAAGAGTGGTCCAAACGTGCTTTACGGTGGCCCTCCTGCCAGCCAAACCTTGCCAGCCTAACTGTGCCAGCCTAACTCCAGGTTAGTATTGCTCTCTTAGTGAAGTCTGCAACTGGAATGCATGTCTCTTCTTTAATGTTGTCCAATAGATAGACACAGGGCCCCAATCGTTTCCAACTTTCCAACCATGTCAATGAGGTGTGTGCTGCATTCTGAAGTGATGGAGCAGTCACAGAGGTCTCCTCAAGGTAAGGCATTGTTTGACCTTACTTCAGAGCTGCATTGCTGTTACATTGGTGCTGGAAAGTTGGATAGGATCAGGCCCATAGCTTAAGGTGCGAGAATGTAACTCATCAGAATAGTGTCTTTATATAGCAGAGACTAGAGATCTCATGGGCTGTATTCTTTTCCCATAACAGATTGATGGCCTTTCATATAAGGCAATGCAGCAACTACTGTCTCTCTCTGCCATAACCTTTCCTTTAACTAAAAGCTATATCTGTTTTGTAAAGCCATGAATCATTTTAGGGAATTCAAAACACGCAGTTCAGATCAGCTATTTTAAAATTTTATGTTTTGCAAAACACTTTAATAATCCATTATTGTAATCAGTCAGATGCCAATTTAGTCACAGTTTGAAGAAAAAACAAAACCCAAACAACTGCAATTAGATGTATTTGGGAAAAAGCTCTTGCTGATGTTAAAAAAGGCTTAGATTGCTTATTGGATAAATTATGAAGTTTAAAAACAGTGTAGTGTACCTGGGGTAGGCCCAAATATCTTGTGCTTTTTTACAACTCAAAATGAAAGGAGTTTTTCCAACTCCTTATCCTAAGTGGTGCCGGACCTATGACTTTTCCCCATGGTTGATCGATCAAGAAGTATTTATATACCGCTTTTCAACATGAAGTTCCCAAAGCCGTTTACAGGCAAATAATGATAAAGTTAAATGGCTCCCTGTCCCAAAAGGGCTCACAATCTAAAAAATGCAGAACACCCCCAGCAACAGCCACTAGAAAAGACACTGAGCTGGGGTGAAGAGGGACAATTACTCTCCCCCTGCTGAATATAAGAGGAACACCACTTGGAAAAGTGCCTCTTGCCCAGTTATCAGGGGTTGCTGCATGGTTTTGTACAGTATAGTACAAAATGGGGCAAAATCCTTACCCAATTTTGTGGCGGGGGAGGGAATTGGTTTATGAGCTTTTTTGCAACATGAAATAATGGGCTTCCTTGGAAAATAAGACTTGGAAAACACATAGTACGGGAAATGGGGCAGGATTGAAAAAAATACTGACATTGCGCACCTTCAAGATTAGATGTGCATCAAAACAATATCCACATGTTGACTAGAATAGAATAACAGCCTACTCCTTTGGGCTTTTTATGATGCTGTATTTTTCTAGGCCAAGGAATGGTACAAATAGTGAACTGCTGCTGGGCCATTTGGTGCCACTGACACAAAGTACTGACAATTCTGTGCACCCACCACTGCAGAGCCTAGACTGTGCTGACCTTGGTATGTCAGTGTTGGGATGTGTGTTGTGGGTGCGGAGGAGAAGTCCACAGGGAGTTTTGGGGTGGGGATAGAGAGAGCGGGGTGGTACAGGCCAGGGGGGCTAGATCCCCGCAGGAACAACCTGGGCAGATTGCTATCTCCTTTTTCCCAGACAATCTGGGACATTTGATCTCGAATTTGAATCAGCTATGGTTCTAGGGCAATGGATCCCAAACTGTGGGACCCACCAGTGAGTTGTGAACCCATTTCAGGTAGGTCACGAAGCACCTAGGATAGCCATATTGAAAATATGGAAAGATGGGATGCTGGAAAGAGGGAAGGCTGTTTGGTTGTTTTGCTTGTGTCAAGATTGTAAATAGGCTTTTTTCCCTTTCTAAGGCCAACACTTCTGCTGGCCAAACTTTACTGGCTTAGCTTATGCTGGCCTACCTCAGCTTTGGATTATGCCCTCAGTCATAGACAGCACTGGGCTAGAGAGAACAAGCTCTGACTCTGAAGGAGAAGGAGGCTAGCAGAAGGAGGCTAGCAGGTTCAGCCCTATGGCCACCTCCGGATTGTTTGCTAGCCATACATGATGCAGCTGGACTGCAGTTGGGATCCTGTGCCTTTGAGAACCACAAAAGGGGCAGTGGAGTGACAGGTGCTGGCCCATCGTAAGAACATAAAAAAAGTCGTGCTGGATCAGGCCAAGGGCCCAGCTCACAGTGGCCCACTAGGTGGCTCACGGAGCTCCCGAGACAACAAGATGCCTGTATCCTGTTGCCATTCCCTTGCAACTGGCATTCTGAGGTAGCCTACTATTAACGTAAGAAGGTTGCACAACCCATCACGGCCTAGAGCCCATGATGGACTTCTCCTCCAGAAATCTGTCCAATCTCTTTTTAAAGGGTTGTTATTGGAAAATGACTAACCCAACTTATTGCTGAGTTCTCAGGATAGCAACAGGCTCTGGCGTAACAATGATGGCACTTCCAGCTTTGACATCACTTCCGGTGGGTCCTGGACAGATTGTCATTCTAAGAAGTGGGTCCCGGTGCTAAAAAGCTTTGAGAAACACTGTTCTAGGGTATTTGCACCCTGGTTAATTGTATCCTGGTCAAATGTGTCACAGGGCACAATCCTAACCAGGAGTTAGGCCAGCACAGTTTGGCCTACACAAGGGACACCGTAAGGTATGTTTCAACCACTCTTGGTCAAGAGGCCAGAACACAGATGTGAATCATCCTTCTTGACTTTGAAAGTGGGCCAAACGTGCTTTACGGTGGCCCTTGTGCTGGCCTAACTGTGCCGGCCTAACTCCAGGTTAGGATTGTGCTCTCAGTTATTGGCATCCCTAGATATTTGCATCTTTTTTTTTTTTTGCATCCCAGTATAAAAGGGCAACAAACTATAACGGGGAAAACAAACTTCGTATTATAAATCCTAAGGCAGTGGTTCTCAAAGTTATTAGCACTGGGACAGAATTTTTAGAAAGACAATCTGTTCGTGACCCACCAGAAGTGAATGCCAGAAGTACAGTCATTGTAATGCCAGAGTCTGCTGCTTTCCTGAGAATGCAACAATAAGTTGGGTTATTTCTCATCCATTTTCCAGTAGCAAAGTGAATTAGAAAGGGGGGAAAGCCTATTCGACACATGCAAAATATCCACACAGCCCTCCTCCTTTCCAGTGTTCCATCTTCCCATATTTTCAGTGATAGTTGCCCTAGATGTTACACGACCCACCTGAAATTGGCTCGCGACTCACAGTGAGAAACATCATCCCAAGCTTCTATATACCAGTCCTAACACTTTGCATTGTTTTAAAAATGTTAATCCAACATAAATATACATACGTTGGGACACAAATGTCTGGGGCGCAAAAAGAAGTACGCAAATGTCCAATGGGATGCATTTGATGGGGTATAGTTGTCCGCAACGCAACAGTCCTATCTCTGCCTACTATATAGCTGGCATAGGTCCGAAGAGCTATGGCAACTGGGAGGCATAGCTGCATGCTATACTATGGCAGGGGATAGAATTGGGGCATTAATTAGGCAGGTCCTTCCAGCAAAGCTAAGTACCTAATTCTTCAATGCCATGCTGAATACTTGCCCTTTAACATGCTGCCTAACAAGTTACACAGAGTGAGTTCTGCACGTACCCAAATGCGGTACTATTTGTGAGGTTAAATACAATTTTGCTCCTAGTCATCAATGTCGTCTTTGCAGAATATTTTTTTTTAAATCATTCAGGTCCTGTAATTGCATTTTATAAGTATATAATAAGCTACTATAAGGCGGTGGTTAAGAAGTTCGCTCAAGTGTGAATTGGCTCTTTTCTTTATTAACAATACCTTCCTCAAATCCTTTTTCTACAGAAAGCGAAAGAAAAGACTGAAAGCTGAATCAAATACACATTCTAAAAAAATATACTATCTTGATATATAAAAAGACACACTCAGAATCCCAGTGAAGTCAATAATAAAACCTCAATGAACTAAAGCCACGATCCTAACACAGCGACAATGGCAAACCAGAAACATCCTATTCATGAAAGGTTTAAAGGAGTGAATTCTTTGATAAAGAGCTATTATTTTGAGCCACATTTAATAATAATATATATAAAAAAACTTTGCTTGCTGTTTTGGCCCAGTTTGTTTCATTATAACTGTGCGAAGCTCTTCCTATTGACCATGATGAGAAGGAATCGGGAGGAACAGGAACATATTTTAGTTAGCCTCTTCCAACACAGATATGCAAGAACAAGGCTGCTATTGATTTGGAAGGGTGATTTACCTGCTGATATATTTTCTGAAATAAAGAATGAATGAAGACAGTTGTAATGTAAGGAACATGAAATAAAAAGAAATTTAGAACGAAGTATGTATCTTGCATTTCACATCTGAACAGATATAAGCATCAAAGGTTACTAACTTATGTAATAGACAGTGAAACTAATAGAAGAATCCTATATAACTGATTGTTCCAGCTTCCTTGAAACCGACACCCTGCTGATACAATAGTTTTGGGTACATCAATTGTTTTTGGCAATCCAACATAAACTACTTTTGTCTTATAAATTATGGAAAATGTCTTATGTCATTTTATTACCTAACAGCTAACCTAAAGAATCAAAGTGTCTATTAACATTCTAGATGACTTCTAAAAGAAAGTACATGTTCTGGTGACATTCTAGGGCACAATCCTTTTGAAAATTACTAAGAAGTTAAAAATAGATATTATGTGCTACTTAATGAGGATAATGTGGGGAAAAAATGGAGAGAAAAAGAATGCTTTGAAACAGGTAAAAAGCCTAAAATATTCGTGTCTGATCTGCATGCAAATTAGAAGAAATTTACTGCAAGAGGTAAGAATTTAAAAGCTTTGATCCAGTTACCTACAGTTTTCAGATAGAGTGCACTATAAAGTTGGGCATAAATCTTTGGGTAAGATAGAAATCTAGTGTTTTTGGGTCTCTGAGCTGCTGCCTTTTGTGAAGGGCATTTTAGTTCTTTGACTAGTGAAGCTGAGTCCAAATGAATGCATAGCAATAAACATGCTTATGCTGCAATCCTACGCACACCAGGGAGTGAGTCCCATTGAACAGAACGGGACTTGTATATGAATGGGCTGTTAGCTGCCTGACAGCCTTTCAGGATTCAATAGCTCAGTAAGAGCTGGGGGGTGACAGGCGCACCTCCCAAGCCCCCACCAAGCAAAGGCCCTCCCATCCCACGAGGCTCTGAACTGCCAGAAACAACCATCCTGGAAGCAATTTGGGGGTGTGTGTGTGTGTGATACTGCAATGATGACGTTGCATCACTGCTGAATCATTTCCGGGTGCCGAACGTCACTTTTGCTGAGTACTGGGGGTGTCATGCAGTGTATGTGAGGGGTGACACCTGCCCCAAGAAGTGCCCATGCTGGATGTGGCTATCCAGAAGTCTGTGTTCATATTTAAAAAATCACATGAATTTGTCCTTTTTTTCTTCAAAATGACTATTTTCTAGATAAAAAGGTATTCTTGAAATTGATAGCGACACAAATGGGAGTAGAGGTGGGGACTATGGATACAAGGTGCATCTACTCACATCTTGGTTCTATTCAGTGCATCTTAACAGGGGAGACACTGTTTAGGTGAATCTCTATACTTCTTGCATACACGATAATTCAAATGGCAGTTCTAACTCTCCTGTCTATTGAGGGCTCTGGCAGTTGGCTTGTGAACCTCGTCAGTTTGAGTTTTCACCAAAGTTTAACTAAAAGTGATACGGTCAACTCAGTGTGAAATAAAATGAGTTCACATGAGGCTTACCTGAAAGCAAGATCCAAATCCTTGATCTTGAGAAAAATCTATAGGCCCAATTGATATAATCAATTCACCATAAAATAAATGGACCCACTTGAGACATCTGAAAACCCTAGCTAAATCCTTGATCTTGAGCAAACTTTATAGGTCCAATCCTGATGCTATGATGCACACATGGTTTTAAAATTAATTCCAATCCAATACTCTAGTTCTTGAAATATCAGATCATCCTGTTTTGTGGCAATGGAGTGGCTCAGCAGGAAGTGGACACAACATCTTTTGCACATAAAGTTTCAAAACCAGGCTTAAAAACGTTTACTTAAAACAATCGCAGTTTTCTCTCATACATCACTCCCAACAGAGGATCATGTATTGAAGTCAGTTTTCAATCGGTGAAAATCCTTGAGTTTGAAAAGGTTCTGTAAGAAAAGGGATTCAGAGCAAACTCTGCAAACAGAACCTCAGGTTAAAGGTTAATGCTGAGCTGGTGGATTCTCTGAGAAATTGACACATTATATGGGCCGCATAGATGACAGGCTGTGAGGAGGAAGAGAGAGGTTTCGTCTGTCGCAGTTATGTACACCAGCTACTTAAAGATGACAGAACTGTGACAGTGTGACTGGACTATCTCGATCAGGGATAGCCCAACGCTCATG
This sequence comes from Lerista edwardsae, assembly GCA_029204185.1. Classification (NCBI taxonomy): domain Eukaryota; kingdom Metazoa; phylum Chordata; class Lepidosauria; order Squamata; family Scincidae; genus Lerista; species Lerista edwardsae. Next base: position 16,989,567 of record JAJKFI010000003.1, read on the forward strand.
AACCAGATGTGGTTGTTTGACAAATAATGTGTGGTTCACATCCGTTGGCTGAGCTCCTTCTTGCGTCACAATTAATATAAAAGATAAACAAATTTTCAAGATTATAATTATCTACTAGGTATAAACTGAGAGTCCATTGGATTGAAATATATCTTTAATGTGAGTAAATATATTTAAGAACTTAAATGCTTGGCTCTCAAACTTCTTTTATTCTTTTGTTGTTGTTGTTGTTCAGTCGCTAAGTCGTGTCCGACTCT
>JAJKFI010000003.1:16994823-17014411 GCA_029204185.1 Lerista edwardsae
TCAAGCCCCTTCGCCACGACAAGGCAGTGATCCATGAAAGGGCCATTCTTATTCTTTATGTGACCCTTATGTTAAGCAAATTTGGCTATCCTTGGATAATGGAATATTTTAATAGATTTTAGAATTAATGCACTGGCACACTGTGTGTCTTCCTATGGGTTAAACAACTAGTTTTCTGTATTCTTACAAGAGTTTAAATCAAGCCACAGCTGACAAACATTCATGAGAGATTATGTGTTATAAAGAGAAGCAGCAATAAGGTCTTTCTTATCACTTTATTTTGTAGGTGCAGCATCAAAGGCGAATAATTTAATTGCCACACTTATTCAGTCCTTGGCCTCCCTTCTGATATTGCCAACCTGAGTGATAATTAATGCTAGCTCTGTTGGTGTTCTGTGTGACATGAATGCAGGGAAGTGGATTGAGACAGTCTACTCATTTTGCATTAGTCATAGCACAACAGGACGTCACTCAAGGCCATCATCTAAACAGAATTAAGATGAATTTTGTTGCCTGCTGAGTTGTGAGCGACCAAAAGGTTAAAAGAATAAATGAGCTGAAGGTTACATGGTCATGAGAAGTGAACGCTGGGTTCGAAACAAGAAACAATTTCCGCCATTTAAACTACTGGTTGTCTGATCCTGTTCACGTAACCTACTATATGGAATGTTTTTCTGCTGGTGGTTTTTTTTTTTTTTTACTTTAGGCATTGAACAACATTACTGAACACAGTATAAAAGACTTGCCGCAGAAATATGTTATTTTACTGAGAGCACAAGCCTATGCTTGTCTATCCAGAAGTAAGTGCCATTGTCTTTAGTGGGGCTAACTCTCAGGCAAGTGGGCATAGAATTTCAGCTGTAGGGCCCATTCTTATGGGCCTTATTGCTGGTGGTACATTTGTACTGCTGGCTCTGGGTGCCGAAAACATGCCATAACAACATTTATGGCACCCAGGTAGTAACTATGGCCTGCGCTGGGGCCGGCCAACGATCCAGCAGCACCAACCAGCAGTAAGGCTCTCTGGGGGAGCCTTACAGGGGAGAGGCAGATAGGTGGCAAAACTATGTCAAGGGGATCCTGAACCACTGCTTCGGATGGGCAGCCCCACATGGAGCTGCTCCAGTCTCTTTCCCCGATGAGACTCCCATGGTTGCTGTGGATCCCACAGGATGCAGCGGTAGCTATTTTGGTACCGCTGCTTCTTCAGGACTTGGCAGCTCAGAATTGGGCTGTTAATCATTTATATTATTATTATTATTTATATATTATTATATAGATAGTTTGCCCATTGAGGTAGAACTCTATCTCCCAGATTATAATTTGAAATACCTATAATAATCCTCTTGCAGACCAAGTACTGTACCAATCCATTTGCCTTTTTGTGAAAAATTCAGATAAAGAGTGAGTTTAATATACACTGCTCAAAACAATAAAGGGAACACTTAAAACAATGTCACTCCAAGTCAATCACACTTCTGTGAAATCAAACTGTCCACCTAGGAAGCCACACCGATTGACAATCAAGTTCACATGCTGTTGCACAAATGGAGTAGACAACAGGTGGAAATCATAGGCAAGTAACAAGACACCACCAAGAAAGGAGTGGTTTTGCAGGTGGTGACCACAGACCACTTCGCAGTCCCTATGTGTTCTGGCTGATGTTTGGGTGACCTTTGAATGCTGGCGGTGCTGTCACTCTAGTGGCAGCATGAGGCGGAGTCTGCAATCCACACAAGTGGCTCAGGTAGTGCAGCTCATCCAGGATGGCACATCAATGCGAGCTGTGGCAAGAAGGTTTGCTGTGTCTGTCAGTGTGGTGTCCAGAGCATGGAGGCGCTACCAGGAGACAGGCCAGTACACCAGGAGACGTGGAGGAGGCCGTAGGAGGGCAACAACCCAGCATCAGGACCGCTACCTCCGCCTTTGTGCCAGGAGGAACAGGAGGAGCTCTGCCAGAGCCCTGCAAAATGACCTCCAGCAGGCCACAAATGTGCATGTATCTGCTCAAACGGTCAGAATCAGACTCCATGAGGGTGGTATGAGGGCCCGACATCCACAGGTGGGGGTTGTGCTAACAGCCCAACACCGTGCAGGACGTTTGGCATTTGCCAGAGAACACCAAGATTGGCAACCTCGCCACTGGCGCCCTGTGCTCTTCACAGATGAAAGCAGGTTCACATTGAGCACATGTGACAGACGTGACAGAGTCTGGAGACGCCAGGGAGAACGTTCTGCTGCCTGCAACATCCTCCAGCATGACCGGTTTGGCAGTGGCTCAGTAATGGTGTGGGGTGGCATTTCTTTGGGGGGCCGCACAGCCCTCCATGTGCTCGCCAGAGGTAGCCTGACTGCCATTAGGTACCGAGATGAGATCCTCAGACCCCTTGTGAGACCATATGCTGGCGCGGTTGGCCCTGGGTTCCTCCTAATGCAAGACAATGCTAGACCTCATGTGGCTGGAGTGTGTCAGCAGTTCCTGCAAGATGAAGGCATTGATGCTATGGACTGGCCCGCCCGTTCCCCAGACCTGAATCCAATTGAGCACATCTGGGACATCATGTCTCGCTCCATCCACCAGCGCCACGTTGCACCACAGACTGTCCAGGAGTTGGCGGATGCTTTAGTCCAGGTCTGGGAGGCAATCCCTCCGGAGACTATCCGCCACCTCATCAGGAGCATGCCCAGGCATTGTAGGGAGGTCATACAGGCACGTGGAGGCCACACACACTACTGAGCCTCGTTTTGACTTGCTTTATGGACATTACATCGAAGTTGGATCAGCCTGTAGTGTGTTTTTCCACTTCAATTTTGAGTATGACACCAAGCCCAGACCTCCATGGGTTAATAAACGTGATTTCCATTGATGATTGTTGTGTGATTTTGTTGTTAGCACATTCAACTATGTCAGGAACAAAGTATTTAATAGGAATATTTCGTTCACTCAGATCTCGGATGTGTTGTGTAAGTGTTCCCTTTGTTGTTTTGAGCAGCTTATAACTCTATACAATACATTAATTCTATAGAATAGAGTTCATCTATATGGATTTAAAAGTGGATCCAGAAAAAGTTCGAAAGATTCTGAGACAATGATAGCCCAATCCTAATTTGGGCTGGAGCAACAGGAATTGTTTTTTAGGAATAGGAATTGGGCTTTACCAATAGAGCAGGGGACTTTTGAGAAAATGGGGCTCCTCAGCTCACCGCCAGCAATGAATCGGTGGGGCGAGATAAAGGGGATAAAATCCAGAAGGAATCACTAGCCGATTTCTCCCCTCCCTCCACCCAGTTCCTACCCCATCCCGGTAAAAAGGGTTACTGATGGATGGTGCTGCTGGAGTGCCTTCTGTCAGTCCATTAGGCACCAAGTGGCAAGGTGTCGAGGACGTGCTTTACATGTTTGCAACACTTTTAGTTGGCAGTACACGCATACCATCAATGATAACAGGCTCAGGATTGAGCCCCCAGATAGCTAATGCCCTAATGCCTTCAGTTCTTCAAACTGCAGACCATTGTGTTGAGAAAAAGCCTTCCGTGCACCATGCAGTGCTTTACGTTCCGCATCTCAGCCTCTTATCTTTCTAACTGAACTTCTCAGAAACCTGCGCCAGGTAGCCGCTTCCACTGCTCAGTACCCCAGTAGGCTCTGTGCCCCAATTTCTAGGGGGAAAAGGGTGCCTGGCACATGTTTCTGAGCAGACTGTCTGGAAGGATAAGAGACTGCAGCACGGAATGGAAAGCACCTCACCACACAGGGAGATTTTTTCCTGATGGTTCATGGACTGCTCATGGAACCAGTCTGCTGGTTCAAGTCCAATCAAATAGCTGTAATTTTGCTGAGTCATGATCTGTCCCTCTGGTGCTACCGCATGTAGTTTCCAATTCACAGGTATCTGGCATAGCTCCAAATTGATAGCACCTGGTCTCGGTCCTTTGAGCCCCCCCCCAACCCCTGTGCTCCTCAGATAATGGGTCACCTGGTGGGTTTTCACCCTTTGGTTGAAAAGTCGATCACAGGCTATAGGCCATGATGGGTGGTGCAACCTTCTTATTGCAGAAATAGGCTACCTCAGAATGCCAGATGCAGCGGAGTGGCAACAAGATGCAAGTATCTAGTTGTCTTGTGTGTTCCCTGAGGCATCTGGTGGGCCACTGTGAGATACAGGAACCTGGACTAGATGGGCCTTTGGCCTGACCCAGTGAAGCTCTTCATCCAATCCAAACAATTTCAAATTTCCCTCCAGTCTGGATTTTACAGGAAGGACATTTCCACTTCAGTACAACCTGGATCTTACAAGAAAGTCTACTTCAGAGCACAGTATCCTCAGCATTCTTCCTCCCACATTTCCCCACTCACTCCTCTGAGGTTCCTTGTCTCCATGACAGTAATATTAGCCTTTCTTCAATCTACTGTCGTCATATACACAATGGGGAAAAAGAATCCATAAATCAATCTCTCTAATTCAAAGTTTAGGTAGTTGACAGAATTCTGCGGCCAAAATCCCACGTCTGTAGGGAACACACTGCATAATCTGACACTGATTCCCAGGGCTAGTGTTGGTTTCACCTGTCAATAAAAGATGGGTCCTCTAGCTGTAAAATTCTGCAAGCAGACTCTCCCTCCATTACTCCCCCTCTATTACTGCGGGCAGATCAAAACTTCTCTAGGGAAACCTATAAAAATAGAGTGTAAAGTTGTAAAGCTCTAATACACAATCCCACACTAGCAGGAGAATGGACAAGATGACCTAATAAAGCTTTCCTTTCTACATTCTCTAGAATTCTTATATTATATTTGAAGTCCTGTGCAGGCTTCAGCTACATCAGATTCTGTTATGTTTTTGTTATGTTCCCTTTGTTATTTTGGAAAGTTTTCGTACTTTTAGCACATAGGTGGATCATGCTGTAATAACCCTAGGCTCTTCTGTAGTTGCTACAATACATCAATATTTTAGAATTCATCTGGGGATTACAGTAAACCATCAGTATTCTATACTGGCAGGCAGTGCAATGGTGGTTTTTCCTTTTTTCTTACTAATAATTTCTCTAGAAGCAATGCTGACTCACTGCAAAGGAGATTTTTTTGTAGGGTTTAACTATGTCATAAAAGAAACATAAAATAAATCAGTCCTTGTTGTTGACTAGACAGTCAGTGATGCAGCTGTAGGCACTGGTAAAAAGGGTATTTACTATTTACCCATTTCTGGATGCATACATCATGGCAAAGTGTGTGTGTGTGTGTGTGTGTGTGTGTGTGTGTGTGTGTGTGCGTGTGTGCGTAATATGCATATGTTTGGGTATCTGTAGCTTAATACGTTTCAAGATGCTAAAGAATGAGGCCCCACTCCTATGCACACTTACCTCGGTGTGACTACAATGGGATTTACTTACCCCCATTGACTATAATGGGATTTACAGTACTGTGCAAAAGTTTTAGGAATGGAATTTCAAATTTATTTTCAAGCGCTTCAGATCACAACCCTAATGTAAAAATAGGCTATTTCTAAAATCATTTATTTATAATTAAAGTTTTCATTTTGAATGCTGATTTTAGGATTTGGAGCTTGTGGATGCAGGAGCTTGCAACCTTTGAAGGTATATTATGCATATATTGGCAGTAGTAAAAGCATCTCAGATAAAAAGGCCACCTGAATGTTTGGAAAGCGGATACTAATCAGAGTTGTGAGTCACTGTAAGCTGGTTTCATGTTTTTCAGTTTAATAATAGAACTTGGTGATAAACAGGGGTGTAGCTAAAAAACTGCAGGGAGGTGCAGTTGCACCAGGCAACAAGCTTTAGGGTGCAACAAGCTGAGCTTGACACTAGTGGCCAAAATTGTGAAAACCTTGCTAAGTACAAATAATACCATCATGTTATATATCATTGGAATGGTAATTTAATGCAGAACGCAATGAAATCCACGATATTGGGATATCTGTATTCTATCAAACATTACGGCAAAAAACCCCAAGAAAATAAAAATACAACGGTGATGCCACTTCCTGTTCCTGTTGTCACTTCCAGAGCATCATTTTGCCCTCTGCACTGGGCTACACTTTCATTAGCTACGCCAGTGAATAAAAATAAAGTATTTGCCTTTGCTAATCTTTTAAATGAAACTTTAAGAATTGTTCCAAAAGATTAGTAGTTTGTTTGCATGTATAAAAACTGTATTTTAATTTCTCACAATAATTTTCATGAAGGACTAGCTCTGAGAACCACCAAGTTATCTACATGTATTTACGTTTTGAGCATTTTATTTTTTTTTCCCATTTTGTCAAAGGCAATAAGAAGTTTTGCTCTGCCCGGCCATCACATGAGGCAGGGTGGACTAATACTCGATTGGGTGCTTTTGAGGGGAGGGGGTGTGGCTTAATTGATTGTGCTTCCTTTCCCTCTCAATGTGGCTCAGGTTTTTTGTCACCACCACCCTGTCTGGAGACAACCTGCTTGCCTTTTGGAACCAGGTAGGAATTTTTCACTGTCTACGTTATTGGCCCTGGTGCGGGTTCAGCAGAATAACCCCATCCTGGACCCAATCCCTTGGTGCAGGTTCACACAAAACCTCACCACCTATTTAGCTAGTACAGTGCAAGTAGACTCCTTGCACTATTATATGAATGTGTTCCTGTCTCCAGGTAAAGGAAAGAATTAAGGAGATAAGGAGACCTCTGCAACTACCCCTTTACAGGATATAGTGGTAGCAATTTTGGTTCTACTGTATTAGTAGGGGGACAAAGAATAGGGCTCTATAGCGAGTTGTGTGATTGTGATCAATAGATATTACTTCTATTAAACTACAAAACAGCGTCACTGTTTTGAGTCTCAGGGCAAGCCAATAAATGGTTCATGGTGCAATCCTAACCAACTTTCCAGCACTGACATAGTTTATGCGAATGGGGCATGTGTTGCAGCCTATAGGTGAGTGGGTTTACCATATACAAACTGGGACAGAGTGCCTGTACCTTTAACAATTGTACAGAAGAGGGAATTTTAGCAGGTGCAGCTTTTGAAATCCTTCCATGATGAGCCCCACTTACCCAAATTCTTTCTTCTATACAATGGTGAAAGATACAGGCACTCTGTTCCAGTTTGTATCTGGTAATCCTACAGTTGAGGGGCCAGTCGCAGAAACCTCCCCAAGGTTTGTTCCCTTACCTCAGAGCTGCGTTGCCCTTACTTTGGTGCTGGAAAGTTGGTTAGGAGCGTGCCCTCAATCTCATAAGCAAAACTACCCTCAGAAATCAATTTGGGCCATTTATACAATTGATAAAAAGAACCATTTTTTCCATATACCTTTATGCAAATGTTGACAAATGCAAATGAACAAGAATTGCTTCTGGAATGAATTGATATCAGCAATCAAAAAAGCTAGCATTATATCCATATTAAAATACACTAACATTAACAAAACTGATTTTGTAATTTGCTTCATAATCAAAAGAAGCAGTATCTTCATATATTTTATAAAGAAAGCAAAAAGTAGTCAATAGTTTACTTAAAAATACATTTGATGGAACATGAGATTAGATCATCCGATGCAGGGTATGGAATCAATGCAGAAAGAACTATCCTTGCCTCATTACGTTTTCTGGGTATGTACAAAGAGACAAAATAGAAAATGCCCAAGCATGCAGGTGCACAAAGTCATCCCTGCTATTCGTAATTGCTACTTCATCTCACTATTTTTCAGCAAGGTAGAAGGTATTTTTATAGTATCAGCATGTGGCTTTCTGGCTCTCTCTGCAGGAAGTTGTATTGGGCGGTTGGGCAATTCCTTTATATTAAGTTGCTACTATTGCTGCTGTGTTGGCATGTCTAGACAACCTTAACTGCCAAGGTAGCATTTCTTCTTTTTGCCAACACTGTCTTGTAAAGAAGTTTGTTCCTCTAAATTCTAGTTTACAATGTTTTAATTAACAATGTAAAATTGCAAATTATAATTACACCTGGCTGTCATTTGTGGAGCCACTAACTATGTAATGCTAATTTTAATAGGTTTAAGTAAACTATTTGGCTGATTTAAAATAAATATTTTCAATCTTTTGTAACATTTAATGAAGATCTTGTAATAGTAATAGTCAAATTACTATTGACTAATAGTAATAGTCAATTACTATTCCATTGACTGTAGTAGTAGAATATAGTTTAATATGTGTTCTGCTTCCTCATTAAAACTATAAATTATGTAGGAAACGTTGGTAATGGAAATTCTGAATTTTTTCTTGCATCAAGCTGTAATATGAAATATAGGTTATATAGGAATAGTTTAACAAACAACGACTTTTACATCAATACAATACACTGATCATATATAAATGGATGATCATATATAAAAGGCTTCATTCTGCTGACTTCTAAGTATGCTCAAAACTTGCACTGCTGTCTTTGGAAACTGCCCTTTTTTATTCCTCCTGTCTTACTTACGGGCAACCGTATTCTAACGTGCCAATAGCGCTGCATCCAATGGGAGCCACAGCAGCCATTGGAGGCTCCTCAGGGGAAGGGGATTTAACCTCTTCCCCACGAGGAAAGCTGTGGGCCCGAAAATGGGGCTACTCCAGTCTCTGCCTACTATTTTGTAGGCAGAGACTGGAGAGCACTGTGTTGGGCTTCCATGGGTAATGGGCCGCCTCAGGTCTGCACCAGTTATTATGTTAGGACAGACTTGAGCACCTCTATGTCAGGGTGCACAGATTAATATGGATGATAGGATATGGCAGATGAGGCCACTACTGGTCGCACCACTGCCCAGATCTGTTCCACCCCTCCCACGCCCTGTTTCACCCTTTCCCATCCCAAACGTGCACACCACCAGCGGTGGTCAAACTTATTGCCAGGTAGCTCCGCATTGGGTCCTCCTGGCACTGAGACCAAGTGCCTACTGGCACCGGCCAAGTGCCGGCTGTATGCCCATACCAACAGCCCTTAGAAGTGCCTTATGGCACTTTTGCAACACTGGTGCTGGCGTTATGAGTGTACCATTGGCACTAGGTCCATTTGGGCCCTAAGTTCTTAATGACCACAGTCATTTCAAATGTATAAAGATAACCTTCATTGCAGAGACCTACAAACTTAGGGAGTGTCTTCAACATTTGTAAGGCAACTCAGATGCCATTTTCCAATTCTCCCACTCCAGCTTGCCAGTTTGAAAATACAGTGTGTGCAAGGGGGAAATGAAACTGGCAGACAAAAAAAAATGGCAAGGATGGATAAGATTATTCAGGCTGAGTCGTTTTCTGCTTTGGAAATCTTCAATATTTATTCTGATGAAGTCTCAATTTTATAAAAGGAAATTATTTCATCTAAAGGGCAAAATAAATGTAGAGTGACAATGAATCAGTATCAACCAGGAGGGGAAAAAACAGCTTTCAAATTAAAACAGAAGATTGCAAAGAACATCTTACGAGACTTTTTCCTCAAAGACAGAGACGATAAGGGACCTGACAACACCATATTAATGTAATTGGTGCTAGCATGCAGTGCTAATACAAACGATTTCCTCTTTCTTTCTTTTCCTTCTAGTTCCAAATTGAACCCAAGAGGACAAAGGTTGGTCTATCATGGTCCTTGTGAATTTCTGTTTGTGTGCAATTTTGCCTGGATTTTCAGATTGATAATTCCATTCCATCACTTCTTCTGTGTTTTGCTTCCCCTGTTTTAATTATCACGTAAGTAAGTGAACTGAATGTGCATGCTTATCAACTCCTCATTTCCCTTGTGAGCCACACTGTGGGGTATGAGATAGAATTTCCATTTTATCTCTGATGGCCTAAATAAGGTATGCAGGAAAAAGGATGGGTAACTTAATTTAGCTGAGAAAAATGTTGACATAGTACAGGCTCTAGGGGTTAGATGAGAGGGACAGAAGTAATAGTTTTTAGCCCCAAATTGACTAGTAATTTTTGAAGATTTAGTAGAAAAGCCACTGAGATGCTTACAAATCTCAAACAGAGCTGAAAAGGTACACTTCTGTTTGAATTACAAACAAAATACTTCAATATACACTGTTGTGTGTTTTTTTTTACAAAAGAAATTCTTTTTCAAATTTGTATACACTTGAATTTGGAATAAGTTTTTTCCCCCTAAGAATCCTTGCAGAATGGATAAAATTTTTACATAAATCACATAAATTATTTTTTAATAAACAAAACAAAACACTGAGATGTACAGCGCAGTGATTGTAGGCACAGAGATGTGCCTATTTACAGTGTGCATTTAATGCAGCATTTGGATCAATAGAAAAGGTTTGTTTATTATGTTGACACCTCCCCGCCCCCGCCCCCCAAATAAGCACACAAGACAGGCATGGGATGATTATAGTTTATTGAGATAAACAACAACCTGCAACAGAGAAAACTTCTCTAGTGAAAAAAATCCCAAGAGTGCTGGCAGTTACTTGATCAGGGGAAACAGCCTGATCATCTACTTCCATCAGACCCCAATGGGCAAAGCCTTGAGTTGGCCTTTGCTTAAACCATACAGGGGGGTCTGGCCAGCCAGCCTCTCCACTCTGACAAGCATTGTCAGAGCAGTTCTAGCTCATCCCCAGACCGTGCTTACTTCAGCATGTATGCCAGCCCCATCCTGATTACCCAGTCAACATGCCACCTGCCCCCAAAGAAACCCCTCCCAGGCTACCTCCAATCACCGCACCCACATGCCAGTCCAGGATAGGCAGAAAAAAAATGTCAACATGGCCAATCTAGTTACCAGCAAAAAATTCCTGCCTGGAAGTCCGATCTGATCACTATCTTTATTCATTCCGAGGCTTGGGGAGTATACAGAGGGCGTCCCGCACTCTGGCACTGCCTTAGGTAAATAAACCCCCTTCAGTCCCTGGCAGCAGTGTGATCCTGGCAGGGGCAGAGACGGGATTTTCCCCGGCTCATGGGTTACCAGCAAAAAATTCATACTCAGCCCCTCAAAGGGATGATCAGCTAATCACAGAATGTACCGTATTTCCCCAAGTATAAGGCGCACCAAAGTATAAGACGCACCTTAATTTTGGGGCCAGAAATTTGAAAAATTTCTGCCTGGCACACCCCTTGAATAAGACGCACCCAATTTTTAGCCCCCAGTTTTTTGGGAAAAAGGTGCATCTTATACTTGGGGAAATACAGTACATAGGTGAGCGGCATAGCTTGCTCCAATGGTGTGGACTGAAGCCAGGTGCTATAGCAAGCCCGGGCAACAGCTGTATGATGCCCCCAACCAATTCAGGCAACCTCTGCCCTGCTTGCAACCAGATGCTCCATAAATGCAACTGGGGTTTTAAGTGCCTTAGTGAGATTTTTACAATATATCATGTGTTGACTGAAAGGAAAGCTGAGATGAAATTTTAGCTTCAATAATACAATAATGCAGAGAAGTATTACTTATAATGATTCTGCAATTATTTATATTACATCTTCTTAAAGTTTTGTCTTCTAGATTTCAAAATCACAGAATCTGAAAAATGAAAATCACATCACAAATAATCTAATCTGGTGGTTCTCAGTTTTGAGCATCAGGACCCACTTTTTAGCAAGACAGTGTCTGGGACCCACTGGAAGTGATGTCATGGCTGGAAGTACCATCATTGTGACGCCAGCTGCTTTCCTGAGAATGTAGCAATAAGTTGGGTTATTTCTCAGCCATTTTCCAATAGCAAAGTGAATCAGAAAGGGGGAAAAGCCTATTTACAACCTTGACACAAACAAAACAACCACACAGCCTCCCCCCTTTCCAGCATCCCATCTTCCCATATTTTCAATATGGTGAGCCTAGGTGCTTCATGACCAACCTGAAATCGTGACCCACCTGACCCACAGTTTGGGAACCACTAATCCATTGGAATCCATTGATCTGATTCTATTACAAAAATTGGAGTCATACTGGCTGCCCACAGTATAGGCTCCAAAAGCACATATTGCCCCAGTTTGCAAGCAAAGTACAGTTTGCTGTGAGTACAGTAAAGATCTCCATATGACTAAATCAGGACAACTGAAACATTTTGCTACAGGGAACCCCCAAAGACTCCAAAGCCAGTTCACTCCCAGATGCTTAACACATTTGTGATTTGCTAGTGAGCACATGTGCAATAAATTCTAATACATTATGATTTTTTTTTCCTCATGGGACTCACCAAAGTGTAAAAACCATATTGTGGAAAGTGATCCACTTATGACAAAAATCATAACGTAGGGTTAACAGGGCTTGGTTATTAAAAACAGTAACCATATTATACAATATAGTATTGCTATTTTGCTTATTGAACATAATGCTAGGCCCTTGCCAGAGAATAGATTAAAAACAACAACAGGTTTCATTACTGCAAGGAATGCATAGGTTGAAGAAGATGTAGTTTTATTAGCACCATAACTGCAATTTCCAAGACTTTAATATAGTACGCACAGCATGCAAATCTATCATTGAATCAATGCTACCCAAAAGCCATCAGTGGAACCATATAAACTTGCCACTGTGAGTCCGTAGAAGCTAACCTCAATTAGTTTGACAACAAACTATGTTTGACAACAATTGTGTCATAGCCAAGGGAGGGAAATGGTTAGGAGTGGGAACTTGACTCTGCTGCCTGGCATTTTTGACCATAAAGTGCAGTGGTGGGATTCAAATAAATTAACAACCGGTTCTATGACGTCATAGCTGGAGCCAAAAAAAACCCAAAGCCAGTCGAGGTAAGCGAGTGGGCGGGGCCCAGCCATTTAACAACCGGTTCTATAGAACCTGGGCGAACCCCCTGAATCCCACCACTGATAAAGTGTCATAAGAGTAACATGTGGAATTAATTAGGAAGGTCCACATAAGAACAGATGAATCCAGCTGTTCTCCAGAATCCTCTCTAAGATATGTATCTCTGTGTGTTCATAGCAGGACTAAGGAGAAACAACTGTCAGGGGTGTCACACATACAATCAGAAGCAGCTTAATACGGTACATAAAAAAGGATTTTAGACTTAATGTACAAAATCCAATTTTGGGAATAGTCATAAAAATATTTCAAATGTAGTTCATAAAGTTTCTACATGATTAAAGCATGCCTTCTGCCTTGTCTTTATTCCTCAACTCTGTAATAATGCTCTCAGCATAAAAGCTACCTTCTGTTTACGGCATGATTGCAGTACATGTGCAGGCTCCCTGCAGCAGAGTTTCACTAAAGCCTGAAACTGATCCGATGGTATTTGTCATCTCTGCAGTACACCTGCTGCAATTCTCCACTACCGGTTTTTATTGAAAAACAAGATCAGCTCTAATCTTAGAAACAAGATCAGCTCCATCTACAAATGTGATTCCAGTTACCTACAAACAACATGTTTCATTTATTTTTAAACACTTCTGTTTGATATACTTGACATATCCAAATGTTGTGCTGGGCTTAGCCTGTCTCAAATGTGCCGTGAGTGTCCAGCGCTGTTGCAGATGTGCCTCCCAATCCGGGAGTCAGCTGGGCTGGCGCGAGGAAGCATAGGTAAGCAGGTAAGCAGAGAAGCACTGACTGAGTTCAGCCAGCACCTGGAGGGCAGGGGGAGGGCGGGACAAAGGTGGAATAGGATGGGGGAAGATGGGGGATGGATGGGTTTATGGGAAGACTGACCCAGGGAAGGGGTGGAGCCAGGCCGGTTCCTAACCCCTGCCCCGCCCCAATATGGGCTGCTCAGATTTGCTCCACCAATTTTGGCAGCACTGATCTGAGCAGCCTCATTTGGAATGCCGCTACATTACTTGGTTTTCCCGTTGCCCCAGCTGGCCTCCCTATTCCAGCGTGGGGTTAGGAGGTTGCTCTCTAAATTACGTAATTCTTTTTGAGCTGTGAGCGGCATTGAGCTTTTTAATTGTATGAAAAGCTATGATGGGAACAAACGGTTTCGTAACGTATTTGTGGCACTTTGGCCACACCTGTCTTTAATTTGGATGAAATTTATACAACACAAGGCCTGACCTTGTCCAATTTCCCACTTATGCAGCCGCAACTCAGTCCCAAAGGAAGAGCACAAATGTTCTTTTAGCTTGAGGAGGCCTCTGTGATTGCATTCCCACTGCAGGATACAGCGCATGCCCCACTGGCATGGCTGCATCAATGCTAGGAAGTTAGATAGGACCCACACAGCTTCCCCAACGCAGACAATGTCTTGTAGCACAATTCTCAAGAAAATGGATCAGATTAAAAACAAACAACAACCTATGTGCAAAAAGGAAACAGGTGCTAGTACTGTTCTGGGGAAAAAAAGCTGTTGTAAAAGTTGCAAAAAATTCACACAGAGTGCTACAGGCCATGAGAGGCTTCACAGGCAGGCTCTACAGCAGTTTTAATACCTCTGCTGATGCAAGCGGTTTCGTCAATTCTTGCGAAAGCAGCAAGGCATCTTCAGTTGTAATTTCAGATGTTAGTGTAATAATCTAGTGCATTGGTTCCCAAGCCAGGGCTTGTAAGCCAATTTTCAGGGGGCTGCAGAGAGCTTGGCTCTGCCATCTTGAAAAACTGGGCACTGCCATCTTTGAAGCTTCTTTTGAACAAAAAATCTGCCACCACCTTGAAAGGCAGAGCTTAAGAAAATGGTTGGTGATAACATGAGGTCCTGCCAGCACAATGATGTTACTTCCTGTTTCTGCTCAATTACATCACCTTTTTTTTCCTTAGTGAAAGGACTAGATTAGTGGATTGGATCAGATATTCTTAGAAGACAATCTTGAGATCCAACCAATTGTGTTGGTTCTGCACAAGAAGAAATCTAATAATGTGAATTTTTGTTGCATTATTCTTCTTGCAAATTGTGGTATTGAATTACAAATTATGGTTGAATTATGGTACAAATACATAAGAAGAGAACATGCTCTTTTATTACAGTAGAAAAAAAATAGCACCAGAACTATGGGGATTGCAAGTTACATGAAAAAGTTCATGTTAGATTCTATTTTATCCAGACATCAGTCCACTCCACAAACAACCTCCCCAATTTATGACTTTTAAACTTACTATACAGCGCTAAATATATTTATTTTAGTTCTGAAACAAATTTGCCCCCTAAGTCAGTCCTCTATGCTTTCAGTTCTCTCGGGCCCAATGCAGTTGGAAGTTATCTGGTGCAAGCTCCACTAAATTAATGTGCAAAAACAGAGTAATCCCTTTGGCACAAATTCTATTTTTCCCCACTGCAGTTTGCACAGTTCAGAGCAGTATGTTCCTCACCTTCAGATATATTGATTATTGAATTTTCTTGATAGGCAAGGTACTTATGTACCCTAATCAATGTATCCATTCTGCCTTTTTGGCATATAACGGGGAGCTGAATAATAGTTAGTGGGTGTACAGGACTTAATTACCACTGGAAAAAGTCCCTCCTTGCAATCTGCTTTAAATAATAGAAATAATATATGGCATCAAACTGAACACCTACATCTTAATCCTGAAAATCCCACACCAGCACAAGTAAAGAAGAATTAGCTTTCAGATCCATATTGCTTCTTTCTTTAATTACTGTCATCAAACGAAATTTTTAGCAAGAGCCCCATGCTGGCTTCTTTTGAGGATAAAATACAGTACTTCTGATGGGGAAAAAACATATAGTATTAAAATTAAGCCAGTCTGGGGAAAAAACACTATTCATATGAAAATGTAATTATGTCCTTTTAGCTACTGTTACAATTGGGCCAGTTAATTTTACTGGAGTGGTTAACTGATTAATAACTTGATAACAGATTCAAAATAGAGTTGCCTCTAAATCAGAAGTTGTTCACCCAGGAAATTTCTCCTACCCAAGACTGTTATAATCCTTCTGTAACTATGTATGCACTCAAGATCTATTTTGGATATAGGAACTGAAATAAGACACAAAATTTGAACCAGACATACATGACCTAAATCAGTGGTTCCCAAACTGTGTGTCAAGACACAGCAATGGGTCTTGAGCCAATTTCAGATGGGTCACGAAGCACCTAGAGCAATTATACTGAAAATATGGGGATATGGGATGCTGGAAAGGGGAACAGCTGTGTAGTTGTTTTGCTTGTATCAAAGTTGTAATTAGGCTTTTTTCTTTCTGATTCACTTTGCTATTGAGAAATGGCTGAGAAATAAAACAGCTTATTACTGTATTCTCAGGAAAGCAACAGTCTCTGGTGTCACAATGATTTCACTTCCAGCCATGACATCACTTCTGGTGGGTCCTGGTCATTCTAAAAAGTGGGTCCTGGTGCTAAAACATTTGAGAACCACTGCCCTGAATTATTGTGGGAGTATGTTTTCATGAACACCATGATTATAGGAATCTGCATGCTGGTTGACTAATTCTCCATTATTTGGGGTATACGTGTTGCGACACTGCTGTCAAGGTAAGCCCCCCCATGCAGTCTTTTTATCATTAATGCAATCCCCCTGTTAACAGTCTCTGTAATGATGGTGCAGTTTTCACTGAGTGAGGGGACTGGCCTCATAGGTAAAAAAATGATGGAAGCCACGAAGAAGTGCTCCAGACTGCTGCTGCCCATACCACCAAGGTAAGCCACTTCCATAGCAGCACAGTGTTATGACTGCGTCACAATGCTGCCTCCAGATATTCAGCAAAGACATCATCACATCATTGCCGAACTTCCTCATTGCAGAACACTGCACTGTGCAGAGGTCAGCTTGGAGGTGTGAGGCTGCCTAGCCCTGCAACTTAGAGTGAACAATGTTGGCAGGGCCCTCAATTACTCTCAGATAAATTAAGGGGCCTGCCAACATTGTTCTATGGTTAGAGCTAAGTGGCCTCACACCTCCAAACTAACCTCTGCACAATGCAGAGCTCGACAATGAGGAAGTTTGGCAAATATGTGATGATGCCATTGCTGAATTTCTGGAGGTGGTATGGCAATGCATTCGCATCAACGTGTAGCTATGGAATTGGTCCATGCATTAGTGCAGACCCCTTACACGGAACACTGCCTGCTAGTCCATACCTATATGTAACAAGAATCCTACTTCTCACAGTTAAATAGAGCACTTTGTGGTGGTTGTTCTTTCTTCCAAAGATCCTTGAGCTTAGAGCCTTTTGCATAGGAACTGGGGGACAAAAGAACGGAAGAGAGTTGGTAATAATTTGGAGTTTTGGTATAAAGAGGCTGAACCCTAGGGCGAAATTATCTCTCACAGGAGCGCTGACGGTTTTGAAGGGAACTGTTTATAGTCACTTCCTATGAACTTGTGAGGCGTTTCTACAAGGAAAAGCATAACTGTAGATGTGAGAAAAGGTGTAAAATGTCATTTCATTCTACACATTACTTCCATTAAAAATCCAATGAAATTATTCTAATCAGTGTAATTATTACTTAGATGAAAAGGGCAAAAAAAATCAGCTGATGGCAGGGCTCAAGAAACAAAGTCTCTACAGACCTTTATTGTACCAATCATAAATGGAGAAAGTATTTTGTACTAAGATTGGATTAGGTCTATAATAATGCACATTGCCTTAGGGAGAAAATTAGTTTTGCAACACAATGTTTTAATTTCAAAGATCCACTATAGGACAATGAAAAGGGAGAGCAGTGCAGTAGGAATTACATCTTAATATAGACTGGAAAAGTGAAGAGTATCAAGGGAAAGTTGCTAATGTATTCTAAATTATGAAGGGCAACTGGTCAGTGCCATTGTTTCATTCTGTCTCATAATACAGAAGCAAAGAGAGAGGTACTTAATACATTTAAAAGCCAGTAAATTCAGACCCAATTCCCAGAACAAGTATGAATGTTAAACTGGAGTCAGATTTGCTCAGGCCACCAAGCTTGTTAGTTATAAAAGAATCCCTACACAGCTAAATGCCTGGAGTTCCAGGTTTGGGGGTTTGAATTTCTAAAACAGCAGCAAGACTGGGAAGGCAGTTAAGTCAAGGCTGTTGCTTCTGCCTGAGGTGCTCAGAGCAGATCAGATACAAAGGGTTGAGTGGAGGCCTTTGGAAACCTCTTAACAATGCTAATCCTTCCCTCTATTCCCCATACATTCTGGGCAAGAAATATGGTAAAAGGGGGAGAAAAGTTACCAAGAACAATGGTCCCTCTTATTCAGAATGTCAGTGCAACAACAGGAACAAAAAATTAGTTAGGCTTTTCAGGTTCATTCATTATTTCAACATAAAAGCAAGTCACCCAATGAAATAAAGCTTTAAGTAACTGTTTATTAATGGAACGTCTAATGTTTATCCAGAAAGGTTTTTGACAGCCTACCCCTTCCTTTGAAGACGTCTATAACTTTCGCAGTTCTCTTGAGCTGGGATGGGGTTGAGAGAATGTGCCACTAGACATGTGAAGACCCTGGAAAAAACTGGAAAAATTTGGAAAAAAAACTGTTTCCTCCCCCCCCCTTTTTTTTCCTGAAGCATTTTTTTTGTTTTTTTCCAAAAAATTGGAAAAACTGAAAAAAGAAAAAAAAGAAAAAATGATTAAGGAATATTTTATTTTAACATGATGAATAAAATATTTTAAGACAAGGTGTTCAAATATTTTCCAAATAATTTCTAAAAATATGTATGGCATCAGATTATTCTAATTTCTGTGCACAGAGGACAAGCAAGTCCTAGGTTACAAACTGAACCCTCTAATGCAAACCCTCCTTGTTTTTTTTTTCCAAGCTTCAAAATTTCCGGAAATTTTACATCTCTAACACAGCCGTTGACTCCTCTTGCTTCTCGCCTTCTTTATCCTCCTCTATCCTCTGCAGCATGTGAAAGAATCTGGTCTATGTTTGGAAACACACTAAATCAAGAAATAAACTGACATGTGAAAGGGTAGAAAAGCTTGTTTCAATCTGGGCAAAACTTCAGTTTTCAGAAGTCCATAAAAACTGTGATAATGACAGACACAACAGAGTAGCTGCAGAAGCAGAGACTGAAACTGATAATTACAGCTCAGAAAATGATTCTGATTAAATTTCATGCCCATTCATTGAAACTTAGTCCCACTCCCTTCTTTACACTTCTCCCCTCTTCAATTCTTTTTATGAGAATGTTTTCTTTTATTTAATACTGTAGAGGAAATATGAACAATGGTTACTTTGGATTTTTAAAAATTGTTTTGTGGACATTTTTTTGTCTGTTCCACATAAACTAGTAAACAGTTCAGGAGATTGTAGCTCCATTTGTTACAATTACAAATAAATACTATAAAAAAGTAAATTCCTTTTGTAATAGTTGTTTGGATACACTATATTTTTAATATGCTAGTTATGATAATTTTATGCCAAGTCAAATTGTCCATAGTCATATTTTATGTTCCTAAAGTAACAGAATGACTTTCAATGTGGAAAAGGAGAAAAAAAAGTGCTAAAGTAGCATTTTTTTCAATTTTTCGAACAATTTCTGGGTTTTTTTCCGAAAAACCTGGAAAAAACAGGGTTTTTTTCCCGAGCTTCAAAATTTCTGGAAATTTTACATCTCTATGTGCCACTGGCTTTACCCTTTGTCATGCCAAACCTCTACATGTTCATGGTGATATCTGCTCACAAAATCTACACACGAACATGCAGAGAACACCAAAAATGCTATGTACCATCCATTTTTCAAGTCTATCCTCTGTGTGTGTGTGTGTGTGTGTGTGTGTGTGTGTGTGTGTGTGTGTGT
>JAJKFI010000003.1:17014421-17026698 GCA_029204185.1 Lerista edwardsae
TGTGTGTGTGTGTGTGTGTGTGTGTGTGTGTGTGTGTGTGTGTGTGTAAAGCCCTTACATCATGAAGACATCATCCACAGCAGGTATGATAATCACGTTTCCCCGCATATATATGGACTGATTATCAAGAGATAGCTTTTCTGTAGTACAGTCGGTCCCAATATATGTATTGGTTCCATTCTGGACAATTTTTATTTAAGTCAGATAGATCAATTTTTAGATAAGTCAGAATCAGTCTTTTAACAAAGCAGGAAATCACTCTCTGCGTGCTCCATGCTTCCTCTTTCATTTCAAGTTTTGCCGCCGGATCCCAATGTCCATGTAGGACCTCGGAGCCTTACATGGATGGCCTTGCCTCTGCATTGGCTAACTAGCCAGCACAAATAGACTGCTCACCCCACCGTACCCTTTTCATGGAGAAAGAGGACGAACATCTCCTCCTCTCACTGAGCCTCCCGTGGCTGCCTGGCTGCCACAGGGCGCAGTGGTAGCCGCCTGGGTACTGTTGAACTCCTGGGCGGTCAGGCAGCTTAGGAGTGGGCTGGCAAGCACAATGATGGTCTCTCCCTATGAACAGATAAATGCTCTCCAAAGGGAGGAGTAGGGCTGGGCTTTGGAACAGGTCGACCTAGGCTGTTGCCACCCTGCAAATGTTCATCGTCCCCCAACATGTCATCTGTATTCGTGTTGTGCCAAAGGGCTCTTTGCCCGTGGCTCTTCGCCTGTGGAACGGAGCCGGAGCCCATCTGCTGCCATCAGCCAACCTGCCTGCTTTCCCGTGGATCTTCAATGGCCAGCCACGTTCCAGCTCTTCATACTCCGAGAGCTTAGCAGCCTGTCAGCAAGCCTTCTACCAGAACGTTTAACTGAGTGAGTGAGAGCGTGATTGTGAGGGATCCTGGCCTGAGTGCGAGTCAGGCCACGAGGGGTGAAAGTACTTCCTGCCTCGGTGAGAGGGGGGCAGGGAGGGACAGAGGACCTCTGCCTCTGTGAGAGAGAGGCAGAGATCTGCGGCAACCCAAACCTCGGTGTGAGGGGGGTAAGGGTTGCTGCAGTGGGGATAGTTGTGCGTGTGTGTGAGTGTCTGTGTTTTTAGATTGTGTGTGCTGTCGTAGTTTGGCTGAAGGTCGTCCCTGCCAGAATATGTGTTTGACACCACGAGGGAGCTCAGGGGAGGAGAGGGGGGCCACCATCAGCAGAGTTACGGGTCACGGAAGATACGGCGGTGGGGGTTGGGCCAGACGTTACAGAAGAAGGAGGGCCAGTCGTAGACAGACTGTCCCTCTTTCTGGCCCTTCTCTCAACCCTCTGACCCTTGGCACTCCTGGCAACAGTTCCCTAAGTCTGAAGCTACTGCTTCTGAATGCCAGGTCGGTTAATAATAAGACCTGTTTGATCCAGGATTTGATCCTGGAGGAGAAGGCCGACCTGGTATGTATCACAGAGACCTGGTTGGATGAGCTGGGAGGGGTCAATATTTCCCAGATTTGTCCACCGGGTTTCCAGGTACTGCAGCAGCCACGACTACAGGGGCGGGGAGGTGGGGTTGCAATAGTCTACCGGGATTCCATCCGTCTCACCAGATACTCTGTTCAGTGGTCCACCGGGTTTGAGTGCCTTCGTGTTGTGTTGGAGGGGCGAGACAGAATAGGGATTCTGTTGGTGTACTGCCCACCTTGCTGCCCAACAGTCTCCCTGCCTGAGCTGAGGGAGCTGGTCTCGAGCGTGGTGTTGGATTCCCCCCTCCTTTTGGTGCTGGGGGACTTCAATGTCCATGCCGAGGCCCCGGGAACAGCTGCAGCTCAGGACTTCATGGCCTCCATGGCAACCATGGGTCTGTCTCAAAGAATATCTGCCCCAACACATGATGCAGGACACACATTGGACCTGGTGTTTACTGCTGGGCAGATTGATGGGGATCTGGAGGTGGAGGAGATTAAGATCACTCCTTTGTCATGGACAGATCACTTTCTGGTGGGATTTAGGCTTCTTGCAGCCTCCTACCTCTGCAATGGCGGGGGGATTGCATTCTATGATCTGCCCTCGGAGGCTGATGGATCCGAATGGATTCCTGACGGCTCTGGGGGATTTTCCTGTTGCCAGAGTTGGAGACCCACCCGACGCCCTGGTCGACCTCTGGAATACGGAGATGGCCAGGGCCCTGGATGAGATCGCTCCCGAGCGTCCCCTGCCCAGTCGCAGAATCAGAGTGGCTCCTTGGTTTTCTGAGGAGCTGCGAATGATGAAGCGGCAGGGAAGGCGTCTAGAGCATCAATGGTGAAAGACTTGTGCCGAATCTGACCGTACCCAGGCTAGGGCCCAGTTAAGATCGTATTCTAGGGCGGTGGTGGCAGCTAAGACGGCTCACTTCTCTGCCACCATCACATCTGCAGAGAACCGTCCAGCTGAGCTTTTTCGTGTGGTCCGTGGCCTTCTACATCCCCTATTGGAGGGGAAGATCACACGGAGGCTCGCTGTGACGAGTTCGCGAAACACTTTGCAGGGAAGGTCGATGAGATTCGGCATGACTTGGACGCCGCTGTGGGCATTTCTAGTGATGTCCCCGGGGAACCTGTCTATCCTACAATTTGGGATTCTTTCCAGCTTGTAGAACCTGAGGATGTGGACAGGATTCTCTGGAGTGTGAGACCTGCTGCTTGCCCACTCGACCCTTGCCCAGCATGGCTAATTAGAGCTGCCCGGGAAGGGCTGGCCGAGTGGACGGGGAGGGTGGTGAATTCATCTCTGAGGGAGGGGGTGCTCCCACCTGCTCTGAAGCAGGCGATAGTTCGCCCCCTCCTGAAGAAACCCTCCCTGGATCCCACTAATCTAAACAACTTTCGGCCAGTCTCGAATATCCCATTTCTGGGCAAGGTGACTGAGCGGGTGATGGTGTCACAGCTGCAGAGGGTACTGGAGGAAACGGATTATCTGGACCCATTCCAATCTGGCTTCAGGCCGGGCTTCGGGACGGAGACTGCCTTGGTCGCCTTGGTGGAGGACCTACGCCGAGGAATGGACAGGGGGAGTGCGTCCCTGTTAGTCCTGCTGGACCTCTCAGCAGCCTTCGACACCATCGACCATGGTGTCCTTCTGGGTCGGCTGGCTGGGTTGGGGCTTGGAGGCACTGTTCTGCAGTGGTTCCGCTCCTTCCTTGCTGACAGATCCCAGAAGATGGTGCTGGGGGACGCTTGTTCGGCACCCCGACCTCTTAAGTTTGGGGTGCCGCAAGGGTCTATCTTATCCCCCATGCTATTTAACATCTACATGAAGCCGCTGGGAGAGGTCATCCAGGGGTTTGGGGTGGGGTGCCATCAATATGCTGATGACACCCAACTTTATCTCTCCTTTCCCCCTGATTCTGAGGAGGCGGTTGAGGTCCTGGATCGGTTTCTGGAGGTGGTTGGGGGCTGGATGATGGCGAACAAGCTGAAATTAAATCCGGATAAGACAGAGGTGCTCCTGGTCCGGAAATCCACAGCTCGGGTATTGGACTATCGCCCTGCTCTGAATGGGGTTGCACTTCCTCTGAAGGAGCAGGTCCGCAGCTTGGGGGTTCTCCTGGATTCACAGCTGCACCTGGAGTCTCAGGTGTTGGCGGTGGCCAGGGGAGCCTTTGCTCAGCTTTGGCTGATCTGCCAGCTGTGACCGTACCTGAGCTGCGTGGACCTGGCCACAGTGACCCATGCCCTAGTGACATCTAGATTAGATTATTTCAATGCGCTCTACGTGGGGCTGCCTTTGAAGATGGTTCGGAAATTACAACTAGTACAGAACGTGGCTGTTCGGGTGGTTGCTGGGGCACATCGGTTTGACTCTGGCGAGCCGTTGCTTCAGCGACTACACTGGCTGCCGGTTCTGTTCCGGGCCAAATTCAAAGTGCTGGTTTTGACCTTTAAAGCCCTTTACGGCTCGGGCCCAGGGTATTTGAGGGACCGCCTCCTCCCATATAATCCTACCCGTACTCTGAGGTCATCTGGGGGGGGGCCCTTTTGACTGTGCCGCCACCAGGAGAGGTGAGAGGGGTGGCGGCCAGTAGGAGAGCCTTCTCGGCGGTGGCACCCCAACTTTGGAATACCCTCCCCTTAGAGTTAAGAACTGCTCCCTCCTTGGCAGTATTTCGGCGGGGGCTGAAGACCTTTTTGTTTCAGCAGGCTTTTAGTTGCTGACAGGCTGGCTGGTTTTTGCATCCTTTTTATATTTCTGTACATTTTATGATCCATGGGATTGGCTGTTGTATGTTTTATTTTTTAATATTGTTTTTTAATTATGATGTAAGTATTTTATTGTGTTTTAATCTTGTAATGCCGCCTTGAGTGCCTTCGGGCAGAAAGGCGGGGTAGAAATTTAATTAATAATAATATTAATATTAATAATAATAATAATAATAATAATAATAATAATAATGTTTGTATAACATACACACATATTTGTATGTTTTATTTGTATAACATAGTTTTTATACTAGTGCAGTGTCTAGACTAAATGCGGTGGTATAGCGACATGTGAGCAGCGTTTAAGCAAAGTGGGATTGTATGTGATGTTTTTGTTTTTGCTTTTGTTGTAGTGTATTGTGTTGTTTTTACCATGCGAAAGTACCTAATTTCATTGTACATGTGTACATGTGTACAATGGCAAATAAATTTCTATTCTATTCTACATGATTCCAGTAAGTGTTGCGAGATTACCAGCCTGTGCACCATCCTCTAGCTTTTCAAGCTTTCCTATGGCCTTCAGATATGTTGTCTCAGTTTCCTACAGGTCTGCAAACTTTGAGGACATTTCAAGACATTCCCTCAACCCCCTTGCAACCATAAACAAGCCAGGTATTCCCAGCTAATTACTCCTATTTCAAATAAATAACATTCTCTTCCTTTTAAATGTATTATAATTTCCTTAACAAGGAAGAGAAACAAAAGCTCAGGGTTTATGAGATGACAAGGTTAGTACGAAATAAGGGACACTGTACCCTTCAGTGTTTCTGAAAATGAGACTGTATTGATTCTTTTTAACACAAGCTCTTTTGATAGCAGCATTTATCAATAATTGCTTTTGAATTACAGATAGCCCTCTTGTTCTTTACAAATGCCTTGAAACCAAATACAAGGCTAATTAGGGTATGAAGGTAATCATTTAGGCATTGTTATTTAGGCATTTTCCAGTGCCAGGATGGATTTCAGTAGGAGATGGAGTCAAATCCTGGGGTTGTGAAAACTGGGGTTGTGATTTCAGTAGGAGATGGAGTCAAATCCTGGGGCCCATACAATATAGATATATGCAATCTGCCACTGCAGACTCTCAAATTTTGCTTTAGCTTCAAAATGCACACCAACTGGAAAAGTCCTCTAAAGAGTAGATCTGGAAGTTCTTTTGCTGTCCCTTCTGCTCTTTGAAACAGATTAGATAAGTTCCGATTCAAGCACTAGAATGGCTTTCAGCAGGCTAGCAGACAGTTTCTTGTTAGTAATTGGGTGAAATCTACATTAAAAAC
Source organism: Lerista edwardsae (assembly GCA_029204185.1). Taxonomy (NCBI): domain Eukaryota; kingdom Metazoa; phylum Chordata; class Lepidosauria; order Squamata; family Scincidae; genus Lerista; species Lerista edwardsae. The sequence goes on from JAJKFI010000003.1 coordinate 17,019,913, forward strand.
CACCCAAACAGCTGTTTACTTGGCAGCATCAATTTTAACAGGACTGCCTGTGGAAGGTTGTCAGTGTAGTCAGTTTAAATGCAATCTACAAGGGCAAAGCGCTAGCTAACTGGCTCATTGTACCATAACATTTCAGGTACTGAGACACAAGGAAAATGTAAGCTGTCTTTTCATAGCACCTCTACTGCATAAAGGGTGCACTACCTACACAGAATTATTCCCTGCTGTTTCATACTTCATTGAGAATCTTCATGTGCGAATGCCTGCAAATGTCTATGAAAATGGCACATACCTAAAAAGGTTAACAAGTTCACAAGGAATAATTTATTTAATGAATTTAGTCTCTTTCTGTACATGCCAGCTGATTGCAGCAATCATTTACTTAATGAATTTAGCCTCTTTTTTGTACATGGACACTGATTACAGTATAGATAATTTTAAAGGTCCATGCTGTGATAGTTCACAGGGGTGATTTAATCTGTTTTTTCCACTACCACTGCTTCTGTAGGTGTTGTCTGGTGCGGCTTTTCTGGGTGGCAAATGATCTAGGGTACTACCGTTGTTAGAAGATGACTGATCTATGACTGATCTACAATGTATGCTTGTCACATACATTGTAGACAAGTGAATTCATTTTGGCTCATGTTAGGGTGCAATGCTTTTGAATACGTAATACTATGAGCATTGGGAAAACTAACTTACATATCATAGAACAACAAAAGTGAGTGGTCGGGGCCTTGGGGTCGTGTCATGGGCAGGTGGTGGGTGGGAAAGTGGCCATCTTTATCGCCTCTGCTGATAACCTGATACCTATCTTCTCTGTTGATATCCTGCCCACCATGTTACTCTCATCATGCCTCCTCAGGTCTGCTCAAACTTACATCAGCAAAATATCTGGCACAGATCTAAATAGACCAGTGATGGCAAACCTATGACACACGTGTCACTGCTGGCATGCGAAGACGTTTTGGGTGACATGCCAGGCAGCCATGGATTGTTTGCACTGGCACTTCCAGGGAGTGATCTGCTCTGAACGTTCGCCTCTTTAAGTTTTTTTCCCAAGGTAGCAGAAGCCGGCAGAGATGCCGTCGTCTGCTGTTTTGGAAAGGAGTGGACGCTCAGTGCAATCCGATCTTTTGTCCAAGGCAGCAGCAGCCAGAGGAGTTGCTGGCTTCTGTCACTTTGGGAAGGGGCCCCCTTGACCCCCCCATCCATTGCATGCCTCCTGTGCAGCTGCAGAAAGTGCGGGAAGCAACCCCCAAGCCTGCTCATTCCAGAACGTGAAGGAAGTTGCAGCAGAGAGGAGCTGGGCAGGCAGTTTTATTTCTCTGAGCAGCAGCAGCTGAAGAGCAGGAAACTCTTTCTGTGCACAGCACGAGGGAGAGAAGTTACCACCAGCAGCAGCAGAGCAGAGCAACAGAGGATCTGTCCAACACAGAGAATAAAAGGTGGGGGAGTCTGGAGTCTGATCCTGTTGATCCTGCTAGTATTTTGACCCAGTCTTTCTTATTTATGTGAATCCATAAATGCTCTGTACATATGAGCAGTGAAGCACAGACGGAGATGGGTATTTGGAAGAGCACAGCCTGGTTAAGGGGGGGGGGAAACCACTGCTTACATAATGCCACTTTGCACTGGACAGTAATTTGTTGGCTTAAATATTCTCTGAAGCAGATCTTCATTTGTTTGAACAACAGAATAGTAATGCTATCTGGTTCTGGTCTGTAAAGAATTATTTCGCTTTTATGGGGGGGGGTGACACACCAGCAGAGTCAAGAATTTTCTGAATTTTTGACACACGGAGCAAAAAAGGTTTGCCATCACTGTAGTAGACCGAACCATGCAGGCATGGAGTAGGATAAAAGTAGGCTAAGTTAAAAATGTTTTCCTTGCCTCTCTGCCTCACGTCTCCAGCTGCTTGGAGGATACAACGGAGCTTGCATTTAGTTAAGATGGCATCTTTGGCCTGCAGTCCTAAATAGACTTCCATAAGATATAAGTCCCATTGAATTTAATGGTGCTTACTTCTGAATAGACATGCAAACTTTTCTTTAACACTGGAACCCATTTTTTAGAAGGACAATCTGTCAGGTTCCATTTGAAGTGATAGAAATAACCTGGAAGTGATGTCATGGCTGGAAATGACATCGTCAAGCAGGACAATGTTTAACAGCCCCATATGACAAAATCAAATTACATTAAACAATCCTATGCATATCTACTCAAAAGTAATTGTGTTCTATGGTGCTTACTCCCAGCAAAGTGTATTCAGGATTGCAACCTAAGTAAATTAAGGGTTTACAATAAGTATACATTTTAAAATTTATTTAAAATAAAGAACCCTCCTAACCCTCCCAAGCAGTTGCTGATCTGTTTTTTAAAAAAATCCCCAAACATTCCAAAGGCTGCAATCCTATCCACATTTACCTGGGGGTAAGCTCTATTGACTATCATTGTTAAAAACATATACATGCATAGTAGCCTGTTAAATACAGATCTATAACATTTCTCTAAATGCAGTCACCTACCATGGTAGCATCAAGTCTAATACTGTACAGTAATATTAACAAAAAAATAAAACATTGAAATGAATGCGGACCCACTTGAAATTGGCTCACAACCCACCTAATGGGTTCCAACCCTCAAACACTGTAATAAGGTGCTTTATGATTTAGATTGATTCTGTGTGAAGCCTTTTGAACTGTACGATTCTATTTTTAAGAAAAAGCTGAATATGCAGCAGAACCAGTTGTAAGTCTCCATCTTATATGATGTTCTTTGCTATAGCTTCTGCTTTGGGAGAATGCCATCTGGAATCAAAAGATAAACCTCCAGTGTGCAACAAAATAAAAAAGGCAAACAAGAACATAATGAAGAAAAATAAGAGGAAAAGGCACTTAGAGACCAAAAGGAAAACAAAAACAACCCCCTAGTGGAATGCTGTTATTTTTCCCCCATAGTAGCAGTTCATTCAGTTCTTCATTTCCCAAACTTTTTTTAAAAAAATATCAATACAGAAATCCAGACAACTCTAAATTTAGTGTCAGGGCTTTTGTTGTTGTTGCTCGCAGACCAGCAACTAAGAGGCTAGAAGGGCAAAAGTTAGATTCATTTAAGATTTATTCTGCTCTACTCCAAGAGGTGAAAAAAAGGTGAAGACAAGTCAAGGAAAGGGAATGTTTATAGCAAACACATTCTCACAAGGGTTAGGAAATATTACAGCACATTTGCCTTTTTGTACAGGCAGTCTCATGGGTAAAAGGGAATGGCCTATAGCAGGGTTAGACAAGAAAATAAATGACTGTTGTTGAAGATTACAAGGGTTTTAGATACAGAAACACACACACACACACACACAGAGAGAGAGAGAGAGAGAGAGAGAGAGAGAGAGAGAGGCAATGCCTCCTCTTTCTACAAACAGCGAGAGCAGGATAAATCTTTTTATAGGGTGTATTTTCACAGCTTCGTGATGTGGGTCATCTGTAAGTTTGATTGATTTATTTCATATTTTCTTACTTGTTTTCCCCCCACATACTTTTAGATAAGCTCTTCTATGTCCTCCTGGAAGGACATATCTTTTAACTCGATTAAAACTTTTATTAATTGACAATAGAAAGACAATAGTTTGCTGCCTAAGTACTGTGAACAGCCTATCCTTGAAACTGAGGGGCAAACAAATGGCAACAGCTGGTGTGTACAGTTCAAGGAGAGTGTCCCTTAAGGCAGTGTTCTTCAACTTTGGGGTCGGGACCCCAATGGGGTTGTGAAGCCTCAGTTGTGAGGTTGCAGCAGCTTACAGGAATGGTTGGAGACCCCTGGACTACAGCATCACCAGTTAAAGAGGGATGCATCTGGAGTACCCCTTCAGGTACCAGGAGACTGTGTCCCAATCCTGTTCAGGTTCTTAGCAATTGTGCTAAAATAGCTTTCACTAGTGCCAGGCTTCATGGTAACTTTTTCTGCTCTCCCTAGTAAGAATTAGAGACCAGTGAACAGTGCTGGGAGGGCATTACAGCGGTGGGGAGTGGGAGGTGACAGGAATGGGATGAGCAGATAGGGCCCTGGGAGGGGAGCAGAATCAACTGTGAGGTCCCCTGTCTGATTGATGGATTGATGGATTGATTGATTGATTGATTGATTGATTGATTGATATGTTGGGGTCGTGGAATGAAAAAGATTGAAGACCATTGCCTTTAGGGCTTCATGATTTTAAAACAGTGTGTGAATAGATAGGACATAGTTTTTCTCGCTATAGGCCCAATGGACTATCCAGGGAAATGGGACAATTGATTACATTTCAGAGCAGTGCTTTCTGAACTTTTTCAACTAGCAGCTACCTTGGGCCATCTTCCGCAAATTGCCTTTTAGGGCTGCCATCTGATACACTGTACAGGATGGCTGGTTTTGTGTGTAGATTCCATGGTTCCCCTGACTGGTTTCTGTGGCTCTCCAGGAAGCCATGGCTCACCACTGCTCGGCAGTTCGATCCTATTGAGCTTACTGCCTGGCATCGTAGAAAGTGCCATAAAGCATTCTAATGGCAGTGTTGGGCCCACTGAGCCAACACTGAGGCAGCACTAGTTGGCACTGGGCCTCAGCTCCAGAAGGACATTGCACTGAGCTCCGAACATTGAGGCTTCTCAGGGTAGGGGGGCAGCGCAAACTGGGCAGAGGGACTGCAGATCTTGGGGCAGGGTAGGACAGGGCAGGACAGGACCAGGGGGTGGAGAATGTCACAGACCCTGCCGTCAAATCCTATGCCCCCTACTGAGTCTACAAACCAGATACGGGTCTCCTCTGTTCTGTGCCCACTCAGTCATGAGGGGGGTACGCGAGTACCGGTTCCTAGGATTACGGTTGGCCCCGCCCATTCGCCCGCCCACTCGTTGACTCCGCCCCCTGCAACATTTGAATTTCCTGCATGTTTGAGTTGCCTGCACATTCTCAGAGCCAGGCAGGCAGGCAGCGAGTGGAGCCTTGCCTTGCCTTGCCACTGAAAAATGAGCTGCTCTGGGGTTTTGGAACTGTTGGGTCACTTTAACGTGATGCCAGGCCTCCTTAACATGTTCTGGGGGTGCTGTGGAATACTGTTGCAACTGTTGGGTCAATTTAAAATAGTCTGAGGCCTCAAAAAGGGCTTTTTTCATGTCACTTCCTGCCACAACATCACTTCCGGCTTATGATGTCACTTCTGGTGGGCGAGTCCCAACATGTGCCAATCAAAAGTGAGTACCTGTTCTTAAATCATTTAGATGACACCACTGACGGGCTTCAATCCATTTACCAATTAAAGCGTGTCAGCCTGGGTGTGCAAGGAGCACTGTGGATGCCTCCACAAGGCTCTCCAAGCCTCAGGAAAAATTTTTTAAAAGATTGTGATGCACTTCTGATTTCATGATTGAAAACCAGAAGTGCGTTGGAATCTTTTTTTATTTTCCAAGGCTTGCAGAGCCCTGAGGAGGAATCCACAGGGCTCCCCGCACCCCCAGGACGACAGCACTTCAATTGGTAAGTAGGTTGAAGCCCCTGTCATCCCAGGCATCCTACCTTGTCTCCTCCCAGCCTCTTAAGGGGACAGCGCCGGAGGTCCTCTGGCTGAGGGCGCAATCCTGAGCAGTGCTGGATTGGCAAGGCCACCTGGCCTGTGCCAAATCCTAGCGCTGCTTGGGGAGGCTGAGCATCCACACGGCAAGGCACGTTCACTCCCTTACTGTAGGAAAGGCTCTAGCCTCCCCTATGCACTCCATGCAGCAGGCGCAGATCCGAGGAGACTACGTGGCCCAAATTGGCCGATTCCCATAGGACTACAGCGGTTCGAGAGTAGGTCTCAAAGTAGGTCGAAACCCCTGTTGTCCCAGGCAGCAGCACAATCCTGGGGATCGCGCTGCTACCTTCTTTCCTCCCTGCCCCTTAAGGGGATAGGGCCAGAGCTTCAGTTCTAGCTGCTTATTCAACTGTCTAGAAGTGCCAGTATGGCTCTATTCTATGGGAAACACAAGCAACTTTTTTCTTCTTTTTCTGGTCTGACTGCAAGCAGATATAGGCATTATCTATCTTACATTAAAATGTGCATTATTGGATTGACTCACACGCTTACTCCCTTACAAAAAGAAAAAGAAAAACTCCAGCAATGTAAGTAGCTCTCTGTTAATAGGGCTTCAGATAATTGTACTGATTTTGAAAAATTGCTATGTATGTAGTGATATCACAATTCTATTATTTTCTTTCTTCGTTAGCTTCCTTATCTAATTTTGTCTTTCACATCTAGAGGTTCCTACCAAGAAATGTGGTTCTGGATGCTTTTGCAATATCTACTTTCAATCCATTGGGATATAATTCCATGCAATTTCTAAGCAACTTGTATAAAGGCAAGGATTACTTGGTTTTTTTTCCCCCTCTTTCAATCATACTGCAAAAGTGGGGGGAAGAATAAAAAGTGACCCTCCAAAGTAAACTGTTTGATATTAGACCCATATAATAAAACAGTTGTTTTTACTATCATTGTCTACACTACTGAGGTAAAAACAACAAACAATTACTGCAGGGGACACAAGAAAGTAGAACACGTCTGTTATTCTAATACCCTATAATAATCAAAATAAGTATGATTTAACAACTCCACAGGAATGGGGCTTATGCTCCACTTGGAAATTTCCAAGCATAGCAGTGGTACAAAACCATGCTCTTACTATGCAGAAGCTAATGTATTGTTTATTGTATACTGAATCTAAAAGTGTAAGTGTGTGTGTGTGTGTGTGTGTGTGTGTGTGTGTGTGTGTGTGTGTG
>JAJKFI010000003.1:17026708-17052135 GCA_029204185.1 Lerista edwardsae
TGTGTGTGTGTGTGTGTGTGTGTGTGTGTGTGTGTGTGTGTGTGTGTTTTAATGCAATGTCTTTATATGATAGGAATTTTGAGACTGATCTAATTTGGAAGGATTACAAGACAAACTAGCAGACAATAAAGTCATTTTATATATTATTTAATTTATAAAATTGCTGGGCGTATAATTTGGATCCGAAAATCCATTCAGATTCCTCCCAGTTTCTTGAGACACAGTTCAGAATTCTTCCCTTTTCCCATTATTACTACTCCAAATCTTTTCAGGCATAGGAGGAAAAGTAATAATAAAAAAAATTGTATATTAGTAAATCATGTTGCTATCTGTTGCTGTTGCTATCAAATTTCAATTCATGAGAATCACAAAGCATTTATAAAATGCAAAAGCTAAAACTCTAAGTTTCAACTTAACTGGGATAGGCGGGTCATGTCATCCATACAAATGAATTCTCATCACCAGTTCCTTTTAATCATTTATTTAAAAATAAATGTACACACCCAGCATCCCTATAAAGCTACTCAATAAACAATGTTAAAACATCGACATTATTAGATAGATTAGATCAATGGATAGACAGGATAGGATTATATAGCAGCTGGGATTTAAGACGAAAAATGTAATTTCTGTCTAAGAACCTAATCCTGTAGTGCCAGTGGTACACATGTACTGCTGGCTCTCGATGTCACAAACATGCTGTAAAGCACATTCGCAGCTCCCGGAGAGCAGGGAGCACAAGCACAGGGCCCAGTAATGCTCGGAGGACGCCATGGAGCAGCTGGCTGTGAGTACTACTGCTGCTCAGAGGTAAGGCTTTTGGGGGATGGGGAGGAGCAGAGCACATGGAACTGGTGCTCTCAGGATTGAGCCTGGGAGAAGGTTGGATATGGCAGCATATCTTGTGCTCCCTCCATGGCCGGAGAGCCCAACACGGACTTCTTTGGTTCTGCCCCTGCTCAATAGTGGAGGTAGAGCCAAGGAGACGCATTGGAGCCACAGCAGAATTATCCTGGGTAAGGGAGTATATCCTGAGAAGACCTCCAGTGGCTTCCCTGAGCCCTTAGGATCCAACGGTAGCCATTTCAGTGCCACTGAAGTTGTGTGCGCCTGGAAGCATAGGACTGGGCTGCTCATTAGCTATACAATGAAATGAAATGTTAATTCTTGTCCTTACAATAAGAAGAAAATAGCACCTGTCTCTTTGCATGTGGAAGTACCATCAAATGAGCCGTCCCATCTTTCCTGGCTCCCCTTTGGTTCCATATGGAGCTGGGGACAGGGCAGGGCATGCACAGAGGAGAGGGCTCAGCACAGGCATGGAGGTGATGTAATGACATCGTTGCATCACTTGGTTCTGGGCAGCGGTGTCATGCTACCGGTACGCTGGGCGGGAGGAACGGGTGAGCGGCAGCCCGCCCATTGCGTCACGCTCCGTTTCGCCGTCTTCCCCGACCCCGCGCTCACCCGTTCCTCCCGCCCAGTGTACCGGTAGCATGACACCGCTGGTTCTGGGCTCCCACCCTCCTGCTGCACTACTGAACTGGCTTCCTATCATTATGTATCCATTTGCAACCCTGGCAACTCTTGATCTTCAGTCTGGTTCTACTTTGTACTAGTCACGTTGATAAAACTGCTGATCCCTGACCCTGACCATATCAATGGCATTTTTTCAATTGCTGTTGGTTCATCTTTTCCACACATTGTTGGAAAACTCAAGCCTGAAGGCAGAGTTGCCAACACTTTTTTTTTTCTCCCCACATGGTATCATGTTAGAAATTCGGGGACACCTTGCTAAAATCTCCAGGATTGCTTTCACTAGTTATCTGGGGATTGATGTCTCCGAGAGACGCCGGTCCAGTCCTGGAGGTTGCCAACCCTACTTGAGGACCTTGAATTTCCATTGGATGCTTGATCTGGCAAACATTTTCAGAAGCTCAAGCATGACAAAATAGTTGCATTGATACAAATTACCAAGAGTACTTCAGTCAAGCTGTGCTTTCCTTCCAGCTAATTTTCTACTCAAGTGTTATTAATCTCATGACAATACTCACACGAAGTACTTGTAGAACAATTTAAACTGCAGCATCGTGTACATTAATAAACCAATGTCATGTAAACTACACAAATACACAACGGAATCTATTCAATGTCACACATAGCAAATAGCTTTTTAGACAGTTATGAAAGCAGAAAAACAACTTGTAATTTAAATACCATATTTTCATTGTATCGTGTATTTAAAATAACTGTAAATTGCTTGTTATGGTATTGCATTGGATTGTCACAGTTATTTAATATTTCCATTACAAGTTACTTGCAGGCAGTGTTGTTGATATAGACTATAACTTCATGTCTTTTTAAAAAAAATTCTCATTTTATGTAGAAAATGTCAATAAATGTAATAGGATTGTCATTCATTTCTTAACCATGTTTGAAATGCATGCAGTGAAATGGGTTATAATCATAATAATGGAGATTACCTGCTTATTTTTCCAGATCATACCTAATAGTCTATGATATCATTTTCAGTCACAGTTCACCAGAGTTAAATTTAAAACATAATAGTGAAGTCAAGGGTTCTTCACATATAATTAGACTTTGGAAACAAACTTGGTCAGGTATGCATTGCGTTAAATATACAGGAATAAATCCTTGCGGGCAAGAAGAAGCAGTTTTACAAAATTAAACTGAAAGTAACTCATTGTAAAGGAAAATAATACATTATGGTAAGTTACCTGCTTCAACACTGTGTTAAATGCATCTCAGTTGCAGAAGAACATACCATAGTGCAAATTGTCTCATTCTACCAGACATTGAGGACAAACATGGGATACTTTATGCACTGAAGCTTAACTTGGGAAATTATGCCAGCAAGTCAGGCAGTTCAATACCTCTCATTTATGTATGGATAGCACTGCTGAAAATTGTGGCAGAGTCATTTATTTTCAGGAGCAGTGTGGGAAAATATTTAAAGAATATTTTGCATATTCTCTAAAGAAAAAACACACTGCATAAGTCTTCATAATGCACTAAAAAGCTTATTACCATATTCTCCTAGGCCTGTCATTAGCAATGCCTCATCTGTACATTGCATATCACAAAGTAAATTTGTGCGTTCAGTGTAAGAAAGCAAGGATGAATCATTCTCTAAAGCTAAAGTAACCTAGACCCACAGTTGCAGCTGCAGTTGAGAAAAAAATGTGTATATGTCTTTGACATAGACTAGCAAATTGTATCATAGGGAACTGCACAAATGAATACCATGGCCAGATCTGACTGAGAGCGCAATCCTAAACTGGAGTTAGGCCGACAAACTAAGCCAGCAAAGTTTGGCCAGCACAAGGGCCACCATAAAGCGTTTTTGGACTACTCTCCGAGTCAGGGAGGATGGCTCATGTCTGTGTGCTGGCCTCTCTGACTCAGAGAGTGGTCCAAACATACTTTACAGTGGCCCTTGTGCTGGCCAAACTTTGCTGGCTTAGCTTATGCTGGCCGAACTTGTCAGGAATCCAGATTTAATATGGCAAAGTCTGGAAACCTGACTGCATTTTCTCTATAAAAATCCCTATGACCGGAGCAGCTAATTAAGAAACACCTGTGAAAAAAAGAAGCAATGTACCTTCATCAAGGCCAGCTGTGTGGGATGCCTACATGCAGAACTGCACACATCCTGGGGCCGCAACAACTAGAGCTCTGATTGGTGTTAATTCCTCTGAGGGAAGTATAAGGGGATTTTCTCACCTCCTATCTGGTGTGGGTTGGAAAGGCACATAATGCTGGAGGGGGGAGGTGCTGATGGTCATCTTGTGAATTGTAAGCTCTTGCCTGAACTATTGCCTGTACTGTAACCTGCTTACTATCTGTGATGCCTGATTCCTGGACTGTTTTGACTATGGACTGCCTGCTCCTATAAATACAATTGAATCTCTTACTACGGTACGCAACGTCTGTCTTGCCTTATTCCTTCACGTTTGGTTCAGCAGCGTTCCGGTTTACCAATAGGGGGGCACAGCTTCACTCACCATAACACTCAGTTTAGAATTGTGCTTTGAGGCAGCCCTAGTTGATACACCAGGTACTCTTAGCCACAGCCAGCACCTTGGCATCCAGAAGCAGCTGTGAATCCAGGAGAATCCACAAGTTGTTAGACGTGCTCTTTCAGAGCATGTGCAACCCCATTCAGAACATAGTGATAGTGTCACCATGCATCATGGATTTTTGAGCTGCTTTATCCAGATTTAGTTTGTTAGCTGTCATATCCTCTGGAACCAAGACACCTTATCCAGAAACAGGAGGTTTGAGACTGGCTAGTATTTTTATACTGCTTTTCTCCAATTAGCTCATTGTGGTGTACATAGTTCATCCCTTCCTTTTGTCCTCACGGTAACTCTGTGAGATAGGTGGGTGAAAAAGAAAAGCTCCTGTATTTAAAATTTAAGAGTAAAACAATGTAGTTGCCAGACCTAAATAATTAATGTGGCATTACTAAAAGCCTAATATCCCCGCACTACTTTTCTAGTGAAACAGAAGATAAAAACAGTACAATGAAAAAACGTCTCCACTGGGGGGGGGACCACTTAAAACAGTGGTTCCCAAACTGGGGGCCGTAACACCTTATGGGGATGCAAGCTGATTTTCAGTGAGTTGGGGAAACCTCGGTGCTGCCATTGTGAAAAGCTGGGCATTGTCATCTTGGAAGCTTCTTTAGAACAAAAAATCAAGACTTGCACAGCCCAATCCTATGCATGTCTACTCAGAAGTAAGTCCCATTATCGACGGGGCTTATTTCCACGTCAGTGTGTATAGGACTGCAGCCACATTCAGCTGCAGCAGGCCAAATGGCGGCAACAGCAAAAACACTTATCCTACTCGTGAGGGGGTGGCAGCAGTCTGGGCTGCAGTCCATTGCTGAGGCCCGCAAGAGACTAACATTAGGCTGCAGCAGCCTAATATAAGTTGCACAGGGGCTGCAGCAACAGTGGCACAGACTTACATTTGGCTAAAGCAGGAAGACATAAGTTTCGAGCGGGTTGTGGCAACAGTGGCAGCGCTTGTCCCACTGCTAGGGGCGCAACAGTCTGGGCTATTACTGCTGCTGCAGTCCATATGCATCTTACATTGGGCTGCAGCAGCTGACAGAGTCTGCAACCAAACGTAAATCGCATGCATGCTGCGGCAACAATGATGGGCCCAGATTCTCCCCCCCCCCCCAGAGTGTAGCCGAGCACAGCTGCTATCTGCTACACTTAAAGAGTTACATCTCTGCCTTCTTCTTTTGCATCCCTCTCCCTTAACAGTTTATGGAAACTAGATCATTGATCCAGTTTCTATAAACTGTTAGGGGAGGGGGATTTTACCCATCATCTGATTTGGTCCAAGTTAATTTGGATTTGGTTCTATTTGTTCATTCCATAATTTCCCATTTATCCCATTTGTCTACCTTCAACTCTGATGTACAGATAACATTCACTTTAAAACATTGTAAAGTCATTTCTCATCGGGCATGTCAATATGTTTATAGCATGATAAATGCAAGCATTAAAAGATAGAAAAGTTATAATGCTGTCCGAAACTTATTGTTCCTTTTCTGCATGTTTCCACAACTGTTCCCTCTAAGACAGTGTTATTCAAACTGTCGGTTGGGACCCACTTGGTGGGTCACGACCTGATGTTAGGCAGGTCACCCTCTTGGAAGCTGCAGACTTTTTCTTGCTATATTCCTTTTGTGAGTGTTCACAGTTTGAATTTTCAAGTGAGGGTTTTTTTTCGTTTTTTTTAGTTCAGTGCTTTTACATCATATTTTGTCCTAATCTTATTCTCTGTCAGGGATGTTTCATGGTTGTACACATGGTTGTACAGTCCAAAAATACCAATTTGCATTTCAGGAGCGTCATTTTATTATGTTTCAATGACAGCACTTCCTGCTTGTTGATGTTACTTCCTGACACATCTTTTTCAGGTTAATGACATCACTACCGGTATGTCCTAATAGGAGTGCCATTCTAAAAAGTGGGTCCCAGTCTAAAAAGTTTGAATACCAATGCTCTAAAGCTTTACAACTATGAAGCTGCACAGCTAAAATGCAGCATCTTTCACTGTTTCAGAGTTCAGCAATGATGACGACATCATCACCAAGTGCTCTGGAGCTGCCCCTGTGCAACTCTGTTAGGATTCAATGCAGTCCCTGTGATTTTTACAGGAAACATGTGTTGCCACAAACATGAACAGTATCACACTGACCTTCCTTGGTAGCCTCCATTTGACCTAGTCTTTCCACTGACTGCCTTGCTCACCCCAACTTTAAAAGAAGATGCTTCGAAAACGTTAGTCCTATTTGCAAATGAAATGGCTCTGGCATCTGTGTCATTTGCTAGAGGATATTATTATTATTATTATTATTATTATTATTATTATTATTATTAATAATAATAATAATAATAATAATAATAATAATTCTATTTATTTCTGCCCATAGGCACCCAAGGCGGCTTTCTGCCCATAGGCACCCAAGGCGGCTTACAACAAAAAACAGTAAAATACAATAAAATTCACACTTTAACATTAAAAAGCAATAATTTAAAAACAATATTAAAACAATTAAAATTTAAAACAACAAACCCCGTGGATCATAAAATATAAGCAAGAGTATAAAAATACTCTTATCTATCCACAGCTGAGAAAGACGTTTCTGCTTTAAATGGCCCTGTTCAAAAGTGCATATGATAATCGGTGTAGTCAGAAAATATCTGTAGGCACAGACAAGAACAGACAGTGACCAGAAATACCTGTCATACATTTTGGACAACATAATAACTTTTCTATCTTGTAACACTTGCATTTATCACACTAGAAACATAGCAACATCCCCTGTGAGAAATGACTGTTAAACATGCATATGGTTAACTATCGTGTTCTGAAAGACTGCAACAGGGATGTTCTGAGCATCCCTGTCATTTTGATGCATGAATGACAATTCTGTGGATTTGTCTATTTGGGTAATACAGTTTAACATAAAACCTTAAGTGTAAATCCTGAGAGAGAATTCTGAACTGAGGCACAACATATTTATACATTTTAAAATTAAACACAGATACAAATATCCCCGCTGCTTTGTGTGTCGGCGGCTTTCTCCTGCCCACCCTCTCCTCCTCCGCTTTAAAAAAAGAGAAGGTGGAGGCGGGGAACGGGAAAAACCTCCAACGGTGGCTGCAACTACAGCCACAGTTGGAGCTTTCCCATGCCTCTCAAGGGGCTGCCATCTTCTCCACTTAAAAAAAAAAAGGTGGAGAAAGAGGAAAAGCGAGCAGGTGGGCCTGCAATGGTTGCTGCGATTGCAGCTGCTGTTGGAGGTTTTTTCCTCCATCCACCCTCTCCGCATCTCCGGATTTCAGATTTTTCTGGATTTCAGAATAATTGCATAAATATAATATAATAAGAAAATGCTTCTTCTTGCTCTTTTCACTGTTACCCATTTGGGTGTCTGCCGGCCTCTTTGACATTTTTTGACAATGGCACACACCATAGAGAATAGAACTGTAGTTAAGAATATAGGTGTAGGTGAGGACCTGTAGGTGAGAATGAGCGCAAGACCTTCTTTCTATATGAAGTTTTTTTTTTAAAGTCTTGGACAAAGATGGTCTGGATTTTGGAATAGTCTGGATTTTGGATGAGAGGAAAAGGGATCATCTACAGAGAAGGGATCATTCTGTAGTCATGCTGCTGGAGCAATGCCTGCTTGCTCCGGTTCCATGAACGAGCTCAGTTCAGTGAGTGTGCATAAAGTTGCAGTGTTAATCTCTGCTCAAGTATCTTCTCAATATTTGGAAACAGAACACAGTTGTCAAAATTTGTTTTCTATGTGATGCAATGTGATGTCTTTAACTGGATTCCTGCTTTGAAAAGGGGATGGGAAAAGACATGCATGCAAAGGAATGATACTGATCATTCAGGAACGGACAGTAAATCCTCGCAAAGCATCTACAGAGCAAGCATGCCTATACAGGCAAGGAAGGAGAAAGTAAGACAGACATCAGCATATCCTACCTCAAAGCCCAGCACTAGCAAAGATCCAGTTACCTGCAGGCCTAAAGAACAGTCCCAAAAGATTAGATGGTGATCCCCTGAAGATATAGATCCTGCCTAATGTGTCCCAAAGCATTCTAATAAAAAAATACTTAGAGTTGATGTAGTGCTTTTTAATGTTAAAAGCTCTTAGTCATCCGTACATCAGCTCTATAAAAATAAACTAGCATTATTACTAGGGGGAGTGGGATGAGACCGATATAGTAGCCTTCTAAGCCTACCTAATTAACTCATGGCAGACATGAAATTTGAAGTGGAGATTTCACAGTTTACAGCTCTCACACAGGAAGCAGCTACCTTAACACCAGCTTGTTTAATAAAGAGGGTCCGAAGTCCAGGAACAATATTTTTGGTAACATTTTCAAGGTCAACTTCCCCCCCCCCCCAAAAGTAGTAGGAAACTATAGGGGAAAACTCAAGTAATGTTCAGAGTGGATGTCCTTGGAACTTCTTCAAGACTGCAACGAAAACCAGCTTTAGAGTGCCTGTTTAAATGCTCTCTTCTGCAGTTATGGTTTCACTGCAATACTTAACTAATAAAAGTGAATCTACACTTCAGTTAAGAACTTGATTCTCTATTTCTGGGAAAATGAGAGGATCAAGGATTTCTTTGGTACTTTACACAAAGGTTGCTTACATGCAGCACTCCACAGAAAAAAAAGTAAACAGTTGTGCACATCATTGAGAATTCTGTAGTAGGTTACATCACTACCTAAAGCACTTATTGTTATGAACAACACAAATATTATCCTGATATTCTGATTATTCTTTCACCGTCACCTCCTTGAGATCACCTTACTTATTAATCAATGCATTATAGAAAATACAGGAACAATATATAGTGAAACTGGAGAAGATTGCACAACCTATATACAAACCTATACAAAGAAGGCACAGTGAGTTATGTTTACACAGAAATTTCCAGATTTTTAATAATTAATGAACTGGCATTGAAATGAAAAGAATTGAAGAGGAAAAGAATAAAATAAAATTGGCAATTAATGGTAGGTCGGGGTTTCCCCAATTTTGGTGGATCATCATGACCTGCTGAGGCCAAAAAACTGCAGAACAAAGTGGTGTCTGACCTGGAAGTCGCTTCCGGGACATGCCTGCGTGCTCCCTGCATCATTGGCTGTGTTGCACTGCGCTTTCCAAAGTGTGTGTCACAATGCACTGGCGCGACACACAGTTTTGGGAAATGTGGTGCAATATGGCTAATGACACGGGGAGCATGCAGGAAGGCACTGGAAGCAATTTACAAGTCACGTGCCATTTTGTTCTCCAGATTCCTTGTGGTTCTCCAAGTACTCATGGGGAGGGTGGAGGGCCCTGTGGAAATGCCCCGCACTGAGCCCTGCCACTCCTGGAGCCCGCCCAGGTGGACAGGGCTCAGAAACTTCAGCAGACTGGAAGCAAGTTGCTAAGCTCCCTCCTAGCTCTGCACAAGCAGCAGACAGTGGGCTGCTCCCATTTTCCCACCTTTGCCTGACTTGAGCAGAGTGCCTGGTAAAGGAGGGTGAAGCATTATGGCACCATCACCGTTCCAGTGATGCATTGTGGACAATTATTCCAGTACTTTCCAATGTTCAGTTCTCTCTGATTAACTTGTCATTGGAGAGAAATGGCAGCTAGAAACCGGTGTTCCATCCATGTATCCACTACAAAATGTTTGAACTTTGTCTCGAGAAAACTGGGTATTCATATTTCTTCAGTCTTATTTTGCATGAGTCATCATTGACTAAATAGATAGATAGTTCATATGTTAATACATAAAATGTTAATACATGCTTTGTATCTCTGCTCTCCCAGCTTTTCTGATGAAAAAAAGCCCTAGTCCAATTACATAACAAAAGGAAATTAAGTCTCCCTAATGACTCTAGGGAGAAATGATCATATGGCACTAGAAAATACACCAAGTACTCCTGGAAATTTCAGTGGTATTAATATCTTCTCTCACATGCTGTCCTGAGCTCACATGTGGTCCTGTTGTGGGCAATTAAAAAGTTGCCGTGCTCTATCCAGAGATTTGTGCTTTTTAGTGGTAATAATGATACACATACACTCACAATAATCTTTGGCATACATTTCCAATTCTAAGTGCAGAACAATGTCCCAAAAACACAAGTATTATTTTCATCACTTTATAGGGAAAAACAAACATGTGACTGAGAAACACATGTGACTTCAGTATGTAAAAACATTAGTACTTGTTAGAATAGAGAGACAATCTGTATATTTATTAGTCCCAAATCTTTCTTTTGTGGTTTCTATTGATCACTGAACTGATATTTTCCATAAGCAAAGAGCTTGAAGTAAACTTTTACACAAAGAAAATAAAAATCTTATTTTAAAAAAATTTCAGCTTGATAAATGCTATTACAGAAAATGGCAATTGCTGAAATTTTTGCACTACAACCTATGTATCCATGTACAAAAATGCAAAGCATAAATTCCCCCTCCCCACTATTTCTCTTTGGCTTTCAGGAGAAGATCACTGCCTTCCAGGACAATACTGTGCACATCTACTTAGAAGTTAGCCCCATTGTGTTCAACAGGGTTTACTTCCAGGAAAATGTGTTTGCACATTAGGGACTGCAGCCCTAATCTTCAAGAACAGTTGCTTCATACATAATACCCATTTTGCTGTTAGAATCCATATATGCTGTTTGTTTACTCTTTCATCTCAGTGGTATGTTTTTAAACATATACGCTTCAGTTATACTTTAGAAATACCATTTACACTATCTATGTTATGCCTTAGCTACTAAGCTCGAGTCACATGTCATGAGTCAGCTACCCTGCAATTCGACTCGTGAGTCATAACAGATACCCGTCATGACTTAACTCATGGAAATTACAAGTCATTTTGACTTGAGTCCCAAATCATTTCTTGAAATGAGTCAGGTCCTTGAGAATAAAACCTCTTACGCTTTCCTTCTCCCCTCAATTTCCCTCCTGGAACCATGTACCCTTCTCCCACCACATCTGCTGCTGCCATCAGTCTGAAGGACAGCATTCGGATTGGTCTTTAGGGGTGACATGGAAGTGACAGGAAAAAAGCAAGCAAGAAAACACAAACACTAACAAGAGTCAGGACTCAAGTAAAATTAGAGTCATCATGACTCTTTTCCAAGCCACTTGCCATGAGACTCGAGTCCAAGTCAGTGACATCTGTGACTTGCTTTAATATGAGTCACAAAAAACCAGCTTTTTTGCGACAAGTCAAGTTACGGCAACTTAAGTGCTATCATTGATCTATATTACACATGTATGCTTAGACCATAATTCAACACAGAGTTAGGGAAAACAATTTAATTTTAGTGGATTATGTTTTAACGTTGTGTTGATGTTTCACCAGCCACTACTGAATTCTGCTTGATCCTACACATGAAAGTTATTGCAACTGGCTTTCTTTATTCTTACCCAGCTGGAACACAGGGCTATTTAAAGCAATGACAAATTGTGAAACAACTCAGAAATAGGATCAAGAATTCAAAAAATAAAAAAAATAAAAAATACCATACACATGTTGCACAGTACAAGTTACTATAATGAGCACAGGCAACATCACAGAAAGAGTTGACATTACTCCAGCACACTTTTTGGAAGAGGAAGCTCCTAGCTTTCTTCCTAAATGCTGATAGGGAATTGGCTGCCCACAGAATTTGGAAGGAAGAGATGTCATTGCTGTAAAATATCTCCCTCTAGTGGATATCAATCTTATTTAAGACAAAGCAGGCACCTGAAACACACCCCCACCCACAGATTTTAATGCACAGGAATGCTCATATGGGAAAAGGCAATCTCTAATGGAAGTACTTTTTATGGGAAGAACTAAACAGAGCTAACATTAGGCAGTGATGTAATTTCCTTTTAATTGAATCAAACTAAGATTGAAGACAGCTACAAATGAGAAAAAGAGGATTTAGCAATCAGGAACTTTCCTGTCTCTCCTTTGTCTCCAGTTAAGTGATTTTCAACTTTTTCCATCTCATGACACACTTAAAATTGTCAAGGCACACAATCAACTTTTCAACAATTGACAAAACACACCACACTACCAGTGTGAGGCTACTAATAAATGACCCTCCCCAAACTCCCATGGTACACCTGCGGACCATTTGGGGCACATCATTGTGTCACAGCACAGTGGTTGAAAATTGCTGCTGTAATTGACCATTTAAACAGAATTGCATACCAAACCTCAAGTCAGCAGTAGCTGGGTAGAGTTCACAATTAAATGTGGAGCAAAACTGTTAATGCAGCCCCAGACTTGTATGTCCAACATAAAAACACACACTGAAGCTATTTGTGTCAGGTAGCAACACTGGCATCGCTTATTTTACAAGTAAAGCATCAGTTTATCAGCTGCTCAAAGCCCAGTAGATTATAATGGGCCAAGAGAAACTCTTTCCAGGCTTGATGTTATACTACTGGTTTACAAAACTGTGAAAGTTATATTTGATCTAGGACAATGTTTTTGGCTTAGAGTCTTGATATGGCCTTATTTTAATCCTTGATAAGTCCTTTTTGCCTGTATTTGGTACTACATTTGTAACATTAGTGGCATATAGTACATGTGCATTCTGCAAGTCCCAACTTCCATGTTTAACTAAAAGTGGACAAATAACCTTTTGCTGTGGCTTAATTTTGTCTTTTCATATTGGAGAAAGAGAACCCATGAAAGTGAAATTCTGCAAATTAACCTTGAGCCAAGACTGCAGAACCCAGTGCTACAAAAGGAATTTTCTAGTCAGCCCATCATATGCTTAGCTCTTTTAGTTTCGATTGAATGAAAAGTATTCCCACTGGTTTAAGTTGCTCCTTAAAAATACACACACTATATCCTGTATGCAGAGTCAGGAAAAAAATTCTGTCTTCTAACTTCCAGAACACAGGCATACATTCAGGAGGTCACTTGTGTCAGAACCACAGGAGATAGCACTTCCAGACAGGGACAGATACGAGGAGGTATCTGTTTAGAATCTTTAAACATTTATACTTCGTGACCTATTGACCTGATGCCATGCATAGACTATTCCTGCCTGGGGCAGGAGTAATCTGCCCTCGGGGTTAGGTCTGGATCTATTGTCAGATGTCACACGTGCTCCTCTGACAGTATTATTTTGCATCCATTTCAGGAGCAATAGTCAAAGCATGCAAATTTTCCCCTCTATGAAGCAGAGTGACAGGTATTTAATAATTTAATGCTACAGAATTTCACTGCAAAAAGCCATTTAACAATATACTAATGAGCATAATAATCACTCAATGTTAATGGGAAGGCTTACTTACAACTTACTGTAGATCATGAAGCCAGCGTGAAATTTTGTGGTCAATCTATAAAAAGAGAAACAAAGCAAGTATTACTGTAAGGTATACACAACAAGTTCTACTTGCAATTCATAATCATAGCAAATCAATTAACTAGTGCTAAAGCATTCCATATTATTTTTTTAAAGAAAAAAAATGTGACATATGGATCCTATTGGTTATGATACACATTCATTGTACCTGTATACATTTTTTAAAAGTGTGCTGTTATCTTATGCTACATGAACATGAATGGTGTAATAATGTACATGTTTTGAGAATCAATAGAATGTAATGAAATTTCAGGCAATGGTCAAGTTTGTTGCTTTGAAACAGGAAGGCAAAGGATGGGGAAAAAAGATTTTAAATTTCCATATTTTGCAGAGTTTTCCCCCCAAATATATATATATATATTTCAAAGGAATAGTGGTTGATGCTTCTTGACAATCACTAATGCATTGTTTGTATTTTGTGTTAAAATTATCCACTCGGGTGGTGCATTCAAGTTGTCTACGCTATTTTGACACTGCAACCAGATGCTCCAATTTTGCTTGAGTGACTCTGAGTTGAGCCAGAATGCCTTAAAGCAACAATGAAAGGGGTAGGGCTCCATGAACAATTAAAGCATTCTAGTGTCAAAAGAAGTGTTTCGAACACCTTAGTAGTGGCACTGGAATGACTCAGATGGCCTTTCTCTGACACTCCAGAAGTTAAGATTTAATGCAAGAGACAGGTAGCTTGCTCCACACAGGGGCTACCTCTATTTCATAATTGCTAAATGAAATATGGAAGTGTCACTAACCATGAGAAAAATAAACTTCCATGCTGGCTTTATATTTCTATTACAGTTCTATTGCAACTGTGGGTTGGGACCAACTTGGTGGGTCACGACCTGATGCCAGGTAGATCACGGAAAGCTGGGAACATCCATCTTGGAAACTGCAGACCTTACTCTTGCTATATTCTTTTTGTGAGAGTTAACCATATGAATTTTCAAGTGAGGGTCTTTTTTATTTTGTTTGTAGTTCAGTGCTTTTACATATTTTGTCCTAATCTTGCTTTCTGTCAGATGTTTCATGGTTGTGCAACTGCTGCAGTCATGAATGCCAGGTTGTATTCCAAGAGTGTCATTTTATTACATAAGCACTTCCTGCTTGATGATGTCACTTCCAGCTATGACATCACTTCTAGGTTAATGACATCACTTCTGCGGGGTCCCGACACGAGTACCATTCTAAAAAGTGGGTCCTGGGCTAAAAGGTTTGAGGACCATTGTTCTCATTGTATTTGGGTCCAACATATATGAATTACTCTGCTTCCTATTAATGAACTATGCTTATAGGTTTGAGAAGGGTAACATCAAGAATGCTGCTCTGCTGTAACCACTTCATGTAGGGAGTACTTCTTGTTCCACCCAACCATCATGCAAGGCAAATGAGGAAGATTCCTGCATCCTTATGTGTGCTTTGTTGGGATGGGCAGGACTTGCCAGAGTTTGGTGGCTGGCATCCTTGTCGGGTCCCTGCATAGAGCACATCTGTGCATCTATTTGAGAGCTATTCAGGCCTTTTATTGGATGACCGCTGCTACTGCTCATGGCATTTTTCCACTTAATTCAGTGATGGGACCAGCTAATGACTCAGAGGAACGCTGGGTGGGCAGCAGGAAGGCTGGGCGGGACTTCCAGGTGATTGACAGCCCGTCCGTCTGGGTCTGCCGCCCGCCCACCCGCCGCACGGGCTGCCCCTGGGTGGCGCGCCCCGCCGCTGTGCGCCCTGGCACCCAGGGGCCCCCACCCATCCCCCCGGTGAGCGGGCGCCCCTTCCGAGGCCAGGACAGCCCGTGTGGAGGGTGGGCAGGTGGCGGACCCGGATGGATGGGCTGTCAATCACCTGGAAGTCCCACCCAGCCTTCCTGCTGCCCGCCCAGCATTCCCGCGAGTCGTTAGCTGATCCCATCATTGACTTAATTCCTTTACTGGAAGGGAGGGAGGAAGGAGAGTTCGCACATACAGTTCCCTTAGTTTTACCTTGCAGACACTCTGGATGTTACTGGGTTCCCTGGGTGGTCTTCCATGGATGGTTCTTTTTCCATATTCGGTTTTATTATTTGGTTTGGGGATAATTTTCCTGAGAGTTTGATTGTATTTTTTTCTTTAAAAAAAGAAAGGTTAGGGGTGAGCATAGTTCTTGAAAATGGCTGGCTCCTGCTGTGCCTGGGAGGTAGTAAGCTGCTTTGTGGTGGTAATTTGGGGGGCTCTATTTCAGCTCTCCTCTCCCCTTAATTTTGGTGGGCAGTTTATGCAGTCACTTTTGTGGTTGGCAGTCACTGTGGCTGGGGACTCAGATAGTGGTGCTATGTTGTGGTTTCCAGTATAGGAGCAAGGGGCGTGTATTAAGCTGCAGTGGCTGCCATGAGAGCAATCTTGAGCTGTCTCTCAGCTGAGTCATGCTGACTGATGATGTTTCTGTCTGTTTTTTTTTTTGACAGGTTTTTGTTGGATGTTGCCAGTGTGTGTGCCTTGAATCCTCCAGTTGTAGCTAAAAGTAGCTCCAAAGGTGGGGTTACCAAACCGGAACAGAGTGCCTATACCTTTAACCATGGTATACAGGAGGGAATTTTGGCAGGTGCAGCTTTTGAAACCCTTTCATGATGAACTGCACCTGCCCAAATTCCCACTTCTATACAATGATTAAAGTTATAGTATAGGCACACTGTCCCAGTTTGTATCTGGTAACGCTATCCAAAGGTAGCTAGATGCTGGAACCAAAAGAGAGAATACTAAAAATGTAGAAAACTTTCTAGATCAGAATAGCAGTAATACACTGGAGTAAAAGTTATGCTGGTTATAGTGCACCTCACCTTGGGAAGAAAAAGTTATAATAATTCCTTGGCAAATAGAGACAAGAGACTTTGAAACTATCACCTTTGTAGAGTATAATGTATCTAAACAAAACGTGCATAGAAACTCTGATGAACCTGCTTCCCATTGTGTTAAGGAGCCAGGGAGTGCTCCATATGTGCATTGGGGAAAATCCCCAAGTGTTCAATGATTACTTCCCATTGTAGAGAAGAGCAAGAAACCCCTGCACACCTGTGGCTCTGGGTGCATCGAATTTACTGTGGATCTCAGATTATATAATGTAGCAATGCAACTTCTGTCTACCTTCTGTCTTCCTCTTAAAAAAAACCTTAGATTAATTACACTGCAAATTTCTCATAAAGTCAAACATTTTTGTGATAAGGCCAAAGCGTTCTATAGTGAAGTAATTATCAGATACAAAGATTAATAAGTAATCAGCAGTCACAAAATCATATTAACATATCATGGCATTCATTAACGTTTCTTATGTGGATATTTCATAATCCCAAACAAGGACACACAAGCATTTGAATAAAAGATTGTAACATAACTCAAGTTGCAATTGACCTACAATGACCCTTATGCCTTACAAACATTGTTTACAAACTGGCTCATACTTTTTAAAAAAAAAATGTGACTCAAAATGATATTGAGCATAATATATTGCAATTTTCTCTACAGACTTTTCCAAATTCCACAGGAAAAGATACATAGCACCACACTGCACTGTAATTAACCCCAGCTAATAAAAGCTCAGCTGTCAGAAAGAGTAAACGAATGATGATGGATACAAGCAATCTCCCAGGTAAGTGCATCTTAGGTGATAATATCTTCACAGATCAAGGCAAACTATTTAAACATAGTACTAATTCAATGACATCCAAACTGATCAACAAAAGTATGTTTGACTAATTAGGCAGCCAGCTATTTTCTTTAGAATGAGCTGTAGAAAATGAAAAAAAAAATCATACAGTAAGTATTTCTGCACAATTTGTTATAATGCAGTGGTTCTCAAACTTTTTAGCATTGGGACCCACTTTTTAGAATGACAATCTCTCCGGGACCCATTGGAAGTGAGTTCATGACTGGAAGTGCCATCATTGTGATGGCAGAGGCTGCTACTTTCCTGAAAATGCAGCTACTGTATAAGTTGGGTTATTTCTCATCCATTTTGCAATAGCAAAGTGATTCAGAAAGAAAAATGCCTATTTACAGCCTTGACACAAGCAAAACAACCAGATAGCCCTCCTCCATTCCAGCATCCCAATTTCTCATATTTTCAATATGGCTGCTCTAGGGGCTTTGTGACCCACTTGAAATTGGCTGGAGAAGTGGGTCCCGACCCCCAGTTTGGGAACCACTATTATAACGGATATAGAGATACTGGATCAATCTGATCTGGTGCAACAAGTAAAAGACAAACCTAACACTATCTCAGGGCAATCCGAACCCACTTTCCAACACCGGGGTAAGGTCAATGCAGTTCTTAGGTAAGGAAACAAACATTCCCTAACCTTGAGGAGGTGTCCATGACTACTACTCCACTGCAGGATGCAGCACATGCCCCACGGGCACAGCTGTGTCAGTACTAGAAAGTTGGTTAGGACTGCGTCCTCAACGAAGCACTAAAGCCTCATTATTTAAAGCAATTAGATCTGGGTGAGATGTCAGGGCCAAATCTTAGTTAAGCCCCTGTGAATACACACACTTCAGTATTCTGAGCAAACCACAGTTTGCTGTGGGAGTTGAATCACTTCAAAACTGTGGTTTCTACTTCTGGTTGGGGAGAAGCCATAGTTTATACAATTTGAACCACTACTATGCTTTACTCAGTGGCATTCCCAGAGGGGGGGCAACGTGCTAAGTTTTTTTGGTGCCTGAATGTGCTGTGTAAAGCCACCACTCTCACTCGCGTTCAGAGCTATTTGTGGCTGCAAGAGCAAAGCAAATATGTCTTAAGATTTGCTTTCTTAACAACTATTCAGGATTTGAAGCGTCTCACTCTCTTTTGCATACATTTTTGTTTCCCTAACTTCTGTGAAAAGTTCCGAAGTGGAGAGTTTCTGGGTGGCATTCTCCATAAACTGCCTACATTCCCTCAGTTACCCTTTGGAAAAGATGACAGCCTAGTAACTAATATCTGAACAGACTCCCCATCTGTCCTCATGGTAGAGATAAGGTCACCTATACTAAACCTGAAGGCTCATCTCCATAGTATAGGCAGAATGCAAACCAAAACATGACAAAAAGGAAATGCTTCCATCAAGTTGAGACAAGCACACTCTTTTTCATGTACAGTATATCCTGCCTCTCCAAGTTTCCTGAAGGAACTGAATTGTATAAGAAAATCCCAATTAATATTAGTATTAAAGTTGTAAATTTAATAGTACATTTGCTAAATGTGACCTGAACCATAATTCTGACTTTTGTGGTTTCTGTTTTGTTAGAAATAACACACCATGGTGAATGGCCAAATCGTAGCAGGGAGCTTTAACACTTGCCCCCGCTGCAGTTCAGATTCTAATCTCGTCCTGTGCTATTTTAATTGAGCAATTGACTGTCATTGCAAAGGTTTTTTTTCTATTGTGCAGAGGGCACAATTTGGATTAGAATTTGCTTGGACTAAGAAGAATCTGTTTCTGAGCAGCAGTGCCTGGCTCTTGGACACTTCAGGAGGCAAGGGGCAAGTGGCTGTCATGGCAGATGCAATGGAAGATGACAGACACTGTCTTCTCCTTCCTAATATCTTAAATATGAAGCTTTGTAAGGTTGGTTAGAACTAGTGTAACAAAGACCAGGACATTTTCAGAAGGAACCACTGCTTTCCTGTGTATGATGGAAGGCATTCCAGATCCTTTGGGACAATGCCTCTTCTGGAGCAGAATGTAGGCAATCCAGGGCCTTCTCTGGAGACGTCCAGAAGCCATGATTCTATTCTAGATTCCAGTGACCTCAGAACTCCACCATAGATCTAGATCAGTGGTCTCCAAACTGGAGGTCTCCAAACTGGAGACTGCTGCAGCGGGGAAAAGCATCCCTGACATGAACAGCACCTTCTGTTCTGCCAGGGACACTGCAAAAGACCCCAACCACAGTCCCCGGGGTCTTTGCGGGTAGCCACATCCGGAGTTTACTGCTCAGCAAGCCTCACATCCAGAATTCCACACAGATGTGACAGGCCGTGAGGAGCCTTGGGGGGTGGAGTCAGGGTCTTTTGCAGCATCCCCAGCAAAACGGAAGGTGCCATTCGCACCGGGGAAGGATCAGGCGGGCACTGAATCCAGCCCTAGGGTCGGAATTCAGAGCCCACTGATCTAGATATCACCACTGTTTTCTATGTCATTGGATGTCACATGCAGCAGGACCTGCCTGCCAATACTTGCAGGGTGAGCTACAAGATCTGCCAATACAGTACTACAGAGTGGGGCACTCTCTGCTGTGGCTTTGCACATGCTGTTTCTTTCCCTGTGAAGGTGGATAGCCTCCACAGGAACAGGGCATGAGAAGTCAGCGGCACTTCCTCCATAATTAGCGTGGAGCTTGGGGCAGTCATATGCCCCCATGGCATGGCGCGTAGGGCACATGCCTCTCAGGCTCCACCCAAGTTACTCGTCTGATGGTGCCAAATTTGACTTGCTGATCTGGTGGCATGGCAATAGACATGATGGGTTCTTCTGACGGCATAATTATTGTTGCTCTGTTTCTCTTCCAGCACTATTGATCTTGCTCATCCCAGATTTGAAAAGGAAGAGGAGCGGAAGAGGAGGGAACATGAGCAATTGACTAAACCATCTCCTAGGTGACACACCTATGCTGCTATTCCCCTCTCCTGGAGCTGCTGTTCTCAGGCATTATCTGTGACACATATTTCCAGGCTAAGCAAATGTGTTTAGGATTACAGCCATGCAGTATGACCCTGAGAGTATTTACTCATAAAAAAGCCCCATTCAATTCAGGGCAATCAGTGAATGTGTGATTGCTATGTTAGTCCGAATAAAGCACAAAACTTGTGTGACTATTCTGTGTCAAATTGAATAGCATATACTCTCACACATCTAGAGAAGCAGCCTGCATGCACAAATCTAGTACTTTGGAATAAGTACTTGAAAGTGTCTTAATATTTCATCACATAAAACCCAGGAACCTATTCTGTAATAGAACTGATAGATGGGAAATGTTATACTTTTCTAACTTACCTCACATAACGAGTTTCCACAGAACATACTCTGTGGGGGAGAAAAAAATTACATTTGCAGTTTGGAATTGGATTATTTTTTTCCTCCAACATAATACTTCTTCATATACACTTGCACTCCTTCACAAACACCATAAACCACTTTGCTGTAACTATCTGCTCTATAGGTACGCTGAAGAGGCATGTCACAAATCCAGCCACTGCTTAAATGCCTGGATCTAAATCCTACTTCCACTGAAATCAAAAGGAAAGTTTTGTCATCGATTTCTTTAGTAACTGGTTTGTGCTTATGCTTTCAATAAAAATGAGAGTGCACAGTTGCAACCCAATGCTGTGGTGTGTGCAAACTCAACAAATGACTTCATCAAATATCTCTGGTTACTGATATCTGCTTTGCTAAGGAAACCATGAAAAATGGGACAAAAAGTGAGAAAAACAAAGAAGTTTGTCTATTATATTTGAACATCTTATTCAAGGAGCAATAAAATACAGATGCTGTTATTAGCAAAATAAACAAATGACCACAAAGGTATACAAACATTTATATTCTGAAATTCCGAGTACTGCGTTGTATCATATGGATCCTAAAAGGGTGGACTTGTTTGTATAAAAAATCAAAGTAAATAAGTTGTTTCTGGGTTATTGGCCCCTTAATCTTGGATATTAATTCAGGTAATGTACCACTACCACTATCTTCTATTTAATTATTTTTATTTATGTACCATTAAGCTCAGTTTTCATTACTTTTATTGTGGAAAGGGGATGAGTCCGTTGTATTGGCACAACACTGTCATCTCATTTGCAATCCTCCAAAGACCCCTTTCCTTCCTGGAGAAATCAAATGACATAATCTCTGGCATTCTGTAGAAACCTTCTTTTTTATTTCTTTAATTAGGAGTTTTTGCGAGGACCTCCTCCTTGAACTCTTCACATTTTAATACACTTCTGCCTCACTAACCCGGCTGATTGTTTCGGCATTTGTGCAGCACACATTCCTGATCTGCAAGAAAGCTGCTTTCTTTGAGGTTTTTCATATTCGGCCCTAATCCCATGGTAATTACAAAGGTTCTCTCTGCAACAATAGGCAAGTCTGAGAGGAATTTCTGTGGCTGTGCTTCTCGGAGAAAAAAAGTCTCCTTGAGCAGTTCAACTAAATTTTCTTCCCAGGAGTCTCAGACTCGGAATACCAGCCTGCGAAATGCCAAAACAGTGGCACACGGAGGTTATTGTAGACAGTCTGGCTGTAACAAAACATTGGTTCAACAGGAGTAAGAAAGCAGTGAGCTTTGACAAAAGAGTTCGTTTAGCAAGGGTTGAATCTCAATTATAAAGGCTTCTGCACGAAGATGACAGAACTTCAAAACATTTATTTAACAGCTGACAACCACTTATCACCTTCACTGATATTTCCCCTCTATGTGATCCTTTTAAAATCTTTTGTAACCTTTTCTGCAATTATTTATATACCATACCATTACTTGACACAGGCACCTTCTTTCCTTTCTTTTCATCTGGCACAGCTATAGGCAGTTGCCCGGCCAAAAAAAGAGACCCAGCTGAACGGTCCGAGAGAACCACATGTGCAGTGTGTGCGTGTGCGTGTGCGTGTGCGTGCACACACAGAACACAAATACATCTACTTTTTTCTAAGGATCAAACCAGACATAACCATAAAACCACAAGTTAATATGTAAGAGATATAAAATGAGCCAAAACTGTGGAGGGGAAAGAGATCTTTAGTACTCTACACCCAACTGTGATTCCAATTCCAATTGAATTGCCTCCCCCACACATACTGTACTATTTTTAATGGAAGTCAATTAAAGCCTTTTTTCCCATTTAAAGTAATGCATAGCATAGGGGCATGATCAGAATCTGAATCATAGTGATGGAAAAGTCACATGTAGCTTGTCCCTAAAAAAAAAAAAATACTGCATAGTTGTTTTTTTATAAAGAGTCGAACGGAGGAAGGGAGGGTAATTATAAGGATCATGCATCCCTTATAAATTCCCCTGCAGGGGAGGGGAATTACAAAGGATCATTCAGCTCATTCAGAAATATTTTAATTCATATTACAAATGGAAGAATAATGTTATTACTAACATCTGTTAAGACTATAGATGTAACACTCTGACGGGCAGCGCACTCCTGCATTGCCCGTCGCACTGACGCTACACCATTAGCTACTAGCGTTGACGCGGGAGTGCTGATCGGCACACTTGAGTCGGCACTAGAGCAGCAGCTCTCTCATACCGACTGGCGAGGGATGCTCCATCCCGTTCCAGGATGCAGATTGGGGGGAGAGATTGTGGGCGGAACGTTGGCGGGCTTGGGAGGTGGCCGTACGGGGGGGGGCTCACGGTCTCGTCGGATCTGCGCCTGCTATTTAGCAGGCACAGATCCGAGGAACGCATAAGGGAGGCTGAAGCCTCCCTTACGGTAAGGGACCACACGTTTCCTTGCCAAGGGGAGGCTCCAGCCTCCACTACACTGTGTTGGGATATGACATTGGCTGGCTGGCCTTGCCATTCCAGCGCTGTACAGGATTGCACTCACAGACTCCTGTTTCATGCGACAGTCTGAAAAGACTTCTGAATGGATCAAACTGTAGTGAAATCTGGGAGTTTGTGGTTCACACATTACACTGCATGAGATTGCATGAACAAGAAATATGCTCTATTCACCTCCTAGCTGGAGTCTACAAAGCCCAATTTCCACTGGTTCCATTCTGATCATGGTTTGCTATTTAGGGGGGAAAAAACACCAAAAGACAAAAGGGTCATATTATCTGTCTGTGATACCATCTGATTTGGCCCTAAGGTTTGAGTTGCCCTTAAGCACAGGAAGAGAAATGTAGCATTTTTGATAAACCAACTGTGTGAATGAATTGTGCTGCAAAGAGAATCTTAGGCTGCAATGTTACAGTGCAGTCCTAGAAACTGTGTGTTAGAAACCTAGAAACTTGTGTTAGGGGGCAGAGGGAGGTCAGCGACAGAAGCAGGCTCTTCAGGCACAGGAGCAGGGCAGGAATGGTGGCAGGGCTTATTTTTTAAATGTAAGGCCCCTTTATAAAATATGCTACAACATTTTAGATGCTATAAACTTTTTATAAAATATGCTGTAGGCCCCACACTTAATCTGGTTTAGAGCACAATCCTAAACTGGAGTTAGGCCGGCATAAACTAAGCCAACGAAGTTTGGCCAGCGCAAGGGCCACCATAAAGCATGTTTGGACTATTCTCAGAGTCAGGGAGAATGGCTCACATCTGTATGCTAGCCTCTCTGACTCCGAGAGTGATCCACACATACTTTACGGTGTCCCTTGTGCTGGCCAAACTTTGTTGGTTTAGTTTATGCCAGCCTAACTCAGTTTAGGATTGTGCCCTTAATCTGGCCTGAAGATGGTGGAAACTACTTTTAAGTAAACATGAATTTGATTCCTCGTACTATTCTAATCCAATGATTCCCACACATTTTAGCACTATTTTAGGACTATTAGGATTCATCTAGCTTTACAAAACTTTTAAAAAGTTTCACATTGTCAGCTGTTCAAGCCTCTGTTCCTGGAGAGTTTATTTAGCTCCACATTCATTGGAACAGGACCATTATAATGGCCTTGCATTCCTCTTGGCATGCCCTTCCAAGTGAACCAAGGCATGTTCACCTACTTGCAAGTCAACGCACTGTTTCAATTTCCTTAGGGCTCAATGCATTTTCCGTGTCAACTGTCATCCGTGTCAACCCATCAAAAATTGGGTCGTGGCCCACAGTTTGGGAACCACTGTTCTAATCTATATGCATACATTTTTGTTGTTAAATAGATATATACCCCATTACAGTACATTTTAATTTCCCCTATTTCAAATATCTTATACCCTGCCAACTTGTTGACATGCTGCGTAACCCCATTGGAATAACACACTTTACTGATTTTTGCTTGCAGTTCTCTATGGAGGGAAAAATAACTAGCCAATAATGAATCTGAAAAAAAGTGTTTATCTGTTGAACAGCTAGCTTGATTATAATTACATTTATATTTTTATTCCTTCTAGTATGCATTATAATAAAAATATGTTTGCAGAATGTGAATAGCACCACATACTGCATCAAACAAGGGTAGCCGAAGTATCAAATTACTATTTCTGGTCATCGCACCAAATACACATCACTAATACACATATTTGTTGTGATACAGCAAATCCAAAGATGCAGACTGCAATGGCTTAGCCACATCTGCAGAACAAACACCAACCAGCTGCTCTTCTGGTGTGAGTGACCTCCCTACTGGAAGGTTCAAAGGCAGTACCAAAGGAAATGTGGCTCAAACAAAAGATCTAAGAAATCAACAATTGATCATTGATGAGGCTGCAAATATATAGCCAACAATTGCAAAGAGTGGAAGTGTGTTATGAATGACATACTGATCCCAGTGGCACATACAGCAGTATATCAGTTGAGAGGACAATCTACTCCACAAGCACCAGCTAAGGATTGAAGAAGTAGAAGCAGAAGAAGCCAAATATGGAAGACTAGTTTTAATAAACGTCTTTCACAAAAGTCCACTTGCGAGATAGAAAAAAAGTGCAAGGAATTTTTCCTAATTAATCCTTTTGTATATGTGCATACCTACTTTGACCACATTATATTTTCAGTATGAATGGAATATACACTTCTCAGACTGCATTCATAAACATACTTGAAACCACGTTTCATAGAGAACTAAAAGGTGTTGAATTCTAAAGAATGTATTTTCAACTAGAATCATTCTTTCTAAAGTAATTAACAGACTGGTTAATTTCTTTCATTTAGTTAATATTTAACATATGAGAAAAAATATGTACTATTTATTTTTAAGTTGCCTTGTGTCAGTTGTCAGCAGTCTAATGTAAAAGTATAATAAAGTTATATGCGAATTTAAGCATTCCATCCATCCATCCATCCATCCATCCATCCATCCATCCATCCATCCAT
>JAJKFI010000003.1:17052145-17115945 GCA_029204185.1 Lerista edwardsae
CATCCATCCATCCATCCATCCATCCATCCATCCATCCATCCATCCATAGTCTGATCACTGGTCCATCTAATTCAGTATTGGCTACCTGTCTGGCAGGGGCTTTCTAAGATTTCCAACAATAAACTTTTCCTGCCCTGCCTAGAGATATCAAGGATTGAACCTTGGGCATTCTGCATGCAAAACATGTCTATGCAGGCCCGATCAATCTTATCTTTCATTGAGAATTGGCTCAATTTCCTATATTACACCCCTTTTGGTTACCTGTCTCCAAGGTCAGGCCTGGAAACATGTAAATCTGTGTCTGTCAAATGCCTATTATAATGTTTATAACTCCCTTTTAATTTTTTTAATTTTTTTTTCATATTTTGTAGATTCTGATTTTTTTCACCCTCATGGCACAACTAGAATTTTAATGAGCTCTATTATGGGGGGGGCATAGCCCACTGAATAGATAACTATTTTCCTTCCAATTATATTGTATGCTTTAATTCAACCAATCCTTTCCTACAAGATGTGATCAATTTTTAATCTTGGAAGTCAACCAGCCTAAGAACATCTTTTCTCAACACCTGCGGCCTTGTTGTTGGTGAAAGGGGAAAAGGTCAGATTTCTTTATTTGTATACAGTTGAGTTAAGAATTGTGGAAAAAACAAACTACAACACACACAAAAACACACTACATATATTTTTTTCCAGCCAAATGCAACGAATTGTAGACACCCAGAACTCAAGTTACAATAGTATACAAATTGTCAGATTGCTTCATTTCTCTTATAGTGACTATGCTGCTCCATCTAATTTGTTGTGCTCTTGTGAAGCAGGAATCTAAAACCTTAGGGGAAAAAAGAAAACATACAAACGCTATTACAGCACACATTTCTAAGCAGCAGGAAGTCTGTACTAAGTGTCAGATTGATCAGGATTTTACTCTCTATATAAACAACTGCTATCAAGTGTACCATAGCTAAAGGTCAGGCATGCATCTATGTGGTAATTTTTTTATCAATTTAGACTTCCAGAAAATACTTGATGGGGAATAAATTATTGGAAACTTTATACTTGAACCACAAAATGTAGCAGGAAAATTGGAGCAGCCTTATATACATCCTTTTCAAGGCATTGAATTTGTTCATGTACATTAAAATCGCATAAGCATGCCCGAGAATGACTTAGGGACATTCTGAAAGGAGTGTATCAGCGGCATAAACACAGCATGGATGCATACAAAAATGCACAAAGGCACACAACACAGAAAGCACAGGTACACTTCAGACATTTCTGTGCAACCCAAACCAAACTCTAAGCCACAGGAAAATGTTTACAACCATGAGATTCATGACGGATTAAACAGTGAGGAGCTTATACTGTGAGAACACAGAACAAGCCATACACCTGCATATTATAAATAATATAGAATATCACAGTTCCAAAAGGAAATTGTGCATTTATGCAGATGTCATTGCTTCGAACGCCACTATTGCATTCTCCGTATTGTGCTTTCACAAAGTACACAGTACCTTGCAATTTTTCACAGAACAGTAAATGACATTAATACATCTTGAGAATCCAATAAATGAGCGTGATACATTAAGTACATTGATACTCTGCACATGTTAAGGTCCTATATATATTCTATTTTATCAGAACAAAGAATTCAGTTTCTGTTTTAGAATTACTGAGGCGCAAGATAAGACCAGAAAAGTTCACCCGGCCATGTATATTTTACTGCAAACATGTCATTTTAGACATCTTTCAAAGCTGTATGTGAATATGAAAAGCAATCCTACTGAGGTATTGTTTGCCACTTCTCATTGACATATTCATGCAATGTAAAATCAATCAAAACCCAAGGAAGCATTGTCTGAAAAAAAAGATGCAGGAAAGATGGAAACAAAAAAAGGCACTTTCAGGATTTGTGGTGTGTGTGTGTGAGTGAGAGAGAAACAAAGAGAGATAACTTGGGCTTTCACCCCCTTCAGAATCTTTACTTAGAAAGTATTTATTTAGGATCTAGAAACTGTTTAGATATCAATCTGAATAAGTCAACCAAATATGAACATTTTCCTCAGAGCAGTTGTGGACCAGTTCTTCATACTTGAACTGAACACTGGGATGCAGGAAATCTTGAGAGCTAATGTGAGGTAGTTAAAAGAATGAGCTAAGGAATCAGGACTTCCCAATTTCAGATCTCATCTAAACCATGAATTCATTAAAATCCTGAACTTCCGGTGAGCCTCTCAGCCTCAACTCCCCAGCTGTGATATAATAAGACAGCCCAATCCTGTTGAGCCAGTGCACTGGCAGAATATGCATTCCACCGAAGCACACTAATGCAAAAGCACCATAAAGTGCCTTGAGACAGCACTTCTAGCTGGCATAAAGGTCAAAATTTTCATTCACTTGCCAGTGCTCACAGAGATGTTCACACCATAAGGTACATCCAGCGCAGGGAAGGATGGAATCGGGTCGGGGGAAGACAGTCTAGGATGGCATGAATTGGACTTGGGAGGGGCCCAAGATTGGCAGCATCTGGAGACGCTGTACCCTATCCTCGTTCCTGGGCCTGGTCCACTTGCACGGATCAGCTTGAACGTGTACCAGCAATATTGCTGATGGAGGTCCAAGTTGACCCATTATGGTTTCTGGGCTTACCCAGGAGCAAGGGGATAAATTTCCAGCTGTCAAAATTCCCTAAGGAATGCAGTGTAGCCCATACAGGTGCTGTTGGATTGCTGCACAGGAATTTAGTTAGGATTGGGCTGTTAATTTACAAGAATAACACACTTTGCACACTCCAAAAGTGCTGTACAAATACAAATTATAATAATTATTACCATTACTAGTGAAAAGGTTAAATCTAAAAAAAAGTAAGGCCAAACCCAAATGTGCAGGCAGGCCACGACATGGAACTATTTTGTCCTGCCAAAATCACATCCCATTCTAGCCTAGTCTTCCCTGTAAATTGGCATGTGGTTCACGACTGTAATTTCAGCATACGGCCTCCATATTCATAGTTCTGGTATCTGTGGATTCAGCTATAAATGGATCGGGGTCCCCCACATTTCCTTTACTATTGTTTTAAAGCTTACAATTTTCTTGATCTGTTGCTATAATCATTCAGGGCGCAATCCTAAGCAGTGCCAGACTGGCCGACAGGCCAGTGCCATATTCAGCGCTGCTTAGGAGAGGCTGGAGCATCCCCTATGTGCTCCTCGGATCTGTGCTTGCTAAAGAGCAGGCGCAGATCCGAGGAGGCTGCATGGCCTTGCTGATGGACTTAGGAAGCCCAAGCCCACCCAGGTCCCACCCAAGTCCCACCCCCTCCTTCCCACCAATCCCTGCATGGAGCCTCCCTCGTGCCAACCGACTTCAGTTGGCGCAAGAAAGACTCAGCGGCAAGGCTGCTGCTCTACTGCCGATGCAGGAGTGCCGATCAGCGTTCCCAGTGGCGTCATCCTGGGATCCTGGGCGGGCGGGCTTTCGCCATTACGCAACGGGAGGCAGCGAACACGCTGCCGATCACCATGGAAACCCTCCCAGCGAGCGAAGAAACTCCGCCCAGCCAACCGGTAGGATGACGCCACTGAGCGTTCCCGTGTCAACGCTAGGGCCGTCGTGCCAACGCTATGATGCAGGATTGCGCTGCCCATCTTATAACAATGTGAGCAGGCTGCCAGCAGCCTGAATGCTGGAAAAAAGCTAGATCAACATGAATAGCAGCCTGCTCATGTCATGCTATAAGCTTGAATGCTTATAGTGATCTGTTAGAGCAGCGTTGCTGGTAAGCTATTAAATAACACCAATTGGCATGCGAGAGCCACTATTAATGCAGGTGTCCCCTGTATGTGTGGTTTCTGTATCAGCGGGGGTCCCTTAAATAGATCCCTCGTGGATACAGGCGCATGCCTGTACTTTCAAACAAATGAACTTTGTTTAGGACTCTGGCTAACATTGCTTGTAGTAAATTTCACAATATCAGCCAAGAGATATGATATTTTACTGTCCATTTCAGTTCATAGGATTTAAATGGTTAAATGTTTAATCCATTGCAGCGTATTTCATAGCAGCTGTTAAAAGTAAGAATGTGTAAATAGAATAATAAGACGAGAGAGTATGTTTCCTTTTCTGTTCTGAGTCTAGGTACCACATGATACTGTAAATCCCAGTATAACTAACTTTATAGCTTACCATATCAAAGTTTATCAAACTTTACTTTCTTTAGCATTTACCACTGTATCAGATCCAGCAATATTTTGGCAGCCTAAAATTACACTATTCTGACCTTGACATTAGTATTCAACAGCACTGATGGAAGAATGACAGTTTCTCCATCCTAGTGGGTGATTTTGCAAGCTTTTACCTTCATGACTATGGAGTTTCTGTCAAACGTGCTTCCAGCTGAATGATCACATTCTTTTGAATTATGAAGTGGCTGCAAACTGTGCTAATTGGGTCCATATTGATGTCACTCATAAGGATTAAACAGCCTTAAAAGTTATATAAATATGTGTAATCTTAATACACCATCATCTCTAGTTCGTATTCCATTCTGGATAACCAATTAAACAGCTCAGAAAATATATGCTTGAGATTTACATTCATCTATTAGGAAGGAAATAGGAAAGATGAGGGAAACTTGAATTGGTAATAAACGACGGTATTAATTGTTAATAGTAAAAGTTTACTTCGAACAGAAAAGAGACAGAAACCACTGTACTAAAACAAACTAATTAGCACATATGTAGATATTCTCAATGTAATATATTGCTCATAGAACAGTTCTTCTGGGGAAACAAATAAACAAAAATAATGCATTTATTTATGCCTAAAGGAACATAGAGAAAACTCACTGAAGTTGTATTAAAATCAGTGCTGCCTGAATGTTCATGGTTTTTGCTTTATGATGCAAATGCTGCTTTTGGGGGAAGGGGGAAGGTTCAGCATCTGAGAAAAAGTGAGCTACTTTCCATTCTTTCACACGTGTTCACAGCCGTCATTTTCTTGAGCTGTTGCTACAGTGCCACTTTTTTTTTAACTTGAAAGTACTTCTACAAGGTGCGACTCCAGTTATGGATCACTTGTCAACATGATGTCATTACAACATCACATAGCCAATCATATTTGACTGTCATCTTGGAGAGCAAATGAAGTACTCCTACTGGGTGAAGGAAAGAGAGATATGATTCCACATTAGTAGGTACCTTAGCAAGATTTTCACCCGATTCCATTCTAGCTGCTCATCTATAGGCTTTCTGCATTAAGGCCAAAGTTGCAGCTGAAAGTCTCCCAAGCCAAGCCTGGAGAAGTCATAAAAACCCATCTCAAATGAGAGATAGGCTTTAAAGCAGTAAGTTATTCTCTAGCTTTGATCTCCGTGTCCTCACCAGTCTTCTTCATCCCCAGAACCTTCTCCTCCAGACGTCCAAAACACCTTCCACTTGACAAGTGACACAGTGGTGGGATGGTATGTAGGGGAGGATAAAAAGCAGGTTGCCCCCTTTCCTTTCCCACTCCTCCTGCTTATCTTCCTTCCAAAGTTAAGCACATTGGGGCACAAAGCCTGGGGAACTATGGGAGAACATCATTCTCCAAGGGAAACTGTAAATTGACAAGCTTAGGGATCTTCTTAACCTTGGCTTTAAAAAAATGATCCATGTTATTCTGATTTGTTTGGATGAACTTAAAACATTTTGGAATCCAAGGAAGTTTGTTCATATCCAAGTGATGCAGACCATGTATTGGGTTTCTTACCATAAGAATAAAAGTGTCATATGCCATGTAGATAATGTTGTGATTTGTAAGACACATTCTGAGATGTTGATACAGGGTGAAAGGTGCACACAACCTGGCATTGTTGTATCATGGCATTGTAACAATAAATAGATGATAGAACTGATTTGATTTTTGATTGCTATTATCGGTATCCTGTTATGGTGGCATTAAATGCTCATCCAGTCCATGCAAAAGGTAGATAATAGTATGTGTTAAAATAAGGTGTGTCATTAAAAACTAATTAAAACAAGGTAACATCTGTTTTCCTTTTTAACAGGCTCGGTTTCCGAACAGATGTTAGCTAACCCTCAGAGACAAAAAATTGTAACATATCAAAAATTTATCTTTCTGTAACCACCTGAGTATTGCATTCAAAGCTTAGGGATCATTCAAGCAACATATTTTATGCCTTGAGGTCAAGATTAGTTGACTAATTTTCATGTAGGCTATCACTAAGTTGGTTATCAATGGATCCAAATTAACAGAAAAGTCACAATTATAATACATAAAATGTGTCCTGAAGTTTGCGTCAATCAACATCTAGGTAGTTGAGTATAGGATTCTGGCTACAAAGCTCTTAACATGAAATGTAATATATCAAGAGTTTATAGCTGGTTAAGATCCAATATTAAAGTATCACCACAAAAGATTTAGCACAGCTGGCAATTCATAGCTCAAAGAGATAACAATATATACTATATTTTTCACAATGTAAAGAGAGACCAAGGCCAGTATTATCCCAACAAATGTTTGTCACCCATACCCAGGAAGCAGGGCAAGGCAGCTGTCACAAAGTTTAAAGGTCTAAGTATGCTCTAGTTATAGCAAAGGGGTGTCTACTCAAACCTCATCAGTGGGCTGCTCTGGACTTTTAGTCTATCAAGTTCAGTAACCTATCAAGTATTGAAGTGGTTCATCACAGTTGATGAAACTATATGAAGGATGAAACATCCCTTCTAGAATAATATGAGAACACAATACACGTGGAGAGATAATAATTGAGCGAATTCTGGAAAACATCCAAACTGGTACTTTCATAGATGTGTTAAATTACAAAGTACTAGGCTACATTCACAGGGAAAAAAATCATGTAAAAATCATGGGGTAAAACTCACTTAATGGTGATTTTCCCTACCTCAACACCAGGGATAAGAATGGGAATGTAGGCCAAAAGGGAAGGAAAACAAAATACTTGGTGCATGATTTTGGTCAAGCGACCGTCCCTAAGCGTGGATCCTAAAACTGAAAGGAAAAGAGAACCCACCCACTAACCCTGCTCACTACCCACAAAACCATTGAAAGGAGAGAATCTGGAGGAGAGGTCAGTTTCCAGATTCCCTTGAACCTCATTGTGAAAGTAGGGTCATGTGTATGAAGTCGTCCTGCAGACATCCAGATCTAAAAACAGGGACTTTAAGTTACCATCAGCATTTTGAATTGTCCTCAAAAATAGATTGGCAGCCAGAGGACTGTCCAAACAAGCTTTGCACCACAGAGTAATCCTAGTATTTTGGATTAAGTGAGACTTCTGAAAGCTGTCCAAAGGAAGCCCAACACATCACAATAACTGAGGCTGCATTCCTACACACACTTTCCTGGGATATAGGGTGCAATCCTATATCCTAGGCTGGCACAGTTAGGCCAGCAAAGTTTGGCTGACACCATAAAGCACATTTGGACCACTCTCATAGTCAGGGAAGCCAGCACACAGATGTGCGCAATCCTCCCTTGACTCTAAGAGTGGTCCAACCACATTTTATGGTGGCACTTGGGTCAACTTTTCTGGCCTAACTCCAGGTTAGGATTGTGCTCTGACTCTGAGTAGACATGCATAGGATCGAGCTGTTAGATGTTAATTCATTGCATGTTGATTACTTTCAAAGTACTTCTTTTTAACTGTCTCATTTATATCAAGTGAGCAAGAATTATGTGCCATCTTGATTTTTTTAAAGCAAAACAGCAATAAATATCCAAGGTAAAACCAAACATAAAAACAGACCTTTAAGCAAAGATTGAGCAGTAATGAATTGTCAACATCTTATCTCTAGGAAAGGGTGAATTCTTATTTTAAACACTGGAAACAACATGATAGGAGGAGGGAAGAATTTGTTTAAATTTGTAACATATTCTATTCCAAAGATATTTGTGGCTTGCAGTGAAAATATCTAGAAAGTAAAGCATACACAATATAAACATGCAGCTAAAATAACTCCATGGTTTAAACCTAGTGATCAAAATGCCCGTTCAAATAAAAACATCTTAAATTGACTCTGAAAGACATCTTGGCTCAGACTTTTTGTGGTTTGTTGGGGAAGGCTCTGTGCTAAAGCAAATTCTCTATTTGCAAAATGTCCCTGGTTCAATCCCAGTTGTGTCTCGTTAAAAGAACATTTGGAAGTAAGGCAAGGAAGACTTTTGACCAAAACACTGCAGAGTATATACAAGTCAGAGTGGACAGTAACTACAAGTCAAGATGGAGCAACAATCCCAACTGGTAGAAGGTGGCTTCATAAGTTCAATGCGGAAAGGTCTGCTGCCTTCTTGCAGTGCTGGAGGACTTCCCAGACACAGCTGAAATTAGTTGGACGTTTGATAGATGCCATATCAAGGGATGGGGTTTGGGCTTGTGAAGATTAACCAGGAAGATCCCCTGCCTGCCTTTGATATTAGTATTTGTTGCACTGAAGTCACCACTGACACTTTGCTTCTTGTTGACTGCAGTGACAAAAGCTTGAACTGTGTCTATCAAAAGCTTGTGCAGAGCCTGGATACTGTATAATATGCTTGTGATAGACAGCCCATGTCAATAGGTTTGCACAATATTCTGTTCCCGAGCAGTCTCTGATCAGTCTTCAGAATTCTTGTATGTATTAGGCACTATAAAGTCTTTAAATTATGAAGATGTATGCAGGAAATTGAGGAAAATATATGTAAGAAGAAAAACCATATTATAAAAAGGGTTATTGGACATCTGACATATGGGTCCTACTGCCTACACTTTGCCTCAATTAGGAAACAATAAACATAATTAATTCAGCAACTTCTCATTTTCTAACATTTGCTTTAAGTGATTGGAAACAGTGCCTGGTTTGTCCCTAGTGGTGCTATGGTTCTAAAGGTTAAGTCTGTTAGATTCACTTCAATTAACAAGAACTTCTTTATATCATATTAGTCTCTCTTTCAGTTTCAATAATCAGCATTGAGTCCTTCACTTATTAGCACAATGAAATACCTTGATAACTATATAATTTGTTAATGACATAATTGCATTTTATACAATCTATCAAATCTGTAATCCTATAATGAATGCTTTTTCTATGGCTGATTTTGAAACTGTGACATTTAATAAATTATATTGATTATGGGGAAAAAAGGTAAGGATTTGCTGTCAGAGAAATTGTAGATGAAAAAGTATATCAACTAAAATGTTAACCATTGAATAAAATGCATGTACAATTGTTCAATTAGAAAAATAACTGGCATTTAATTTTGCCTCTGAAGGCAGTTCCATTTTATTTGAATTGGTTTTAGACTAAAATAATGCAAAAGAAGGGAGAAAGCTGTATGTTGTGGTCCAGAAGAGAGGTGCACCTATCCCTTTAAAATCTATTGTGTCTACCACCTAAAGGAAAATAGACCCATTGAACGGAAGTTAAATAGGTTAAAACAACAGGTAGGGACAACCATCTTGACTACAATTGCAAGTTTGGAAAGACTAACACTAATGGGAACTAATTACTTGGGATTGTCTATGCACAGTTTAAAGCAGTGCTTCCCAACCTTGGGGAACCCTTAGGACAAATGTGCATTCTTTTGGTTAGGAGGATAGCAAACTCACTGCGAATTGGTTGATTTCTAAGCTTTTGCTGCTGTTCCTGAACATGGGTAAGTACTTAAAAACATGGGTTTTGACTTATTTGTGTGAGGCAGCAGCACCTGAAAGTGCCATGTAAACGGTATCTACAGGTCCCTCGTCAG
The DNA here is from genome assembly GCA_029204185.1 of Lerista edwardsae. Lineage (NCBI taxonomy): Eukaryota > Metazoa > Chordata > Lepidosauria > Squamata > Scincidae > Lerista > Lerista edwardsae. The sequence continues at coordinate 17,061,896 of JAJKFI010000003.1, forward strand.
GTCACTGAGTTGGAAACCATTGCTTTAGAGGATTTTATAGCCTATAGTCTTAAGCCTAAAGTCTACCCTTAAAGCACTAAATGCAAATAAAGGGCCAGAAGTGACATTATTAAGCAGGAACTGACATCATTAAGTAGATGATAGCCAGAAATAAGCACTTTGTTCTCAGACAGAACCTCATTAACTGCAATTGATGAAGTGTGAAAATCTTGTTCATAATTTCAACTTACGAGAAAGCCCAATTATCACACTGGGACAGCCCAATTATACCAGGGGCCACATAAATTGTTTCTGGGGGCTGCATTTGGCCCATGGGTATAGACTATTATACCCCTGGTATAAACTATTTATAGGTATAGACCCCTGGTTTGACACTCCTGGTAAAACTATTCAAATTTAATTAATTTTGCTCATTTTTGCCAGTGTTCTCTTTTTCTCATCATGTTTGCAATCTCTCCCAACTCCATTTTGGTTTCTGGCTGGCATTTCTTAGAGACTAGGCAGAACTTCACGGTTGAACTCTTAAGGAGAGGTCATGCTACTCAAAGGCCACTAAGCAAATGAAGGGTGTAGTGTTGTGGGACACCTGTGAGTCTTCCCTTCCTCTAAGGCAGTGGTTCTAAAACATTTCAGACCAGGACCCACTTTTTAGAATGGCACTTGTGTAGGGACCGACCAGAAGTGATGCCATTAACCTGGGACTAATGTCAATAACTTGGATGTCATGTCACATCCAGAAGCTACATAATCAAGGAGGGAGTGCTGTCATTGTAACATAAACAAAAAAAGACATTCCTGGAATGCCAATTGGATTCTTGGACTGCAGCAATTGCACAACCACGAAACATTTCTGACAGAAAGCAAGATTAGGGCAAAATACTATGTAAAAGCACAGCACTAAAAACAATTTAAAAAAAACACCCTTACTTTAAAATTTAAATTGTTAACATGCACAAAAGGAATATAGCAAGAGTAAGGTCTGCAGCTTCCAAAATAGCTGCTCCTAGCTTTCTGCGATCCAGCTGACATCAGGTTGCAATTACCACAGCTTGAGAAACACTGCTCTAAGGTCTTACAAATGTGGGTGCCCTAGCCTGATAGAATATCACTGTGAACACAATTCCTGCTACATATTAAATTAAGGTTTTAAATTGTTCAATGACCAGGTCATTGTCCGGGCAGACTTTTCAGATTCCTATGCCAAGAAGCCTCTACCATCAACGACCTGAGGGTGGAGGCAATACGCTCTGCCATACCTTTTGTAAGCACAGGTCCTCAGAAATGTCTTGTCCTCAGGATCTTCTCTGACTGGAATGCAATCAAGCTCTTCAAAGGACACATTCAAACCCAGGAAGCCTTGGCTGCATACCCAAGAAGAAGTTCAAGATTCTATTGTCAACTCAGAAATGGGTTTGCATCCTTTGTGCAAAGGCCTATAACTACCTTTGCTCTGAAAGCAGAATTTTGTCATCTTCATCTTTCACATATGGTAAAGGTATCAATGCTGCATTTTTGAGGTTTCTTTTCCAGTGGAAGCCTCTTTCATTTTAGGTCATTTTCATTTTTCTTGCCAAGAAGAGGCATCCATGGGGCTGAAAGTTTTCTTCATCTTGCCATTTGACAAGGTGCCCATCTTGCTGTGTTCTGAAGATCTCTTCTCCATTGGAAGTTCACAATCACATGACGTCCTACTAGGAAGTTCATTTCATACTAACAGAGATCCTCTTTGGAACTGTAGCAATTCTGCTGCAGAATGGCCTGAAAACAAAGACGTTCCCAGACTACACTGTATATCTGATGTCATGGAGCAATGTGCAAGGACAAGCTAAAGCAGCTTAAAAAAAAAGGTAAAGGTTTCCCCATGACTGAATGGTCTAGTCGTGACCGACTGTAGGGGGCGTTGCTCATTTCTGTTTCTAAGCCTGTAGAGCCGCCGTTTGTCAGAGGACAAGCTTCCGTGGTCATGTGGCCAGCATGACTATACACCATAGCGCATGGAATGCGTTATTTTCCCACCGAAGTGGTACCTATTTATCTACATGCATTTTTACATGCTTTCGGGCTGATAGGTTGGGAGGAGCTGGGACAAGCAATGGGAGCTCACTCCGTTGTGTGGTCTTGAACTCCCAAACTTCTGTTCAGAAAGCTCAGCAGCAGCAGTTTAACCTGCAGCGCCACCACATTCCTCAATAAAGCAGTTCGATGTCACTGAAGTTAACATTGGAAGGGGCCTTTCAGTTGCACAAGAACATACTGTGTTATAAGACTGGATACAGGATAGATCAAGTTGCTATGTGCCAAAGTGGTGTTTTCTGGGTGTTTTTTGTTTTTTCAAAAAAAGTTAATATATTTCAAATTACCTGTCTCATTTTACTGCTGAGGGCCCTCATAAGCAAAAATGTCTGTGCTGCAAAGTGAGATGAGTAGTGATTAAGACTAAGTGGATCTTGTTAATTCAGCAACACTTTACAATAATTGAACATGAATAAAACGGTAAAATTAAGATGAACTTATTGGGAAAGCACATACAAAATCCACATTAAGAACATATTAAGTTCAAGACTAACATTATTACAATTAATACGAAATGATAAAATAATGACTGGCTACTTATAATTGTGTTATTGTTATTTCCAAACCTGCTACTAAGAAGTAAGATAAAAAGAGATTGGAAAGAAAACAGTTTGAACATGAATCCTAAGTTGGGCTTCTACTCAAGTACAAGACTTGCATGTGCTTAAATGCACACAGGAAATTAAATGCAATCCTGATGGGGAGCCTCGTACTGGAATAGCCAGGCAAAAACTGGAACTGGTTGTTAAACATCTCTGGTCACAACTGGGACCTGAGGTCCAGGAGCTCAAGCGAGGAGCAGCCTTTCCTGACCACACATAGCAAATACTGGGTGTTAAATCCTGTCCTTCATGAACTGCCCAATCCTTTTTAAAAGCTACCTTATCGTGGAATCAAACTATACCATGGTAAGTTCCCTCACCAAACTGAGAACATTCCTGTCCCAACTGGCAATAATTCCCTAACTAGCCAGTTTTCAAGGGACTGGGATGGGCTTATTTGCAGTTCTGGCAGCCTTCTGTTCCTTAACACTAGAAATGGTGTTGCTGCTCATTGTGGCAATGGCAGAAAGTCTGGCTGCTGCTGGGAGACAGAAATGGCACCCATGCTTTCACCACTGCTGCTGTCATCAGGAGTGACTGCATTTCATGTGCTAAGGAGCAGAAACCTGTAATGACTGCCAAACACCATGACTGACTCCCATCCCAAAACAACCAACGTATACCAACATTTTTTTCTCCGGAAGTCAGAGTCAGAAAAAATGAAGGAAGCATTAAATCCGCCCTGTTAATCTATTGGAAATGTTCCTCTTGCTGCAGCTTTTATTAGTTTCAGATCTAGAATTATTTATTACTAGCTTTTATGTACCCGGCTTCGCCCGGGTGTTTATAGGTGCCATCCCTGACCCCCCCCCCGACTCACCAGGCATACAGATGGCCCGGGTGTTTATATGTCCCATCCCTGCCCCCCCTCACATGTGTGCCCGGGTCTTGATATGTCCCATCCCTGACCCCACCCCCACTTACATGTGTGCCCAGGTCTTGATATGTCCCATCCCTGACCCCACCCCCACACACATGTGTGCCCGGGTGTTGATATGTCCCATCCCTGACCCCACCCCCACACACATGTGTGCCCGGGTGTTGATATGTCCCATCCCTGACCCCACCCCCACTCACATGTGTGCCCGGGTGTTGATATGTCCCATCCCTGACCCTACCCCCACACACATGTGTGCCCGGGTGTTGATATGTCCCATCCCGGACCCCACCCCCACTCACATGTGTGCCCGGGTCTTGATATGTCCCATCCCTGACCCCACCCCCACACACATGTGTGCCCGGGTGTTGATATGTCCCATCCCTGCTGCTCTACTGTTTCTGTTGCTCTAGGTGTAGTAGCCCTCTGTTTCATATCCTGTAGTTGTTTGTGATGCTGCTGTACTGTTTGTGTTGCTCTAGATGTAGCAGCTCTGTGACGCAGCGTTGCAAGTTTTTTTTTCTTTTTCCCCCTCAGGTGTTTCCTGTGTACGCTGTTGTTTCATCTTTGTAGCCTTTGGTTGCACCTGCCCAATTGCCTTACATTACACAGTGAAAGTAAACTTTCAGAGAGAAAGTAAACTTTCAACAGCCACAGCACCTAGTGCCAACTGTCCACTGCCAAGCAGGGACCGCCCACATGTCCACAGAACACATTGTATCGGTTTGCCTGCGTGAAACCTGTTTGCTGTTGTTTGTCTTCAACTGTCAAGAGTTCAGTTGCTGCCTGAAGATTCCGCATGTCATTTGCATCTCATCATGACATCACCAGAGCCTCGGAATGTTCGGTTCAGCCCATAGCCAGCCATAGAGAACCACAAATTCGCTTGTACCCGCGCCCGTGGGGGCGCGATCTGTTCCAAAACCGCGCAGCGATGGTTTTGGGGGGCCAAGGCACCCGCGTGCCGAGTTTGGCGCGAATCGGTCCAGGCGTTGCGGAGCCTATGTGGAACAAACAAACATACATACATACATACGCTCTTCTTTATATATATAGATTTTTATCTCGTTATGCTTCACGTTTTTTATAACGCCTTTTCTCCAAGAAGCTCTGGATGATGTACATGGTTCCTCCCATCTTTTTTGCCCTCACAACAACCCTATGAGGTAGACTGGGCTGGTAAATAGTGATAGACCAAGGTCACCAAGGAAGCTTCATGTCTGAGTGGAGCTTTGAACCTGACTCATCCAGGTTTAAGTCCAACTTGTGAACCCCTACACCATCCTGGCTTTCAATTATCCCTAGATACATCATTTGTAAAAGAGGAATGTCACACACAGAGTTTTGCTGGGAGTTTTGCTGGATGAGAGACTTATCCAGCAGCTCTGGTTGCAACCTCTGTGCAACTCTTGTTTTCTGCTTGTGACACACAAGCAGAGGAGCCTGCCTTGCTGTGTAATGACTGTAAGTTTCTCCTAACCTGTTCTGGTTCTATATTAAAGATTCCTCAAGAGAGAAAAGCATGCAAGTGTCTAAGAGTGCAATCCTGACCTGGTGTGAGGCCAGTACAGTCAGGCCAGAAATGTTTGGCCAGCACGAGGGCCACTGTAAAGCGCATTTGGGCCACTCTAAGAGTTAAGGAGGATGGTGTACGTCTCTGTGTTGGCCTCTCTGACTCTAAAAGTGGTCCATATGTTACGGTGTCCTTTTTGCTGGCCAAAATTTGCCGGCCAAACTGTGCCAGCCTAACTGCAGGTTAGGATTGCGCTTTCAGGTGCATCCTAACCAGGAGTTAGGCCAACACAAGTCACTTGTGCCAGCCCAGGAGTGTTGCAAATGCACCTTAAAGTGCATTTAGACCACTCTCAGAGTCAGGGAGACTGGCACACTTTATGGCACGTTTGCAACACTCCTGGAGCTGGCACAAGTGACTTGTGCCAGCCTAACTCCAGATTAGGATTGTGCCCTTAATTACAAAAGCAAAACAAAGTTATTCAACATATATAAAAGAATGCCAGTAATTCAGATTACCATATTTTGACATATTTGAAGGACCAAAATGAATGGGAAGTTCTAGAAAAAAATGACCTAATGCCCCCAAGAACTTGACAATGTATTGGTATCACAAACAAATGACTGGCTATTACCACAAACAAAGCAAAAACAAGAAAACTGTCTATACCTGCTTTGATTAAGAAGCTGCATTCAAAACCATTAGTGCTCCTTACAATCTTTGAAACTGCTTGAAAGTAAAACAAATTGAAAAGTTGTAAGAAAAGTGAATATGAATATGATTTTAAGTTCACGCATATTTGTAGATTTATTTAATATTCATTTGTGACTCACATAAAGTCATAGAGGCAAGATATATATGGTATAAAGTATCTGGTAATATAAATGCAACAATTTTACATGGATTCTTCATGATACCCCAAGCCTACACACATTTACTTAGACGTAAGTGCGCTCAGGAACTGCTAAAAAGATCACTTGGGTATTACAGAATACCTAATGATGGAGATTCACAGCTTCTTCGTGTGAGATTTTTTCCTCATCTGACATATTTGGGTCAAGAGCACTGAGATCTGAGGTTCAAATACAGGTCAACACTGTTTGGTAAATCCTGGAAACTGACATAACCTATTCTATCACTTTAACCTATAAGACTTCTGTCTTGGCATCTAGCTGTAAATTGTGTATGGAATGAACAGAGTGTTTGACCCACGCAATCAGAGCTTGACACTTTCAGGTGTGGTGGACTGGCAAGTCTTTGGCCTTTTCTTCATCATTAGTTTACACAGGTCAGACCTGAATCAACATTGATTTAACCTTAAATTGGCCTGCAGTGTATATTAATTAAAAAAAAAGCCATTTCTGAATGGCTGGAGGCACCCTCTGGAAGCTGTGCCAAGTCATACCACATTTTTGTCTGAAGCAGATACCAATTTTGGGTTCATATTTACCCATTATGCAATGGTCTGCTGCTCAATTTCCTTTTCCTTCCTAGGCCCTCCCTTGCCTTTTGTTCCAAAGCCTTTTACTTTTTAGATTGGGCATCAGCTATTACGTAGAGGTGAGTGAAAGTATTCTTTTGCTGATTTTGATGTTTTCCAAAGTTAGAGGGGCAGAAAACAGTGTTATGTGTTTTTATTGCAAGGGTACATTTTTACACATTTATAACTCTAAATTATAATTGCTTTAAAAGTGTAGTAGGTAGGTGATATACAGTCAATCCACATTATCCGCTAGAGCTAGGTTCCTGGAAATCCTCATAGTGAATTTGCAGATAACAAATCATTGAATCTATGGCATCAATGGGATTAGGTGCAAGGGATACCTCATTTGCCATCAAAAGAATCCAGCAGAGACCCTCAGAAAGGCAGCAGAGTATCGCAGAAAATGCCAAAAGGTATCTGAATTATGTAGAGCAGTGGTTCCCAAACTGTGGGTCGGAATTCACCAGTGGGTCATGAGACAATTTCAGGTGGGTCACAAAGTACCGAGAGCAGCCAAATTGAAAACATGGGAAGATGGAATACTGAAAAGTATGGTTCTGCTTGTGTCAAGATTATAAATAGGCTTTTTTTCCCCTTTTCTGATTCACTTTGCTCTTGGAAAATGGCTGAGAAATAACCCAGCTTCTTGCTGCATTCTCAGGAAAGCAGCAGGCTGGCATCACAATGACAGAAATGGCCGTGATTCAAGCAACTCCCAAATTGAAAAATGGAATCATTGTGGACTCGGAACGGTGCAGATGTCAGTTGGCTCTTCCCTGGTGCTCCATGGCACACCAACCTCTGGGCCACCTGAGATCTTTTCCCAATAGAGCTTGTGTGAGAGTCAGGTAACTCCAGACGTGACTGATGCACAGGTGTGGCCTGTTTTTTGTTTTTGTGAGACCTTGTGGACCATTTTTCAGGTTCTTGTGAACTACTTGTGCTCCATGGACTGGGAATTACTGCTTCAGAAGATACAAGTCTAGGTTCTTGCTGTCTGTCTGCTTCCTCTGCTGTTTACTTCCTATTAGCATCCTCACAGTCACTTCCTTTAGTGTTCCTGTAGCAGCTACGAGTCTAGGCACATTTCTCTGTTTCACAAACTTCCAAGTTCTAGACTCATCTCTCCTATACAATGCTTCTCCTTCTCTCTGCTAAAGAGGCTGGACTGACAGTTCACAGTTCAGAATGTTGCTTGCTTGGCTCCAGCAAATCTCAGAAGATCTGGTTGGGAGTTCAAGACTGCGCGATGGAGTGAGCGCCCGTTGCTTGTCCCAGCTCCTGCCAACCTAGCAGTTCAAAAGCACCTAAATGCAAGTAGATAAATAGGGACCACTTTGGTGGGAAGGGAACGGCGTTCCGTGCGCTACGGTGTATAGTCATGCCGGCCACGTGACCACGGAAGCTTGTCCTCGGACAAAAACGACGGCTCTACAGGCTTTGAAATGGAAATGAGCACCGCCCCCTACAGTCGGTCACGACTAGCTCATTCAGTCGTGGGGAAACCTTTACCTTTACCTTGCAAGACATCTGGGTCTTGCATGAAGCAGGATGCTGCTGCCAATCTGTCCATGACCTACCAGAAGTGATGTCACTAACCTGGAAGTGATGTCATAGCTGGAAGTGCATCACTGTGATGCCAGATCCTACTGCTTTCCTCAGAATACAGCAATAAGTTGGTTTATTTCTCAGACATTTTCCAGTAGTAAAATGAATTAGAAAAGTGAATCAGAAAGGGAAAAAAGCCTATTTACAATCGTCACACAAGCAAAACAACCACATAGCCCTCTCCCTTTCCAGCATCCATCTTCCCGTATTTTCAATATGGCTGCTCTAGGTGCTTCACAACCCACCTGAAATTGTGCGACTCACAATTTGGTAAGCACTGCTATAGGGTATTCACAATCCCTATACTGAGCCCAGCAGTGCCCAGGGCTCCAGCAATGCCGAAATGGTGACCACTGGATCCTGGCCCTGCCGGGAGACCGCCTGAAATTCCCCTTGGGGGAAGGGAGTGTTTGCTACCTTCCCCCAGAGAGACCACAGTGTCGTGAATGTGCTTTATGGCATGTTCACTTTTAGCTGGCAGTACACTAAACTCTGGATTAGGCCCTTACTCATTTGCACTGTACTCAGAAATATGGAAAGAGAAGTTCAAGTTATACATGCAGTGTCAGCAAGTTTACAATAATACGTGGATTTGCTCTAAAATTTTATTGTTTCAACCAGCTTTAGAGCTCAGAGTAAAGCATCACTAGGATAATTAAAATGTATGGGATATTACATGTTCTTTCAGAAAATATTTTATTATATGGGTTATAGTTGGTTTTGCTTTAAAAGCCTTTGGAGAAAAAACAGTCATAGTTGCATAAGAATTGATTAAAATGAGTCACTGGTGTTTCAGCTGGGAGTGTGACGCTAACAATTAATTTGCAACGATGGCAGTTATGTCTACTTAATTTTAGATAATAATTAACAAAACAGAAATTCAGTGAGAATTTCTAAAGGAACAGCTTTCACTTGGCCACTGAATTAGCAAATTGAGTGACCCAAATGCAACATCTGGGTTAAGAGTGACAAATGTAATGATCCCCAGGGTTCTTAAATGTCAGTGTGATTCTTGGTGGTTATGTTTGAATTGATCTTTGAAGAGGCTGACCTTGTGAGGCAGGATAGGAAAGTGGGCATTTAAGAAAGTGAAACACAATCTTTATTGCTTAGGCAGACTCTTGCCATTATAGTGATTGTTAGCAATGAAACAATACAGAGCCTACAGTTGAAATTATTACCTTGTCATCACACAGACCAATTTTGAACTTTGACTGATAAATAGTCTATATAATTTGAGGAAGGATCAGGATGTGGCATTCGTCGGGGGATGGTAAAAATGTGCAGCACTTACCAAGCAGAGTTATCGATGATGCTTTCTATTTGATCAAAACGAGGAAGAATATCTTTTCTCCATTCTCTACCATCTCTGCAGTAATTGCAATCATCTCACATCATTTGCCACTTAGCCTTACTGCATTTGTCTACATTTGGTATTCATCCCTGTGTGATCCGTGAATCAGTGTCCAAGATGCTTTTTATGGCAGACTTTTAAAAATTTACCGAGATCTCCAACATCCACCTAACAGTACCTACAGTACTGAATACGACTTTTTCCTGCTCATAACTAGAAGAGGAGCGCATACAAAGAATAACAAAACTACAAGCTATGAAAAGGATTAGGAAAACCTTATGTCAAGATGGACAAAGAAAAGCTGGTATTATGATATAAAAATAATGGCTTTTCTGTCTCTTGGGCAAGGAGAAATAACTTTTCCGCCACATAATAAATTTATTAACCTTCTCGACCCCATCATTCCCACCTTAACTGAGATACAGCATCAAAGACAAGAACATCTGTTTGACAGCAACATTTTCAAATTCATTCAGCTTGTTAACAGGCACAGTTGTTCCAGACCCTCTGATAGTTACTGCATCACCACCACCTTGTGGCTGTTTTAAGAACGACGAGATCTAATTTTGCAACATGGCTAATAGCAATTGCCAGATGCTAGTGCCTTAGAATATCACAGATGCAATGAGCTCAAGTACACAATCAACTCAAGTACACAAAAATCACTGTGAAACACACACACCTGCAAAATGATAGTACAACATTTTGAATGATCTGTTTATAGGCCCCATCACTTCCACCATCTTTTTCATTATCTCCTCAGAAACCATCACACATAATTTAATCCTTTGGCTTTATAAAGGTAAAGGTTTTCCTACGACCGAAAGGTCTAGTCGTGACCAACTGTAGGGGGCTGTGCTCAGCTCCGTTTCAAAGCCGGTAGAGCTGGCGTTTGTCCAAGCACAAGCGTCCATGGTCATGTGGCAGGCATGACTACGCCGTAGCGCGTGGGACGCCGTTCCCTTCCCACCGAAGTGGTCCCTATTTATCTACTCACATTTGCGTGCTTTCGAACTGCTAGGTTGGCAGGAGCTGGGACAAGCAACAGGAGCTCACTCTGTCGCTTTATACATCTATATTAATAAAGAAGAACATGAGGATTGTTTTAATGCAGCCAACTAACTTTTCTAGTCCTGCATTCTGTTTTCAACAGTAGTCACTGGGATGGGTGCTCATATGAAGGTGACTGTTTCCTCCACTTGATTTTTGGCAGCATGAAATATATGCTGCATTTGTGCATGAAGGTTTCATTTAACTATGATGCCCAATATCTAGTAATAGACCTTGTCTTTAATGTGCCTAACCCAAATGTCTATCGTCTATGTTGCCTGATCCATGTTTCCTTTCAGATTCTTTTAGTTCTCATGAACCCGTAATTTGCTGCTGCATCTCAGTTTCTGTTAGTTTATCTTAGGGTCCTGTAAAAGAGAATCTTTCTGTCACAAGTTGGTGAGTAAGCCTCGAGCCATTGCCTGAGTTGCTGTCATATCAAGAAATAATAATAAACATTTCAATTGCTCAGGATGAATGCATCAGCAAAATGGAATAAACATTGCAGGTCCTCTAGGATAAATGGTAAGTCAGATTAGCTGGAGATAAAATTGCACATATGTCTAGATACAGGAGGAACTGTTTGCTGCATGGGCAAGCAGAGGGGCACAGGATGAAGTTTCAGAGGCAGATTAGCTAAAGATGGAGTAGGAAATGGGATGGACAATAGGATCCAGAGGAAAGGATGGCATTGCAAGGGAATAGAGGGGCCAAGGAGGGGCCAGGTATTAGGATGAAGTTTGATCAGAAAAGTTTGTTTGAAAAGTCTGAAGAAAATAAAGAAGGCAATATTAGCTGAATTGCAAAAACCAGAGAGAAGGATGGGGAAGGAAACATGGAGCTGAGACAAGAGGGTTTAGTGGGCAAGTAGCATGTAATGAGGGAATATGGAGTTGAGGATTTCAAAGGATGATGGGCCAAGGAAAGGGGCAGGAGGCAAGTGACTGCTTAAGAATCAGGGAGAACCCCAGGGAAGAACCCTAGGAAGAAACTAGAAATAAGAAGAGTTGGTTACTATTGATAGGAAATAGGTCAATAGGAAAAGAACATTTGGAAACAAGTGATCAGGATAGAGTTGGTCTGAGATACGATCAACCATTGTGATAGGCTACAAAGTAGCTCACATGGTTGCTAAAGTGCTCCCTACCAAGTGACCCCGTCAGAACACTATATGATCACGTATCATTTTTCTAGAGATCTTTTCCATTTAAAAAACGGGCAGGAGGCTTCTGGGATGGGCACCAGGCTGAGCTGATGAATTGCCTGCCCTAGCCCAATTTCACACCATATCTCCTAAGAGTGATAGAAGTTGTTTTCATCGATTGAAAACCAGGTTTCTGATTGCTTATTTCAGTTAATTGGAGGCTTGGGGAGCCCTGCAGAGGCTTCCTCAGGGCTTCCCACACACCATGTAGGCTGCTGCTTCTGTCAGGTAAGACAGAAAAAAAACCTTTGTCCCTGGCGGCGGCACAATCCCCAGGATTGCGTCACTGCCATAGTCCCACTGGGAGGAGTTTGGGGATCACTGCAATATACCATAACCTTTCATAGACATTAATCTGTGCATCTACACTTTCTGAACATATATGTCAAATACATATTTGGAAAAAAATAACCAAAATGGTAACACTGATTTACTTTTTTTTTTCCTAAGAGCACCAGAAACTACCGTTCCCACCAGCAAGATTTAATGGCCAGTGTTAGAGACATTACATTATGAGACTGCTAACGCATGTGCTGTTTATAGAGAGATGTTAAATCAAAGCCAGAGTGTGAGGAAAATTGGGCAGTGTGGGCTTTACAATTCCTCTCATCTTCGTGACTAACTACCCTTTTCTGATGGATTTATTTTGTTTATAGCAAATCAGTCTGCCCTTTCTCCATGAGCTTTAACAACAATCGCCACAACACATAAAACATGAAACTCAAAGAATGCTTAAAAAGGGAGGAAGAGATTTTTATCAACAAGTATAATTGCAACCACAAGATCTTTATGCCTGACCATTCCAAATCCTTTGCTCTCACCAGATGCCTTTGCAAGAAAGGCAGAAGTGGACAACAGTTGCCAAAACCAAGACTGCTATAAAATAAGGAAGCAGGGGATTCCAAAACCGGAGAATACACAGAAATCTGTGTTTTTTATTTGTTTCTTTTTTAAAGTCTTTAGAAATCTGCTTCCTATTTAAAACTGGGTAGGGAAAAAAAGGAAAAGCTGATAGAATTTCTTCTGGTTTTAAATGTTGGAAGAGAAATCCTAATTGACAACAAAGTCACAAGTATCAGCATGGAACAGCTGTTGTCATAGGAAAACATAGCAGATTGGTGCGTGTCTGTTACTATTCCAGAAATAAAACCTTTCCATATCAGGACAAAATTATGACCCAAATAAAGAAAGGTTGGCCAGAATCCTCCAGTTACATGTGTTTAAGTTCTATTGAAATATCATGGGGCTTACACACATTCTTCTGAATATGCCAACCAGAAATTGGTCCACCCAATTAAAATAACACATTTGAATGACTATCATTCAAAATCTGCACAAAACACATGCCTTTTTTCTTAACACAAGTATGTACTTATGACAAAATCCATCACAGAACTGATCATGCTTATGCAGATTAACTTCACTGGGGTTAAGTGTGCTTAATTCTGTTCAGATCCTGTTTCTTGAACTAATAGGACCACTGTTTTCTAAAAAGCTGGATTCACGCAGCACTTGTTGCCAAAGCTGTTACAAAAGGAAGTACAGTAGTATTGTTACTTAGGAAAAGTTCCATAGAGAGATCAAAGTAATGTGTCAGACATTGTAGCATACAGCTCAAAGTCGTCATTAATAATGGGTTTTAAGAAAATACACGAATTTTCCCTCACAGAAACTACGGTTTTCAGCAATAAAGAATAAACTGAAAACTATTGGATTGGGTCAGCAAACAACAGCTCAAGTGCAAACTCATGAAAATGTACTTTGCATTTTACGTTTATATTGCCTAATTTTCCAAGCCTTATTCCACACGGATGGATTAGATCTTTTCTAAAACATTTCCCTAAGCTATTTAGGTTCTAAAACAAATCAAGTCATAAAACTACTGATCAGCTTCTTTGTTTAAAGTTAGCTTCAAATACTTATCAAGCATAAAAGAACTCGCAATAAAGAGTTTCCAGTGGTAAAATAACATTCCTTCTCCCCAGAGCAGCATCATTTCAGCAGAATGTTTTTTGAAGCAACAGTGTCATTTAGCATTGGAGGATGTAACACGCACATATTTGGCTGCTTTCCTCTCATTTTGCTGAAGCCAGATCATACTGTTACAGAATTCCATGGAGGCTTTTATAAGTAAAATAAAGATGCAATCACATCTACAACTTTTCCCAGTATCCTTTATTCATCACAAGGCAGTATCATTCTTTCTCATTGATCCAACTTCTGTTCTCTTTCCACTACTAGCACACCCATTATCAGAAAAGTTTGCATTCAAGCCCTCCGTATCCAACTTATATTTTCTGTCTTCCAAGTCATCTTGAATGACAGCAACTCTCTTTTGAACCTTCAAGATTACTTGTGGCTGACTAGTCTGTATTGTTGAAATCGTTGTGGTGGTTTGTTGACATTTTCATAATCCCACACATCTTGTATTTTGTAAAGTTCAGTTGCAGTGGAAGAGACAATGAGATGTATCCATAAATGTAGGAGAGGTACATGTAAATGAACAAAATGGGGAAAGGATGGGGAGAGGGTAATTCTGGGCAGTGAAGAACCAGTTTACACATATGTGAGTGTGTGAGGGCGAAGGCTGGAGCCTGACTGAAAGGGCATGCTGTCAACCCCTTCCCTGCCCGTGCTCTAAGATCTAGGTGAGACAAGCCAGGTGGGCATGGGAAGCCCTATGTTGGCTACTGAGTGTATACCAGTAGCCCAGCAGCAGGCAAGGAGACAGGAGCAACAACATGTGCAGGGACTGATGCAAGCACACAGGAATTCAGACAAGTGCAAGAACCAAGACAAAGCAGATGCAGAGACCAGACAGGAATGATTCTTGTATTGATAAAGGTAGGCAGGAAGTTCACAGGAAGGGGGAAAAAGTTTTTATAGTTTGAGAATTCAGTTAAGACAATGTGGCTGTACATTTTCATTTATTTCCAAGATGCACCAATTTTTTAATTTTTTTTAAAGAAAAAGCACATTAGGCAACTGTGTTTTATAGGCTGATGACAATTTTTTGGAGGGGGTATATTAAGTGATATTAGCTAAAACCGAAAGCCCTAAAACCTAAACATTCCATATGTCCTCTCTCCTCTAGGAGAGATTTCCTATTTACAGTCTAAAATTTACTGAATAATATTGAAGATATTAGGAACAATAACAACAACAAAAACTCAAAACCACTGTATACCCCAAACTAGTGGTTTCCAAACTGAGGATCAGGACCCACCAGTGGGTCGCAAGCCAGTTTCAGGTGGGTTGCTAAGCACCTAGACCAGCCGTATTGAAAATATGGGAAGATGGGATGCTGGAAATGGGGAGGGCAGGTTGTTTTGCTTGTGTCAAGGTTGTAATTAGGCATTTTCCTTTCTGATTTACTTTGCTTTAGGAAAATGTCTGAGAAATAACCCAACTTATTGCTGCATTATTAGGCAAGCAGCAGGCTCGGGTGTCAAAATGACGGCACTTCCGGCCATGACATCACTTCCAGTGGGTTCCAGACAGATTGTCATTCTAAAAAGTGGATCCTGGGGATAAAAGGCTTGAGGACCACTGTCTTAAACACTATACTTTCCAAACAACCTAAAATCAAAAGTTGGATTCAGTTGCAGTTACTGGATTATCCCAATGTAAAAGAAGTCTATTGATCTATGGCAGTGTTATTCAAACTGTGGGTTGGGACCCACTTGGTGTGTCATGACCTGATCTCACGTGGATTGAAGAAAGCTGGGAGCAGTCATCTTGGAAACTGCAGTCCTTACTCTTGTTATATTCCTTTTGTGTGTGTTAACAGTTTGAATTTTCAAGTGAGAGGGTTTTTTTTAATTTTGTTTTAAAATAGTACTTGCACAAGTTGCAGGATTTTGATACAACTAAAGCTGCAAACCTATCCACAGTTGCCTTAAAGTAAGCCCCATTGACTATATTAAGATTCACTTTTGATGTGAAACCCATAGGATTGGGCTTTGAATCACTGTAATACATGTGAAGCACTTAGCACGCTCTGAAAGCATTATACCAATGTTAAGTATTATTAGCAACTGCCAATCAATATGTGTTTACCAAAGGCAGAGAACTCCTTCACTGCATATACAAATCACCATAATGCATGAAGAAAATTACACTTTTGATGAAACTTTAAAACTGCCAGTGACTAAATCCTAAACCATCTTGTTTATTATCACATATAGCAAGTAGTTCTACACCAAGGAGATTGATCATAAGACATATCAAGCTAAGACTATGCTGGATACTCTTTCATACATGCCATTCAATTATTCATAAAGCATCACAAGGAGAGTGGCTTCTCCTCCCTCCCTCCTATATTGCTTAGTGCCTTTTTGCCAAATGGCACCTTTTAATTTGGAAATCACACATGAAACTGTACAACTACTGTACAACAATGGAGAGAATAGCTGCACTATACAACTAAAGTTCCTCTGTTGTTTCACTTGTACACTCAGTTATAAAACATACTTTTATGTGTATTAGGCACCATGTTACTAGTTTTAGTGTGGGCGTTTTAGTGTTGTGTGGGTGGGTGCGTGGGTGGGTGAATGAATTTTGTTATTTCAGTTTTGTTATACTGATGCCATACTGTACATACTGTCATACTACTATACACCAGCCATACTGATGCCAAGTAATTCCAGAATGAAACTAACCTGTCCTGCTAGTGTACGGTATTGTACTACTGTACAAAACAAACAAATTTTCAGGCAAAGAAGTGTCCATCCTATTTTTATTTCAGAAACTTACATACTGTATTATAGCATCTTGAATGTGTTAGCTGTATCTGTTACACAACTATTATTTCAATTTTTTTTAAAGATTCAGATTTCCATAGATATATAATCAATTTTAGCCCTAGTCCTTGCCAGCCAGCTAACCTCATTACTGGCCCCACATTTATAGTTCATGGGGCTATGGAAGCTCCTCCCCCATCATTGGTGGGTCAGACTGCCCGTTTCATCTCAGGAGGACTCAACCCCTGATTCCCTGGTGGAAATGGTCTCTTCCCTCGTCTCCCTCCAGGACTGAGCCCATGTCTTCTTGCTGCCACTCTAAGCAGCATCTCCCTTGGAACTTGCTGGCTGCTTCCTCTAACCTCCAGCACAGGTGCCAAGGTTTCAAGGCTTAGCATGCCCATGGCCTCCTCTGACACCATAAGCATGTTCTCTATCAGGTCAAGAGCATGCACAGGTTACTTCAAATTGATGGGCTTGGAACACACCCTCCAATTGCAGCATCCTCCAGGCTGGATAAGTCCAGGATCAGATACAGATATATAAATTACTACTGTACTGAGTAGTTTAAGAGATAACCAGAAACACGTTTATCAGCTAATTTTTTTCAACTGAAATTATGCAATTTACAATATCGAGAGCACAATCCTAAACTGAAGTTAGGCCGGCATAAACTAAGCCAGCAAAGTTTGGCCAGCACAAGGGCCACCATAAAGTGTGTTTGGACTACTCTCGGAGTCAGGGAGGATGGCTCATGTCTCTATGCTCACATCTCTCTCCAAGAGTGGTCCAGACACACTTTACAGTGGCCCTGGTGCTGGCCAAACTTTGCTGGCTTAGCTGATGCGGGCCTAACTCAGTTTAGGATTGCACCCACAGATTCTGAAAATATTTTGTCTACGCAGAGTGCAGGAAATGTAGAAAGCCTGTTTGTCTGATGTTCATGAATAAGAATCACCAACTAAAACAGCCCTAGCAAAGTATTAAATGAGTAGGTGGATCTGAAAATCATAGCGAGGATTTTTTGTGTCATGTACAAAAACAGGATTATAGTCATGCTGTAAAATATAGATTGCTGGCATATGCATAGCAGCACAATGTGAAAATACAGGCGACGTTAGAGTCAGCCAATAGTTTATATCACTGATCCCAAATTGCATCTCACGTTGTGTTCATGCAACCACATGGATAGCATCCAGTTGGCTCAGACAAAGACACACTCTTTAGAGACTATTAGAAGAGCACTATAAGAAGATCAGATTCTGCCTACTTACCTACAATATGAAAGAAGTTTGATAACTCACTATCTTGACCCTCACACACAGTGTTAGCCTAGCCTGCTTCACAACCCCTCTATGTATTAATGCTTCTTGAAATTTGTTGCCCTTTATTGCTCAATATATGCTGCTCAGTAATTTTCAGGACATTTTAAGTGCCTGTATGTTCTGTGCTTTTATTTCCTTTGTGCATTGGCAGATTCTTTTTGAAATGCAGCATTTTATGAAAGCTCACAGAAGAAAATGACTACCTATTACTATGGCTTCAAGAGAAGAATGGGAGGATCAACACTTTCCCCCCTCCCCACGAATATTAGCAATAACAGTGATTGGCTCGTTTGTTGTATGTTCAGATGCCTAACAAAAACTACTTTTCTAGTTGGATGAAATGTTCAATTGTAAGTTTCACTGGACAACAATAACTTAACAGGACCTCAAAAGGATGCAGTTAAAATTGGTAGCAGGGAAAAGTATAGGCATCTCTGTGCTTCTGTTAAAAAAACAAGATCGAAGTGGCCTTCTCACCAACCAAGTAGGATCAAAATAACACAATTAAACCAGGTGTCTATGGATTTAACTAGGAACAGCCTAGGTCCATTTATAAGGTGAACTGAGATGATTGCTTCAGATAGCTAGCTGGCAAGGAAACACCCAAATCCATCTATCACTTGCCCCAGCTTCTCTGACCCCTCCCACTTTCTGGAGATGGCCTCGAAAAAGCGATGGAGCAGATGGGGATGAGGGACAAGTGGTGGGCTACAGCACCACCTAACTACAGATTTCTGCACTGATAAAAATGGAAATACAGTTTTTCCTCCATTGTGGTTAGAGGGCAGGACACCGTAATTACAGATGAGCCTGCTTTTCCAAACGATGCCCTTTTTATGTGGTGTTGGGAAGCGGCAACTCATGCAAGACACAGTGGCCTGGGTGATGGTCACTGGGCTCAGTGATTTCACTGTATCAGACCACTAGACTAGCGCTACACTAGTTATCCATTTATTTCTGAGCACGATACAAGGTGCTGGTTTTGATCTTTGAAGCCCTTTAGGGCTCAGGTGCCTTCTTCTATACATCCTGGCCCACCCCTGGGACCATTCAGGGGGCTGTCTTGAGAGTGCTGCAATTAACTGGTCAGGAGACAGTGGCAAGAGGGAGGGCCTTTTTGTCATGAAACTCCAATGGTGAAAGTCCATTGATTTGAGAACAGTTTTGATTTGAGAACAGTGCCTTACCTAGAGAACTTTAGGTGCTGCCAGGGGACCTTTATTTTTCAGGTGTCCTTTTAATTATGCTGCCTTTCTTTGATGATTAATCAATATTAATGATTGATTAATTAATAAACAACAGCTTTATTCTGCTGATGTTGGTTTTCTTGCCCTGTTATACGACTGCTTTGATTGTGGTTTGATGGTTACCGTTGTTTCATGCTGTTTTGGGTTATGTTTTAAGCTGCTACTTAGTTTTCTTAGTTGATTTTAAGACATTAGTATGGTTTAATATGACCTATGTTTGTATATTATTTTTCATACTTTTTCTGTATTTGTAGCACCATCTTCGGGAGGAAAGCCAGGGTGGAGGTTGGCTAAGACAGAATGACAGCACATCATGCTTTATATGACATCACAAAACATGACGGACTGCCCGGCACTGCTTGGCACTGCCAAAAATGTCTAGGCATGCACAGCAGTGGCAGCTGGAGCTTCACTGATTTCATTAGGAAGGGGTACTGTGGATGGAGAGGAGGGAGTTTGAGGGTGGATGGGGTGGGCCCAAATCAGGGGAGGGAAGAAGTGGATCCTGGTGGCACTGGCATGCACCACAATAGTATAACTGTCTCTTTGTCAGGTCCCTCCCCTTTTTCCCCATCGGACATATGCCAGTTATAGAACTGGCTTGGGTGTAAGAAGACCCATAGGGCATTGGAGGGCTTATCTGAAGGTAAAAGAATAAAACTTTATCTCAAGGAGACCTCGGGACCAAATCCCCTGACCATTGGATGCAGCATGCACCTCTATGGCATGGCTGTATGAGCATCAATGGTGAGGGATAGGATTGGGACAATAAATAACCAGACTTCTGGATGGGCTACCTGAAGGTGATAACAAGCATTCTAGCATGAGTAAGAAGACATGATGACTAAAGAGTTAATAGTGGGTGTCTTGAACCAGCCATATCAGATCCAGACCAGCTCCCTTTTTAGTACAGACTATGGCTTTAACAATGGGTCATGTGTTCCCATTCATCAGTTACTGATCCCAACGTGCCTGCCCCTCAACAGCTATAATCATTACTTGATGCATCTTCTTGTTTTATTTATAGAAATGGGCAACCCAATCCTGAACTGCCCAGCTCCCGGAGGAGCAGCAGTACCAAAATCCTGCAGGTGCTGCAGCATCCACCGGACTCTCCTTGGGGGAAGGGGACGTAAGAAAAGCCCTGGCCCCCATAATGGGGCTACTCAAGTCTCTGCCAGCTATTTTGCCGGCACAGATTCGAGAACCCTTGTGTCAGGTTTCTAAGCCCAGCACGAGGGGGAGGTAAGCAGGTGGTGGCAAGGAATGCTGCCAGCCCCAACCCCTTCCAGGGCTGCTGGGCCCCTCCCCCACCCAGTTTCGCTGTTTTCTCCCTTCCCCATGCCCTGGCCTGCCCTCCTCCCAAAACCCACTCCGCCAGCATGCAGTTGCACTTACTGTGGTCAGTGGTATAGTGGCTGCTGGCCCAGCACCAGCACTGTGGCCTTCAGCTGTGCTGGAAACTTGCTTTATGGCATGTTCGCAACACCGGAGCCAGTGCTAAGAGCTTACTGCCAGATTCAGGACTGGGCCCTAAGTTAGGAAGTTTGCAAGTTAACACTGGGGCCAAAAATTGCACTTTCATCATAGTAGAATTGGAAAAAAAAATAGTGATACCAAGCTGACAGACTTGAGGAATGATTTTCTGATTTTAAGACACCTACAAATACATTGTAGCAGTCATGAAATAATTGTTTTTACAACAAAACTAGTTTTGCTTAGTGGAAAAACTAGGCCTATTTTAATGTGTAAGAAAGTCAATACGTTCTAATCTGCCAGCTATGTTCACATTCCCAACAAAAACATAAAAGTCTTCCCTTAGCAGACTAAACAAGAGAAAGGTGTTGGGCAGAAGAATGCACACGCTTCCACTGCGTAACCTTGCACACATAAGTACAAAGGTGAAAGAAAGGACAGCGCAAAGAAGGCATCAAGATTTCCTTGAAGAAATATTCTAGAGGTGAAAAGCACAAAGAACTCAATTATCTTCAGCAGCTGACTGATCTTCGTTTTCTAACTTGACATCCAGAATTAATGACCTTAATTTTGAGCTTCAAGATGAGGAGAGGGGAACCCTGACAGAAATGTTTGGATCATTAAGTGCCTTCAAAATGAACTTTCAGCAGCAGATAATCCAGTCCTAGAAATATTTTTTTCATTATTTTTCTAAGTCGCAAAAGAGAATCATTGACAGCATAAGCTGTGATAAGAGGTGAATTCTCTTGAAAGAGTTCTCAAATGCTGTAATGTCAAGGCAGCACATTCTCTGCATTACTGATGTCTTCACTATCCATAGAGATACACATGTACCCTTGAGGGAGGTCTGTGGCAAGATTCACTCAGTACAGATCCCTACCTTTAATCTGATCCTGCTGTAGTTGGATAAACTACTAGGTCATGTTCCCAAGGAGTAATACTGTAGACAAGAAATCTGGCCAGGATCTGCCTTTCCTGAAAACTGGGAAAAAATTGAAACACCCTGTCTTGGGAAAAGCCATGATATTATGAAAGCGAGATAGAAAGAAGAACAGAAATTCATCAGGCAAAATAAACTTTTCTTTCCTCATAGTTAGAAAGGCATTTAATCATGGTATGTTGGATACTATATCATATGAACTGGGCATGGACAAGCAACTCATTACATCCAGATACTTTGGTAATCACCTAGACCTTCTGTAGCAGCCCCTCTGAAAAACAATACTAAGGCATGAAAGCCTAGCAAGTGTTTCCCCCCCCCCAGAATACTCTCTGACCTGCAGATTTGATGAAGTACATGGATATGCTCCTCAACTATCTATACAGAAGAACTGGAACCTGAAGGTAAGAGGAAAACCACAACAATATCCACTCCTTTGCTGATTCAACTTTTGGTTGGTACAATCTTTATTTTATTTTTTAAACTAGCTTGATATCCTTGCTTTTCTCCGACAGTATTTAACTACTTTAAAATCTGTTTTAACTCCAATAAACTTTCCTTTGATTGCAATGAACAATTTAAATTTAGCACAACTACCCCATGCCAGGCAACATCCTGTAATTACTGAAAGTCATGGTTCCAGCGAATGACACGATCCACACCACATTCATGTTCAGGTTCAAATGTATTTTACTTTGAAGCCTACTTTTGATTCAATAAGACAAATATTTGGATATTTAATTATTTGGGCTTCCACCCTTTGAAAAAGAGAAGGGACAAAACACACTAAAAGGTGAAAAAATAATAATAATTGCTTAAATATTTGAATTTAAACATTTGGAGTAGGAGCCAAATTTAACTCAGACTAATTAAATAAATTTTTCATTACACTTTAAGTTAATTGCTGCTGTATATTACTAAAAGTTCTGAAAAGAACTGATTCAGAAGTATGGAAGCAAAAACCTGAAATGCAGCAACAAAAAGCCAACCAAAACCAGGTGCCATTTCACCTTCTTCTGAGGCAGCACAGAAATGCAACTATTCTCCAAGCAGGAAAGAAGAGAGATGAAGGCACTTAGCGGAATTGTCGGCTTTGTCAGGAATATAGTATAGTACTTCTCATAACACAACAGCTCTCATAAGACTACAATTCCCATAAGTGCCATCAACCTCTCTTCCTGTTTGGAGAAGAAGGCAGAACCGCTCCGGTTTTGTTTCTTGGTGCCTGTTTTGTTTCTCCGGTTTTGGTGCCTGAGAACAATTACTGGTAAGTACAACTGCTCCATTTTTTTCTACCTCCCGACTTCCACATTCTGCTTCCAGCTGCTGTGAGATGTTTTACTTATCATATACCATATAATATTGACCCATGCATATGCTGATCTATTTTCAGGGTAAATTTTCAGGCACATATATATTTTTTTACATATACATGAGTATATATGGTAAGTAATACAAATAAAAGGGTTCTTTACTTCATCCCCGAATCTAGATTTGCCCCTTTAGGGGTTGATTAGGGCAAAATCTAGAACTATGTTTTTAAGCATTTGTATGGGTAACATAAGCAAAAACCAAGTTGATAACCTGATAACTGATAACCTGATAACCTGCAAGTTGATAATCCCTGCTAACTGGGTAAGAAGCACTTTTCCAAGTGGTGTTCCTCTTAGATTTAGCAGGGTGAGAGTAACTGTCCCTCATCACCCCAGTTCAGTGTCTTTTCTAGTGGCTGTTGCTGCTGGTGTTCTGCATTTTTTTTTTCCGATTGTGAGCCCTTTTGGGACAAGGAGCAATTTAACTTTATTTATTTGCCTATAAACTGCTTTGGGAACTTAATGTTGAAAAGCGGTATATAAATACTTTTTGATTGATTACTAAGTAGGGCCTAAGAGATATTGAGAAATCTATGAAAACACATTTGTCCCCTTTTCACACTTAGAGGTTAAATTTCTAATGGAAGGAATATACTCCCTGAATTCCGCGTTCCTAGGTCCAGGAGTTTGGGCTGGACGGTGATGAGTCACTTAGTCAGGACATCGCTTTTTTAGCATTTAGACAGGCTAGTAGACAGCTGTATGAACCACCCTTGCTCTCTCGGGTATGAAGGCTGTGGGCAAAAAGATGCTCCCTGGTTTCAGTGACTGGCTAAATTTATTTCAAAGATGGAGAAAGCATTGTATGGAAAATAACTTAATTTAGTTGAAAAATCACAAGTGTTTCTTGTCCACTAAAATTACTCCCAGTTCAGATGTGCTATGAGTGGAAGCTATGGACACTAAAAAAAGTGAAGGTGAGCATCTTCAGAAAATCAGCATCAAGTAAATTCAAGTGAATATATCAAGTGTGTGTGTGTGTGTGTGTGCGCGCGTGCGTGCTTTGATTAGACCAGTGGTCTTCTATCTTTTTCATGCCACAATCCAATCAATCAAGTATACCAACCACTTACTCAAGTATACTAACAAGCACTGTTCACTGTAACCAAATATTCTTATTAGACAGCAGACACAGTTACCTTGAAGCCTGGTATTAGTGAAAGCCATTTTAGCACAATTGCTAAGAATTTGAGCAGGACACGGACCCAATCTCCTGGTACCAGAAAGGGTACACCAGATGCCTCTACCCTTTACTGGTGCTACTCTAGTCCACTAGTCTTCAACATTTTTCATTCCTGTAAATTGCTGCAACCCCACAACTGACCCCAAGGTTGAAGAACAGTGCACTAGACATTCTCTTCCTGTCCGATGCCTCCCTGCCAAAGTGACGACTAGTTACTTCTTTTATTTTATTTGTAGCATATAAACACTTTGTGTAGCTCAGCTCTGCTGTGAATGAGTTTGTTTTTTCCAGAGCTCTGCTAACATTCTTCACATTGGGGAATAGTTTCTCATGCGCCACCATTTTTAGAATTCCTTGATTAACTATTATCGCTTTGTGTTCAAACTACTCTATCTGTTGTTCATACACAATGCATTGTTCAGGAAACTGACAGTATTCAGCTATAACTCAGATGTGAGAAATAAATAAGGTAAAACCAAAACCTGTCATACTAACATTTTCTTCTGACTTCATCTTGCTAACATTGGTATTTTGAGAGAATAAACACAGAATACCTAGAGATAAAGGAGGAAACTTTGGAAATGATATGACAGTTAAGGATAGACAGAGCTAGGAAATTCAGCATCTTCTATCCAGTGTCAGAGAAATCAACACACAAAGCCCCTGACAGTTCAGTATGTAGCTTGTATCACACAGGAAACTATTTTTCTGCACTGTGAAAATGAGTGGCACATGATGCTGTGAAAGAATTTCTGATTCCTTTGAAGCCAGAAGTAGCAAAGGTAACCATATTTCTCAGTAGGAGTGATCCCTATAGGAGCTACAGTTGGAGCAAGGTGATTTTCAGCTGCAACAAATTTCCTGTACTTTCTGAAATAGTAATACCAAAAATTAGTCACCATTAGGACAAACTGTAACAGGCCAGTCTGCAGTAGACCATGCTGTTAGCAGGTGTTGGTCATGCTGAGAAAAGGTTAAGTGGATTCTGTTGACTCACTGAAGCAGGTAGATGTTTATGTCCCTGGGATACAAGAGAAGTAGGACTGGTCTAGTGAACAAAGCGGCTTTATGCTGAGCATTGCTAAGGTGGGACAGCTATAGCCAGAGTCTCAGAAGAAATGTTGAACTGCACAGCTGAGTTATGGCTGCTCTGTTCATTAAGCAGTTTATGAGATTTCACAATGAAGACTGTACACTGTAGAGGGAGGGGATTTGGTTTAGAGCAATGGGGTGAAAGGCCAACAATTTGTCACAGTTTTGCACTGTGGACTACTGGTGAGCAGAAATCAATGTTGAGAAAACAAATTTTCTACTGAATGGGAAGGAACATACATACAGAGGAAGTTATGGAAGGCTTATGGATATTCGTGTGTTTTTCCCATTTATAAGGTGTTTGTTCCTGATAAGTAAGATAAGATTACAGCCTACGTTTTACTGAACACAATAAGCTTAGTTCTGGGGAAATAACTCTGTTTTCAAACACCTCTATGGCACATAGAAAGTGACAGCTGTTTTTGTATTCAGAATCAAGTTTGTTCAAAATATGTAGCATTTTGTTCTAGATTATATCTAGATTAGTGGTTCCCAACATGGGGCCCACGCACCACAGGGGGACAACTTGATTTTTAAGGAGGGGGGGCAATTCAAGAATGAGCTATTAACTGAATTTTTTGAGATTTTTTTGAGTAATTAACAGTGAATTTGAAAGCCCGCTAATTGTTCCTATATATTTGTGATGAAACAGCTATGTTTCGTTTACCTATTGTTGTCTTTGTTACAGTGCATTTCCGAGGGCTTGGTCTAAAAAGGATGTCCCAGCTGGGGGGAGGAGGGAGCAACTGCCAGCCAATCAGATGTGTTCCAGCTAAGGGTCATGGGAATGGCAGAGTCTCTCTCCCTCTTTCCTGTGGGCTTTTCTGCTGGATGGTCGCAGGGAGAGTAGCTCTGTGCGGAGGCAGAGAGGATGGCTCCTGGGAGAAGCCCAGCAGTGAGGATATGGAACCAGGGTATTAGTGTATTAGTGAACCAAGTATTAGTGAGCACGCGTTAGATTTTGTGTTATTTTTAGTCTGTGTTTTACAAGCCTTTTCCTCTCAGAGCAATCTGTGGCTAGGCCATGCATGTGTAGGCCTGGCCAAGCCTGTGTGATACCAGCTCCACCGACCAGCCGATTGCATGAGTAGCAGTCAAACTGTTCTGTACTTTTCACACATTGTTATCTCCGGCACCCCAACCTCTTTTTACCTCTAACAATCTATATATATATATATAAAAGAGGATGTATGTATGTATGTGTGTGTGTTTGTATGTATGTTCTGCATAGGCTCTGGAACCTCTTGAGAGATTTACACCAAACTTGGTATGTGTATGCCTTGAGATCTGGAAAGAAATACTGCGGGGTGAAACACCCCTAGCGCCCCAGGGGTGGGGGTGGGAAGGGGGTGACATGTAAAAATAATCGAAAATGGCCAATATTGGTGTTGAATCCATAGTTTTTGGGGTCGCTATTGCAATTTCCAGTGAGACTTGCATTCTCAATCACGATCAACAAGACACAGGGGCAGTCTATTAAGTACTGCAGAGTGGATTTGAGATCGCCATGTTTCTCCCACAGACAAATTTATGTTGCTTGCTCAAGGGTGGGTTCACCCAAGAATTTATTTATTCTTGCTCCTGGAGGTAAAACTAGAAATGTTGTTTATAATCAAGTTTTGAGTTAAATTAATATTATAGTGAATTTGTAAAAGATTTTACTTTATAATTTTTATACTGTACTTATACTTTTAATTACCTGTACATCAAATTACTTCGCTTTTACACTATAGATATAATTCATTCCTTTTCCTGTCTAATAGAAGCTTGGGATAAATAAATACCCGGGCAACGCCGGGTAAGGACAAGCTAGTCTTTTAATAAAAAAACTGTTCTTGCCATGTTCCGGCTCACAGTGATTCCTTAGCCTCCTCGCTCCGCAGGAGTGAGTATAGAGACCCTTGAGGTCATAACCTCGGCTAGGAGAGGAGTTTAGCCCAGGAACTCCTCTTGCAACCTGCTACCTGGGCTGGTGGCAGCGGATTGGAACTATCAAAGCATTTTCCCACTAAGCTGCAGGTTCAAACTGAGTGGGCGAGTAGTGGGGTCATAGGTTACAACCCCCCTTTCGTTCATGACAATCTTATTATTCATAAATTAAGGTAAGAATGGTTTTTTTTTAAATTTCCTTCTTTCCATGCTATCTTCTTTTAAAAATTATGTCTTTTAATAATTTGCATCATTTTCATACGTTTTTCTAACATTTATTTCTTTGAGTCACAAACCCTATGCATAAAATGAGTAGTGCAAGCAAGAAAAAAGTTCGTCAGTATTCACAGGAATATTTTAAATTTGGTTTCATACCTGCTATCCATGATAAACCTTTCTGCCTCTTATGCCAACAATGCTTGACCAACGAATCAATGAAACTAAGCGCATCTGAAGGCGGAACATAGTGTGTACATAAATTCAGATTTAAATTACTTCAAATCTTTAAAGGAGATTTTAAGGAAATCTTTAAAGGAAATCTTTAAACCTTGCTTAAACCAAGTTAATGGCCTTTTAGGCTTCCTCCACATGAATAGGAATTCACTTTTTGAATAGTAAGTATTATACGCCACGGGATGCATCAGAATTTTAGAGATGCTTAGGTGGGGCATGGCCAAAAAAAGGTTGGGTTTTTTTTAATCTAGATTAAAATGTGTGTATATGTTATTCTCTTCTTCACCTCAATTTTTAGCATAAGCAATATATCAAAACAAATTCCACAATGAGTGCCTGTTGCCCCAGACAGGACTGGGATGACCATCGCCAGAGGGGGTTTGCGGGGAGTGACCCCTGGAGACACCCAGCCCTGGGGAATGGGCCAAGCAAGGAGGCCTCGCAAACCATGGGAGGCTGGAGGCCCTTACACCCAGGGAAGAGCAGGGCCTATCCAGACCTATGGCCCGGAGGGCAGGTGCAGGAGCCAGCCCCAGGCCTTATGCCGATGCAGGGGAAGGCCTCAAGGGAAGCCTTGGGAGATCAAGGGGAGGAAAGGCCTGGAGGTGGAGCCTGGGCCTTAAAAGGAAGCCTGTCTTGGCTGGAAGGGGCAGTCTCTGGCTGGCCGGCTGGGGGAAAGGACTTCGGAGATCACACTTGGGGAGGCCTCTGGCAAGGGAGACCAGTCAGGCCAACACGGGTCTTTCTACCGACAGGACCCCTGCAAGGTTCCTGACGGCCCACATGTGGGCCAAGGCCTCAGGTCCAAGCAGACTTGGCGAGGCAAGATCCAGCCCGCGGGAAGTGGCCGCCCTCCAACAGGACCTACAGGGCTACAACCCCTGCCACAAGGAAAGAGACCCAGCCCCTCTGTGCAGGTGGCCCAGACCAGATGCGGCGCCGCTCGCTATGGACTGTGAGCGAGCCCTCTGGAGCAACAGGGGTCAATGAATGTAAAAGTGCTGACCAGATTAAAGAGCCTGGGCAAACCAACAGCCGGTGTCAGGAGCATCCTTCCAAGGTGCCGTAAGTACCACCAAGCCCCGTTGCCACCCTCGCACCTGGCTCTCACCAGGGATCTCTGCCGCCCCACCATGACAGACGTGACAGTGCCCAATAGCACCTGCTCTCATCAAGCGTCTTTGCCTAATACTGCATCCCTTGTGATTTTTTCAAAATACTTCACAGATCTCATTTAAAATACTTCTACAAATTTATAACATATATTCTCTGAGGCATGGTGTGCTGTGGTCCATGGGATCACGAAGAGTCGGATACGACTCGGCAACTGAACAACATTCTCTGAGGCACATTTACCCAACTTACTTTTAAAATTTATAAGCAAGTCTTTCAATATACAACTTTGTACCAAGTATCATGATTGGAATTAAGTACCATTGACTAAGGTATTCATTATTTGATATGAAATACAATTAAGATTATAAATCTACCTAAAATAGGAGGTAGGAGAGGCAGGATGGTGTGGCAGAGTGGAAGAGTTGCCGCTTCTGAAGCCTGAAGGTCACCTCAGACGGCAGTTAAAGCCAACCGGAGGAGGCTGACAGAGATGAGTCTCTCCAGCTGGTGAGAGGAGTGGAGATGACGACCCTTCCAGTGAGAGTGGAGGCGTGCCTGTCAAGCCATGCATGAGAGTGTGAGCAGCCAGGGAGATGCCGGACTGTGAAGGAGACCACCTGGACTGTAGTGTTCTTGTGATTGTAACAGCCCCTATATGGAGTTGAGAAAAGCCTGCCCATGTAAACCACCTTGATTATTAAAGTCAGGGGACAAATCCAATGACCAGAAAGGCGGTATATAAATATCATCATCATCATCATCATCATCATCATCATCATCATCATCATCATATTACAGCTGTCAAATTGTCCTGAAATTCGTAATTTCTTGTCCTGTTCAATGACAACTCTGTAAAGCTCACACATGAAATGAGTACTGATAGTCCTTGCACAATAAGGGCAATATAGCTCCAAGGTGAGAGAAAAGCATTCCCTTCCCCTGAGGAGGCCTTCATCCTCCTCTGACTACTAGTCTACTGCAGAATGCAGAACATGTCCCACTGTCACAGCTATGCCAGTGCTGGAAAGTTGGGTAGGATAGTGCCCTAAGATACATGATTGCAGATTCACAACTCTGAGAGGTTTCATCTGATGGGTGCAGGAAGGTTTCAGAGAATGCAACTTGAGTTTGAGAGAGTACTGCTGCACACACTCAGCAATCTGGTGCACATACCTATTGTATAAACAACTGAGCAATATCTTGATACTAAAAGATGACCCAGATTTGCCAAGCATAACGTAAGAAGCATTGAGAGTGATGGCTGGTATTCATGGTGCATATCGGATGGATTCAGTGAGCACTGACTGCAAAGCAATTTAAACCATGGATAGCCATATGGATTAAAATATATCTGGTATTCTAACAACATAAAGGACAACAAAAGGTAGCATACCATCATTTAATTTTCTGGTGTCATTATCCTGATAGCTAAATACTTCCATAGATATAACTTGGATCACCTACATGATAAGCAATTGTAGGTTTCATAGCTGCTTTAGCTGTCTGTGTAGGGTCTTGTCGTGTGGCTTTCTTGCATCATTACTATTTATCTATTCTTTCTTTGTAAACTCTGATTTATCTCCAAAATACTTACCAAGTACCAAGGTTCTTTTTAACAGAGCTGAGGTGCAGAAAATGAAATACCTGCTGAAACATGTGTGATTTACAGGGTTGTTATTTAAACGCACAGCTGTGAAATGATTGCCAGTATGTACATCACGCATTAAATTCAGACAGAAATATATTATGCAATAACTGACTCCATTTTAATGCATATTCCAAAATCCCGTTACAATATATCACCTCTTGTTGCTTTATATTCCTAGCTAGGAGAATGCTTTGCAGTACTGGCCTACAGAGTTCTTCTTGTTGCGTACACAAAAATGTATCTGGACCACAGTGTGGCAGGCCATGACCAGGAATGGGTAGCACATAAAGACCTTGTATTTCCAACACCGGCATCCCATATTGATAGAAAGGGGAGGTGAAAACAAGATTCTGTTCAACTCAGTCATAACCCAAGTGTACCCACATGGGGATATTTATGTCCTGTGTTTGGACTTACTGTACTTTGTAAGTAAGCTTTCTTTCAAACTGAATGCCTTATTTGTGTTCTTCCTAAAAAGATAAATAAGCCAAATCTAGTTTTACTAGCCTAATGTGTTCAAGAAAACAATTCGCCTGGGTCTTTAAGTTACTTTGTGGGACACATAAATATTCAAACAAAGTGCTATTTTAAGAAAGGTAATGGGGCTAATGGGTAATACTGAAAGGACAGTCTTTGTAAACATGCTGTAACAGCATCTTAATGTGAAATGTGCAGTTTTATTTGCAAAGAAAGACAGAATTGTGAATATGAACTAAGAACTTCATTGAAAAGCTATTGCTGCCAAAATATTTTTCTCTTCAGATGGTGCATCATGAAGAGAGAACAAAGAATCTGCTTCAAATTTAGACCAGAGTACAATGTTTCTAATGATGGTTGGTACTTGAAATCAGATGGTATTGTTTGCAGTAGCTTTCAGCTCTGCTAAGATTTATGACCTCGTCTCATTGAACATCCATTGGGAATGCCTCCTAACTGTCTCCCCTTCCAGATTTTCCACTGAAAATCTGAATTCACTGAAACAGAAAAATGCTTGCCACCTTCCACTATATTACTTCTAGTCTATAACTCTAAGACGTTCTGCTTATATTCACCACCACTAGTGCTTTTTATATGATGGCTGTTTCCCCATGTGTCCATTCAGCTGGTTTCCTTGGAAAGCAACTAAAACCTAGTGTCTGGATTTACACATTTGTTTTGTTATATTATGCTCTGGTACAAAGACCAATAACCTTCTTGTAGCTGTAACTGATTGTTTACACACCATCATGGAATGCCTTTAAATGGAATGGAATTGCACTTAACGGCAATGTAGTGCCAGTCTCTGGAAAGCAGCAGGCTCTGGTGTCAGCATGACGGCACTTTTGGCCATGACATCACTTCCGGTGGGTTGATCATTCTAAAAAGTGGGTCCCAGTGCTAAAACGTTTGAGAACGACTGAATTATGTAATAATAGCGTCAAAAGCTCAATCCTGTGTAAATCCCTGTTCACCGATTCAGCCACGACACTCACTGCATCCTATGGAGGAGTTTCAAGCCAAGTAGGCCTCCTTAACATAAAGGAGCACTTGTTCCTTTGCCATGGAGTAAGCCCTCACTGCCCCACTGGGTCAACTCAGACCTGTGCCAGATATATAGGATCTAATATGGTTGATCCTATATAGCTGGTGCAAGTCTGAATGGACTTGGAAATCTGATCTATGGATACACTGTTGCAATATATCATTTCGTGTCAATATAAAATTGGTCTACGAAGTCAGGCACAATTAAAAGCTTTACCTTCCAATAAATACTAGGAAGTAATGTAATCTCATGGATGGCCACACCTTTGATCACAAATGAAATGTTCAGCAAGTTGGGAAATAAAAAAAGGTATCTTAAAAAAAACACCTAGGCAGATATTTAAAGCAAGTACTCAGTCTATGAATAGCAGTTTACTTAATAACTACGATCTAAAATGAGTCAAACCAAAATAGAATGCTGAACAATTAAGATTCTTCCCATAAGCCCATCTCTATCATTTTATTAAAGGCAACTGGGAAAAGCCTTACTGAATAAGTAATTCTAAATTATATTTGAAGAAAACAAATTAATGCAGTAATTTTCTTTTTGAAATTAATTTAAATCTCCGAGGATCGTACAACACATTTTGTCTTCACTATGCATAGAAAAAAGTTACGGAAAACCTTATTGTGCTGCTTTAGGCAAAGATTCATTGTTTCGTAGTCATGGAGAAAGACTGCAATGGCCATGCAACTAGTTTGCAGTACAATGTACACTTTTTGCTTATGAGAATGGGCAGCCCAATCCTAACCTGCATTGGAGAAGGTGTCCAACGCAGGCTGGCAGGAGGCTGAAGCTCAGCTTGGGGTAAAGGGCTTTTTTCCACTTATCCCAGGGTAAGCCCCATCCAGCCCTATGGGACTACTCAGATCTGCATCAGCAAAATCGCTGGTCAGGCCCGGGGGGTTAGAATCCGGCTAATGGTCCACCATGGGTCCTGACCAGTGATGTCATGTAGGGGGAACGCGGGGGAACTCGGTTCGACTTGTTAAAATTAGGGCTGACTCCACCTGCTTCACTCCGCGGTGCTTCCCCCTCCTCCCCCTCCCGATTCCTCTGCAAAGAGCTTTTCTTCTTGGTTGGCCAGCACTCAGAAGGTTAAAGGGAGCGACTCCGGATTCCTAGAGGGGTGAAGGGGGAAGGGCTGCAGTGGGGAAGTCCCATCCTGCACAGCCCCCTTCCTCGCTCCCTCCAGCCACACACGTGGAGTCA
Organism: Lerista edwardsae; assembly: GCA_029204185.1. NCBI lineage: Eukaryota > Metazoa > Chordata > Lepidosauria > Squamata > Scincidae > Lerista > Lerista edwardsae. The sequence continues at coordinate 17,094,918 of JAJKFI010000003.1, forward strand.
GCAGCCGCTCTGGTGAGTCTGCAGCCCACTGGGGAGAAGGGGCATCCTGGGGGTGCGGTGGCGAATCGAGGGGGGCCCCGTAGGGGACGGAGGGGAGCCGGGACTTTTTGAAGTTGCCTTCCTGACATGCCAGGCATAAGTGGGCTTTGGTGTGGGGAAGCGCCCAAGGGTGCCATCCGGAGTGGTGCCGCCCCTCAGCCTCTTCCACAGGTTCCTGCCTCATTCTGCTCAGCCAGCCTCGGCTTCAAGGCTGCTGCCCCGTGCCAATTTTCAACTTCCCTGGCAACTTTGAATAACTCCACCTCACCTAGCCTCAAAGATCAAGGAAAGGCTTTCGCCGCTCTCTCTCCAGTCCAGAGCGTTTCACTGGTGCTGTGGGTGTGAGGCTTCTTTGGGAGACTGTCCGCAACGCTATTGGAGCTGCAATTGGGGTGGGGGGAATTCTTCGCTTTCTGTTCTGTAGGCGCCAGGCTGGCTCCGCCCACTTGGCAGTGACATCATAGCTGGCTAGGAACCAGCCGCGGGTAGACCTGGGCTCCGCCAGCCTCCGGAGTCCAGGTCTACCCATAGGAACCAGCCGCGGGTAGACCTGGGCTCCGCCAGCCTCCAGCTTATGACGTCACTTCCTGTGGGCGGATCCCGACACATGCCAATCAAAAGTGAGTTCCTGTTCTTAAATCATTTAGATGCCACCACTGGTCCTGACCCCCAGATTGGGAACCACTGATCTAAAATAAAATGATTAAGAATCTCCATTGCTTTACAAGTAACTATACAATTAAATTGTGGGAGTAATCAAATGTAATACTAATGTGATGTGCACCACAGCAGTTTACAATATTATGCTGTTTATTTTAAGTCAGTTAAAGTGAGCTATCAAATGAAACAGAACGTTTATCTTCAGTATGAGATAGAAAAATATCTACACACACACACCCCAATACTGACAAACAGCCCAATCCAGAACTGTCTGAATGCCCAGGAGTGCAGCAGTAGCCAGGCAGCTATGAGAGGCTCGGCAGAAGAAGGGCATTTTTGTCCCCTTTCCCCATGTTAAGGGCATGAGCAAGCGAGGGCTTCCATATAGGGCTGCACAGCCTGACATGGAGGTCAGGATCAGTGGTGGAGTTCGCCGTCTGTCCCACCCCTGCTCTGCAACCCCTCCTCTCCGCCCAGGAACAATTTCCCACCACACCCTGAATCCCCACAACATCGGTGAGAGGTAACCTTATCTTTCGCTGGCATCACATCGCTGTGTCCGGGTTGCAAGGGACTGGTGGTGCCGTAGCTCAGGCGGTGCAAGCTTACCATCCATGTTGCATGTGCCTTACTGCATGTTTTGCAACACCAGTGCGGGTGATACATTCGTACCACCCATGCTGAGGGGCTCGGGATTGAGCCCTAAATCTGGTCTTGTCTATAACTAAAGCACAGGAGGCCTACAATTGGTAAACATTAAAGTACAAGCAAAACGTGCTGACAACATCCTGTTTCACACCAAGCAAGTAATTTATCCATAACTCCAAGGAAATACAACTTATTAAAGTATTTTAAGGAAATATGAGTGAGTGGCAACTGTATGTTATCTCCTTTTTAATGAATTATTGGACTATTTGAGAATAAGTTTTGCCCTACCAGCCAGCTACCTCTCTGCCCTAATTACCTCTCCTCCTTGCTAATGCTGCCACCTTGATCCCTCCTGAACTCCTCCTCATGGCAGTGCGATGAGTTTCTCCAAGTTTGATCACCTTTCCTTCTTGGTTGGGAAGAGGAAATGTAAAGGAGAAAATAACGGTGAGTGAGATCAGGGGTGTCAAACTCATTTCATAAAGCAGGCCAAGTAATGTTCAGGGCACATACTGAGGGCTGGAAGTTACATTATTAAGCAGGAAGTGATGTCACTAAGCAGATGATGACTAGAAATAAGCACTTTGTTCTCAAGTGTGAACTCATCAGCTGCAAATGACGTAAGAAAAATATATGCAAATCTTGGTTATATTGTCAAGATATGGGAGAACCCAATTATCACACAGGCTGTCCTTTCAGCAGTGCTGCTTTTACTGAGGCTTCAGGAGCTGAGAGGCGCTCTGCAAAGTGATTCCTTGGCACTGCTAAATGGGCAGCCTGCATGATCTTTGGGCTCTCCCAGTGCCCCAGCAGCATCTGCCTCTCACAGCCCTCTTGGTCGGCTCCTTCCGCCATACTGTTGCTTGTCTTCAGAGGCCTTCTTCTGTCTCACCCTCCCACAGCTTCAGCAGAAGCAGCATTCCTGATAGGGAGGCGCTGAGAGAACTCAATTATCAAGGTGGAAAGAATAAAGAGCTTCTGGGGCTTTCATAGGCCTTCCTTATGTTTGACATCCTTGAGCTAGATAACCTCGGAGTTTATGAAACTTTAATGGCACTGCAGTCAATGAAAATGGGGGATTCTGCAGTCAAAGTTGAAATACACCTAAAATCCCTCCCCAGTAAAATCCCTCACCAAAATGACTCTCTTGTATTTCAGTCGGGCTCGCTACTCCTGCTTACTATTTCAATGTAATTTGCTTACTCAGCACTAACTTTTAGGAAGTACCAATATGGATGTGGCAAAAATATGAAAAGATTTTCTCTATTATATCTTGTAATTTTATAAAATGCATCATTCACCTGAGGATCCATAGGTACCTTGAAACTAAATCAAAGAGTATTTGATATGATTATCGAGAATGCAGTTGGTGTGGTTAATATTCCAGTATGTGTAAAAAAAAAAAAAGCAGCCTCTATTCAGCTTCAGATAAAGTCTCCTGCTTTTGCTAATATTAGCACTAGCTGTTTTTAAATTATTCTAACCAGGAGTGCATGCTGATCTTTATTCAGATTGGAAGATGGATAATGCCAATATAGAAGGCTCAAATAAAAATATAATCACCCTTTGAAGATGAAGAGCGATATCTTTGAGTTGTATTAAGGCTTAGTTCAGATTGTAAGAAGCCAAATATTGATAAAGATGAAAACAATAGTGGTCTGGAACCATCCCCCTGGATATATTTGTACTCAGTAGATTCTGTAGCCTACTGTGAATAAAATATTACTCATTTTTTTTTAAAAAAATGGTCAAGTTATTGCTGAAAATGAAATAAATTAATGTGAAAGCCAGGAGAGAGAAGAGGGATGAAGGAAGCCAGGTAGAGGTACACACCCATAGATCAGAAATGACAAGAGTAAAGGACCAAGGGTGCAATCCTAACCTGAAGTTAGGCGGGCACAAGTCATTAGTGCCGGCCTAGGAGTATTGAAAACATGCTGTAAAGCACATTTGGACCACTCTTGGAGTCAGGGAGGCCAGCACATGTCCGCGCATCAACCTTCCTGACTCTGAGAGTGGTGCAAATGCGCTTTATGGTGCATTTGCAACTTCAGGTTAGGATTGCACCCTGAGACTGATAGCTTCTGACTATCTGCCTCCTGGATGATACATTGCCCCCTAGTGTCCTGCAGGAAGTATTGTACTTAATTTCCAACAAGTCCAACATATCTTTTTAACAAAAGACCAAGTTTAATAAATTTAGTGCTTTAAAAAATTAAATGTAAACACTAAATAAAATGCCATGCACTGGTTTCCTTTTATGTCTGTCGCTACTACATGATTTGTGTTGCTTGGATGCATGCTACAAATGATGTTACGAACTGACAATTATAAGAACATCTGTTTCGATTCTGAGCTCAGGCAAGCTTTCACCAGCTCTATAAGTGACTTCATTTACACAATCAATTACGATCACTTTGGGGGAAAAAAATAGTTCTATATTAAATCTCAAACATGTTTATCTTTCTGACCAGATGGAATTGTTATCTAAAATGCAGAAAGAAACAATTCTTAATGGATAGATTTGATAGTCAAATGGATTTCAATCCATTATATGGGCACCTTCTGCTGATGGAATGAGCATCAATGGTTCCATTTGGACTGTGGCTACAGCAATAATGCACACAGCAGAGCTGCCATCACAAAAGGCTGATGACCATACACATGCCACCAGAGCACCCAGTCACCGCCAGAAGAGGAGAGTTGGCTCAATGGATGGGCTGTGGGTGGGGAAGGAAGGGGAAATATTTGAACAGGGATTGGACCAGCTGGAGATGTGTTGGGCAGGGGGCTGTTAAAAATGGTAATAGCACCCATGAGATCTTATGGCTCCTCAGCTGGTATTCTGCCAGAAAGGACCTAGAAAAAGCATCTCAACAGATATTCGTGAAATATTTTATTTAATTTTTGCTCTATGCAGTTCTCAAGCAAAAGTTACCTGGTCGTGGTACAAATCTGCAATAATACAGGCACCTTTTCCTTTCAACATTATTAAAGGCTTTGCCCGTTTTGGAAATAGGGGGAAGTAGAGGATTTATGCATTTTTATCAATTAGTAATTGAATTATTGGGGAGAAATTAGGGAGCCCAGGGTTGATATCAAAGGATTTTCAGGTCAGGTATTGGCCAAGGACTTTTTCTGAGGGCCCATCCAGTTGAGTCAACTGCTGTAAACTCACTACTGATAGGTAGTGCCAGTGTTCAGTGCATGATCAGAGGGCAAGAGTGGGGGTACCATGGGAGTCCAGTGCAAGGCTTTGCCCAACAACAACTTGGTTCTGGCACCATGGAGACCCTGAACGCAATCCATAAGCCCTACCCACTGTCTGCCCTCAATTTTAGTCAAATCATGCCCCTGTAACCTTTTACAAACAGAATTTGTTGACATATATCTGTTGAAAGAGCTGGCATATATTCTGGAGTCTGTAAATCCCATTAGCACCACTGAATCCTGCATTTCTGGAATCTCAGAGTTCCTGGTCGTTACAGTATTTGTCCCTGCACCCTGCTGCTACACTGGGTAGGGTTCTCCTGTATAGGCCCAGAAAATGGCTGCTGGAACATCACACACACACACACACACACACACACACACACACACACACACACACGGCTTTGGGGAAAAGGGTGCTTTTTACTTCACATTCTTAAACTCACTCTCACTCACACTAGTGAGAGTTAGTGTACTATAGTGGTTAGAGCATTAGACTAGCTATTAAACTGACCATGGGTCAGTCAATACGTAACCCACATCACAGGTTGTTGTGAGAATAAAATGAGGAGCTTAGTATGCCATCCTGAATTCCACAGAGCAGCCGTTTCCTAACAGTGGGTCTGTGGCAATCTTTGGTGGGTTGCAAAACTGACAAGGCAGATTATGCTATGTGAATAAAGGGTTAAAAGACCTGTTACTTTGGGTGGGGGAGCACTGCTACCCCATACCATTATAGGCAGTATAGTAGTTCGTAAAGTTAAAACTTTTTTAAGTTGGTCCTGATCTTAAAAAGTTAAGGAACCACTGCCTCAGAGGAAGGGTACGATACAATGTAGCATGCATTTTTATCGGCAATTTGTTAAATCCATGTAGTTCATTTGTGAAGTGTATATGTATTACATCATATGACTGGGAAATGCACATAACTTAGTTTTCTACTAGAGCTCCATCAGGTACCCAGTCAGTGCTCGCAAAAATGTTGCACAGTTCATCTTGCCCTTTGAATCAACCATCATAATGTGACACTAGAAGGGTTCTGAGAACTGAAGGGTTTGCTGCTGTGGCTGTACAATCTATTGCATACCTAGTAGTCCATTTCATAATCAGCTCTCCTTTGAGGAAGAAAAAAATCCTCACTAAGGTTTCAAAGGAAGATGCAAAAAATCTGAAATGCACTTTTCCACATAACATGCTTTAAAAAATTTATCACCTTTCCCCTTCATACTTCTGGGCTCACTTCTCATTTCCTTGCCACAGGGCATGTATCTCCAACAGGGAACACTACAGTAAGACAGAACAAAAAAAAAATAACAGAGTGCTCCGGCAATTATGTTTCTACTTTAACAACATGCTTAATGGGTTTATTTAAAGGTCCTTGTTATCTTTGGCAGAGAAAAGGAAAATATGTATTCAGAAGGCACTCTATTCTATCCCAGAGGCTGCACAGATGCTATCGTATTTACCTGGATTCAGCAACCATCCTAGATATTTCTGGGAAGTGCAACATTTTACTATCTGAATAACACTTGCGGTACTGTACACAATGTTAACATGAAATATTGATACGATGATAGCAGCTGTTCAGCTCAGTCCTGGAAGATGTACGTTCTCATAGGCATTTTACAAGCACCTTCAGTGTACGACATGCTCCCTGCCTGCCAAATCTGAAGTATCAATGCTACTGAATATCGCTCTTGCTGAAATGCACGGCAGAATGCATAGTTCCAGTCCAGCCCACTCCCCAGAGGATTGGATTTTTTAAGTCAACAGATTCTATGAATTCTGAATGTTTCCTGAAAATTATTTAGATGCATACTTCGCAACATACTGTTTCAACTGTTTGGGAAGGAAATATGTGAAATGACTTAGGGGAAAAATCTTATTTAAACACAGGGTTGTTGTTGTTTTTTCCAGTGACTGAAAACAAAATCCAGGAATTTTCAGTGGAAGAAAGCAGAACGAAAATAAGTGGAAGCTGTAACGTTTGGCTAGAATAGAAACAAAGTGATCTGTCCATTCCTGGTAAGCAGCTTTATAGCGTAAGGTGCCTGTCAAATTGAACTGGGGGTCTATTCCCACAACTATTAATGTATTGCAGTCAGCATTGATTGTGTGATTAGTTGGACTAGCTCTGTGGATGTCCACAAGCTTTGTGCTTTGGGAAGATTCCCCCCCCCCCAAGATATTGGGCCCATTTGGTGATGCTCCTGACTTGCCCCTCCATCATGTGATGACTGTGTATACATCTCCTCTCCACCCAGCAAACCATCCCACCACTGTATAATTCAAGGGGTGGACCATCAAAACTCTCTCCATGTGATTTAAATACTACTTTAACAGTGCAGTGTGCATAGTTCAGTGGTAGAGCATCTGCTTTGTTTACCGTAGGTCCCTGGTTTGTTTCCTAACATTTCCAAGTAGATTCTTGAAACTCTGGAGAGTTGCTGCAACTTAGACACCCTCCTTGAAACTGTGTGCCCTACATCTACCACAAGGTAGACAAATGCAAAGAAGACATTTGGATTGTCTACAATCTTCCTATCCTGCGTTAGCACACCATTCTCTTTGTTGCCTTGTCCAACTACTTCCCTGGCTGCTTCTGTTCCCCTTTCTGTTTCTATTTGGAGAAGTTCTCACTCTGTCTTAATGTTTGGACAAATACAAGGGGGGCTGCATTATCTGTGGGTTCAACATCTGCAGATGTGTTACTGGCCCTGTCCCAAAGCCCTCCAAGCCTAACCAGAGCACAGCGTCAGTTGGGTCTGGAAGCATTCTGAAGCCCGCGGAGGCCAGAGCTATTTAAAAGTGGCTCCTTTAAATGACTCTGGGCTTCATTCTGAAGCCCGCAAGTGGCCTCTGCAGACTTCAGAAAACCTCCAGACCCAACCAGAGAGGAGCTCCAGTGCCCCCCCCAAAACCATACATTTGAACATCCATGGTTTTTCTTTTTTCTCAAGTTACCTCATCTATCTGGCTGGTACAAGGGATCCAAGTATGTTTGGATCACTCTTGGAGTCAGACTGGCCAACACACAGATGTACGCCATCCTCCCTGAATCCGCAAGTGGTCTAAATGCACTTTACGGTGGCCCTTGTACCAGTCAAACTTTGCTGACCTAATTGTGTCGGCCCAACTCCAGGTTAGGATTATGCTCTAGAAGTTCAAATTATTTTTGACTTTCAAACATTAAGATTACAGGGATTGAGGAACATAAAGAAGCATAATATTGAAGAGCACCTGCAAGTTAGGTTGCTTGGCTTCTAGCCATGAGGCTTGTGAAATGCTTGATGAAACACATTTATTGGGTCAAACGCGGTTTAAATGTTTGTGCCAGAACACACGTTTTTTTCCCCCATGTTAATTTTAGAAGTACATATTTATTTTTACAGAATGATGCTTAATGATTTGCAATCATATCCGCATCTGCCACAATGTTTGGAACTTTTTAATAGCAGAACAGATGGTCCTAATTATTTAAGTAAAATGCAACAAACCAGTCAAAAAGAATTCAGGGTATTTTATTGTCAGCATGATGAGATTTTTCTCATACTATTTTCTGCATGACAAACCCTTCTGGCTTGAACTGCATTGAATAGAGTTGTCTTATGTGTTATTTATGAACAGATTGCAAAATAATTTCATAACCTTACGAGGATTCACTATTGTATAAACGCTTTTTTCCATGAGCATCTCATAGGAAAAATATAATGCTGTTTCCAGTACTTTGTTTGCTAGCTTTGAATTGGTGGTATTGTCACATTTCACATATAAAATATTTCCTAGCTTTATAAAATAACATGGTCACAAAAAAACACACCCTTTAGAATTTGGATTCCAACCTATGCACGTATGACGTGATCTATTGCCACTCTAATGTCTTGTATACTAAATACCACAGACACAGATTTTCTTTTCCAAAACAAACTGACCCTGTGAAACGCTGAACTTTCTACTACATAAAGCCCCTGAAAAAGTGCATATAAATTCATCTTCATTTTTGTTGTTAGGATAATATTGTAACAGTAACAACAGATAGATTATCCCCAACACCAGAAATCCAGACTATTCCAAATCCAGACATTTTTGTCTAAGAGTTGTTTTCTATAGTGTGAATACTAAAGTCTTGTGCTCTTTCCCACATACAGTGCAGATACAGGCTGTAAGTTCTATTCTCTGCTCTGTGGTGTATTCTCCCCTGTTTAGTCCCCTGGTCAATTGTTTCCCACCCTCCAAAGGGCCTGATGAGGAGAATTGGGTCTCATTTTATTTTTAAATGTTCAATGTTTTTATGTGTTTTACTTATTGTGGTTACATTGTACTTTTTTGTTCTCTGTATAGTAAGCCTCCTTGGGCATTTGCTTCGGCATGGGAAAGGCGGGGTATAAATTCTTCAAATAAATGAATATACAGGTATTGTTGACAAATGTCAGAGAGGCCAGCAGACATCCAAATGGGTAACAGTGAAAAGAAATTCCAAAATCCAGACAGATCTGAAATCCAGACAACTTCCTGACCAAAGCAGTTCGGATAAGGGATACTCAACCTGCATATGTAAAAATGATTTGCTATAATGCCTTAAATGGTACAGATTTATGATTTAATTAGAGGCAAGGCAGAAAACATTCAAGCAGAGATTGGAAAAATATATTCATGTAATAAGAGACTGAAGTGTCTTTATTAAACCCTTTTTTTAAGTGTTCAAAGGATTTCAATCCAAGCCCAAATGCAAATGAAGGTAAATTAACTATAAAATAACAGCATCCACAACAACACACACTGGTTACACAAGTTGATAACATCTGAATGCAGGCTATATAGCTAACACTAGCCTTTCTGAGAACAGGTGAATTCATCTGAAATTTTTCAAACAGGAAGAAAACCTTACATCTGGTATTTGCTTTATTAAGGCCTTGCAAATAAACCCTAAGCACAGTGAAAGTCTGTTTCAGCCATGAGGGAGACTGTTTGCACCTCAAGTGTGATGAAGGTCCTGAAGGGTCACTAAATGGAATCTACTGACCTCTATTCGCAGGTACAGACAATCAAAAATCTAATATTCCTTGCCAACTCCCAGCAGCTGAACCTCACTTGAGCAAGTCTGAAACTTCACATAGGGGAAAATTAAATACCAATGTTAATCTAGATTCTCTTTGAATTTTTTTTTTTCAGACAAGTGAGGAGATGGATTCAAGTGTCAAAAGGTGCTACCAACTATCCATGATATGATACTCGTTTGATAACACATAATTGCTTTTCCATCATCCCTTACTGTTTTATTATTTGTATCTTCCACCAGTTATCTTTAGGTGCTAAAGAGTAAAATACATATGACATTGGCATACCTAACGGGTTTGTTTTCTTCCAGTTATTGCAAAATAGTACTTGATAAATATTAAATTAACATTCAAAAGAAATCAGTGGGATAGAAATGTGGTACTTTTTTAAAAAAATGTAGGGCTTTATAGGCTAAAACCAGCAGCATGAACCAGAAACATACCAGTAATTATTGCAGATAAACCACTGCACTATACTAGTGCTTATCTGCCAGTGATTCAGAACCTTGAGTAGCCAGCATTCTAAATCTTTGGGAATTCTTTCTGTATCCAGCACTTGCCTCACAGCAAATATTCTTCATGACTAGAAACATAGCTGCCCACGCAGCCAGGTGCATGGTTAGCCTGGCATGCTCTGTGTTCAGAGAAATGGGGAGATGTGGAGTGAAAAGGGTGTATGTTTTTGAATTGTTGCTAGGTGAGTAAAGGATGATCCAAATGCAAGCAACAGTGCAATAGTCGTTATCTCAGCAGAATCATAGCATAAGTCTGCCCATAGAACTGGAACAGTGGTTCCCAAACTTTTTCAACTGATGGCTCCCCGTGATCTATTGTGCCATTGGCTGCAGCTCCCCATTAGGGTTACAATCCTATATATTGTAATAGGTAGAGGGCAGTGATTTTTTTGCAGTGAGGATTCTGCAGCTCCTCTGGCTGGTTTCCTCAGCTCCCACAGGAGCAACAGCTCACAGTTTGGGAACCACTGGATTAGATGATACATGTCTCAATAGGCATGATCTTTCTCTCCCATAAACAGCAACATAGTTATGGCTGATACAATCACTGATCCCATATATGAAACAATGAGAACCAGTGCAGATCAAATAAGTAGAAATAGTTCCCCCCCCCCCAAGTTAAGCAAATGCTTATTAGGAAACTGTAGACCTATTGGTAACAATAAAATAAAATAAAAAAAACTACCATCACCAATTTATTTCTGTTTCATTGTCAGATTTAAAAAAAAATTCATAAAAAAGAATTAATATCCCATAGTCGCATTTTCTCTTTGCTTCTAATATTTAAACAGCAGTATTAGTTGCTACCTATTACTTAAAACAATAATGTGGTTCTTATTACAGTGCAATCTTGCGGCCATATTTCATACGGGGACCACTTCTGCAGATGTTTTGGATTAGTTTCTGTTTACTCAGCCACAGCAGTGAGTCCAGCATTAGTTACATACATGCTGCAAGTCAAGATCTCTTGTGCACAGCACAAATCATTTGCAGTGGTGTCAGCTGGAACTCAAGGTGAATGTTTACACTTGTAAAGACACATGAGCCACTTAACACTAAATGAAGCAGACCTCCTTGCCTTTGTCTTTACCTTTTTGTCTAATAAAATTCTACGCTTTGTTTTAGTATTACAGTACTATATTGTTTATTAGGATTAAGCAATATCACAGTGAGCATTCAGATTACTATTCACTTCTGATATTCAGAGTTGCTTACAGTATTTAATACTCACATTGTACATTACAAAAATGTAAAAACATTTTTATGTGCATGTAGCAAATGTATACTATTTTTACTGTCTACATGTTATACAAGTGCCTAGATGCCTTTAAAAGAGGACTGGACAGATTTCTGGAGGAAAAGTCCATCGTGGGCTACATGCCATGATGGGTGGTGCAACCTCCTTACATTAATAGTAGGCAACTTCAAAATGCCAGGTGCAAGGAAGTGACAAAAGGATGCAAGCATCTTGTCTACTGAACTCCCTTAGGCACCTGGTGGGCCACTGTGAGATACAGGAAGCTGGACTAGATGGGCTTTTGGCCTGATCCTGCTGATATTCTTAGTTCTTAAGTGTTTTTTGCCAGGGAGCTAGATTGGCTCAGCTGCTACAACACCTCAGTTCAGTATATTCACATATTTGCTGTAAAAAATAATGCATATAAATGTGAAATAGCTCTGAGAAGGAAAATGCACACAGGAAGTAGAAAACCCTGTGTTTCTATTAAGACCAAAACCAAAATAAAATAAAACGAAAACAGAGATTTGAAATGGACGACAAGACTAACAGTGTAGGCCAATGCATAGCAACTCAGAAGTAAGCTCCATTGAGTACACTGACTTGTTACCAGGTAAGTATGTGCAGGTTGAGTATCCCTTATCCTGACTGCTTGGGACAGGAAAGTGTCTGGATTTCAGAATAATTATATAAACATAATGAGAAATGCTTGCTCTTTTCTCTGTGACCCATGCAGGTGTCTGCTGGTTTCTTTGACATTATATTGATTTGGGTTGAGTATTAACCCAATAGTGTTTGCTTCGAAGTAAGCCCCGCTGTGTTCAATAAGATTTAGTCCCAGGTAAATGTTCATCGTACTATAGCCTTAAGATTGCCCTAGGCAGATGTCTACCTTCTGCTGAACCTGTTGCTTCTCCTTGGGTAAGGTCCTGCTCCTTGCGCACCACTATCCCTGGGCACCATCAAGTACACCTCTAAAACAACTATAGTTTATTCGGAGTAGTAAGCAATTCCCAAATCACCTGTCCCTCAGTTTAAAATAGGCTAAGGCTGCAACCCTAAAAACAATTACCTGGGCATCAGTTCCCATTGAACAAAATGGGACTTCCAAACTAACACATATGGGATTATGCAGTAAGCGCATGATTTGCGCTAAGGCCTGGGATAAATTTGATTTATTTATTTTTTTGCAGGGAAGGGGGGGAGAGACTTTTTTTGCCAGAGCTTGGGAACTATCAGTTTGGGGAGGTGGCATTTGTTACAAATAGTGGCTCAGGAAAGCAAAGGGTGTTGCAAAATGATGGCATCTTATACAATGCATTTACATTTTTTGGTTGTTTTTTCACACACTCAAACTCAGTGCCCTCTGCTCCATTTTCTATCTAAACTCCAAACAAGGCTGGGTTGGGATTTGAACACTGAATTCATAGTGAGAATCATAAGGGAAAAAATCAAACCAAAAACAAAAGGCACAAGTAGAATTTTCGGGAGTCACTTTAGATTCCCACTGGCATTATTGATTCACTGATGATTCTACACATAAAGGGCTACAAATGTACTTGAAGAGTGCATGGTAAGGTCACAATAATACATATTGAAGTTCAGACTTACAGAATCACATTAGTTCTATTGTGCAAACACAGAATCAGAATACCAGAGGTGTCAATTCCAACTGACTGATTCATCTGGCTTGATAAAGTGCTGATTCTGATTGTACTTACTGTTGCCAATAAAATAAATATTGTACAATGTTTTGCTTCAGAGCTGGTCTTTGTGTTACAGGGAGAAAAAAGGTGACATCAACAGGGTGATTGCACACCAAAATTGGAGTGAAGAGATAACATGCAAGCATGTATTCTCATTTTTTTTTAGTTACATTTAGTTGATTATAAGTCTTTAATGCATCTAGCTGCAATTAGAATTATGGTTTGAATGTAAAGTAATATATTGAAATAGGAACATTACAGGAGTTAAATGCAAAAAAGGAAGATGCTAGAACCATAAAGCATTTCATGTGAGTCTGGGTTGAATGCGCGCATGCGCACGCACGCACGCACAACACACACACACACACACACACACCTCCATCCTTTTGTTTACAATGAGTATCACCAGAGCTCCTGTGATAAAATAATTGTTCATGGATTTTCATCTGGTCATTCCTTGTGTGTTGTTGTTTTAATTATCTTATTTGCATTGTAGAATGTAAGGAAGATATAGCTGAAGCAGAGATAGTGTACTAAAACAGGCAGGATACCAGTAAATACCTCATTCTACCTTCCTCAGCATCATTAACACTTGTTTTCAGAATCTGGATATGTGATGTCATTGGTTAACAACACTATGAATAATGAAATAGCTGTTTTCATTTTATTGAGTTTTATTTGAAAATTCCTTATCAAAAGGTATTTTGTACATAACATTCCAGTGTATTAATTGCAGCTGCATGTTTTAAACATTTGCAAACGTTTGTATGGCAATTGCTGTTCCTTGTAATTATTGATGTTACACTCAATCACCTGCAGCTGCCTTTAAAATGCTGCCAGGATGCCTTAAGACTTCATGCTTCGAGGACACGTCAAGACATCTTGACATAGACTGGGAAGTGGAATGCCTCGGGGTAGCCTTGAAGCAGAGAGAAGGTGGCAGTGGATAAATGACTGAAAGTAGTCAGAAAAACTAAGAGAAGCTGAGTGGTATGTTGCAAGGAGCAAGGTGATTGCTCTATCAGAGACAAAACATGTGAACAGGGCAGAATTTGGACTTGCCTTAAGATATGTGTGTCCAGAAATGCTGCCAAGAGAAAGCAGTGTTTCAAACGAAGGTGCTACTGCATGATCCTGCAGGCTTTGTAACAGAGCCAGGGCTTTTTTGCTGCCCTAGGCAATTAGTGTCTGCTGCCCCTCCTCCCTCACTGGGTCTTATCACATGCTGTGCAGCATAACCATAGCACATTACACTATCAAGAGGTGACTATTTCCTATTTCAGATTTCCAGTTCTACTGTCTATCTGTTTGTTTGTTTTTTAAACTTTCTCCCCTTTAAAGCTAGATCTGTGCATTGGCAGCTGGTGGAGATTAGAATGCTCTTAAGTCACAGCGCCTGGAATTCAAGGGTAGCAACTAAACTGCTTCACTGCAACACTCCTCCAGAAGGGCAGGCGATGGTTCCCTCTGCAGCTGAAACAGATGCTCCCAGATTGTGAGCCTCTAGGGGGTTGCCTTGTTTGCCTGGGCCAGCCCCAAAGGTCTGAAGGGGCACAAATCGGCAATGCCCATCCCTAGTCAGTTGGCCTTTTTGCTCCATTGCACTGACTCCTGGCTACAGTTAATGTGAACAATTAATATTCATGGTCATCAACAGCAATGAAAAAATAAAAGTCAGGTCTGATTCACAGAAAAGCAAAACAAATATTTTTTTGTGATTTGTTAGTATGGAAATGATGAACAGTTACTTTACTGTACAAGAATGTGCAATTGGCAATGGCAATTAATTTGGAAATCTTGCCACGTTCCTTCTGCCAGTCAGATGAGGCTCACATATAACATAAGCAAAGCTAACTTATTTTACATATAAGGACTCCCTTCTACACTCAAGACAGGAACACTTTGAATAGCTATGGCTATGATACGAGAAATATATTCATGTGTGAGAGATCTGCATATGCAGCTTATGAGGCTGAAGAGCTAGGCTACAAATTGCTGTTATTTATAAATAAATATTAAACATTTATAATTTAAATTAAAGATATACCAAGGGCTTTCATAAAACGAAGAAAAAAGACAAACATACAAGCACATTAACAGAGTAAACTTGTGTATGTTTAACTCAGAAGCAAATCTCACTGTTCTCAGTGGAGCTTACTTCCAGGCAAGTGTGTAAGATTGCAACCCAAAACAACCATCATCCCAAACAGTAATCATAAAAAATTGTAACTATAATTCTGACTACAGACAATACAGTTTAAACACAGATTACAACACAATTTACAACACAGATTTATTTATTAAAAGACCACTGAAATAATAGTTTCCACTGCAAAGCCGGCAATAATGGAGACAGGCATACCTCCTTCAGAAGGTATTTCCATGATTTGGGTGCCATCATTTGGAAGGCCTGTTTTCTTGTGCCACTTGCTATATCACAGATGGCTATTTAAAGGTTTAGAGATCAATTTGCCTGCTAGCAGTAGAAGTTCAGATACCCCAACAATGTCTGGACTTCTCCTATGTCACACTTATTTCCCTGACCCCAGACGGAAAAAAAAAGGTTGCAACAATCCAAACAGAAAATAGCTTTAGAAAGTGATTTCAAACACTCCCTTCCTGAAGCTCTGATAGAAAGGATGGGATCAAAATCTCCACTAATGTATCAAGCAGGGAACCGCTGAATGGCCTATTCTATGAATCAAGTTATTGGGCTTAGGGTTCGTGTGATGCCTATTCCTTCCAGCTACTTGACGACCTGTTTCAGCAATTAAGTGCAGGAACCTGGTTCAGTCCTTCTTTGCCAGACATGTCACTTCTAAAGCTATATAGCCACTAACTCTGTTTCCAAGAAACAAGGAACACAACAGCAGAGGAATGGCATTCTTTTTCTGCAGTGTCCATGAAAAATTTGGGAAATGTATGATTGCATGAATTAAATTTCTAATCTGAATTTTCAGTTCCTCAGCTGGGCACAGGCAGCCCCATCCTATGCTGCCTGGGCACTGAAGGCACAGCAGTAACCAAATGGCTACCTCTGCATCCTGCTAGCATTGGGCAGGTGCCAGAGGCACCTCAGAAGACAAAGATGTTTGCCTCTTCTCCCATGATAAGGGCACAGGGCCACCTATGGGTCTCCTCACATCTGTGCTGGCTATCTGAGGACCTCCATGTTGGGCTGTGCAGCCCAACACTGGGGTTAGGAGCCAGGGGTGGAAGCCACTAGCAGTCCCACTCCCTGCTCTGCCTCTCCCCCAGTTCCATCTTCCCTGTCCACCCAGAAATGCAGCACCACCAGTGGCGGTTTTACTAGCTGCTCGCCAGCTCAATGTGGGTGCCTCCGGGCACTTGGGACCAGTGCTAGGCTGGTACCAGTGGTAAGTTCTGACTGCAAGTGCTGGAGGTGGCTTACAGCACCTTTACAACACCAACGCCAGTGTTACGCTTATACAGCCCATGCTGAGGATCATGCCCTGAATCATTTACATTTACAAACGAGATTACTCTAAACAGCATTTATGGCATTTAGAAAATTAAAGTCAAGACTCCTATCCTTTTAAAATATTAACACATAGCAAATATTTCCTGAGGTTTGAAAGCATATTGCACACAATATACTGTAATTTACAAATAAACCAGATTATGTGGGAATAATTTTATACAATTGCCAGTTGTATATACCATACTGTTAAGTATATAAAAGCATTCACTCTGGCATGAAACAAAAGCTGAAATTATCAAGCCAACTACACTGGTTGTCCTGGACAATTATTACTGCAAATGGGGATACTCGAAGAACCATTAGTCTGAAGATTGTAATCTAATAGTAAGGTACAAAAAGTGCTATTCCAGATACTGAGGGCGCAATCCTAACTTGTGCAGGAGCAAGCAGGCCAGCAGGCCTGCACTGCATTCTAGTATCAGTTAGGATTTCACTGGAACTCACCATGGGCCAAGGGGATATTTTCCCCTTGCCCTAGGGTAAGCCCCAGCTGGATCGATAGACTCCTCGGATTTGTGCCTGCTGTCCCCCCGGGGACAGGGGGTGGTGGATCCGGCATAACTGCTGGCTCCTGGCTCCTCCCCCCTTCTTGGCCACTCTGCCTGTGGGAACACCCTCCCTCCACTTCGCCCTCCCTCCCACCATCCTCTGCCCAGAATGGCCCCACGCTGACCACATTCAGCTCGCGCGGAACTGACTTACCTGGTGGTCCTGCCAGTGGTGCAGCTCCCTGTGTTGGCCCAGCGCCCGTTGCGCTGACGTGAACATGCCTTACAGCATGTTTGCGACAGTGCTGGACTGAGGCAGCGGACATGCGTCGGTCCAATGCAGCACTTGGATTGCACTGTAAATTGCATTAGGAATCGGTGGAGTAGTTCTTTGGTCCAAGTGCTTAGATGACTGACTCTTTTATTAAAGAAAAAAAATATTTATATAAAAGTAACTCCAGAAGAAAACATATGTGTAAAATTATGTTTTCTGAATACTAAAGTGGAATAAAAATGGCAGAAGTGAAAGAACAACGTATTGGTTTTAAAATCTATAGTTTTAGAAAGGGAAAAAAGCTATAGCAAATATCAAATTAAATTAACATAACGTCTATATATAAATGTCCAGAATGCGCGAGAAGTTTGTGTATGGCATGCTTTATTATACCTTTCTAGGTCATGAGACTTCATTGAACGGTAACACAGCAGAAGGTCATTCACATTTGATGCGGGTCTTATAAAATCTAAAGTATCATTTCCACAGCCATAATTGAGTTCATGTACTAAGACTGTGAACACTAATGATGGACTACGAGCAGTTTCAGAATTGTAACTGAATGCAAGAAGATGGAGGGCTGAGAATAGGCAGCAGTGTGGCTAAAGGGGTAAAATGCTAAGTATTGATGGCACTAAAGTCCATCGCAGGCTACAGGCCATGACGGTTAGTGCAACTGCTTTACTTTAGAGGTAGGCTACATGGCGCGCCGGATGCAAGGGAATGGCAAAAAGATGCACACATCTAGTTGTCTTGTGTATTTCCTGAGGCATCTGGTAGGCCGCTGCAAGATGCAGGAAGCTGGACTAGATGGGCCTTTGGCCTGATCCAGTGGGGTTCTTCTTATGATGGCACTACAGCATGCTGTGTAAATGATCCCCTCACCGCCAATCCTAACCTGCTCTGGAGCAGGCAGGCCAGCTGGCCTGCTTTGCATTCTACGCAGGATAGGCAGCAGCTGGAGCTCATCGCAGGACAAGGCGACATTTGTTTTCTTACCCTGGGGTAAGCCTCAGCCAGCCCTATGGGACTGCTCAGATTGGCACCAGCAAAACCGCTGGTGCAAATCCGAGCAGCAAGATTGGCGGTTTAGGATCCAATTTAAGGAGTGGCTGGGCTTTACCCGGAGTAAGGGGAAAATATCCCCTTACCCTGAGGTGAACTCCAGCTGTCTCCTTACCTGTGTTGGATACAGCGCAGGCCAGGAGGCCCGATGGTTCCAGCACAGGTTAGGATTGCGCTCTTAGATATTTAAAGCTCAGCCTTATGCATGTTCACACAGGAGTAAGCTCCCCTGAGTTTACTGGGACTTACTCCCAGGTAAAGGGAATGTCCCCTTGCCCCGAAGTGAGCTCCAGCTGCCTCCTGTCCTGTGTAGGATACATCACAGGCCAGCCAGACTGCTTGTTAGGATTGGTTAGGATCGGGCTGTTAAGATGCAGTCACAGGCAATAGGGAAGAGCAGGCAGAGTAGCAGCAGCAAGCCTCCATGTAGAGTGCTGTGTTTGTCTTGAATAAGAAGACCCTAGAGTTCTCCTCCCCTATCCCAGTCTTCTTGGATAATAATTACTACTTATTAAATGTATTTTGTTTTTCTATTGTCAACTGCATTCAATATGATTTTTAAATATATGAAACGAAAATAAACAATATATTTAAGACCACACTATCTAAAACAGGACACCCTATGCACAGTTCGCCACCTTCCCCTGCTCTAAGAATACTCACCACTGTCTTGTGATGGAAGAGCGCTGGCTCCCTTGTCACTGGGTGCTGTGAGCATGCTTTACGGCACATTCATGACACCCAGACCTGGCAGTACACAAGTAGAAGCTGAGGAGTGCAGGACTTGGCTCTTATTCAGTTGTGTGAGTTGGACACTTTTTGGGTTGGTTCCTGATTTGTTGGGTGATCTGTACTGTGATATATTAAAAATTGTATATTAAATAAACAAAGTTAATGGGGATTACACAAACCCTAGTAATCCGGCTGCATTTAGGTTGTGCGTATGATGTTCTAATTTATTCTATAGGGCTTGGTAAGGGAGGAAGTCCATCATGGTGGTGAAGCAATGAGGTCCTGCACTGTGTGATGCAAACCCTAGTGACTGATGTATAACATGGCCCATGGTGGTGTTTGTTTTTTAAAAAGCGGTCGGGTGTGTGTGTCATAGAACCATAACATTGGGGCTCTAAGACTTTGCCCCTGTTGCAATCACTCTCAATCATGCTCTCCACCTTTCTGGTGGCAGTTTTTTTTCTCTTTAAAATGCCTTGGAAGGGGATGCAGCTCTGATGCAAGTGGTCCTAAAGACTCCCAACCACTTGCTGTGGTTCTGCTCTGTTTCATGTATACCCCCATTGGTATTAAAAAAAAAAAAATCGACCATGTTACATGTAGAGGATATGTGTGTCTTGGGATTGTTTATCATAGTAGACAAACCTTTCACAATATAAAAAAAACCCCAAAAACTTCAAGGGACAATAGACATGTCAAAATAATTATTTCAGATATGTAGCAAGTAATCTCCCTCTTTCATGGAAAAAGAAATGACAAATCAGTTGAAAACTATTACGCTCATTCAATGTGTTGAAAATGTGTTGCTGCTCTACAGAAATGCACACATTAGCGTTGGCATAACATGACATTCAATTGGCAGGAAAATTGTGCCAAAAGCTTGGATTTCTCCTGCATACGGCGCTAAGTGATAGTTTCCTAAAATGACGTTAATAGCTTCCTTTCCAGGAAGGAAATACAGTACTAATCCTTTGCATTCTATACTGTGTCCATTTGCTGATTAGAGCATAGCTTCGCTTTAGCTGTGCAAAGAAGCTCTTCTGCCTCTACTTGGGTTCTTCAAAATATCTTTTAATCCTATACGCACATGCTAATTCTGTACTTGCTTGGCTGATACCGGCATTTCCATCTAAATGAGGATTTACTTCACTTCAACACTGTGTTGATGTTTTAAAATCAAACCTTTTTCAGGCAAAGTACTGATTCTGGGTTTCTAACCTATCCTTATTTTCTTTTCGCACAATTTATTCCCTTTTGTGCATGGAGCAAGATTTGACTTCTTCAGGTAAAATGGATGCTGAAATAATTTCATTAGTTTAGTTTACTCCTAACCTGAAGTTAGGCTGGCACAAAAGCACGTTTGCACCACTCTCGGAGTCAGGGAGACCAGCACAGGGATGTGTGCCGTCCTCCCTAACTCCAAGAGTGGTCCAAATACGCTTCATGGTGCATTTGCGACACAAGCAACTTGTGCCCACCTAACTCCAGGTTAGGATTGCACCCGTAATGAAGTTTCCTTCAGAGTGACAGCTCATTAGCAGAACTGTTTTTAGTTTGGAAAATACATTGTATCCAAAGTACGTTTATTAAAATGAACTGAATGCTAAAAACCCTGGTGAAGATAATTTACCACAGATTGGCCTTTGTACTATGATAGCAGTTTTGCCTCAGTATGATAGAAAAAGATTGAAATAAGTGTACTGTATGACACATTTCATTATTCTATTTGACTGATTTTGGCAAGATTGTGGAGTTGACTATGGAGTTGACTACAGGGTTATCTGTCACTTGCTAGCCTTCCTTCCCTTTACATCTCCCCTTTCCTATACTTCTTGTTATCTACCCAAACTCTCTCTCTCTCTCTCTCTCTCTCTCTCTCTCTCTCTCTCTCTCTC
>JAJKFI010000003.1:17115955-17130909 GCA_029204185.1 Lerista edwardsae
CTCTCTCTCTCTCTCTCTCTCTCTCTCTCTCTCTCTCTCTCTCTCTCTGTGTGTGTGTGTGTGTGTGTGTGTGTTGTATTCCAAAATAAACAGAACCTCCTTTGAGATAAGAGAAAATGCACACTTTGAAAGTAATCCCAGGTATGCGGATTAAAAAGATAACTTGAAGCTTCATTTCTCTTATCTTACCACATCTTTGCTCCCTCACAGGAGCAAAAATGATAAATGCACTATACAAGACTGACACATGGCAGCCACACTAATCAAGGCAGGGCCTCTCTCAGACAGATGATAGAAGAAACCAGTCAAGGAGACTCTGTCTTTCCTTCTCTTTCAGTAATGGGTTCTTCTCTCAACCACCAAAAAGATTTATTGTTGGAAAACCAACAATGCCAGACAATAAACTTCTGAGGAAGATATCAGAGTGTTTTTTTTCAAGACATGGACAAAGACGAAAGAACAAGTGCTAGACTGATGGAATCCGAAGAAATATCTGGCTTCCTTTACAGACTGTTTTTTAACAGTCCATTGCCCATCCCTTGCTGCACTTATAGGTCACCGAGAAGACACTTTGCTCTTTTAATCATCATTATTGTTGACCATTGACTTTGGAAGAAATATATTGCTATAAAGTAAACTGAATTTCTCTTTTTTGTTCTACACACTAGTATGAATACTGCTTGTCCGTATCCATTGCAGAGCTTCTAATTTGTGTTCTGAATTTTTATTCAGTAATTTTATGCCTCCCTAAGCCCTACAAATGGGGAAACTATTGTGTTATGGTTTTGTTTTGTTAGATAATGTAATGTTGATGGCATGCCAAATGAGGTTGAACAGCCTTAGGTTTAACTTACTTGTTTTATTGTCAGTTTTGTTTCATCTTTCTTAAAAAGTGTCCTAATAGCAAAAGGAGCCTAGAATGCAAGTTTCAAAATGACGTCAATTTAAATACAAACATTTGGAAAACAGGCACGGATATTATGTATCATATGTATAACTGGATTACATTTTTTTCTTTCTTCTTAAATCTTTTTCTCTCTATTTATTAAGAATTGTGCAATGAATCTGCTAAAGGTAAAGAGTACAAAGCCAAGCCGCATGCAGTGCTCATTTTTGTTTTTTGTTCTAGGAGTTCTGTTACGTACCACCCTTACAGATAATTACCTGCTCTGCTTGTTTGCTCTGTGTACCTTTGTTTACATAAAGAATTTATCCTGGGAGGTTGAGTTCTATCTCCAAAATAATCAATTTCTATGTAATCCTTCTGGATAGCAAGTGAGATATGGCACACAGAGATGTGGAAATGGAAGAAGCACTAAAGTGCAAAACTAAAGTCACCTTGAAGGGCTGAAATCATAACACATTTTGCCGAGAGGTTCTCAAACATATATTGCTTGACCACAACTTCTGCCAGTTGTCATCTTTCGGTACAGGGGAAACAAGAACAGAATACATCTCTAAGAATCTACCATCCAATTATATCCAGAACCTATTAGCTTTTCATTGAAGATGACAAGCTAAATTAAGAGCACAATCCTAAACTGGAGTTAGGTCAGCATAAGCTAAGCGAGCGAAGTTTGGCCAGCACAAAGGCCACCACAAAGCTTGTTTGGACTACTCTCAGAGTCAGGGAGGATGGCTCACGTCTGTATGCTGGCCTCTCTGACTCTGGGAGAGGTCCAAACATACTTTATGGTGTCCCTTGTGCTGGCCAAACTTTGCTGACTTAGTTTATGCCAGCCTAACTCAGTTTACAATTGTTCTGTAAGTTTGGAAAAAGCATGCCTTTTACACAAAATATATAAACAAATAGTTCAGTTGGTGGTCCACTATATTTTGCTATAAGCATTTGTTCTGATTGTACACATGCAGCTATGTGAGGTGCCATCTATTAATGGTGTCATCAAACAGAGAGAGGTTAATGGTTTTATTTTGGATAGCTGCATGCATGAGGTAGGGAAGAGGAACCAGAAGAAATTGGGTGCATCCAGGACTCAGGGAAAGAATGGGGTCTCTTGTACATCTTGGAAGGAATGGATGGATGATTGATCGGATGAAAGATGGGTTTTTTTCCTCTGTTTTTTTTTCTCTGGATAAGGGAGGGGAGGAGGAGCTCAAAGGATGGGGGATGGAATTCTTGACATAGGAACAAGTGGCTGCAGAAGCCCAAGGAACAGGGGGTGGGGAAGGAGGAGGTAGGCAAGCCAGTAAGCCGTTCCTAGGGATAGAAGAGGAATGTGTTCCAACCTTGTGGCTTAGGCGGACAACATGGAGTCCCTCCTGTCCTCTGTTGTTACCTGGGAGGAAGCCTCATTTAATGACCGGCCACAATGGGACTACTTCTGAGTAGAGCAGCAAGCTGCTGCATGCAACTTTTGCACTTGCCGTTTCTGTCCTCTCACACTGTCCCTTCACCTCCCACCTTGCCCAGTTCAGATGCCTCCATGTTGGTCTGTGCCATGGTATGCCTGGCGCTCCTTCTGAAGGCGGAATCATGATGTGAAAGGGGTGGTGGTGTCGCTCAGGTTTGTATGGAACTGATCATTTTTCTGCACTGCACTGCTACACTCAATAACAGCAGCACAGCATTTGTTTACATAAATGAAATGGTGGTTGAAGAAAGTGAAGGACTTCAGCACACCACTGATGGCAGGTGGGATGGGAACATCAGGGGAGTGCAAACTGACAACTCCAACAACAACACCACACCACCACCTCCCTTTTTAACCCATGGAGTCATGCTTGCTTGTCACAGCTTGCTTCTCAAAAGACGTGTAGTGAAAGTAACGTATGCACTATCCTCAAAGACAGATACCAGAAATGTGCAGGATCATTATCCCTGTCTCCACAGGTAAACCCAAAAGCAGAATCAGTAACTTGCTTCTTGGTTTCTCTAAAGGTGGCCATTCTGTGAAAATGGACACCAATAAAATGTATTATTTGCTGGTAGTTAAGTGTTTGATTTTCTTTCATGTTTCCTTTAATACAAGTTTCAATAACTTTAATCCTCATTCCCTACTGTAACTAAGATGAAGCTTGTGTAACTGAAACATTTGCATGTGCCTGAGTTTGTTCCTGCCTCACCTTCTTCTGCGGTCTTCCTTATGTCAATACTTACACTGTAGGCCCACATGGCAGGGATCTGTCTTTTCACTGTATGAGAAAGGGCATGCTATATAAATAAGTTATCATCATCATGGTTTTAATTTGTGAGGATTTTTAAGCAAGTAATGGCACCCATTGGAATGCCCTGCAAGGGTTTGACTCCCATTCTTTTCATAGCAGGATGGTTACTATGACTGTGGAAATGGAAAGAGGGGGAATAGAGTTTTCTTTCCGTCGAGACTAGGGAAGCCATGCTCTATTTCACATTATTTCTTTTTGTTGCAGATTTATTTCCATTGAGAGCTGTTTTGCCATAGGCAAAGCAGCTGTTGCACTTCTGTAACATATGTTGTTATGCAGTTAATATTTTATTTGTTTAATTCAAGGCATGCAGGAGACACACATCTGAAACATGTGTACTTGGTATTAGGTACTTGCCCGAAGAGCAAAGGGCCGGACTAGTAACATGGCTATTTTACAGGACTGATAGCAAGATGTCATAGTTCCAAAGACCAGGTAGACTACAGTTCTCATTGAACCATGGAATCACCTGCTTCAGGACCTCCTAATTGAGTCAGCCCTCCTAAGGATTTAGCCGAAGATTTAGCAGAAGATTTAGCCGAGAGGGTTAATGCCTCTGTTTGCCCGAAGATAACAGCTGAAGATCTGAAGGTCGTGAGCTTGGGACTGCCGGAAGTCTCTGAGAGCGGCAGACCTTGCAAACTGCGGCTGATTAAAA
Organism: Lerista edwardsae; assembly: GCA_029204185.1. NCBI lineage: Eukaryota > Metazoa > Chordata > Lepidosauria > Squamata > Scincidae > Lerista > Lerista edwardsae. The sequence goes on from JAJKFI010000003.1 coordinate 17,119,800, forward strand.
GCTGAATTCCAGCTGCCTCGTGGGAGGAGGAGTGTGCTGAAGTCAGCTGCGTCTCTGGTGGGAGCAGGGAAGCCTCATCAGCCAGCAGAAGACAGACGGGTGGCTAAGAAAGAAGGCTAAATCCAGAAAGAAAGATCTGTATGAGTGTTGTTCTTGAAAGATAGAACATTTCTGTAAATTGTAAAAACCTTCGGGTTTATGAATAAAAGTCTGCCTATGTAAACCGCCTTGAGTTACAGTCATTAGAGAAATCTAGTGATCTTAAGAAAGGCGGTATATAAATACATGTATTATTATTATTATTATTATTATTATTATTATTATTATTATTATTAAGAATATCTTAGTCATTCTATGGGGCAAAAAAAAATCAATTAGCTGTTGAGCCTGGTGTGTGTGTGTGTGTGTGTGTGTGTGTGTCTGTCTGTCTGTCTGTCTGTCTTGTTAATTGGCCATCTTCTAGTTCACTCTCCTACTTTGCTGTCTTTTTAAATCACTAATAAACTGGTCACTCCAATTTCAGCCTTCATCCAAGAACCACTGTGCCAGCCAGCATCCCAGATCAATAACATTCCACATCCCCTTTTCCCTTCCAGTTTTTTCCTATCTCCCCAAGTGGTACCAAAACTTCTGAAGCAAGCACCATCTGGTCTGCTAAACTTTTGGGATACTCTTCTCTCCCTCCAAGTGCCCTACCTTCTTTCTTTCCACAAAGAAAGGCAGATAAGATTAACCCTCTTACCTGGTTGCTTTCTAGGCTCCTGCCTTGTGGCATGTCTAGACCTTCCTTTATAGCAAGCCCTTCCAACCCTTGGAATCTACTTTTTGACCAAAGAGAATTTCACCACAGAATTATACAGTTGTTTCCTTGGACATTACATTGGTTCCCTATGCACTAATTTTTTTTTTAATCCCAAGAGTGCATGTTACTTGTGTTTTAAAAAGCACTGCTGATAGCAATATATACATGTTATGTGTAGGTCCAACAACAACAATCTACTTAGAAACAAAGTAATAACCACAGTAAAGCTCTCAGAAATCAAAGCATCTTAATGAGACCATAAATTCTCAAACCCAAAGACGGCAAAACAGAGTTTTCCAAGATCTTTGTCTTGAGGCAGCCTTGAGGGTTTAAAATCAAATTTATTGACTTCACACCAAATTTTTAAAAGCCATTTTAATTGTATTTCTTAAGGAAAGAAAAGATCAGTTAATTGTTTGTCTTATGAGAAAAGGTTATGGATATTCAGTAAGAATGGCCATTTATAATGAAAATTAAAGACTACATTCTACTTCTTTGGGAAAACAAAACAAAACACCTTTATCTCTTAATCAAAGAGGCTGGAATAATGGCAGTTTAGATTTCCAGCAACAGAAAGAAGCATTGATCTTGCTGCTCAGATGGTGAAAGAGTTACTAAAACTTTAATGTTATCTTGACAGCAATGTTTGTTATATCTTTATTAAAAAAAAAAACCATAGTTGTACAGCATACAACTATGTTTATTACACCATACTTTAGATATTATTACATACTTATTACACCATACTTTAGATAATGAGAGTTGTGGGTGGTTACCACATTCAAAAATCAGGTGTGCAATATTTCATCTGCAAAGTATTTTATTGCCAAAAAGAAATTACTTGTATTATGAATTTTCTTGGCCAACAGGAGTCATGCCAGATGCATTTTAAAATGCTCAGGTGCAATCACTGAGGCAAAGTTTGTCATGGCTATTTATCAGCTGCTGCAAAAGCAAAGCTTCAGAAGATCCTAAGGCATCTTGATGGACTTTGACTTACACATTGTTTAACTGCAATAGGAAATGCTAGTACAATTCTCAAGCCCTTTCAGAGAATTAGTAAAGACGGGAAGCCACACATGTCTAATTCCAATCAGAATAACAACTTATTTGTCTTCATTTCTTTGCAAAGGACAACAGAATACTCATAATCTGAAGATATGCATCTCTGAAGAGAAATATATTTTATTTTTCTTCAGCAAGTATATTTATACCTCTGCTGCTTCTTTTAAAAAGAAAATATAACTGAGCTAATTAAAAAAGAGCTATTTTGTTACATTGACCCACCTCATTAAGACAAAATACCTCCCCTCAAAAAAAGAAGTCACACAAAGTACACATTTACCTCATAATTTTGATTTCAGTGTACAAATAGTTTGCCAAATAATTAAACAATGCTATTAACAACCACCAATTAAGGATTAAGTTCAAGGATGATTACATGGAATTTTGATCATTATACTAAAGCTTGTACTAATGCAATGTTGAAGCTTTCTGTCTCCAAATGTGGTTTCCATCACATACTGTGATTCATTAATAGAAAAACTAAGATTTGAATCCAAAGGTTCTGTTGAGCAAACGGAAGGCCCTCCAGTTTGCTACTAATGATCCCTCCCTGTTGCAGCATCTTATGTCACATCTCACACCACCCTGGAGGGTCCTTCACCCGTCCCTCAGTAGCAGCCTTTTGGATGCATGTGCATTGAGGAAGAGGGACAAAAAAGCACCATGCAGAAGTTCTGTTCTGTTCATATGGCTTCAAGCCCAAGCCAAAAAATGTGCATTTCTTATTAGATATAAAAAGTGTAGTTCAAGTTGAACAAAATATAGCAAACAGAACACTTTTATGCTTCAGTGGATGGGCTTAAAGGAGGAGGCTGGTAGCCCAATGTCATGGCCTAGACCAGTGGTTCTCAAATTGTGGGTCAGGATCCACCAGTGGGTCACGAGCCAATTTCAGGTGAGTTGCATAGCACCTAGGACAGCCATAATTGAAAATATGGGAAGATGGGATGCTGGAAATAGGGAGGGAAGTGTAGTTGTTTTGGTTGTGTCTAGGCTGTAAGGAGACATTTTTCTTCCTGATTCACTTTATATTGGAAAATGGCTGAGAACTAACCCAACGTATTCCTGCATTCTCAGGAAAGCAGCTGGTTCTGGCATCACAATGACCACACCTTCGGCCACAACACCACTTCTTCAGATTGTCATTGTAAAAAGTGGGCCCCAGTGCTAAAATATTTGAGACTACTGGCCTAGACAAAAGACAATGGCAAAACACTCAGACATGAACACAGAACAACAACGAATAGCTAAGCAAATATCAGTCAGTGAATCCATGGCACAAAGTCTTAAATAGAATTTTTTTAAAAAATTATTCTGAACACATGCGGACTTGACTACTACACAATTTTCTATACTAAGGCCAAAGCAAATATGCATAAAACAATATGGAAATGGACATTTCCAATGGAATAACTGCACATTTGGATGCAAAACTGGATTTGGATTTTCTGATCTGTGACATATCCATGAGCTTTTTGCCACAGTGGGGAAAAAAGTCAGATGGTTTTCAATACCTGTGAGTTTTGAGTCTGTGGATGAGATTAGACAGTGCCCTAAGCTGGCTCCTGGCAAAGCCCTCCTTTGTCTCAACTCACCCTGTTTTCTGCTTTACAGGGCAGCCAACTCTCCCCTTTGCTTGGGGTTCTCTTTGAGACGTTGAGATCTTGCTTGATATCTCTTTGTCTGCTTTTCTGAGTAAGGTTGTAATGCCTTGGGTGGTCATCCCCATGTGCCAGTTTTGAAGGCACAGTCCTATGCCTACAATGCACACTGGTGCAGATAACAAAGAATACATGCATACCATTGTCATTGGCAAAAGCAGGACTTTGACTGACCTCAGAAGGGCAAGCCTCAGGAGGAAGCGCCTAAACCTTTCATCTGGCAAGCATTGCTGGAATACATGCAGAAACAAGTAGACTACCAGAGGATGATTGGCAGCATGGAAGGAGGGAATAGCACAGCATCTACTATGAAGAAAGTCCTGGATTGTAGTTAACATGTGATTAGAAATCCCATGAGAGTTGAAACTCATGGATGTGACTCATGGACATATTTTCCCATGTAATAGCTGCCCCTTTGATCTGAACCGAGGATAAACATCCTCCCAATACACCTAAGATTTAAGAACCAGAATATACAGAGGAATGTTTTTGGCAAAGGCTTAAGTTCTATCAGGTCCCTGCTTTTCCTTTTACCCCTAAAATAAACATGCAAGATGAAGGCTTGGGTTGAAAAAGGCTACTTTATTAATTTTAACAATAAAACTGCAGCAGGTTACTAACTGAAAATCCTAACGCAAGCGGCCCACAAAATAGTGGGAAATGGACCTAGCCATTACCTCCCCCAGGAACACTTGGTGAACCATCCGATCACCGCCAATCCTGCAGGGTTGAGGCAGCTGGAAAGCGCACCCCCTCCCCCAGGCCAAGCCTGTGGGACCGCCATTCTCCAACCTGGGGGCCTGCCAGCCAGCCTCACCAACCTGAATAAGCGTCGTATAAGCCATACTAGTTCACCTCAAGGCCCTGCCAACTTCAGAATAATTGAAATAAATCAACTATCTCCCCGGCCCGCCAATTTCCAAATAAAGTGACCAATAAACAAGACATAACCATAAACCCTTATGTAGGCAAAAAACCTGTCAGCCACAAATCCAATCAGGCTGGCAGCAAAAAATTCCTACCCAACTATAGAAGGCAACCAGCTAATCTTAGACTTCAGGAAGGGCAGGGTGGAATGAGTTGAAAGGTGAGCCGAATCTGACACACTACTCAGGCTCCTTGGGCATGTGAGCCACAAGCTCTGTCCCCACAAAGAGGCTCCAGGAAGACTCCACCTGGGCGCAAGCTGGGTATGCAGCACGGCAAGTGTGCACACTGCTATTCTGGCAACAACAGTGGGGTCAGTGCTTACTTTCTGTAGAAGGTATTTTCTGATTCTTTATGTTTTCCATCAACAGGACAATTCTTCTTCATTTTTTGTTCCTCCTCCAACAATTCTTCCCAGAAAAAAAATACCTTATCTTGTGCACGCGTACAACACATGCAACTGTGATGGTAGGAACTATGGAAAAAGAGTACTTTGCATGCAGAGAAGCACACAAAGAGGCACTTAGCTCACAGAGCACTTTGTGAAAACAGCCTACTGCCCAAACAGCATTTATGGTAAGATGCTTTGTTAACCCTTCTCTTAGAATTTTTATTGAAGATTTTCTGCCCCAGGAGGACCACATACACAAATACCCAAGCAAAAGCTCCACTTTACCACCTGAACAAGGACAGTGCATCAAGTTAAGGAACAGAGGAGGCCACTCCCATGCTGCAACATACATCTCTATGGCGCTTTGTGGTGCATCCTGATGCAGCAAGAGACGCTGGTAAGCAGCATGACCCGGTCCCTGATCGGTCAGAGCCCAATCCTGAGGGCTCTAGTGCAGGCGGTATGCACATACCTTTGGCTAAAAGTGTCTTGAACATGTCATAAAGCACATTTGCAGTACGAGTGCTGGTCCTGGGCCAGTGCCAGTCAGTCCTGGGCCTCAGAGCTGAGCAAGAGGCCAGCTAGCGCTCCAGCAGGACCAGGCAGTGGTACGTCTCTTTGGGGCAAGGGGAGGCAGAACTGGGCGTCGGGAGGATCTGACCCAGGAGGGGGCAGAGATGGCAGCAGTCTCTGCCGCCACCTCCTGAACCCCCTTCTGAGCCGGGCAGCACAACACAGGCCTCCTCAACTCTGCATCTATTCAAATACAGGCACAGAACCAAGGAGACTCCATTGCTCCTGGCTGCAGTCTCTCCAGGGTAAGGGAACAAAAGCTCCTTGCCCTATGAGAAGACCTGTGGTAGTATCTCAGCGAGCTCAGAATTGAGAGGTTACCATTTCAGTGCTGCTGGAGCCCTGGGCTCTTCCAGGTTCAGGACTGGGCTGCCATGATAACATCACTGCTGGGCAGGGGACTCTTGGTGAGATAGGCAGTCCCCACTTGCCTCTGTAGAAGGAAGGGGAGGAAGCTGGAAAGAGAAGAGGCTTAAAGGACTGTAAAAGTATGTGGGGTGGATGAGGAAGAAGAGGAGAAAGCAGAGATATATGGCAAATTGAGTGGAGAGATGATACTTTAGGTGGAGATGAAGAATAGGTATCCAAAGGATGAAGAAAAGAGGAACCCTGTATCATATGCAACCCCAGTATCTGGTCCATGTCGTGCTCCCACTGATGAAAGAGAAGGTATATGAGCAACCGCGAGTTGAATGTGACAAACAGAAAGATGGCAAAGCAGATATTACTGAGATGAAGCCAGGAAGTTACAACAAGCATTTCAGAAAGCCTGAGAGGTAATAAACAGTAGCCCCAAGGTGCTTATATTTGAATGCATGGACACTGCATGAGCACCATGTAGTCAAAGGTTGAGCAACTCTTGTCCTTTCAGTTATGAGGCAATACTAAGTTACCTGGTTACATATAAACCATGGGTGATTGGAGCTCTAGAATGCAATGAGGCCTAGCTGATGGTTCTTTTATAAAGTTGGGTTCCTTTAAAGTTTGGTTCACTAGGAGATTTTTTAAAAATGTGTTATCTGAAAGTAGTCAGATGATGAGTTCGTGCAGGTAGTTGCTCACAGCTAGACAGCAAAACAATTACATTATCTGACAGATCATAGGAAAAAAATGAAAACATTATTTAAAGGAGTTGCAAATTTACAATTTTAGCACAGTTATTATTCTTTTTTCCCTTGCTGTCATGCTTCTCTTTCAAATAACAAGGTTGCACAATTTTTTATGAACTATATCACAATTACTCCATAAGAACCTGCTAGTATGAAAGACATTTTAGAATACTCAGCTAATGCTCAATGTAAGAATGTAATAGGTATATTACTTTCACAGTGAACATTGCAAGGACAATGCAGGTACAAGCACAATTGTATTATTGTAACACGCTAGTCCTGAGAGCATTTTCTATAGCATCTCTATAAATTCTTATATCTATTCTTCTCCCTATCTGTTAAAAGCTTTATATATTCCACTTCCTTCCTTCATAATAAATGGCATTTTAAAGACCTGCCCACGCAGAATGTGTGAAAATCTTTGCACGTTACAAACACAGAAACTTTTCAAAAAGCCAATTTCAGAGCACAATCCTCCTAACCTGGAGTTAAAAAGGTAAAGGTTTCCCCACGACCGAAATGGTCTAGTCGTGTCCGACTGTAGGGAGCGGTGCTCATCTCCGTTTCAAAGCCTGTAGAGCTGACGTTTTGTCCGAGGACAAGCTTCCGTGGTCATGTGGCCAGCATGACTCTATGCCGTAGCGCACAGAATGCCGTTACCTTCCCACCGAAGTGGTCTCTATTTATCAGAAGATTTAGCAGAGAGGGTTAATGCCTCCGTTTGCCCGAAGATAACAACTGAAGATCTCAAGGTCGTGAGTTCGAGACTCCCGGAAGTCTGTGTGAGCGGCAGACCTTGCAAACTGCGGCTGATTAAAAGCTGAGTTCCAGCTGCCTCGTGGGAGGAGGAGTGTGCTGAACTCAGCGGCGTCTCTGGTGGGAGCAGGGAAGCCTCTTATCAGCCAGCAGACGACAGATGGGTGGCTAAAGAAAGAAGGCTAAATCCAGAAAGAAAGATCTGTTTGAGTGTGGTTCTTGAAAGATAGAACATTCTGTAAATTGTAAAAACCTTCGGGTTTGTGAAAAGTCTGCCTATGTAAACCGCCTTGAGTTGTAATCATTAGAGAAATCTAGTGACCTTAAGAAAGGCGGTATATAAATACATGTATTATTATTATTATTATTATTATTATTATTATTATTATTATCAGTCAGTCAGTCAGTCAACAGGTACTTATATACCGCTTTTCAACACGAAGTTCACAAAGTGGTTTACCCCCCCCGTTCCTCTTCTGTCCAGTTTCACCCCAAACAAACAACCCCATCCCACCACTTAACTTCTCCAGCAAGCTCAGTGAGTTCCATCTCGCGGCAGGACTCAGAAAATGGCCGCCAATAGTGCTGTGTGTAAACACTCATGTAAACACCATGCAGATGTACTCCAGTATGACAGCCCACTATAAATTCTACAGTACTTCGTTATCTGAACTATCTCCAAATAGTTTTCCATGCACAATTCAAGGTTCTAGTGTCAACCTCATTAAAGTTGGAACTGGATAAGGCTTTCTATTAAGTCAGCTTCTCTTCTTCCCTTCTGTCATATTATCATATTATATCTAGAAAAACCCAGAGCACCACCCTGAAATCAAGAGAACCATCTGTGTTCCTAGTTTGCATAATAATAACATATGAATGAAGAGTATTCTTGGTGGTTTCCCTCAAATTAGCAAATATGTTTCTTGGAGTGATCATTTTTATTTGAACAGATGGCAAAGTGAGGCACCTGCTCTTAACTAAAGGTCAAAATATCTGGCTACAATGCAGTGCATTTTTACTTTGATTTGCTAGACATGATACAGTATAATGGCTAAGGGCCATGATCTGGAAAACCTGTGTTCTAAATGTCACTTCTGCCATCTCATCCCATGTACATGTAATCCATTGTGGGTGCAATCCTACCCCGGAGTTAAGCTGGCACAAGGGACTTGTGTCAGCCCAGGAATATTGCAACCACACTGCAAAGTGTGTTTGAACTACTCTTGGAGTCAGGGAGGACAGCACACACCCGTGTGATGACCTCCCTGACTCTGAGAGTGGTGCAAACAAGCTTTACAGCATGTCTGTGACACTCCTGGGCCAGCACAAGGGACTTAAGCCATCTTAACTCCAGGTTAGGATTGTGTCCTGTGTGAACCAATTTGGAATTGTGAGCAGAAAGAATAAGAAACTCATGAGCAATTTTGCTAGCCCTACTTTTTTGTTTTTCTTTGAACTTTCAGTGGTAACTCTTATTCTCACTTAACCCAAACTGCTGTTTTACTTACCTAATAATATATTATATCCAGAGAAAATAGGAAATGTCATTTATCACTGCAAAGGCAGCTTCAGGGAAATGAACAACAGTTATTCCTGTTTCTCGAAGTGACCGTTGAATTAATCCATGTTACAAAGTATTCTGAGAATTCCCTAAATAACCTTTACTTTTGCATAGCACTGAATCCTGTTTAGTAGTGTATCTTCTGACTGGTAATTCATCCTAACATTGCAGCACTGAGGCACCAAGAACACAGGCATTGGTCAGATGTGGTTGTTCATAGATATTCATAATCAATCTTCAGTCTCAACTGGGCATAAATATGGCTGGACCATAAAGTGCTACATGGTCACTTATCTGGGGTCACAAACCAGAACTGCTACATGGTCACTCATCTTGGGCTGCCCCCAAGCCCTTATATTCCATCAGCCATGGATAGCCATCAGCCATAGATATGAGATGCACGTATCCAGTTGTCTTGTGTGCTCCCCAAGTCCTCTGGTGGGGCCACTTTGAGATACAGGAAGCCGGACTAGATGGGCCCTTGGCCTGATCCAGTGGGACTCTTCTTATGTTCTTATGATCTGTTCCTTTATGAAAGAAATATGAGGGTTTTTCCTTTTTAAAGATTTTCCTCCAAAAAAAAATAAAAATCAGATCAGCTCTAAGACTCTCAGGATGTAATTCTAATTTTGGTGTTGTGCCAGCGCAGCGCTCTTGCGCTGGACCAACATGTGCAAATATGCTGTAAGGCACTTCTGTGCCACAGATTCGGTTGCTGGGCCAGTGCAAACAGCAGCACCAGCTCATGGGCATCGCTACGCTTGTTAGCTGTGCCAGTCGAGCGCTGGCTTAGCACTGCCGGTGCAGGTCAACATGCCAGAGGCATGTGGGAGATGTAACAGGGCAGTGTCATGGGCAGAGAAGGCCAATGGGCCATATCCAAACCCCTGCCCCCAGGCTAGGTGGCCCCGATTTGGGCTGCTCCTGGCCATGTGGGCTTGGACTTGCTCTTTTGCAGGCACAGATCCAAGGAGTCCCATAAGGCTGGCTGGCGCTTACCCTGGGGCAAGGGAAAAATATTCCCCATGCTGAGCTGCTGCTGCCTCCTAACATTGTTAGGAGGCAGTGCAGGTGAGCCAGCCTGCCTATTCTAGCACTGGTTAGGATTGTGCCCTCAAGGTCAATGATAGCCCTGGTTAAAGTGTCACTGCTAGGGCACAGTGGAGAAGAGGTGGAATTAACCTTCCATTAATGGGACTGATCTTGCTTTCTACTGAAGGAAAAGGAGGAAGTCACAATGTTCCCTCCTCCCAGTTTGCACTTCTGGGGTCTGAAGCAGAGGAAGAATTAAGTGCTGTATCACTCACAGCAACTCATGTATATTTAAGGACAGAGGGGGCTGGCAGGGGAGGTGTGTGGAAACATGGATCCGGCACTGCCAGCCTCCCTGTTCCAGCACAGGTAAGGATTGGGCTGCCCAACTCACTTCTCTGTATAACCAGCATAGGATTGTGTAGGGACTCCCCGAAGGGAGCTGGTTGGTGCCAGCATTCACAGGGATGCCCAATGGACCAGGAATGTTCTGTGCAGGAGAGCAGGGGTGAGCAGGGCTGGAATGGGGAGGAGATGGGGTGGTAGCAGCAGTGCCAGCACACACCAAATCCAGTCACTCTTCTTGGGCTTACACGGATCTGCTTACACGGATTAACTTGTGCCAGCGAAATCTTTGATCCATTGCGGCTGCTGGGCCTTACCCCAGGGCAAGGGGACAAATGGCTCCTTACCCTGAGGAGACATCCAGCAGCTAAAACTCCCCCCTAGAGGCAGCAGAGCCTGCGCCATCACGACTGCATCACCCCATGGACGTTTAGTTAGGATTGGGCAGCCACACAGCAGATAGTCTATTAATCCCCCCCAACGTATGTCACATAAATTGAATGGAAGCCAGTAAAGTGGACCTTGGAAGATCTCTTCACAAAGTAAATATCCAAGAACCTTCCTTAAATAGGGTGTCCAACACATAGCACTTGGCCTGAGGCTTTCAGCTGAGGAACCTAAAAATAGCAGATGTACGAAATTAACACATTTCCTATTGAGCATAACATTATCATGCTTAATCCTCTACAAAACTATCCCCACGTGTCTTTTTCTCTTCATGATGCGACTCATCAAAAGCAGGTTTCTAGCTTATCTGTTTCTATATCTTCATTTCTACAGTTTTCTGCATTTTTAACTTCCAAAGGTTGAGGTTTTACACACACACACACACACACACACACACAGAGAGAGAGAGAGAGAGAGAGAGAGAGAGAGAGAGAGAGAGAG
>JAJKFI010000003.1:17130919-17150473 GCA_029204185.1 Lerista edwardsae
AGAGAGAGAGAGAGAGAGAGAGAGAGAGAGAGAGAGAGAGAGAGTCACTGCATTGATACATCCAGAATGCAACATGTTCAACTGGCATGAGGCTCTAAATTACCATGTCCAATCTAGCTTAATTTATAACTTTTCAACTGAAAACAATGTAACATTTATCACACTTAGGTTTTCATAAGATGCATGTTTTAAATAAATACGTTTTGAGTTGTGGGTTGGCATGGATTGACATATATGTACAAAACTGGATAAATTATTTTTTAGACCAGGTATTCTCAGACACAATACACTTTCTTCAACAAGAATTTATGCCCAAGGGGATGTGCTACAGACAGAGGAGCCTTCAAGTAACTCTGTGCTTCCATTGTAATTTTGAAATTCACAGCATTTAGTAACCAATGTCTCAAAGGAAAAAAACAACTTTCATTTTTGTCTCCCACAGCTATTCCAACAGGGAGAGGTCTGGTTTCTGAAAATGCAGCTCATTAAAATGAAGAATTTTCCAGACTTTGATATATGCAGTTCACTAGGGACCTACTACCTGTGCACTGAGCTGTTACGTCTAATAGGAGGTAGCTGCACAGCAGACTACATCTTGATTACATCTTACATTTATAAAACATGATGGGTTATAAGCGACACTCTTACAGCAGTTTCTAAAACACAGATGCACTTTTAAAATTGATCTGTCCATGCAACAATCTGACATAACTTGTATCAGTTTCATCTTTGTAGACCAGCAAAGCATAGCCTTGATTTATTTTAATTTATGTTTTCTAAACCTGTTTAAATATCAATCTGGCCATGTGGAGGCAGTTTGAGAAGAAACCATAGCTATGACAGAATGACAAGGAAAAATAACTAGACTAGGATTTCCCCCCCCCCTCTGAAAATGTCGATGCTGATATTGATATTAGAACTGTAGCATTGTAAAATTTTAAATATGTCTGCAATGTACAAGACAAATGTGAAAGACTGTGGGTCATTAGGTCAGATTATAATCCAGAGAGCCATACCACCAGTTCTGCATATCCAACAGGATTTGCAGATTGGGTATCTCAGATACCCGATTTGGAGGTTTGGTCTGGAGGCTGAGCTGTCCCCTCGCCTGAAAAAGCTAAGCAGGATCAGCTTGGTTACTAGCAAGAGCCAAAGGAATGTGGAGGGGTGTGGAGGAGCGAGCTGGCAAGAAATGGATAACATCCTGAAAGGCAGCCTGAGGTATGTTTTGTAGTTGCCAATGGAAGCTTGGAAAGTGCAAGAGATGTGCAGCCAGGACAATAATTGCACCATGAAGGGAAACATCTGGGGAAAACAGAGGAGCTTGTGAGTTTCTTGTATAGGTTTCTTTTTACTTGTAAAAAAAAAAACATTTTAAAACAGGGTTTATGGTCAGCTTGTTTATTGGTCAGCAGCGTTTATGGTCAGCAGGGTTTATTGCCTTATACTCAAGTATACTCTTGACTCTATGAGAAAGAAGGTATATAAATACTGTACACACATATACACACACACGTATATATATATAAATAAAATAAATAGCAGGGCCCTTGTTGACAGATGAAAAACTGCTTAGAAGGGCTCAATCCAATTTCCGCTTTGGCTGACACAAGCCACTTCTCCGTGCCAGCACTTCTGGCACAGGGCCAATGCAGGCAGTTGTGTTGGACCTGCACTGCTGGAGCACACCTACAGTAAGCCACTCTTGCACCAGCTGAGTTCAGTTGGCGCAGGGGCTATTCTGGGCGGGGAGGAATGGGATGGGGGGAGGGCATTCTGGCATTCTCCCCTTGAGGGAGGGCATCAAGGGGAGGGGCAGAGCTTGGAAGTGGCTGTTAGACTGCATTCAACACCCAAGGCCGTGTGGTCCTGATTTGGGCCACACAGTGTGCTCAGATTTGCGCCCGCTAAACAGCTGGCAAAGATCTGAGCAAGAACATTGGTAAGGGTAAGGGGGCGAACGTGCCCTTGCCCCGTGAAGCGCAGTCCCAACCTGCTTTGGATACAGTACAGGCCAGTTGGCCTGCCTGTTCGACTGCAGGTTAGATTGCACCCTAAAACACATAGGAGAGCCCAAAGTAGTTCCTGATATGGCACAATGGTCTAATTTTAAAAACATTCCAACAGGATTCAGTCAAGACCTATATATGTACTTTTCTGGATTCACTGTTGTGTCAAAGCTCCTGCACGAATCACAGCATCAAAGCTTCTGCACTAATAAGTTAATTGAAATATTTGTCAAAAGAACCCATATTGTTATTTTAACTTTTTAAAAGAAAATGTAAACTGTTTCCTATATTAATATTAACAATTTTTAATATTAGGGAATCCTCTAAGACTTACACAGCTGTTGAATCTGTTTAAATTATCAATGAAATACCACCAAAAGAGATACCTGCTTCTTGTGCTGATAGGTACCAACATGAACAATCTCACTTTAAAATCTAACACAGAAAGAATAGGATTTACTTCTGTATATCTGTGCACTGAACAGACTGCTTGTGGACTTTCACAGGCAAGCAGCTGAACAACTTAGCATTTAGATGGTATTCCTAGTAGGCGCTGTAGTTCCTACCTAACTGTAATATCTAGAAGTTCAACATTGACTCATTCAGCTGCAAACCTGAAATCCAACCCCATCTGCTGACATTTTGGAATATTGCAGCTTAATCAAATTGATATTGCACAACTTAGAAAGAGCAATCAACACCACTTCATGGAATATGTTTCAGTATCTGTGCATATACAGTTTTCAGAAAACACTATATTTCACAGGTGGGAACAGAGTACTGTAACACATATTGAAATACAATGATTTTAAATGGAAAAGAAAATCTGGTTTAGAAAACTTGTAATATAAGTTTTTAAAAAATATATGCAAGGGCTTTTTCTGGCATTTCAAGTGTACAGGTGGTACAGCAATGTTGACAATTTGGAGGCGCAAATGAAACATAGACAGCAGCTTGCTTTAGGGTGAGCTGTACAAAGACAAATCCTATTCTTTCCATTTTTGTATTTGCTTGTACCAGTGGAGGGTGGAGTGAGCATTTCCAGATAATCAGCAAGTGCAGGTTGAGCCTAATTATGCGTGGATTTTTCATCTGCAGATTTGACAAGCTCAACCTAAAGCCTCTGAAGGCTACTGAACCTGTAGGTCACCTTCAGAGGCTCTTCTGACGCCAGCCGAGGCCACACGGGTCCTCAGCAGGCCTCAGAATGGCAGTTTTGGCCAGAAAAATCACTACCTGGTCCCGGAGGAGACCGGAAGTGACATTTTTAATGCCCTATAAGGCATTACAAGGCCCAGGAAAGCCTTCTGGGGCTCTCCCGGGCCTTGCAATGCCTTATAGAACATTAAAAACATGTTATGTCCCTCACACAGTCTGGAGGTGCAGGGGCGAGAAATACCCATGGACTTTTTGTATATGCCAGAATTCCGGAAACAGAACCCTCGCAATAAAAAGGCTCCCCCTGTAGCTGGAGGAATTGACCTGCTAGCCCAGCCTCCTGATTCTCCCCTTAAATACCCTCCTCCAGGCCATTTTTAATTGGATCAGGCTTCCAGACAAAAAAATAACCCTGTATCCCACCATCTTTCACCATGCAGCCTGACTGACAGAACACATTTTTGGCAAGCAATGGTGGGAGGCAATCATATACCCAGTGAGAGAATATACATTTTACTTACTTACTTCTAGGTTGCCTATTCACCAACTCAGACCTGTGTCAGCTGTTTCACAAGAGTAAGCTCAAGCAGGAGGAGGAGTGGGTTGCACTGGAAAATGGAAAGAGGATCCTTGTGCAGGTTGTCACTGAAATCCATGTCCTCTGATCAAATAAATGTACTTTAGAAACTATAATACATGTGACTCCTTAGAACAGCTATTTTCAGCCAGTGTGCCACGGCACACTGGTGTGCCGTGAATGGTCCGCAAGGTGTGCCACAGTAGTTTTGGAGAGGGTCATTTGTCAGTATGGCCATATGGGATGTGAGCCACCCACAAGCAGCCTGATGTGCACTGTCAATTGTCAAAAAACTGATGGTGTGCCTTGACAATTTTAGAACCCTGTCAGTGAGGTGAATGAAAGTCACTGCCTTAGAGACTGCCTGGCACAGGCAGGCTGACTGGGCAGGCTGGTGAGCCCTCAAGGCTTGGATTGCACAGTTGACCTCAAAGGTTGGGGGAGGTGGTGCAATCCAACTTCTTCTACCCTCTGGGGCTGGCTTAGAGAAGCTCAAGCCTTCAATTGATGGGTTGCAGTTTTGAGTCAGGGTGTGAATGCAGGGAAGAATAGACAATGGTTTGCTATCTCTTCTAGGGTTAGATGCCTACATTGAAGGGGAGATGAGTTGTGAGGGTTAACCTGTGGCAGGATTGCTTGTATTTGTGACTGGCTTTTATTAAAGTGGCCCAATTTATATTCCAACCATCTTCTTGTGTGTGTTTATTAGGAATTGCGTTAGCTCCAACATGAACAATAATTAGCCTTGAAATGTTGCTTGGATTTTCTTTCTGCTCAAAATATTTTCAAATTAACCTCAGACATAGGTTAACCGTCATCACAGATCTGTGGCTGAATTTCTGCTTGAATGTGTTTTTTTTTCTTTGTGGGCCACTGATTTCTTTTTCTTTTTTTAATGTGGCACATGTAATTTTCATTCTATTTCCTTGAATGTATGGCGGCTCAGTTGTTTTTATCAGTGGAAAGGTGTCAAGTGATCTACTTGCATAGAGAGAGAGCAAGATATCGGAAGATATTCAGCCCCCTTCTGTGAACAGGGATTTCCTAATCTAGAGTGCACCACATTTAGGGCACAATCCTAACCTGGTACAGTTAATCCAGTACAGTTAATCCAGCAAAATTTGGCTGGCATAAAGGCTACCACAAAGTTTGTTTGTAACATTCTCTGAGTCAGGGAGGATGGCATATGTCTGTTTTCTGGCCTCTCTGACTACGAGAGTGGTCCAAACATACTTGTCCCTTGTGTCCCTTGTGCTGGCCAAACCTTGCTGGCCTAACTGCTGCCGGCTTATGATTCGAAGAGAATAAAATCTGTCAGTGTGTACCATTACAGGTGGGCTTCGGAAAAGTCAAATTAATCTTGTTTTTAAACAAAATATATGCAAAGTGTGAGGCACAAAATAGAGTGACGAATTATATACACATAGTACTATCATCCTGCCCCCCAAAGTAAATGGTATGGCAACATACAAAAGTTCTGTCAGATCCCATTAGTTTGTTAACAGTTATACAGGGTTGTGATTTTTTTAAGAAGTATTGAGCAGTGTTTCTCAAACTGTGGCTCAGGATCCACTTGGTGGGTCGTGATCTTATGTCACGTGGGTCACGGAAAGCTGGAAGCAGCCACCTTGGAAGCTGCAGGCCTTTACTCTTGCTGTATTCCTTTTGTGAGTGTTAACAATTTGAATTTTCAAGTGAGAATTTTTAAAAATTTTGTTTTTAGTTCAGAGCTTTTACACAATACTTTGTCCAAATCTTGCTTTCTGTCAGGGATGTTTCGAGATTTTACAATTGCTGCAGTCCAAGAATATGCCAGTTTGCATTCCAGGAGTGTCATTTTACTATGTCACAATGACGGCACTTTCCTGCTTGATGATGTCATTTCCGGCTATGACATCACTTTCAGTGGGTCCCAACACAAGTTTCATTTTAAAAACAGGATTCTAGTCAGAAAAGTTTAAGAACCATTAGTATAGAGAACAGAGAAGGAAAACGGGGACTGAGATAGGGAGTTCAGGAACCATAGGAGAAAAAATAAATACAATTCAAGCTCTGAATAAAAGTTCAGTTCAAGTTATCAATAAAGCCATCCAAATGGGACCTACGGATAACTTGAAGAGTTCTTGTTTTACTTTTCAGGTTGCATTGATTGAGCATTCATAATGGATGCTTTTCTGTCAGTCTTATATTTGCAGATTTGTTCAGAAATAGAAGGAAGATGATTCATCCAATCCCTTTAAATTATTTTTATGCATTACAATTCCTTTTGAACAGTTTCATATGAACAGAAAATATGGTTATAAAGGAGAGCTCTTCCAAATATTCTCCATTGTACAATATAAAATTTATTTTTTGCTACCACAGCAGCACATTTTATGATAATAAGATGGTAATCCAAAGGGTAACACACAATACAGCAATCAAAATAAGTACAAATAATTAGAGCCACCTCCATCATGTGGAAAATAACCCACTTGGGTACCACTGAGCATTCCAAGTCCATTCACATTCAAATGTACTCTTCCCACAGACTAATCTCTTAATCAGTCAAATCACCACTGCTGTGAAAGACACCAAATGAGGAAAAGTTAATATATCTTTTATGCATCTGTGGTGATATCCTACACAAATAATTGACAAACCAATATGCATGGAAGTTATGAGAAAAAGATCTGCAAGAGAATGGCAAGGGTTTAGTTATATCCAAAACAAATCTTTCAAAAAGTAGAGAAAGCAAACACAAACAATTATAAAGGCTGTTTAGAGCTACCAGCTTAGGAAACAAATATTGCCTTTCTTGACAGGAAAAAAAAAATGCAGATTGTGCATAAAGTTCCTGGGGTACAATTGTAGGACTTTTTTTTCTTTTTCTTTTTTTTTTGAAAGCTTGGATGCAATAAAAAATAAAAATAAAGGCCTAACCTGGAAAACTTGAATTTTCTAATGCTATATTTCAGTCTTTACTGCAAGGTTAAAAAAAGCCAAACAAGGATTAAAGGTTGTACAGTCATGATGCAGAAATTCTAGTGCATATCTATAGAGCAAGTCTTTTCTTCACACTGGCCAGTGGTCCATCTGAGGGAGGTGAGAAGAAGTGCTGATACTTGAGAAGAATAGTTTGAAACTTGAGCTGTTTGAAAGTAAGAATGGAAGCACAGTGGGCCCTCATTATCCATTGGAGGCTCTGTTACTACACCACATAGCCAGCTGCTTTTGGGGGAAAAAGACTGCTGGACTGGATAGAGTCTTAACAATGCAATACTATGCATGTCTACTCCGAAGTAAGTTCCAGTGTGTTCCATGGGGTTTATTCCCAGTACAAGGGGAAAAAATGAATATAGGATTATTGCCTACATTTCTCTGTAATATAAGATAGCCAAAAGTTGCTTCAAATTAAGCAACAACAAAAGTATTAGACAGCCCAGCAGTCTGTGATGGGGCAGAGGAGAAGACTATAAAAGCTGGGTGCCTAGAACTTCATGTATCAAAGCACTCCAAGGACACTGCTGGCTCCAAGGTCATGTTCATTCACAGCCATAGATTATATGAACCACTGGACTTCTGAGTTATTTTTGCCCTACGCTTCTAGAAATATCTGGATAGCTTTAACATTAAAGGTTTTTTTGGGGGGGGGGGAATCTGTCTATATTTCACAGATTGTTCAGCACCATGCATATTGAAAATATCGCACAACTAGAGGTGTTTGTTTCCAGTGAATAAGATAGGATTACAGCCCAAGTCTTAACACAATGGTTTTACGTCTGAGTAAAATAAATAACACTTTTAAACACATCTAAGCAGTACTGTTAGTTATGCTTATAACTAATCATGTCATCCTAAGTCACAATGTGTGACTTCTATGCTGCACATTAAGTAGGGCTTTGAAAGCAATATTACCACTTTTTTTGAATTCTTCTTAGGGGAGTGTCACGTTGGCCATGGCCTAGATCCCCGGCGAGAGCCAGGTGCGAGGGTGGTAACGGGGCTTGGCTGTACTTACGGCACCTCTGAAGAACGCTTGGGACACTGGATGCAGGTGTAACAAGGCTCTTTAATTGGGTCTGTGCCTTTACACTCATGGAGCCCTGTTGCCCCACAGGGCCCTCTCTGATAGTCTATATCGAGCAGCACCGCAGCTGGCGTGCTTGCAGGTCCGTTTGGGGCCTTCTGCGTGGAGCGGCTAGCTCACATTCTCTGCCAGAGTTGCCGCCCGGTAGTTCCAGCCGGAGTCTCACCGCTTGTCCCACGCTGCCTTGGCTTGGTCCAGGGCCTTCGCCCCTGCGGAGCAGTCAGGACCTTGGCGAGGTTCCAGTCCGGAGGAAGATCCCTGTGAGACCGCAGGACCTCCCTCGGCAGTGGTCTCCCTAAGTGTGGGCTTCCCAGCCCGCACCGGTAAGGAGGTTGCTGGTCTCCCTGCCTGTCCTTCCTCCAGGCCGACCAGCCAGAGACGGCCCTCTCCAGCCCAGCCGGGCTTCCTTTTAAGGCCCAGGCCCCACCTCCAGGCCCTGCCCTTTCCTCCCCGTGATTTCCTGAGGCTGCTCTTGAGGCCTTCCCTTGCACCGGCGTAAGGCCTGGGGCTGGCTCCTGCACCTGCCTGCCTGGCGATCGGTCTGGATTGGCCCTGTTCTTCCCTGGGTGTAAGAGCCTCCCACCACCCAGGGTTGGCGAGGCCTCCTTGTTTGGTCCCTTTCCCTGGGCCTGGCGCCTCCAGGGGTCGCTCCCAGCAAACCCCCTCTGATGGTGGTCCTCCCGGTCCTGTCTGGGGCGACAGGGAGGCAAGCCAAGGACATTCTGGAAGACCATAAGAAGTTTCCCTAAATTTTTGGGCAGAATTGAATGTTTGATCAGTCTTGATATTGTTCCATTGAACTTTAAGAGCATGAGAGACACTTGAAATGCAAACTCCCTCTGGTGAAAGACTCTTTTGGCATCAACTTGAAATGCAGTTCACCCATTGCCACTGCCACTGCCACTGCCACAAGCTCCTCCATCAGTCCTATCTTTGAAGCAAGCAATTACCTTTGCACAAGATGAAGGGACAACTGGCTCAAGGGAGCCAGTTATCTGAATTATCTGAATTTAAGTTGAAAACTAAATTATCTGAATTTAAGTTGAAAACAATCCTGAGTATTATTTCCTGCAAGGATCATGGGGCTTAAGGCATTGCTTTTACAAGACATGGAATGCAATATGAGAAATGGCATCTAGGGGAGAGTTGGGAATAGGTGGAAACTGGATACCCTCTGGGTGACCAGGAATGTGTTTTGCCCGTGCAAAAACTGTTTGTATCAGGTCACTACGATTCATATAAAAACAGAAAGCAAGGTTGGTAAGTTTTAAGTTTCACTCAAACCCTAACAGAATCTTGAACAGTTTGAATTTTCAAGTGAGGATTTTTTAAAATTTTGTTTTTAGTTCAGTGTTTTTGCATAGTATTTTGTCCCAGTCTTGCTTTCTGCCAGGGATGTTTCATGGTTGTGCAGTTGTTGCAATCCAAGAATGCCAGTTTGCATTCCAGGAGTGGTCATTTGATTACATCACAATGATGGCATGTCCTGCTTGATGATGTCATCTCCAGCCTTGACATCTCTTCCAGGTTAATTACATCACTTCTGGTGGGTCCCGACACAAAAGTCATTCTAAAAAGTGGGTCGCAGTCCAAAAGGTTTGAGAACAAACTGCTCTAGGAAGTTTCCACATCTCTATCCCTGAGCACCATGCTAGAGGACAGAAGCAGCACAGAGGGAGCCCTGAAAGATAGCGCAAATAAATGTGGGCAGGGGCTTGGAAGGGATGAAAGTTTAATTACACTGCACATTCAGGTAACTGTTAACACCCATTCCTTATGCTTAGTAGATTACATGGCTTTTACTATGCTTGTGGCAGTGAATTTGAGGTTTGAAGCAGCATTTGTTCTGATGCTGGTAATAAATTTTATTTGCTTTATCCTTGTATGATGAGAGAGTAAAAAAAATTATATCGGTCGACTCTATCCTATTCAGAATTTTATAAATCTTGATCATATGATATCGTATCAGTTGACTCTATCCTATTCAGAATTTTATAAATCTTGATCATACCCTTTCTTATCAATTGTTTTTTTTCCTAAAGAGCCCTCAAAGCTTTAACCCCTTTTCATAAGAAGGTACATTCCAACTCACGGCCATACCAGTTATCCTTTACAGCTTTTCTACAAGAATATACCTATTTTCATTTGAGAAACGTGGAAGTATTCAACATTAAGCTAAGTCCCTTCCAAACCCCAAGGACTATGTCTATGCCTTACAAAGTTCTTGTCCAATGTCAACTATTGAACAAGAACTCTGCAAATGAAATCTAAGGAAGTGACATACAAGCTTCGACCTCATGCTGCAAATGGAAAAAACACACAAAACAAAAAGTACTGAGGCTTTTATGTTTCATTTTTAAATTCCCCTGAGCTGCACTGGAAGATAGTTCTGAAGCTCATGTTCCTCTCTAAGCATCTGCTAATGTGGTGTGGGGGAGGTGCTATTCAAAATGTAAAGTTAATTGCTCTAGTTCAGTTCATACAATTAAGAGAGCTGCATGAGATCTATAGTTTCAAATACAAAAACAACAAACTATCGTACTCTGTTTGTGGAACTATCCAATATAAATCAGCCCTCTAACTTTTTCATCACTCAGTTGGTCCAAATGTCTTTTTTACAAATCTGATGGAGTGAGCTTTGGGCATAAACAGTTTAATATATTACATTTTATGAACGAAAGACATGGAGGGAAGTCACTGTGTAAGAAATAGAGTTACTATTGAATATAGCAACCAAATTAAAGGTAATGTTCTCAGGTTTCATATAACAAAAATATACAGGGATAATCATGGTGCACTTAAATTTATGACACTGCAGGCATGGATAAAAAGTATGTATTTTGTAAAAGACATGTGAAGGAAATCCTTGAATATAAATTGCATTTAGCATTCAATTTCCATGTTTTCAAGCACAGAGAAGGCATAAAAACACATAAAACATTAATGAATCTGGCCTTGACATTTAAATTCTATACATTTTAATGTCCTCTTCCTTGCCTTTGATTTCTTTAGGGACCTTTTCCTGTACATGTAGCACTTAAGTTTGTTCATATGTTTGGTTCACCTTACTTTACAGGAAATATGCCAGGAATTGTAAATATTAAAAGGGTCTGAGCAAAGTATAACCTTTTTTTAATGGATGAGTTACCTTGAAGACTTGTGACTTTTTCTGAAATAACATAGTGTCTGAAATATCAACGATACATAAAATTCAACCCCGTGGCAACCAGTGCAATTGCTTGAAGTTACTGCCAGAATTCAGAAAGCATAAGAATCTTATCCAATGCAACAAAGTAGACAAATATTTTGTTACTCCAACTATAACAAGATTTTTTTTAATACAGCAGGAGCTTCAAACTTAAAGTTTTTACACAAATAAAAATCTGTGTTTTCTTCATGAGTCTCTAGAACATATGTAAGTTTGACATTAGATTATATAAGATGATGAGCCATGAAGGAAGAGAGTGTTCACTCCTGTATGACAAGGGCCCTTGTTACAATTTTCTTTGCTAATCAACTAAAAAAGGTTAAGAAGCTGAAACCCTGTTCACTCTGATTATGCAAAATCTGATATGCAAAATTTGGATACACAGAATTCAATACTCACTGGATCAGCACAAAGGCTCATCTAGTCCAGCTTCCTGCATCTCACAGGGGAGCCGACTTGATCTCAACATTGGGGGTGCCAGTAGCTATGCCCCCTGATATAGTCATGCCAATGTAGCCATGTCCCTGACATAGCCATGCCCACACAGCAGTAAAATACGCCCTGATGTAGCCACACACCCTGACATAGCCATGCCCCTTGATGCAGCCAGCCAGCCAATCAGGATGCCGGAGGAGGAACCAGTGGGATACAGCTGCATCCCATTGGCTCTCCATGCTGCTGCAGCAAGCATGCACAGTGGTTGTGAAGCAAGGTGACCACAGAGCTCTCTGGAGATCGCGAGTATGCGCAGAGGTCGTCTTGCATCGCAACCACTGTGCATGCCCGCATTTGCTCTTGGCTCGGCCTGTTCGCCCCTCCACCGGGCAGACCCTAGCAGCACGCGCCTGGACCAGTGGCGAACAGGCCAAGGGCAGCGTGGACATGGGGGTGCCAAGCTCTGTGGGGGTGCTGAACATTGGAGATGCAGAGCACCCACAAAAAATTATTTGAGTGCTAACAGCACTTCATCACCCACAAAATCGGTGCCACTGCTCACAGTGGCCCACTAGACACTTCAGGGAGCACACAAGATCACAAGATAAAATAGACCTGCAATATTCACTGATTTGGAACCTGCAGATGTATATATCCAGGGGTTCCAAACAGTGGTGGGATTCAAATAAAGTAATAACCAGTTCTATGACGTCGTAGCCGGAGCCAAAAAAACCCAGAAGCCAGCCGAGGTAAGCAAGTGGGCAGGGCCCGGCCATTTAACAACTGGTTCTATAGAACCTGGGCGAACCCCCTGAATCCCACCATTGGTTCCAAACCCGTGGAGGACGGTCCTACTTGGACCCTCCAAACCTGACCGGAACTGGGCACACACAGAGTCAACACTTTCTTCGAGCTTTCTGACAGCACCCCAAGATCTCTGTCCTGACCTGTCACAGACAGATCAGAACCAATTAGCCTATATGTGAAGTTTTGATTGTTTGCTCCAATGTGCATCACTTTACACTTACTTTGAAACGCATCTGCCAGTTTGATGCCTATTCTTCCAGTCTGAAGAGATCCTTCTGGAACTCTTCACAAACTGCAAACATTTTCAACCATCTGCATGAACATTTTTTTTTCTTCCTTGATTAACTTCCAGCCTATAGAAAAGTTCTTGCAAACCTGAAAGCTTGCTCAGGCTTTCTGTGACATGGATGCTGGTCCAAATAAGGACCTGGCACTATTGTTCATTAGTATGTTAATTTAGCAAAATAATTTCATCTTTTTAAAGATCAGTTGCACTGACAGCATTTTAAGTGAAGATTATGACATAGAGAATGACAGTCACAATCCAGAAGGCTACTTTGGGTGCCAACCAAGGTCTTATGTACCCATTGAATAAGACTTTTTTTTCTTTATTATTATAGCAGCAGACTATATAATAAACCGTTGTTGAAAGTTCACCATGTTTTAAAAGTGGCTTGACATCACACACACACACACACACACACACACACACACACACACACACACACCCTTTCAATATTTTCCTTGTTCATAAAACAGTTGATATAGAAACAAAAATGAAAAGATGGTTTCTAGTCTCAGAGAGCTCAGAATCTCAAAAAGACACCAGCAAACAGTCACTAGCAACAGGCATTGGGAAACACAAGTCCAAAGCTTATTTGGATGTGTGAAGCTAGTTCAGTTTTTCAGTTTTTCACCTGATAAATCTGTCAAAATGGCAAAAACCATTAACTTTTTTCTATGAATGGATATAAAAGAAACACATTTCTGTTCTGCAATTTCCCTGCTGGGGGCAATATCACTCCACTTGTCTTCAGCAAATAACCAGAAATGATAAAGAGGTCTAAAACTGAACATGTATTTAAAAGCACCAACGAAAGCCAGTAAAATAGGGCATTGAAAACTGCATATGCCTTAATGAAATATTTTTGAATTCTTCAAAGTGCAGAAAGTCACGTCAGTCATTTCTGGAATTTTTGCATGTTAAACATTTATCATTGAAATTTGAAATAAAAAAGGATTGGAACATAAACAGATGCAGAAATTACTGAGAATCCTGAAACAAAATTACAGGGTTTTTTTCCCCTTCAAATCTTATCCTTTCTCCCTTTCAAATTATTTACACATTAACATTAGAAATTATATATTGGTTGTAATACGTTGTGCTAATCACAATTTAAAACATTTTATTACACTTAGGAACCTTTTCTTCTTTGAACTGGGATCGTTTCAGAAATTCTCCACATCTAGATTTACTTTTGGGTTTTGGAGTTTGGGCCTTGGCTCTGAAGTGAAACTGCCTTAAGAATCCTCCACTGATACTCATATAAAGTACAGTACAGGTCCAGCATCCGTATCCATGGATTTAACTAACAGTGGGTTCTGAACCTGCAGGGTAATGCCGAACCTAAGCTCCTAGATACAACTGGTGGCATTCTTCTGTTGCTCAGAGGGGCTATCTGAGGCCCGCAGAGGTCACACACAGCTTCTGTAGGCTTCAGAAACACCCGCGGGGATTCAGAAAGGGCACTTTCAGTTTTTATGAAAACCAGAAGTGCTCTTTTGGCACCTCCAGAGACATTTCTTCCTCAGAAACACCACTGGACATGAATCGAAAACATCTCCGGTTGTGTTCGGATATAATATTGGACCGACCCATAGATTCACCTATCTGCAAATATTAGTGTCCTGGTATCCCCTATGGATACCAAGGTCCGACTCATTCAAAAAATCAAAACATATGCTCCATGCGTGTAGCTTGCTGTAGCTTCTCTTCCTTTTTTTAATGTGTGTGTCTTCCCCCTCTACACTACTAATAGCCAGTGTCAAGATCAAACTGCTAGAGAGCGTGAGGCAAAGCACTGCACTTGGGGACACAGCACTCCTGAGGATATGTTGGATGCCACAGTCACTGATACAAGAGGGTTCAAGGCTTGGCCGAGCTAGGAGGGGCTGGTGGTGGGCATGGGCCCTTGCCCTGTCCCCAATCTAGCTGACAAATGATGCCATCCTTATCAATAACCACACATGTGCAGTAGAAACATTATTTTGTGTGCCTTATATTGCATTATTGTTTTCAAACATTATTCTATAGGAACAAAGGGGGGAATATTGTGGGGGATTCTGGTCATCACTATTTTGAACAGTTTTCTAAACCAAGTTTCAAACTAGCTGTACCCCATGCTGAGAACATGGAAGAACTAGTTGTGTGGTTCCCTGGAGAGTGTTAATGATCTGAATGTTTATCATTTCTCACCTCTGCACTATTCTTCCACATGCACTGTGGGAAGTATGGATAATTAGGTGGCCTATAAAAATGAAATGATTTACACTGATGGACTATCGAAAGTGAAACCTAAATAATTAGGGGATTATTTTTAACATAGTTCAATAGGAGATACTTATGAGCAATAGGTAAATGTAAAGGTTTCCCCACAACCGAATAGTCTAGTCGTGACCGACTGTAGGGGACGGTGCTTATTTCCATTTCTAAGCCTGTAGAGCTGGCGTTTGTCCGAGGACAAGCTTCTGTGGTCATGTGGCCAGCATGACATACGCCGAGGTGCACGGAACACCGTTACCTTCCCACCAAAGTGGTACCTATTTATCTACTTGCATTTTTACGTGCTTTTGAACTGCTAGGTTGGCAGGAGTTGGGACAAGCAATGGGAGCTCACTCCGTCACGTGGTATCGAACTCCCAACCTTCCAGTTGACAAGCTCAATAGCTTAGCAGTCTAACCCACTGCGCCACCATGTCCCTTATGAGCAATAACAGATGTATAAAATATTTACATTTATGAATTTCAAATACATATAATCATAGCATTCTCATGCAATTTATCCTTCTGACAGCCCAACCCCATTTTGCCCTGGAACAGGCAGACCAACTGGCCTGCACTGTATCTAGCAGTGCAACCCAGGCAAGAGAGTATTTCCCCTTCCGTCAAGTAATGCAGCAGCAGCCTGGATTCGGCTAGTTAGATCAGTGCTGTCAAAAATAATAGTGCAAATCCAAGCAGCCTGGAGCAAGTTGGGCTGCTGGGGATGAGGATTAGGATCTGGTCTAACTGCCGGATCTGGGTTCTACCACCTTCCCCAGGCTGGTCCACCCAGGGGCTTGCCCTCCTGCCACTTCTACTCTCCCTGTTCCACCTTCCTCCTGCCCTCTTGCCCTTCCAAGCCCCCATGTCGGCCATGATTTCCCTGCTTACCTGAGGCAGCACGGGGGCTAGATGCAGCCTTTGTGGGCTGGTACACCACCTTGTGCTAGCCCAGCTGACTCCCAGGTTAGCGCAAATGGTGCCTGGCATATTTGCTACAGCCCTGGGCCAGCATAAGGGACTTACACTGGCCCAGCACAATTTTAGGATTGCAACTTGAGTTAAAGATTTTTTTCAATCACCTTGGCTCCCTGAGGCCATGAGAAAATGGGAATGTAACAAAAATCAAATTTTAACACCTGTGTGTGCGAAGCAGAGATAGGGAGGTACTAAATGCTGTAATCCAGAGGTGCCCCTGGGTTGGGTGCCATTCGGTGTAGGGGTTACCTGAAGAAGCTCAGAGTTCTAGTACTTTGGGGGTTATGTAATAATGTAATCACATTGCTCCTGATCTGGACTATTGCTTTGCTTTAAGTACAAAAACTGCCTCCACTCCATGTCCAACTGCTTTGTGTTGTCACCAGTGAGTGGCAAAAAGTGCAGATTGTTGGTGTGAGCGTGAGGCGGCTGGCCCTGGATCGGGCCAAAGATCACTGAATGGAGGTTTGGACTTTGGAGAAATCTGCACCACCCACATCCCAGTCAGTAGTCATGCCATTGCTCAATCAACTGCCTGATCAAATATTTACTAGTTTCATTAACAAAGAATTGCTAACTATTTACCATTTTAAAAGTTGTTTTGTGCACTGGGTTCGCCACCATCTGTGCCCTCAAAAATCATAGTTCCCCGATAACATATTCCTGTCAAACTTTGGGGTCAGTGGTGGTGCTGGAGGCCCACCGGCACCGCCGACTACCTCTGGCAGGAATGTTAAGCTAGTGGCGGGGTGGGGACGGTGGTGTCATTCAAATGATTTAGGAACAGGAACTCACTTTTGAGTTCAAATTCAAATGCTGAAAAAAAACAACACAAAAAACCCAGAAGCAGCCGTGGAGCCCGTTAGGATCCGGAACGCCCGTTCTGGTCCGTTCCCCCTGAATGACATCACTGGGTGGGGAGCAATGTGGAGTGGGCAGAATGCTACAGGTAAGGGATGAATGAAGGAGTTTCCAAGCTGGGAGATGGGCAGGCAGTAGGAGGAACAAGAGAGAAGAGCAGATCCTGGTGGCAACATCAGATTCTAGTCCCATTCCTTGTCCCTTGGTGCAAATCCAAGGAGACCAATTGGCACAACAGAGGCTTGCCCTGGGGTAAGAAAAAGCAAAAATCCCTTACCTTGAGGACAGCCCTGGATTGATCCCCACCCACAAAATACAGCACACTCTCCCTTGGCACAGCTGCATCATTGTGGGGATTTAGGATAGGGTTGTTAAAATAGATATTCAATTTCTTTTTTTAGCCTTCCATCTCCCTAATAGCTAATTCTATTATACTAACAATTTCACATTACCATAATAGTAGTCAGGGCTCATAAGCCATCCCCACAAGGTGACACGAGCCAGTCACTTCAGGTGATGGATTGGTGGAAACAGCAGATTGATGGGAACAACCTGCTCTTGAAGTCAGTGCCCTAGTCATCTCTAAGAACCTCCTCATTTTTACCAATTGCCTTACCTTTGCCTACCAATAATGCCAGCTGCCAAACTTGCTCAACATGAGGCAGCCTGCAGAGAGGGGCAGAGCTGTTGGTCATTGTCATCCCTGTTGTCCAGGAAGTAGGGACAGTAACATTGCTGCAAGCAAAGGGAAACAATAGCAGTTTCATCCAGACTAGATTGGCACTGGGCAGCCAAAACAGAGGCAGAAGGATTTTAATTCAATTCTGTCACTCAGGGATTTGATCAGGGTGAGAAGGGGCTGTGGCATCTACTATGTTACAGCAAATAATAAATACCACTCTGCTAATGATTGAGAGTAAAGATCCGATACATTGATTTTGTTAGCTGCAATGTTTGATATGTAACTAAGGAATTTTTGTCTTCTTTCTGAAGTTTCAGAAATATACATTCTTTTCTCAGGTTGTGCATGCTGCTGAATAGGAAGTTTAGTCCTACACTACAGCATGATATCATCTTCTTATTTCTTAACTTTCTCATACCCCTTCCCTGCAGTTGCGGGCCTACCATGGGGGGGGGCTCTGTTGGGGCGGGAAGAGGGTGGCAGCGAGGCAGCTCACCTCTCAGAAAAGTGAGTGGTTTTGGCCTGCCCGAAATGGAGCCTGGCATGGCATGGGGGTGGAGCTGAGTGACGCATGGGTGCAGAGAAACAGCAGAGGGGGCAGACCTCCTCTGTCTCTGGGTGGCCCATTGGCTGGGTTTGCAACTGGTGGTCCTTTCCTCAGATACTTTTCCCTGCTATTCGCAACCTCTCATTGATGTGAACATTTACCTCTGCTTCTTTCTATTGTATTTGTTCATAGTAACTTCCGGTGGGCGGGTCCTGACACAAGTGCCAATCAAAAGTGAGTTCCCCTTGCTAAATCATTTAGATCCCACTACTGCTGTACTGCCTGACCGAGAAAGGATTTACCCAATAAAAATTATTGACCCTTCCATGGATTCCACCGGAAAAGGCCTCATTCATGTCATGACAGTATTCACTCACTTCAATAGTGGTCCCAAACGCCATCCATTTAGTTAATTCATTTGTACTTCATTATTGTCAGTTGGAGGCAACCTTTAACAGAGTTACTGGCCAATAAAGGGTGCTTATTAATCTGACAACTAATGGCATGGTATGCGAGGGCAGAGGAGCTGGCCACCATGCCTGAAGGGATGCATATGACACCTAGCCAAAATGACAGCCATTATGCTTCACTGCTTGGTTCAGTGGCTTTGCAAAGAAACCACTATCTTCCATCAGAGGTGGAGCTGCTGAAGAAAGAAAGATGAGCGGGTTTTGCCCTGCCTGGTTTTGTTGGGCAGCTCTCTCATGCACACTATTAACTATATTTTTTTCAAAAGCAGCTAATAATGCACAATGTAGATCATATTTCCTGAACATGTAGTGGAACGTTATATTGGTTATGATGCAAAAATTGATTTCACCAGAGGATATGATGGCAAATGTGGGACACAAACTACACATGACTAGAAGAAAACAAGGATACAAAAAAGTAAGAAGAGCTAAGCATCCACACCCATGAGAAGTAAACTTTCCATTTTTATTTAGGGGTTGCTGACAGCTGAGGATATGGAGGTTATAATTTAAATTCAATTCTAGCAAAGTTCTTGTGAGTAAACATCTGCAGCTGTCTTGATGAAGTAAGCAAGCATACATTGTTTTTGTGATCTGTTGTAAGCTTCAGTCTAAGAAAATATCTTGCCTTTGTTCTAAAGATGACGAGCTGCAAGTTTTATGTCAGATGATATTGCCTTCTGGTTTGTTATTTAAAAAGCAGGAATGAAAGACAATGTGATGAACTGTGGATACAAAAAGGATTGATTACTCATCCTGTCAAATGCCAGTTCTTGTCACTCTGAATGAGTTCGCATTTGCCTCCACCTGAAAATTAGGTCATCAGGAATAAGATTATCATTTGTTAGGACAATTTATATGATCCAGGCTGTGGGTGCTCTGTGGGATGCATAGAGATGTATATACTGAATGCAGATGTAAAGTATTAGCCTCAATGTAACAGCAGCCTGAGAGTAAGGGCATAACCTTTTCTTGTCCTCTGATTTTTTTTTAGTGACCTAAGACTCTCAGCACAAACCTACTCACATCTACTCAGAAGCAAGTCCCATTGTGTTCAGTGAGACTCACTCTCAGGAAACTATGTATAGGATTGTAGCCTGAAAGAGGTGGCAAGCATTTTGGACCCATGATTGCCCATTGAACAGCCTGAGGAAAATGCTACATGCCTGCCAGAGGCACCTCATCTTCCTTGTATCCTCAGAAAACTGCAA
>JAJKFI010000003.1:17150483-17168096 GCA_029204185.1 Lerista edwardsae
CACACACACACACACACACACACACACACACACACACACACACACACCTGTCGTCATCCTGTCACCTGCTTGTAAGTTTGGTTTCTGTGTCAGAGAGACATCTTTTCAACAAAGTTGCTACTCTGATTTCATAACCTTTTAGGTGGGTGGGGGGGGTATGAAAAGTGAAATACATGAGTGAACATGGCTGAAAGGGTTTCTTGTCCCTCCCAGAGGTTTGTTTGTGAATCACTATGTTTCACAGCTGATTACAGGTATCTATCTACCTGTAACTAAAAGGCTACAAACAAAGTGTAGTCCCTAACCATACAAGTATGCCAAAGTTTAGTTTTTACGTACGACAGGGATGACAATGACAGAATTCTCCCTAATAATTCTAGAACCTTGAAATGTCAAAATGATCATTGCTGCCTTGGGGCATAAAATAGGGTAACCCTAACTCTGAAAAGGAAAAAACTTCAGAAACAAAGTATCAGGTCTCAACTTTTCACGTTTTTTTTTCTTAGCTCTGCTAAGTCCCAGGGACATGTTCACAAAAACAGCCCTGAGGGGATTAATGTATGACACCTGTTCTTCTATAACAAGGGCCAATATCTATCAGTAATGCTAGCAGTGTGTCTAGCAATTACTTTCAAGAACTAAAGAAAAGTAGCGACTGAAGCTTTACATACTAGATATGAAAGAACCCAAAGGCGCATGAATGTGAAATTACATGAAAGAAAACCAGATGAATACTTAAGATGCCACAGATCTTCAAGTGAAAGAATTGAAAGGGCCTGGGTAGGGTGTATCTGCATTTTTTACAAAGTAAATTGCAAGCTTTTCACTCAGCAAGTTGAGACCATCAACAGGATGGTTTAAGGTTAAAGACAACTTGGGATAACTTTATTGGCCTATTCGAAACCCATATAAACTGCAGCTAAAGCCTGACCTCTAGGCAGCTTTCCCCACATTTTCTCTGCAACTTGCACTCTAGGTCTTTCTCATCACCATTCAACTATGGGAAAGACGAAAGCTCCAAAAGGGATCCAAAGCAGACACAGGGAAAAGAAAGCATATTTGAGGTCTTAGGAGCTTTTCAGAGCCCACGGAACAAGCAGAACCAGATCATGAAGCATTAAAAAAATGGAAAGTACCTATGCAGCCCATTTGCTTTGTAAATATAAATTTGAACAATTTCTTCTGTTGGATCAAGACACTTCAATTAAGCTGTTCCAGTTTTTGTTTTGAATGATGAATATTCAGCCTTATTGTCTTTTGTAACTGTTTAAACAGAGTTCAAGGGACAGATATATAGTAATAAATGCTGCTATTTCCAGTGTTAGCTCTATAAATTAATTTCATACCTGATTCATTAACACTTACAATATTATGAAAGGAGTATCGCAGTAATCCCGTATTGATCAAAATCCCTTATTGATTTATCAAGGTCTATTTGAATTAAGTATTAGTAAACAAATGCAAATTTACCTAAATTTTGTATGCCACTAGAGAAGAAATGTCTGAATGAAAAAATGGAATATACTGTATGCGAAACACTAACAATGATTTTTGCTGCATTTTTATGTACTCAGGATAGTTTTACCAATAAGAATATCAATATGAACAGGCTACCACAATTATCTATGACGTTATACAAACATAGATAACATAGATTTACAGCAGTTAATATGGAAAAGAAAGACATACACAAGGGCACAATCCAAGGCCCACATTGGGCTGATGCATGTGGCCAGCGTTGGCCCAATTCTGTTGTGAAAGTGCCATAAAGCACTTTCACGCCAGCACTTCTGGCGCACGACTGATGCAAACAGTTGTGTTGGCCCTGCAATGCTGCCATGATGCCTGGGTAAGTCAGTCCCGTGTCGACCGCGTTCAGCCAGCGCAGGGCCATTCCTGGGCAGGGGGAGGGTGTTCCAGTGAGTGGGACAGCCCAGGGAGGGGGGAGGAGCCCAGATCTGGCAATTATGCTAGATTCAACTCTCCGTCCCCAGACTGCATGGTCCTGATTCAAGCTACTGTGGTGTGCTGAGACTCATGCCTCCTATTTTGCAGGTGCAGATCCAAGCAGCCCTATTGGGCCATCTGCAATTTACTGTGGGGCAAGGACCCGTGCTAAGTTGCTCCTGTCTCCAACTTGGGTTTTGAGGTAGCCCAGGCTGTCCTACCTGCCTGCTTCATCCCAAGTTAGGATTGGGCTGTAAGTGTCATAAGGCTGATAGGATTTTATTTATTTTAAAGGCTTTATTCCCCTATTTCTTTCCTGTCTTTCCCTACAAAAGGACCAAGGCAGCTAACAACCATGTAAACATTCAAACAGAGTGACATTAAATAAAACATAAAAAGCAACCATAGCAGCAGCAAAATACAAATTAGAAGCCTGAAAAAGTGGGCAGAAACATCCTGAACCCCTGCAACAAGGCCAACAGAGAGGGTTCTGTTCTTAATTCAAAATGGAGTGCCAGGAACTGTGGCACCACTACAAGAAAGGCTCTTCACCTTAATGCTGCCAATTATGCCTCAGATAACGGCAGCTCATGAAGGAAGACCTGCCCAGATTACCTCATGGGATGGGCCATCTCATAAACTGCCAGTGACCTCACTTTCCAAATGTGCACAGCAGGACCAGTGTTGTGTGTGAAACAGTTTGTACATAATAAGATTTGTGCTCGTAATTGTTTTAAAGCTGATCGATTTAGGTATGTTCATAGTTGGCTTGTAACCTGTGATTTTTCTTCTAGAAATCTGTCCAATACCCTTTTAAAGGCATTCAGGTCAGACATCATCACCGCATCCTGTGGCAAGGAGTTCCACAGATTAATTACCCACTGGGTAAAAAAGTATTTTCTTTTATCTGTTCTAACTTTCCGAACACTCATTTTTAGTGGGTGTCCCCTCGTTCTAGTGTTGTGAGAGAGGGAAAAGATCCCTCTATCTATACATCCTTTACATTATTTTGTATGTCCTAATCATGTTCCCTCAGCCTTTTTTCTGTTTATCATTGGTGGACCAATAAAGAATCTGAAAGCATAATATTTGCTGTATCACTGCTGTATCACTGAATTTCCCAAATCTCCTGGAGGCAGAGCTCTCCCTTCCCACCACCCATAGCGAAAAGATGGAGCTGACAGTAGGCCAAAAACATGCATTTCATCATTCACAAAGATCAGCCTTTTTTCCAGTAGACTCTATAAAACATTTAGGTAGACAAGTATTTATATTTATTTAATCAGACTAACTGTGGTGAAAATATGCAAGTATGCAAAACAAATTTTGTAAAGAAAAAGCTTTCATTTTGAAATGTAGTATTGAGCTACATAGAGATAATTTAAGAAAAGGTATTGTAAATATTCAAAGCATTAGAAAAAAGCAAAATAAATAGCAATAATTTGTCATTTGACTGTTGCACAGCAAGGAATTGAAATAAACTTCATGACTACAGTATATTAGTATTTGTTCAGAATGACTATGATCATGCTATGTTGTTTTAAAAGCATTTTAGTTTGAGTCCATGTGATAATTATATTGCTGGTAGTTACTCATTATAGAGTGCACAGCAGGATCACTGTTCTGTGTGAAACTGTTTGTACCTATGCAATATTATTTGTGATTAAATGTTAACATCCAGTAATTTTTATTGACTCCTTTCCTTTTATTTAGCACAGGTTTTAGGGAAATCACCTTTTCAATGCACAGAAATGGCCCCAATTTAAACACAACTTTAACATATTTTTGTAGATTTATAAGACAAGAGATTTATGAGACCGTTGTCTCAGTCATTTAGGGCCCAGTCCTATGTTACCCATTCAGCTGGTGCTGGCTGTCACAAAATTGCAGTAAGGCACTTTTCTGCCAGTGGGGATGATGCAGCACCACTTGGTGCTGGGCCTCAGTGCTGGGAAGACACCGTGCATGACTTCTGGGCAATAAGTATCCAGCCAAGCAGCGAAAGGCTTTTCAGGGCAGAAAAGGAGTGGGAGGAAAGGTGGGCCAGAGGGACGATCAGGCCTGGGAGGGAGGGAGGGACAGCAGCAGAGGCTGCCGCTGAATCCTATGTCCCCTTTCAAACTGTTGCTCTGCTCAACACGGGCCTCCTCAGTTCTGTGCCCAATAAATAGCAGGTGCAGATCCAAGGAGACCCATTGCCACCAACGGAGCTTGTCATGGGGTAAGAGAACCAATGATACCTTTCCACGAGGATCTCGGGAACTGATCCAGCCCTGCAGGACACAGTGGTGGCTATTTTGACACCACTGTACCTACAGCTCTGCTGGACCATAAGATTGCCACGATGTAATCATTATGTGATCCATGATTGGTTAGGATCATGCTGTGAATACAAAAGTAGTACTGGCATTAGCTTTAAAATAGAAAACATGAGTGTATTACAGAGGCCGACCTTTGACAAATTCTAAATAATTCTTCCAACCAACTAATGTGTTTTGGTTACTAGTGATGTGAGTTTCAGATTCCTATTTCTAAAAGGAATGTTACGTTGACAGAAAGTTCTCAAAATGCAGGCAGAATACGCCACACTCATTGTGCATATTAGCCCTGTCCCTGAAGGTATGAACTGATTTTGACAGTAATATTAATCTCTAAACTTAATTATTATCTCTAAACTGAAAGCTCAAATACTCATCTCCAAGATACAGTACGTTCAGCATTGTTGTAGTGTGAAAGTGACCTATGTTCATAAGACCCATCCATGTTATCAGGGACCAAGCTTTGCTAGAATCAAGGAGGAGATAGTAAAATCATTATTATGCTGCCACATGCCAAGATACACAGAGTGTAGCAACAGAACACACAGGAAGCTTAGACTTTCCCTCTTTGTATTAACTCTAGCACTTTCTTGCAGCATTTGTGTAGCAATCTTGCCACCAAACCAGCAGGTTGCCAGAAATACTATAGTGTTGTCTCATGCTGGCTGATTCATATGCATTTGCCCAATTTCTTTCTTCACCACCAACTCAGAATCTTCTATGTTTTGTAACATCAGATTCATGATATCTTTTGTGGCTTCAGCTTTGACACTTCCAGGGGACTTCCTGCTGATGGGAAGGCAGCTTTCCTAGAAAGCAGACCCAGCTATTTATTACTTTTAACTGAGCAGGAGGGAACATAAATCCCTAGGTAGCATTTTATTGGGTGGATGAAAATAATGCTTAGATGGCCACAATCTAGCATAATTTTAAGTTTCCTTCACATAATTTCAGATAAGGGACACTCAACCTGTATATGTCTGAATTGCCCCAAAATGGCCCTGAATTGCTTACTTATGTTGTACATGTACTATTAAGTTTAAACCAATAAAAAATTATAATCCTAATTCAAAGATTTTATAAAGAAAAAAATGATAGTCCCTGCCTTCAGGACGGTTACAATTTAATACCGAGGGCAAACTATATGATGTAGCATAAACTGCACAACATGAGACAGGAGGATGTGGAACAGGGCAAAAACTGCAGTGGGGGCATGGCTCTTTTTAGTACTTCTCCCCGCTATGGTTCCAATACTGATTACAGTCTCCCCACCCACCCGCACTTCCACACATTTCTTAATTATAAAAAAAGCTTCTGTAAAAAAAGGGTCAATTTGCTCCGAGTGGAAGCTTTGATTATAGTTATAGTGTGTGTGTGGGTGGGGTAGGCCATTGGGACTGGAGGAAAGTGACTAGAGAAAAGATGGTAAGGGGTGTTTAAATGCAGTTATAGGTAAGTAAACTAGAAATGAGAATTAAGAAAAGCCCTCTTGGAAAGAGTGGATTTTGAGCCTAGAATTAAAGAAGATCGCTAGTATTATGTTTGTATAATCTTGCATAATACTGCAAGTGTCTTAGAGCCTTGACAGCACTTGTGTCCGGACCTCTTTAGGGGAATCGGAGTGCATTTGTCCATGCTTGGGGCTGATCCTTTTTTTTTTTTTTAGACCTACAGCAGGGTCTGCAGGGCCTGTTGGGCTTCCGTGTGGCGGTGGGGGTTAAGCCTTAGGTCCCCCCCCCCGTGTGGCAGGTAGTGTTCTGGCAGGGTAGCTAGGGTTGGGGCCTGCATACACACTGAGGTAAGCAAGGTCAAGGGGTAAGCCAGGACCGGTCTGACAACACTTGCCCAGGTTGAGATATTGGCTGGCAAGTCCCTTGGCTAGTTTATGTGAAGTCCAACCCAAGGCTTTGCCTGGGTAGGTCTGCGCTGGACAGCTGCCTCAACCCTTTGGGTTGGCTGGGATAGTTGAAGCCAACCCTGGGTTCGGTGATGCCTAGAGCCAGTAAGTCACAGCCATTGGGGTATGGGGGAGGTAATGGCTAGGCCATTTCCCCCCCTATTGAATAGCTGCCAGCACGCTTGGGGTTTGTTCCCTAATGAAGTTTTCCCTGCTGCAGGTTAAGTTTATTGTTGTTTTATTCAATAAACGACAATTGTCCCAAGCCTCTGTGTCTTGACTGCTTATTGGGGGATGCCAACGTAATTAACCTCATAGCTTAATGTAGGTTTTCACCAGCTATTTTACCTATACTCAATTCTTATCTAGGAGGAAAACATCTGTAACATATAATAATAATAATAATAATAATAATAATAATAATAATAATAATAATAATAATAATAATAATACTTGGATTTATATACCGCCTTTCTTAGGTCACCAGATTTCTCTAATGACTATAACTCACGGCGGTTTACATGGGCAGACTTTTTGACATTTCCCATGCATTGACAGGCATTTTTTTTAAATCACAACTAGTTTCTCTTTGATGCCTATTAGTTTCTGCTTCCATTTTTATGACATTTGTGAATTTAGAAAGTAATGCCAGAAAAGTAAATGATTAGCAATTCATCTAACTTCCAGCTGTTTGTCTTTAACTGAAATAACTCATTATAAAGGGACATATTTAGCAATTTCCCTTTGTAAGAGAGGAATAATTTAAGAACTTTTGTGAAAAGTGTTGCCTTGTACTGCATAGTGCTGAGTATTCAATGAATGAAGTTATAGGGGTCCAGTTGCTATTTCCTGGGTTTTTAGAGATATAGAACATTACTGTAAATATGCTTGTTCAGAAATAGATGTGAGTTCAGTGGAACACCACACACCAGTAGGTGTGTTTAGGATTTAATCCCAAGCCACTTAATTTAGCTGTGCTCTGGATTGTTAAAGATTAAAGGATGAGAGGCGTTGCATTGTTAGGCACTGTTCATCTGTTGATCAACTGATGGGAATATGTGTGGAATTGAGGTCATAAAGACAGTCTGATAACCAGCTCCAATTTCCCTTCACATCTAAGAACATAAGAAGAGCCCTGCTGGATCAAGCATCTCACAGCAGCCCACTAGATGCCTCAGGGAGCACACGAGACAAAAAGATGCCTGCATCCTGTTGCCATGCATCCTGCATCCCTTGCACCTGGCATTCTGAAGTAGCTTACTTCTAATGTAAGCAGGTTGCTCCACCCTCCATGGCCTATAGCAAACAATGGATTTTTCCTCTAAAAGGACAAAATGTCTCCCAAACGATCTTCAGCAGCAGTTCCAAATGAAACATATTCAAACCATTGATAAACTGGGAACCAAACAACAAATTACAGCAAGCTCATTAGAAGTGCTTTACTAAATAGGAGCCACAAAGAGTGAACTGGATCAAAGCCATGGTGTGGAGTGGGGGTGTTAACACTTTTCCTCTATCCTGTTGCCAAGCTGGATTCCATCCCCACAACTGTTTGCTATCCCAGGTTGCAACTTCCCATTGGTTCTAATGGGACAGTGGTTCTCAAACACTTTAGCACAGGGACTCACTTTTTAGAATAGCAATCTGTCCAGGACACACTGGAAGTGATACTATGATCTGAAATGCAGTCATTGCGATGCCAGAGCCTGAGAATGCAGCATTGAGTTGGGTTATTTCAGCCATTTTCCAATGGCAAAGTGAATCAGAAAGAGGAAAAAGCTTCTTTACAAAAAAAAAAAAAAAGCCTATTTGCTTGAAACAAGCAAAATAACCACACAGCCCTTCCCCTTTCCAGTGTCTCATCTTCCCATATTTTTAATTATCACTGCTCTAGGTGATACGCGACATACCTGAAATTGGCTCGCAACCCACCTAGTGAGCCACAACCCACAGTTTGAGAAACACTGCAATAGGAGTTTCATCCCAGGGCAAATAGCAACTGTACGTATGGTGAGAGGGCAACAAGTAAAGGTCACTCCCCCACACCACGCTTCTCTTACAGAAGATAATCTTCTCTAGCTCCTATAGTAAAGTGTGTTAGCTCTCATGATATGCTTAATGTAATTACTGTAGGCTGAACCCAGAGGAAGAGAGTCTAACAGCCCTCTGTGATTATATTTTTATAATTAATTGGGGTGGGTTTTTTAATATATTGAATCTATACAAACCACCATTTTAGCTAAAATAAAACATACAAATGTTATGATAGAATACAAAAATAAATGTAGCCATTCAAATGTGCCCCCACTTTATGGAAAAGAGAATATATTATCAGATGCTTACTACTTAGCTTGTGTTTGTGGTTTCATTACCATGATGTGCCGGACAAGGCTTTCATGTGCATCCAACTGCTAGTATGCATAGGCATGATGAGTATGGCAGAATATGGAATAAGATGTGCACATGGATGTGTATCTGTATCCCATCCTATTGAAAATAATGCATTGCAGATAAATGATATCTTTTGGCTGCAACACCTATCATTCACCTACACTGCATTATTTCAAATAGGATTTGCATTCAAAAGTACATCCAAGTACAGTATATATTTCACATATGCATTTCACATTTTTCTCCAAGTTGTCAGCTAGACTTATAACTACCTTAAAGGAAGGTACCTTCCCATTAACCCCATTAACTTGCGAAAAGAGATATTTTCCATCTTCTCTTTGCAAACGCTTTCAAGTAGAGATGTAGACATCACCTAATATGAAAAAGCTTTTTAAAAGATTTGTGAAAACTACTTCCTGCTTTAGTTAATCTCAGCATAAATTGTAAACAGTGCTTCCTCTTATATGAAATGTCTTTATTTAAAAAAAAAAACACCCCACCAACCATTCCATTTTACAAATGGGAAATCAAAGCTCTATTTCAAATCAGTCTAACAGAGAGATAATTAGATTGTCTGTTTTGAACATGACCTACTGTAGCTGAAGAAATAATTTTTTTTGTGTGTGTGACTGTATAACTATTTACAAATATATCAAAAATATAACTTCAGTCTAGTATTATTTCAACTTTAACACAACTACAAACTGTGCACATAATACCTTTGTTGTGAATTGGCTTTATATACATTTCCTTTTCATCTCATTTTAACATACATTTTGTTTTCCTACAGCACAATCTTTGAAGTAGTGGAATGTATATGCACCGTGTACTCCTTTCTTTTGTTTCAAGTGTCAGAATTTTACTGTCTAAAATATACTCTAGAACAGCGGTCACCAACATTGCGACCACTACACGCTGTAAAAACCCCTCCCCATCCCAAGTGACACTTTACTGTTCCCTTGAAGCACCTGTTCCATGTCTAAGTTGATCAGCTGGCAGGGATGCTCTGGGCAGTTGTGTTTATGCACAGTCCTGCTGCAAAGGCTTGCAGGATGCTAGACATAGACGCAACTTCCCTTTGTGTCCCTGCCAGTAAGCGCTACTCACACAGGGAAAAGGTATTTCCAAACCCCAGATCCAGCCGATGGTCCAGGGTTTGGATACCCCTGCTCCAGAACACTATTTCTCAAACTGTGGGTCAGGACCCACTGGGTGAGTCATGAGCCAGTTTCAGATGGGTTGAGTAGCACCTAAGACAGCCGTAATTGAAAATATGGGAAAATGAGATGCTGGAAAGGGAAAGGGTTGTGTGGTTGTTTTGCTTGTGTCACGGTTGTAAGTAAGTTTTTTTTCTTTATGATTCACTTTGCAATTGGAAAACAGCTGAGAAACAACCCAACTTTTTGCTGCATTCTCAGGAAATCAGCAGGCTCTGGCATTGCAATTACAACACTTCTGGCCATGACATCACTTCTGGTGGGTCCCGGTCCAACTGTCATTCTAAAAAATGGTCCTGGTGCGAAAAGGTTTAAGAACCACTGTTATGGGGCAACCATTCACTTATAGGGAGGACTGAAGTTGGTATATCACTCATAAAGAAATACCTGGAATGTGACCTAATTTCTGTTCAACAATGAACTTAATTACAGATCTTTGCTTTGAATCAGATGACTTTGCTTTCATTTCTCCCCAAATTCAGAGAATGATTGACTTTGTCAACTGGACTGATCCTACCAGTCTTGGAATGTCTGGCAGGAAACTATTTGCATCATTTCTTTCTAGGGAAGTGCAATAGGAAGCTTTTTTTTTTCTGGGTGAAAATTGCAGCATTAGTTTCCCGTTGAGCAGTCACTGCAGAGAGGTTTTAGTTGCAATGTGCATTATGAACACAAAAGCATCCTTGTTTTCTCAGATAAAAAGGCTGCTCTCCTCCTCCCAACCTACTGTCACAGTCATGGATGCTTATCATAGAGAGGTGCAGTGTGGCTTCTCATTGGCATTTACCAAGGTTGCTTTCCTAACAATGGTTGTGATTTTTTTTTCTTCTATCATCAACAAGCCTATCTGCTGTCCTTATGCTCACAGCTTGAACTTGGACCCAGTCACTACATACTGATAGTCCTTCATCTGGAATGTGTATTAAGACGTTGTCAGATGAAGAAGTGCTATCAGTATGCCATGGCTGGTCCAAGTTCAAGCTGTGAGCATAAAGAGAACAGACAGGCAGGTTTGTGATAGAAGAAAAAACATGTCACAAATACTGGAGAACAAATAGGCCTGTTCGTGACAGAAGAAAAAAACATTTGTGGGAAGAAAGGAGTTGCAAGGGGTGTGTGCGTGCGCACGCACACCCGTACATGCAAAACTGTCCTCCTATTCTCTGTTGAAAAGACCGGCGACTATACGTAATTATCAGGGTTCTCTCAAGGGCTGTGTAATAACAAAATTGCACTTGAAGAACCACAGTGTGTCTAGACAAAAGACTAATATTTGAGGAGGCTTCACCTACATTGCCTTCTGGTGAAGAGGAATGGGAATCATCAGTGAATAGGTTATGTCAGTGAGCTGTGCCAAATTGTGAGCTGTGCCTCCCTGGGGAGCAACAGAATTCTCACAAAAAACCCCACTGCTCTATTCAATGCGCAGGATTTTAGCCCTAATGGGGAGCCATGGCCAATGGCCCAGTAGGTGAAGGGAGCCACCAGTCAAAAACGTTTTGGAACCACTGGGTTATGTTAATGCTTCTTAAACCAATTATCTGAAATAGTTGAATCATCTAACATAAAAACAGCTTTTTTCTCCCTCAGAACTTATTGCTTAATAGATTTATTGCATACTTTTGGGGGGACATGTTTTAAATAGTGGTTGTGGTTTTTTCTTTCTTTTTTAAAGCAGCATGTTTAGGTACCTTTGGTTTTTAGATTTGTTTGTAGAATTGTTACGTATATCTTAAAGTTATGTAATTAATATAATTGTATCCTGCATATAATATAAAATAACTTTATATTACCAGTAACTCCTCTGGGTTTGTTTGTTTTCCTGACAAGCTTACTTTTAGCATAATTGAATTTGGTAATAGTTTAATATATTAATTGCCGGTCACAAAATTCGTCCAATACAATGAGCAGTAATTGAAAAGGAGCAAATAGAATGTACATATTTAAGTAAAAGTGGATATTAAGGTGGATATTAAGCAAAAGAAAAGGTTTTTCTTCAATGAATATTACTTTCATTGCAACAATATAGCATGCAGCAACAAACTTCAAAGAAAGAATGTCAAATATTTAGCACACATATAGTTTAATTTTATCAATACAAAGAAAAAAATACAAATTTAAGTGAAAAGTTAAAGCTCCGATTTTATACATCAGCAGTTCCCTAACGTACTGTGATCATGACACCCTTCACTCATGGGTCCTTGTCCCAGTGGCACCACTACCTGGCTGTTCTGGGCACTTGTGGGCACTGCA
Organism: Lerista edwardsae; assembly: GCA_029204185.1. Lineage (NCBI taxonomy): Eukaryota > Metazoa > Chordata > Lepidosauria > Squamata > Scincidae > Lerista > Lerista edwardsae. Next base: position 17,162,507 of record JAJKFI010000003.1, read on the forward strand.
TCTTCAATCGTGCACAATCTAGGATGGCAGCACCTGGGATAGCCAGTAAGAGGCTGCTGGGGACATCCCATGGTGAACCTGTGAGTTTGCCACAGGAACTGCTGGTATATACACTTACCTGGAAATATGTCTCAGTATATATGCTAAGATTGTGTTATAAGTTTATTATATACAAATATCAAAGTTATGGTCAAAGGAAGAAAAAGAAAAAACGGACTTCTTACCTGAGAATCTCCTGTTCTGGGGTTAGTAAGGTGGGGCATTCATCACCACATGGGTATGCCCTTCTCTTGGCAGAGGCAGGGCTGGAACTTCGTTGAAGTCTCCTCCTCTTCCTGTGGAAGGGCATCCCCAAGCCCCAGTCCGGTCTGTAAAGCTGGAACCTGGAGACCTTCCACAACAACGTGCCCAACGGGGCAACCAAACTAGATATAACTTGAACATGTCCTCTTACAAAGAGAAAGTCAAGAGACAATTAACAATGACAGTAAACTGGTTGGGATCCCGGGGTGATACAGACACCCTGACTCTAACTAAACCCTTAACAGTAGAACAATCAGTTGACACTGTTCCTAATGCGGTGGGCCGAATGTCTCACCTTCCTATCCCCAGAACAGAAGATTCTCAGGTAAGAAGTCCGTTTTTCTCTGGGGAAGGAAGATGGAGCATTCATCACCACATGGGATGTGTCAAAGCAGTACCTGGTGGGCAGATAGAGGCACAGATGTTGACTAGGACACCACCACCCTCTGGAGCACCCGTCTACCAAAGGAAGCCTGAGAAGAAGCTGCCATGTCAACCCTGTAGTGTTTGGTGAAAGTGGTAGGGGAGGTCCACGTGGCAGCCCTACCAATATCTGCCAATGAATGAACACCCTCAAAAGCTGCGGAGGTAGTCGTCTCCCGGGTGGAGTGAGCCGCGATCCCTGTTGGAGGTGTTTTGCCCATAGTAAAGTACGCTAGCTCAATGGCCTCCCGGAGCCACTTGGCCAGGGTACTCCTTCAGGCCTTCAGACCCTCCTTACGCCCTTGATATCCCACAAATAGAAAGTCCAATTTCCTGAAGGATTTGGTCCGATCTGTGTAGAAACAGAGGGCTCTCCTAATGTCAAGGCAATGCCACTTGCGTTCCTTGGGATGCTGTGGTTGATGACAGAATGAGGACAGAATAATCTCCTGCTCCCTGTGGAATAAGGTGTTAACTTTAGGGTGGAAGGCTGGGTCAGGATGGAGGACAACCGGGTCCTTGTGGAATGTACACAAATTAGGATTAATGGAAAGGGCCCCGATTTCTGACACTCTCCTGGCAGACGTGATGGCCACCAAGAAGAGCGTCTTGATGGTAAGTTCTTTAAGCGGAGCCGTGGCCATGGGTTCAAACGGGGATCCCATCAGACCATTTAACACCACGTGCAGGTCCCAGGTAGGGAATCTATGTATAGGGCCACTCCTGTTAGGAATCTTTTGACGTGAGGATGGGCAGATATATTGGGCCCCAACCCTGCCCAGAGTGATATTGAGGGCTGCCACCTGTCTGCAGAGTGTGTTGGTGCTCAAGCTTGTCCAGACCTGCTTGCAAAAACTCTAGGACCTGGCAAATGGAAAGGTGGGTAGCTGTATACTCTTTTTGAGTGCACCAATGTAGGAACTTATGCCAAGTAAGCCCATATTATCTCTTAGTTGACTCTCTCTTAGAGGCCAGGAGTGTATTGAGAACCTTTTCAGAGTACCCGCAATGAGTTAGTGCTTCCCGCTCAATCTCCATGCTGTTAGCTGGAGGAGATGCGGCTGAGGATGAAGGACAGGACCTTGGCTAAGGAGGTCCGGTCTTTTTGGAAGTGACCAACCCTCGCCAACTGCCATATTAAGAAGAGTGGGAAACCACGGCCTTCTGAGCTAGTGGGGAGCTATCACAATGACTTTTGCCTGTAGGAGGCAGATCTTTCTGAGCAGAAGGGGCAGTTAGCTGGATGGGGGAAAAGCATAGAGCAGCCCCGAAGGCCAGGGACTCTGTAAGGTGTCCTGGCCTTCCACCCCTGGAGTGACGGACTGGGAGAAAAACCGGAGCAGCTGAGTGTTCTCTCTGGAAGCAAAGAAGTCCATTACCGGGACCTCTACTTCCTAGAGATCTCCCGGAACACCGAAGGGTGAAGATGCCACTCTGCGTCGCTTAGTTGTTGCCGGCTTAGCCAGTCTGCTGTGACATTCCTGACCTTCACTAGGTGTTCTGCCTTGATCGATAGAAGGACCTTCTCTGCCCACAGGAACAGGAGAGTGGTCACCTTCATGAGGGATTTTGATCTCGTCCCCCCTTGCCCATTGACATGGGCTTTGGCCATCATATTGTCTGTTTGAACCAAAATGTGAGCTTTGTTGATCAAGGGCTGAAAGTGTAAGAGAGCAAGCTGTATTGCTCTGAGTTCGAGCCAGTTTATGCTGTGGCTCGCCTCTTCTGCTGACCATTGACCCTGGGCCCATTTGTCCCCCAGATGGGCTCCCCAACCCAGCAAGCTGGCATCTGTCGTGAGGACAGCCTGGTGGGGATTTCCAAACTGATTCCCTGTGACAGTCTTCCTGCTGCAACCACCAGCGTAGACTTTCCCTGAGCTCAGGAAAGTGAGAGAGTGAGAGTGAGAGACCTGGAGGCCCTTTTTTCGATTAAGTGTGTGAAAGGAAACTCTGAAGGGGGCAGAGACGGAAGTGTGACCAGGCCACAATGTCCTGGCAGGACACCATCAGACCCTGCAGTCTGTCCAGGGTCATGATGCCCGAGATGCCAGTCCTCAGCACTTGCGTGATGGTCTGGGATAGTGACCACTGTCTGTCCAGGGAGAGGTATACCCAAAAAGCAGTGGTGTCTATCTGGAGCCCCAGGTGAATCAAGGTCTGGTTGGGAACCAAGGAGTTCTTGCTCTTGTTGACCATAAATCTGTGCTCCATGAGATAGTTCAGGGTGTTGTGGGTATCCCTCAGCACCCGTTCCCTTGAAGGAACCTTGATAAGGATGTTGTTGTATGGGAAGCGGGTTATGCCCTGGAGACGAAGATGGGCCACCAGGGCCACCAAGATTTTTGTGAATACCTGTGGGGCTGAAGTTAGGCCAAACGTGGATCACTCTCCTTCCCCTTCCCTGAGAACCCCTGCGCTACCTGAGGGGGCTGACAACAGGGAACGGATAGGGACAAGCGGGAGGGAGCGAGGTAGAAAGGAAAAAGGAGATTGTGAGCTGAGGAGCTCTACGAAGGTGACCTGCTCTGGCTGAGACAGAGCAGGACTGGGGCTTGGGGTGCCCTTCCACAGGAAGAGAAAGAGGAAGTTCTGGCACTGCTCTGCCCAAGGAAGGGCATACCCATGTGGTGACGAATGCCCCACCTTCCTTCCCCAAAGAACATATTATTCCTAGCTTTTGATATAGTCTAATGATATCAGCAGTACTTTATAACTAATTTATTGATTACAGGAGCTTCAAAACAAGGACTCATTAAATATTGAAGTTCCTTTGTTTTTCCTAGGATCAAAATGTACTACGGATTAAAGGTGCAATCCTAACCATCTTTCCAGCACTGTTCTAATGGTGCCAATGGGGCATGTGCTGCATCCTGCAGTGGAGTAGTAGTCAGGGGGGCCTCCTCAAGGTAAGAAGTGTGTGTTTGTTCCTTTACTTCAGAGTTGCATTGCCCTTACTCTATGTAATGCTGGAAATTTGGTTAGGATTGTGCCCCAAGTAGAGTAACAGTGCAATTCTGTGCAAGTCTACTTAGAAGTAAACATTGTTTAATTAACTGAAACTTACTCCCAGGTGAATGCGTATAGGATTGCAGCCGTACAGCCCAAGCCTATGCATGTCTACTCAAAAGTAGGTCCCATTGACCTCAATTGGACTTATTTTTGGTAAGTTTGCATAGAATTGCAACTTTACAGTCCAGTTCTATTGGGCCACAATATCACAAGAACATGTGTTTGCAATTGCAAATGGTGATATGCCATAGAGCGCAGCCTAGCTGCTGCCATGCAATGATAACCACCAAGGAGTCCCGGCACCAATAAGTTGGGGCTCAGAAGAATAGAAACTAAGAGCAAGACAGAGACTGGAGCAGGGAGGGGATGATATTGGTGGCAGCAGCATCTCCCTTTCTTGAGTCACCTACCCTGGTCCAATGTAGCTGGCTCAGATCTAAGTAGACCCAACAGAGCAGTGTTGGCTTGTTCTTTATTTACTTTACTTGTTGGCTTGTTCTTTATTTATAAAGTAAAGCCATTTACTTTATTATTTATTTGCCTGTAAACCGCTTTGTGAACTTTGCGTTGAAAAGTGGTATATAAATACACTGATTGATTGATTGATTGATTGATTGATTGATTGATTGATCCAGGGCAAGGGAACAAATATTCCCTTACCTCAAGGAAGTGTCTGGGACTGAAACTCCAACTGTGGGATGCAGTGCACCCCCAGCAGTTGACATGGCTGCATTGGTTCCGGGGAAGTTAGGTAGGATTTCCCTGTAGTGTTGTTTCTAGCTCCAGAATGAAAAGCACAACAGGCTTGGCTATATAGTTTTGAGTAATACAATACTAATTTGCCTGGGAACTAAGAAGTTGATGCAGAATGCTAGAATAGTAGGACAATGAATGAGGGCAAAATCCTAAAATGAGTTAGGCCAGCATAAGCTAAGTCAGCAAAGTTTGCCGAGCACAAGGGACACCGTAAAGTCTGTTTGGACCACTTTTAGAGTCAGAGGCCAGCACACAGACGTGAGCCATCCTCCCTGACTCCAAGAGTAGTATAAATATGCTTTATGGTGGTCCTTGTGCTGGCTAACTTTGCTGGCTTAGTTTATGTTGGCCTAACTCCAGTTTAGGATTGCGCTCTGAGACAGGTTTTCCCATTCAGGACAGACCAAGATGATCCAACATTCAAAGCAGCATAAGTTCTTCTGCCATACTCTCTTTGAATGTCCACACTCTCCACCAGTATCAGTTAATCTCTCTAGCGCCAGCAGCAGGAGCATCCATCTATCGTCCCATACCTACCACCCCCACCTGCTTCAGTTCAGTGGCCCACTACCATGAGGCATTTCAGATCCTACACTATCGTTTGTAGGGTCTTATGTTGAGGGATCGTGAGATTCAACAGTATAAGGCCATGATAGGACCTTACCATTGTGCCATGGGACAAATCTAAGAAATAGCAGCTTATATTATCAAGGTTTGTGAAGTGTGGTTGTTTTACAAGAACAACAAACATGTAGAGTTATTTGTCATGCTCATTTTCGACCAAGCTGGCCCAGTGCTTCTACCGCTGGCACTGGAGTGCCTTATGGCACTGTTTATATTACCCAGAAACGGTGGTAACAGCACGGGGAATAAGCCTGATGGGATCAAGGCAGTAGTACCCCAACTTAATTTTTAAAAAAAGCCTAGTTGTGTGCTTCTTACACAGAGCAATGTATATTAGGACAATACAACACACACACCCCAAAAAGGTTTTACAAAACAGGAAGTTAATGTATTGCTCACAACTGAGACAGATGTATTGCTCATGCATCTCTCTCTCTCTCTCTCTCTCTCTCTCTCTCTCTCTCTCTCTCTCT
>JAJKFI010000003.1:17168106-17283027 GCA_029204185.1 Lerista edwardsae
CTCTCTCTCTCTCTCTCTCTCTCTCTCTCTCTCTCTCTCTCTCTCTCACGTGCCCATGCACACAGATATACACTTTGCCTAACAGCAAAGTAAAATACTGGTGCAACTACATTCCGTACAGTAACTACAGGAACAATAAATATGCTACTTGATCAATCCCATAGTACATTGATATTTCATCATGTGAAAATATGGCATACCAATAAGAGAAGCACAGTCTAGTGTAAAGCGCATGGAGTTCGTACGACAAATGGGAAGCATACATGTGTGAGTTTAGTGCATAAGCATGCAAACTATGCTAACCTTATTTAATCTCACATATTTATGCTTATTAATTATGTATTAATATATGCTTATTTCATATAGATATTACATATGGTATAATATATATTAATATTATCATTGTTATTATTTTAAGATCTTGAAGAGAACTGCAAGTAATCACAAAATGCTGCAGAGTTTGGTAACACTGCCAAGAGAAAATTAATTTGACCTTTCTCCATGCCTCCTGTGGAAAGTTGTAATCTATATGTGATTTGGTATCAACCCAAATGACAGAAATGAAATAGCCTCCTCTACCCTATACATAAGATATAAATATATTTGTGTCATTTAAATTATGATGAAAACTGACATTGTGACCCCCCAATAGTTCCTTCAAGGGCACACTGCTTAAATGAAACATTTAAAAAATGAAAACGGTATAGAACTGATACGATATATAACTACAGAAATGTATAGAACTAATGTTTGCTGCTTCTTGTCTCCATTTCAACTTCATTTCTCCTTTCCCCCCTTTTTTGGAAGATATATTTCTGATGTATCATATTATTTTTATTGTTAGAATCTCCTTATAGAAACATGAAAGTACCACTCTGCAGATTCTGAAAAAATATAGCCATCTATTTTGTTTCCTTGATTATTTGAGACTTATTTTGTAACAACTTCTTCACATTGTTGTTTTAAGTTTATACTGGGAAAGAAAGAACTAACTGACAACTGTTTCTTCCTTGGAAGCTACTGATAATGTCTACCCTTTTAGAGCAGTGGTTCTCAAATGTTTTAGCACCAGAACCCACTTTTTATAATGACTATTTGTCCAAGATCCACCCACATGAAATCTCCGAAATCATTTCAAGTATGCACATAGAAGTGTTACATCTTCCTGTATTACTGTTAAACACACAAGACCCCCATACAAACAGTGCCATTCAGTTACAAATCAACCCAGTTGAACAATAGATAACTAAAGATGCAGGTATAGAATTGGAGATGTTTGGCTTGGCAGTATATGTGAGAGGGATCTCACTGTGTCAAACAGTGTGCTGCAGCTACAAAGAAGGCCAACAAAATTTTAGCTTGCATTAGCAGAACGGTAGTTTCCACGTTGCAAGAAGTAGTGGTTCTGCTTTATTCTGCATTGGTCAGACCTCACCTGGACTACTGTATCCAAATCCGGACACCTAACTTTAAGAAAGATACAGCCAAACTGGAGTGGATTCAGAGAAGTGACAAGGATGATTAGAGGACTGGAGAATAATCCTATGAGGAAAAGTTGAGGGAACTTGATAAGTTTAGCCTGGAGAAGAGAAGGCTGAGAAGAGATATTAGTGCGCTTCAAATACCTGAAGGGCTGTCATTAGGGAAAATTTGTTTTTAATTGTCTCTGAGAGTAGAACTAGGTCCAATGGATACAGTGGATACAAGAGAAGAGATTCTAGGCCATCAGGAAGAAATTCTTGAAGATAGGGTGGTTCAGCAGTGGAACAAAGGTGGTGGATTCTCCTATCTTCAAACAGAGACCCAACAGGCACCTGCTACATACTTCCTAGGAGGATTTCCTGGTACTGGCGGGGTGTGTGTGGTTTAGATGACCTTGTGGGCCTCTTCCAACTCTATGATTTTCTAAGTTCCATGCTATATTGAAAGACGTGATTAGTGTTGCACAAAAAATTATTAACTGGCAAACTCATGTATCAATTTTTATTTTTGCCAGTCAGTCCTATTTGTGGATGAGTGTTCATTAATTTCTTTATTTTGCTGCAGCAGCTACTGGATTCTAATTATTGTTTTACATTACAGATAAACTATGGCATTCAGACATGGTGACATCTTAAATGTAATGAGTGAAGTAGAAATACTATTTGTAAAATAAGCCACAGGAATGAGACAAAAAACCCTAGTATAGGAAGAAGCTTTTACTGTAGAGGCACTATCTATTATAAATAATAAACAGCTAAGATACTTACAATCGTGTGCATGAATTATCATGTTCCACACAACACTACACAATTCTATACTCACTGAGACCAAGAAAAACAAACAGGCATAATACACCCTCTCTCTCGCATCCCCCCCCCATTCAACATTCGCAACTGGGACCTGCCACAAAACACAGTGTATCCCCAGTCAGTTGCTGGTGGGGGTTCTTTTCAACCCATCTTGTAGATTTTCCTGTTTATTGAAACAACCCTGTAGAGTGCAGCAGGGGAAGTTTTTCAAAGTTCACAATAGCTATGTGCCACGGGGGGGGGGGTCATTTCCATTTATTTTTGTTTTCATTTCATTCATTTACATACTGCTTGATTTATTATATGTTTATTTTAAAAACATTTTACACCACTTTTCCATCATTCAGAGCTGGAGATATGATGGCACTCTTCAAATATCTGAAGGGCTGTCGTAAGGAAGAAGGGACCTGCTTCTGACAGTAGAACTAGGTCCAATGAGTACAAACTGCAAGAGAGGAGATTCCGGTTGGACATCAGGAAGAATTGCTTGATAATAAGGGTGGTTCGACAGTGGAACAGAGGGAGGTGGTGTATTCTCCCCCACTGGAGACCTTCAAGCAAAGGTTTGACAGGCACCTGCTGGAGATGCTCTAGGACAGTGGTATTCAAACTTTTTAGACCGGGACCCACTTTTCAGAATGGCACTGGTGTTGGGACCCACTGGAAATGATGTCATTAACCTGGAAGTGATGTTGTGGCAATAAGTGACATCATCAAGCAGAATGCAATTAAACAAATCAGAGTGTAATATTACTCTATCAAATGTTATGGCCAAAAAACAAAACCGAAAATATAACTGTCATGTAAAAATTGTGGTTTGCTAAAATTGTGATTTGTAAGACTGCTCCTTCTTTGAACAAAGGCTGCAAATTCTGCCCCTCCATCTGATTCCTCCTTGCTTGCTTGCTTGCTTTTGAAAAGGCAAGACAAGTATGGGAAAGAAGATGGAAACCAGGCAGAGCAGTAGGTATGAGATGGTGGACTACAATGCTCACCAACTCTAGTCTCCACTGCTCTCTCTGGTTTTCGTCTTCTGTCCTGGGACCAGTCTCTGCCTTTTCAAAAGTCAGCATGGGAGACAGCCAATAAGGAGGGGAAACCAGAGTGCTCATCCCTTTCATAATGTCATGGAAATCTTTTTGATAGACATTAATACAGGCATGTCCTGGTATCTCCTGCGTTTCCATTCCAGACCCCACTGTGGATACCTGAAACCACAGAGACGGAGGATGCCTTTTTAAAGATAGTGGAACTTCAGTGGTTTTGCTGCAACAAGGTAGAAAAAAAGAGAGACTTGTTTAATGTTCATCTATCTTTTTAATAGGCATCCCCAGTATCCATGGTATCCGTGGATAATCAAAACCGTGGATATTGAATCAGTGGCTACTGGGATACCCCTGTACTCATTAATACCCTTAGAACTAAGAACTGCTCCCTCACTAGAGACCATTTGGCATGGTCTTAAGGTGTTTGAATGAGATAGTGGGCTGGCATTTTTTAATTTGTGGATGATCTTGGGGGGGTTGTTTTTTAACATTTTATACTTAATGTTTTTAGTATTGTTTATGATTTGAATATTGGTTTATTGAACTTGTAAGCTGCCTTACATCCTTCAGTAGGGAAAAAGGCGAGATATATTTTTGTCTTAAATATTTGGATCCCTGCTATTGTGTTGGTATTTTGTTTATCTTCGTCTGCAGCTGCTAAAAAAAACTCACATATGACTTTGAACCAGCTCACTGAACTATTTGAATTCAAATGGATCAGGTGATCTCAAGTGTCCAATACCACAGATGAAAATTGTCTTAATGCCATTTCTGAGCTAAGGAAGTTTTCTTTCCCCATTCCAAAATTCACACCCTTCTCAATAATGTATGGAGTTGCTATGGTGATAGCCACTGTCTTACATCATTTAGAAAGGGATTTTATCCCCATTCATTGACATTGTATTTGGTTGGTGGTTAGTAGCTATCATATCTAGCTGGAACCCTCCATGTTCACTGTGCCTGCTATTTTGTTACAAAAAAAAAAGCAGCAACTTAAAAGCACGTTCTTTAGAAAGGGTGAATTGCTGAACAATATACTGTATTGCTGCAGGTTCCTCCAAATCTCTTGCTAAATGATTGCTAAATCTCTTCCAAATGATTCTTGCTAAAAATTTCTCCCATTATACTGTAGTGATTGACACTTTGATAAATCATAATTGTAGGTTTGTGTATATAAAAGGAGCCATGTTGAGTCATCCTGTCACCATAGTGTAGGTCTATACTAATGACTCACAGTCTTCCTTTTTTAGATCTGTTTTAAAAACTGGGGGGGGGGGGATTTCTGTGCCTAAACATCCTATGGAGTCAGTATTGCATAGGTACTTTATGTGATTTAGATTATTCTGGCCCCATCAGAAGTTTTGATAGGGGTGATAGTTGGTATCCAGATAAAATTATTATCCCCTTCAACACCTATGGGTACTCAAGTCATCATGACTTGACTCAAGTCACAAAAAACACTCTTTAGTTTGTGCATGCTTATTTGCTTTGCATACAAGCAAAGGGTAGGTGGTTCCAGGAGATAGAGCAGCGGGAGGGGGGTTTGAAGGGAGGATAAAAGCTTTTTTTTGCTCAAGGAGTTGACTCATTTCCCAAAATGACTTGAAATTTCCATGAGTTGAGTCTCAATGGCTGTGTGCTATGACTAACTACTCAAGTTGAGGGATTGCTGACTCGTGACTTGAGTTTAGTGGCTTCAGCACACTCCTGCCATTCAATCATAATGATATATAGAGGCAATCACAAATAGGACTACAAAATAATTTTTTTCCCAAGTTCATAACATCTATTTCCTACAGACCTTTTGGCAGTTAGTCCCAGTTATTCCCCCATTCTTATTATCACGAACCATATAGGTTTCTGTATGGTCAAACAATGATATATCACATCTGTTGCCGCTGTTGATGCTGACAGATGGGAACACAAACTGTGGAATTTTAACAGGTTGGTCAACTCATAGAAGAATGTGATTGGGGCGAAAATGAACTAAGACTTGAGGTAATATGGAATACAATTCCATGCTACAAAATAAACATTATTTGCTTTGGGATAAAATTGAAAACTTTTATTCATAATGTTAGGGATTTTTCTAATTTTTTGCTGATACTTGGTTCACTGTTAGGACTAAAGTGAGTCTTCATGGATTTAGATTCTTTTTGATATTTTATTATAAAATAAGCATAGATCCATTTGACCTAGTCTAGTGCCTGTTATAAGAGACTCAGAGAACCACACCCTCTTCAATGGGTTTATCTCCATTCACAAGTGACCTAAGCAAGCACAGATCCACTCCTATTCTGAACAAATTTCCTAACTTACAAACTTCTTTCTAGGCATCTGGGCCTACTTAGGGTGCAATCCTAACCTGGAGTTAAGCCGGCACAGTCAGGCTAGCAAAGTTTGGTTGGTACAAGGGCCACCTTAAAGCGCATTTGGACCATTCTCACAGAGGATGGTGCATGTCTGTGTGCTGGCCTCTCTGACATCAAGAGTGGTTCAATCATACTTTACAGTGTCCCTTGTGCCAGCCAGACTTGGCTGGCCTAACTGTGCCAGCCTAATTCCAGGTTAGGATTGCTCTCTTAATTATTCAGTACCCGGTTATGATAGATGTTTGGAAAGTCCCTTGAAAAGTTTATGTTTGACCTAGAAGTCCTCTGCCAACACCATCTCTCACTAGGCTCATTGTGACCTAGGTACAGGCATGCTCCAGTATCCATTGATTCAGTATCCATGGTTTCAGTTATCCATGGGTAACATGGATACTGGAATACCTATAGGGAAACATTGAACAAATTTTTTTTACCTGTTACAGCAAAACCACTGATGTTCCCCTATCTTTAAAAGGGAGCCCCCAGTATCCACGGTTTCATGTATCTATGGGGGAGTCCGGAATGGAACCCCAGTGGATACCGTGGCATGCCTGTATATCAGAACTATTTATGAGGATAACGGTTGCGTGACTAGCACGCAGCCCAATTTGCCCTGCCCCCTCGGGCACGTGAGAGCAGGGCTTGAATGGGCCAATGAGTGGCCGACATGGGAGGGCGGGGAGCTGTCAAAGCCATTCTCTCCCACCCCTGCCTTCATTCAGGCTCCAGTCGGCGATTCCCTCCCACCCTCAGGCTGAGATAGCTGATCGCTTTGGGGCCGGGTAGGAATTTTTTACCATCAGCTTGATTGGCTGTTAGCCGGTGGTTTTTTCGCCTACCCCAGTCTGAGGCGGGGTTTACAGGGTATAATGTTAGTTAATGGTCACTTTGTGCAGGCAGGTAGTGTGCGGAGGATTAGGCAGGTAGGTTATATAGAGGCAACACAGTTGGGGATCGGCCGGGCCGCTCATAAGTTGCCCTTCCGGCTCGTTGAGTGGTGGGTCATACCCTGATCGGATTCATAATGGCTACCTCTATGGCCGTGGGTCGGGGTGAGCCTGTCTTGGATACATTGCCTCGATCGTAGGGTCAACGAGGATAGACTTCAGCTTGAAGTAACGAGCTGAAGTCTGCAGTCAGATGGTGTTACGCCCATTGATCATCCTGATCACCTGGGGAGGTAGGCGGCTAGAGCCGTTTCCCCATAGTCCCGCACGTTTGGGTCATTCAGCTGCAAGTTCTTTTTGTTAAATGTTGTAATATTAATAAAGTGGCCCTGTTAATCCAAGCACTGGTCTTGCGTGGTTATTTCTCGGGGGTGCAGGGTAATTAACTATCCTTTGGCTCTTAATTCAGTTGGTCTTATTGCAGTGTAGAAGGTTAACTGTTATTGGAGTAACTACAATTACTCCAATAATTGTATATATTACTGAACTGTTTATGTATGTCTTATTTCATGCAGGTTTATCTAATGCAGGTAACTAAATTTCCTTCTCACAAGAATACTTATGTTCATGCTTCCTTTCATCTTAACAGCAGATTTATGTGGATAGGAAAGGACAATTGCAACAGTGGAAAACTGTGAATTGAGGATTTAGGTAAGAATGTTCACAAAGCTGCTATAATGTGATGCATGCTACAAGACACCTCCCCCACTCCAAAGGCCAGGATATTATGGAAACATCTAAAGTTTAAAAAGTCTTCATATACCATATATTTATGAACATACAAATAAAAGGAAGGGGAATTCCTTGCTGAAAGGCTTTATTGACAAATGAATTATAGATTCACCTCAGCAGTGACAGATAACAGTGAGTCATTAATCATCAGTAGCACTAACATGTCATTCCCAAGAGGTGACATTCTTCTGAAAACCTAGATTCTGACAACATAGCTCTCTGTACTTGCATCCAATCTTCAGTTACTTTAAGTCCTGACTGCTGCCTCCAGGGCCGGCTTTAAGCCAATTGGACCACTTGCTCCCAATTGTGCCCTACACCCAGCGGTGTTATGCTGCCGGAACGCTGGGCGGGACATCCGGGTGATCGACAGCCCGCCCGTCGCGTTCTGGAGCATTATGCTGTTTGCGTACCGTACGCAAGCGGCGTAATTGGTTACGCAAACGGCATAATGCTCCGGAACACGACTGGCAGGCTGTCGATCACCCGGATGTCCCGCCCAGCGTTCCGGCAGCATAACACCGCTGCCTACACCTAATGGATCCACAAACTATTTTATTCTAGTCTTGTCAAATACACACAACACCACATTGCAACAAACAGCTCACACCACACTACAGATTTTATAGATAATAGCAACAATTTTAATTTTCTTCTGAGCGCCTAAAAAGTCAGTCAGTAGTCTTTGTTTGAACAGTCGATATTTTGATTTTTTTAAAGCGGGAAATATTTACATATACTTGTAGTATGTGCTTTTTAAAAGGATTATGTGGTTTTCAAACGTAATCTACACATTTTGTTTGTTTCTTGTAGGCTTACATATGTCTGTACTTTTATATTTAAATTATCCATTTGGTCCATTAAATTCACATACATTTTTTAAGTGCACATTTTGATTGCTTTCTACTCTACAACAGAAATAAAAAGTATAATAAAATTTATTTGTACCTCTATGCTTCTATAGATCTTGGCTGTGAACCTGTGGCCCTGAAAAAGTGTTTCCAGTTGGGTCCTGCAACTCCTAAGACTGGCTTTGGATGCCCCTCATTAGACACTACTTTGCAGAATAACACATCCTTCAGAGGCCTACCCATAGGGAAGAACCCTAATGCATAAGCAGAACTTTACACACAACCCACTATCAGCAATATGTGCTTCAGTTTTCACTAAATAGAAACACGGACACTAATCCATTTTGGTAAGAAGCTATACATAATAATTATTTTCATTTATGTCTCAGTTTTCTTCCTCAAGGAGGCATGCACTGGATTTCTAGGTGACTTATCGAGATGAGACCAATTTTTTTTTAACTTCAGCAAGATAGCTGCATCATGTGACTCAATAATGCCCCGTGACTGGGATGGTGTGTCCCAGTACACCGCCTGATGCAATCTTGGATCTGCCACCTCTGCACTGCAAAACTTGCAAACCCTAAACCTTCTCCTTCTTCTTGCACAAACCTGGAAGTGTACAACTTCCGTTTTTTCACAAATTCATGTATTCACAAATTCTGCAGAGCATGTCTCCAGACATACTGGTTCATAGGAAAGAGCAGTGGAGATTATATCTGTCTATACACTATTGCTTTTAAAGAAGAAACAGCCATATTAGAAAGATACTTTTGTCTCACTCCTCTAATGTTTACAAGCAAATTTCAACTGAATGAATTTGCACAAATGATGTTCAAGAGAATTTCCTGTCTTAATTTCCAGGCAGATAGGAATATTGTTTCTGAGACTGCTCCCAAAAGCCAGATTATGGTAAAACAAAGGTATTGGTACTTCAGCTGTGCCCTGAGTTTATTATATTTCAAACCTGTCATTACATCCTTTGTTCTATTTGTGTTTCCTTCATGTAACTCCCTTTTGAATGGCTTGGTTCCTTCCATCTGAGCATTCCTTACAAACTTGTATGTACTTCAACTTCCTATTTTGCTGCTTTGAGATAAGTCTGAATTGCCTGAATGGTGTCGTCATTGTCTTAGATTAGAAAATCCCCAAGCGATAAAAAGTAATGTATTTTATCAGAGCAACTTCCATTTGTGTAAAGGTATGCAAGTCCTCAAGTTAAACAGAGAACTCTTCATCAGACAATGCAGCCTCCTGGAGCCCGAGGCATACCTGGATAATGTACTGTCAGGTGTCCAAGCACATGAGACAAAGTGGCAAGAATGACAGTTCAAAATGAAGGGGAGAAGTAAAGGAAATTAATGTAGATTGTCACAGAAGCTGACTGCTCCTTTTCACTGCTCATATCCTGCTTTGCAGCTCTCAAATCTGTCAGGAATGAAGCTACAGTGATTTAGGATTGGGCAACCACTCTCCAATTCATTCTGGCTTAATGCAGGCACATAGAAACAGAAAACAAAAACAGCAGGGAACCATATAGCACTTGCCAGCCAAGACTATGATAAAAGGAGAAAAATTAATTAATTTGAAGCATTTGAGACAGGATTAGGGTCTAGAGTAAAAACGTCTGAGTTGATCTTCTCAAACCAGTAAATAGCAACCATTTAAAAAACAAAGAATAGTTTGTTAGTATTAAAATGATATTCCAGTTGTGCAACCTGTACATTTTCAAGAGGTTCTGGGGCTTTTCAGAAAATTTGTGCCTGCATTATGAAGTTTTTCATGCAACTGCATTGGTAGTTTTCTTGGGACCTTTTACCCTGTGGTCTGCTCATAAGGAATGGAGAATTTTTGCTTGGTCAGGCCCTTGGCCATGGTGATGTTTCTCTTGACAGGGTGTAAAACCTGATTCAACTTCAGTTGTGATGGTCCAGATTGTAGTAGAATGGATGATGCTACACAGTGGTTCTAACAGTACATATGGTAATATGTTTGTCCTGTGTTGGTGATACGTGCATTCTTGGCTTAAGCATGCAGATAAGATTGGATTGTTTTTTCCAGCATTGTCTTGTCACTAACATTACCAGTTTAGAGCCATGGTATGTAGAAAATTGGTTTGAAAAGGAGTTCTTTAGCAGGATTTGCCTATCAGGGCACAATCCTAACCTGGTGTTGCACCAGCGCAGAGCTCTTAGACCAGTGCTGTCGCAAACATGCCATAAAGTGCTTCTGCGCTGTGGCCTCGGTTGCTGGGCTAGTGCAAGCAGCAGCGCTGGCACACATACGCCGCTGCACCCATAACCTGCGCCAGCCATGTGCCAGCTTAGTCCATCCGATGCAGGGCCATGCCAAGGGCATGCTGAAAGCAGATGGCGGGCATAACAGGATGACACCATGGGCAGAGAGGGGGTGGAGGTTGGGGAAGTGGGGGAGAAAGAGCTTGGAATGAAGCTGTTAAATTCATGCTGTTAACGTTAGGGTGAGTGTTGGGCATCTCTCCCTTTCTAACAGTTCTCCAGTCCAAGTTTACCATTTCTGACGCTGCTATGGGCTTTAAGGGTTTTGTTGCACCCTCCATATGGTAAGTAGTAGGAAAATGTCACAGTGACTTAAATAAGAACATCAATTATGATGCAATTAACAATAAATAAAAATAATCCTTTAGATTTTTTTTTTCCTGATCCTATGGGCAAAAACAACAGGTCATTACTATTCCATCAATTTTTATGCAGAGGTTTCCCTTGAAACCAATAAACACATCTACTTAAAATCAATAATGTACTTTGTATCAATAATATTCTCACAGCAGGTATTTCACTGTAAATAATTGTGATCTCTCCCCCCCTCCATTGGGTCAATACTACTTCTCATCTGAATAAATATTTGAGTTGAATATTACATTAATATTGGCTGTAAACTAAAAATATTAAGATCCCTTTTACAACAAAATTCACATTGTCCCCAACTCACATACAAGTGGAATATCACATTTAGAACCATATTAGCATTTCCCAACATACATATAAACAATTCTATTTGATAACCTAATCAAGGGAAAACAACTACTAAGAATGCCACAATGCAGATAAGACATTTACTCAATGCATTAAAAAAAATTGCATAAAGAGGACAACCTTTTTCCTCCCATTAGTTAATGATCTTAAAACTGAACCATTAAAGTTCCAAATAATATCTTTTTTTGCTGGGTTATGACAAGATAGACCATACCAAGGTAGTCATAGTAGCTTTTAAAAATTCATTCAAATAATAATGTAGTCACAAATATGAAATAGTATCTTTTTTAAACAAGTTATTGCAAACACAAACACTTACTGTTATTTTCTTGCGGCAGAATCGGTACTCACAATGCCAGCTTGAAGTTATTGCCTGTTAAAAGTCACAAAAAACATGAATACATTAATTTAAAATACAATAAACTCTGAATTGCCACAGCTAATAAGAATATTTTCATCCCCATAAATAAGAAATATAACCACCATAATATCCCCATTTTAGTTTCATTTCATGAATTAAGAACAACAAAAGCAGGGCAACTGAAAATTATGTCTTAATACCAAGGGTGTCTTAGCAAGAACTAAAATGCCACTTAGGGAATTTGGACAAATTCAGGTTAATGCAAAAATACCCCCCCCAAAAAAAAGGGGGGGAGCAGGAATAAAAGTTTAACTCTTTCTATAATTCCAAAAAAGCAACAATACTCCATTTTTGAATGTTGCTTACGGCACAATCCTAAACCTGGCTTGAGCAGGCACAGCCGTCCATGTGCTGACTCAGAGTGTCACAAGTATGTTGGAAGGCACGTCTGTGCTGACTTGTGAGCCATTTGGGCCAGTGTAAAGGCCTGCACTGGCCTGGTAGTATACCCCATTCCATCCCATCTCCAGCCAGCTCAGGTAAGGGTGCATCTGGTAGCATGGGGGTGGGATAAGGTATCAGAAGGGCATTTGGAGCTGAGGAAGAAGGGAGGGAGGGAAGGTGGAATAGAGCGAATTAGGCTTGGGAGGGAGTGTGATTGATGGAACAGCCTCTACTTATCCTAATCCTCCTCCTAGCCAAGCCGGTGTTACATCAGGCTTCCCAGAATTGTGCCAGCAATATAGCTGGTGTGGCACTGAGAAGCCCTGTAGGGGCAAGCTGGGCCTTTACTTGGGTAAGGAGAAAGATATCGCCTTACTCTGATGAGACCTCCAACGTCCTTCTGAGTTGCAGTGGATGCCGCGTGGGTCATGCAGCCCTGCTCAATCAGTGCAGTTTAAGATTGGGCTGCCCATGTAAAGTCTATTAACTCCTACCTTATTTGAACATACCTTAGAACCAATTGGTATATAACTGCATAAAACAACATTCATTTTAAAATGCTTAAGGTAGAAACACTGAAAAGTGTTGTACACTTAAAATCAACCCAATACATTTTCTTGAACAGGGAATCTGATAATGCAAATAAAATCCTTAAGGTTCACATCTACCCTCAGATGATGCTTTACCATCTGTGCTAGAACTGGTCCTCTGGTATCATCAAATCAGTTCTGAGCAATGCATCCGAAATCACCAACACATCATCATCATAATCAACAACCACTATCCTGGTGTTAATTATCACTAGAGTAATGCTAAACCTCTTCCCTTCACAATTTCCTTTTCTATTAGCTTAGCTTGTTGCAGCTAGAACTGCCAAAATGTATCAATACCAGGAAATCTACAACATTCATATTGGTAATGGACTCTGGCAGATTACCATGACATTCTGAAACCTTTTGCAATAAAAAGGAGGTGCAGGGAAATCCTGCTGGAGAAATCCTGATTTGGGACAATCTGATGGGGAATGCAACAGATTAGGTTCCCCTCTCTATTTTTATTGCCGATAAATTCCCAAGGACATTTGCAAATAAGCAAATAAATAAATAGTACTGATTTACAGCCCATGCATGTGGTGCAGCATTCTCAGAATGGTCTAAAATAAATATATGATAATATAATTTGAATCAGTCATGAAGATACAGGCTGTATTTTACTTTGACGTTTCATATGCACACACACACACACACACACACACAGAGAGAGAGAGAGAGAGAGAGGGAGGGAGGGAGGGAGGGAGGGAGGGAGGGAGAGTACAGATTTTATATTAATCTGTAAGCCACCATTCTTAGTAAATTAGGCATTTATAAGTACCACTACAGAGAGCCTATATTATTTCTGTAAAATAACAGTAAACAATGTTGTTTCAACTGTCATCCCATTAAAGCCAAGGTCTTACCAACACAAGAAAATACATTTTATCTGATGTATGTATGTATGTATGTATGTATGTATGTATGTATGTATGTATGTATGTATGTATGTATGTATGTATGTATTCACTTTGAATTTTGCTTTATACAGATATTCAGGATCTGCACCTGCAGATCCTAAACTATGCTGGAACAGCACAGGACAGTGGGCCTGCACCGTATCCAGCGCAGCTTGGGCACAGCCTTGAGCCTCCTTGGGGCAAGGGCACATTTGTACCCTTGCCCCGGGGTAGCTGCCAGCTGTGCCTATGGACTATTTGGATATGCGCCGACTATATAGAAGGTGCGGATCAGAGTTCCCTGCTGCACAGCCCGAATTGGGGGCTGCACGGGCTGGGGACAGGGGCTTGGATACAGGGACAGGGGCTTGGATAACTTACCAGGGGTGGTGGTAAATTATTATTTGGAATGCGCTAATATTTTAAATGTTTTGACTGCATCACCCCAACTTCAATATTGCATGATACATTGCTATTTCTCAGATCAGAGGCTGGAATAGAAAGAGTAAAAAGAGGTACAATCACACCAACTCCAAACTTCCAAAAGTACACTGAGTAATGGCACATTCAGTTCCAATCTGGGACAGCAGAAAAACCCTTGAAACAACCTATTGATAAATCATAAGTGTCATTTGCCACAATTCTGTGAATATCTGAAGCAGCCCTTATTTTAAAAAGCAACAGTACAAAATGAGAGGACTTTTTTACATCTGCTGTAAAAAAGGATAAGCAAATATAACAGAATAAATAATATAAGGATATAGTAAATAAAAAAGGATATAGCAAATATAATATATACTCAGGATAAGCAAATATAACAACATATACAATCTATTTTATTCATAATGATATATTTATAGAACAGACATCATTTTCAAAATTTCATTATACTTTTCAACAACCTCGCCTAACCAAAAGAAGTTGGCGTCACAGGCAAACATTTGTATGTTGAAATACCAAGATAGTTTGAAGCCAAGAGATATATATTAATGTAAAAATAGATATCAATCAATCAATCAATCAATCAACAGGTACTTCTGCATCTGCAAATAGACGTTCTTACAATGGAGATAATTTCAACATTTCAAGATAACATTTATGCACCAGATTTACAGTCATATTTTGAGAGGATAGAAGGAAAAAAATTAAGCATTGACAACTGTCAAAAAGAATCTAGAAACTAATAGATCTTCTGAACAACCTACGTTCAGAGTGATCTATCAACACAAACCATGTTAGAAAGATTTTTGGAACTGAAAAACAATATTTTTCAGAAATCAGTACTTCCGTTTTATGCAATACAGACAATGAATTATGAACTCACAAAATGACAGATTAAGAGTCTAGCTTTCGGACATACTGACTTCTCCAATAAAATGAAATATTTATCAACTTCTGTTCTGCTGACACCAATGACATAAGGATGATGTGTGTATTCACACAAATTATAGCTATGATGACACTACAGGCTGTGTGGATCTATCTCCTTTCACATTTCATTGACTTGTAAATTTCTGCATCTAGGATCATTTTTTACCAAGTCAGCTTTGATTTGAGAATAAAGGTGTGCTATCTATTCAGAAAAAGAAAAATAGCTACTGTTAGCCAGGGAAAAAGGTCAGAAATAAAGGCAATTAAATCTATCTCACTAATTCGTATCTGGTGCATTGATGACAGTTTGAGATTAGAGATTATAGAAATTTTATTTTTGTTTGCACTATAGCATCTCTTGCTTGTATTTTGTATAGTTTAATTTCACATCTCTTAAAAATAGTGTACAAGCGGGCTTCGTTATCTGCAGGGGTTCTGTTCCTGGAACCCCCATGCATACCAAAATCTGCGGATAATTAAATCCATGGATTTAGGGGCCCCAAATCCTCCCAATGTGCCTGGAGCTGAGCTCCAGTCGTGGCTGGAGGGTGCCGCTCATGGCCTCAGAATACAGCCTGGACAAGTTTAAAGGTAACCTCCAGTTTCTGGAGAGTGGATAGCCACATGTGCAGCCCCTGCAGGCCTCAGAACACCCTCCAGAAACAACTAGACCTCAGCTCTGGTTGTCTGGGGGGTCTTTAAGGGGATCCTTCCACGAGTTCACTATCTGTGAATTCTGAAATCCACTGATACGGCAGGCCCACCTGTACCTGCTTTTCTCCTTTCCTCTAACCTATAGTTTTCTTTTTATTCATATCCAGGGGTACTGGACATGAATTAATTTCCAGGGGTAAGTTGTCGCCTTCAGTCACAAAGTGCTATGCATTTGATTATGGAAAAGGGTTGTACCTCAGGTAGAAAGGGTGTATTTTGCATGTAGTACAGTAGATCCAGGCTTAATTTGAACAACTGCAGATACGTTTAGAAAAAATTCATATCTGAAACTTGGGAAGCCACTAAGGAGTCTGTAGAGTTGACAAATAAAGGTGAGCAAGATGGGCCAATGGTCTGTCTCAGGGGAAGGTAGCTTCCTATGTTCACTGAGAGGCAATGTTAACTACTACAGCTGCTACTACAGCCCTTTCCTACCAGTAGAATGGTTGAGGGAACTGGTTGAAGAAAGAACACAGGCTACACAGGGTGCAATCCTAACCAACTTTCCAGCTCTGACATAGCGGTGCCAATGGGGCACATGCATCCTGCAGTTGGGAGCAGTCATGAAGGATTCCTCAAGCTAAGGGAATGTTTGTTCCCTTACAGCTGCATTGCCCTTACCCTGGTGCTGGAAAGTTGGTTAGGATTGCGCCTGTAGTGGCTGAAGCCTCTCTGGGTTCCTCTGATTACTAAAAAGTAATGACATCATTCTTGGATCAAGAATCCGAATGTGTTACCATTAAGCTCACCATAACTTATCAATAACAATACACAACCCATGATAAAGACGGCAAGTTTTGTAGTCACCAAAGAGCAGCAACCTTGGACAAACAATAGATCTTCCATTCTGGAGATCAGGCCCAGTAGTATATTCATTAGTTCTTGAGTAATGCAGATTGGGAATCCTGCAAAGCCCATACGTGTTGCTGCTATTTAAGCCAACCAAGATGTTACAGAATTGTTGCTTATTATTGATCATGCAGCACATAGCAAAAAATGAAGCACAGTTAGACAAACAAATGCTGTTTAACATTATATTTAAATTTAGACTGAGGTTGATTGTATTCTATTTGCAAATGTTATCAGGGATGGCCTTTGGTGACAATAGACCTTAATTCCACTTTATAGCTTAAATAAGAACAGGTTCATGAGCTGTACTGTTCTGGTATGGCTCTAATCGACATCTGAAGGTTCAGTAGCATTGCTATCTGACTATGCTCATTATATTATTATTAATTATTATTATTATTATTATTATTATTATTATTATTATTATTATTTTAAAATACCATATTCACTTCAAAGAGTGGGGCTGTTGCTGTACTAATCAGCTGTGGCTCCATCAGAAAACCAAAGAAGCATCTATCAACGTTTGCAAGTCATTTTACAGGTTGGAGCTGCCATTCCTACAATCACAGCCAATGCTGACTGAATGAGAAAAGGCATTACTGAGCTACTAATACTTCACGATTCAGAATTTTTAAAATATACATTCGCATTCTATGTTTAACAAGAGTGGCTATTCTGGGTTGCTTCTTTTCTTGCTATCTCAGGAAAATGAGATTTTGAAATACAGATAATAAGGAATGTTACGTAATAAGAAATAATTGTCAGTAAGACACTATGAACCTATGGATTTATTTAGCTTCAGTGACAAGAATTTGCAATTGTTAAGAACTTGTAACTAACAATATAGCCCAGTCCTAACTTACTTTCCAGTGCTGATGCAGCCATACCAACGGGGTGTACACTGCAACATGTGCTGGTGGGGACAGTCACAAAGGCCTGCCCAAGGTAAGGAAATGTTTGTTCCCTTAATGTGAGACTGTATTGTGGCTTCATCAGTGCTATGAAGTTGGTTAGGATTGGGCTGTTTATTATTAACTTAGTAAGATTAAGGGCCCGATCCTATCCAACTTTCTAGAACTGATGCAACTGTACCAATGGGGCATGCATTGCATGCTGTAGTGTGGGGTTAATCACAGGGGCTTCCTCAAGGTAAGAGAACATTTGCTCCCTTATCTCAGGGCTGCATTGCAGCTGCATCCGTGCTTAAAAATTGGATAGGGTTTGGCCCTAACTCAAAAGTATACATGATTTTAAACACACACACACACACACACACACACACACAGAGAGAGAGAGAGAGAGAGAGAGAGAGAGAGAGAGAGAGAGAGAGAGAAGAGACATCCAGTAAGTATGGGTGGCACATTTTTATTGTCTATTAAAGGTAAAGGTTTCCCCATGACCGAATGGTCTAGTCGTGACCGACTGTAGGGGGTGGTATTCATCTCCATTTCCAAGCCTGTAGAGCTGGCGTTTTGTCCGAGGACAAGCTTCCGTGGTCAGGTGGCCGGCATGACTATACGCCGTAGCACACGGAATGCCGTTACCTTCCCACCGAAGTGGTCCCTATTTATCTACTTGCATTTAGGTGCTTTCGAACTGCTAGGTTGGCAGGATTATTGTCTATTATCATGTAGTTATTATGATGCAGCATAAAGGAGTTGGAAGAGGCTCTGCCTCCCTTATAAAATAGATTGCTTTTTAACTCTGCTTGCATAATATACACAAACTATAATTTGAATTCAGCCCAGTGGATCTTGCAGAAAAGCAGTGTCAACTTTATGACACTCACACAAATAAGAGTTCTAGTATTATCTGATACCTGGAAATGACAGCTGACTCCTACTAACACCTTATTAGTCCCCTGCTGTGTCATAACACTACCTCACTGGTTCCTGGAACAATCAATCTCATTTGTCAGTTTTAAGTTAAAGCAACTCACTTTTTGTTATATAAGGCAGTTGTGTTTTCCTTTTCTGATTATTTGGCTTTATCTTTTGATATAATACAGATAGTTCAATGTGGTTTGTTTCAGTGAATTCGGCATTTCGCGCTGAATTTATAATGTGGTGGTATTAGAAAATACCAAGATTTTCACAATTTTAGCCAGTAGTGGTGTCATGTACCCCCACCAAAAGTGTCACCCAGTATGATCCGCACTCCTTAGCGATGCCACTGCTTATTAATGATAGATGCTGGCCCATATATCTACATCAGGATTGTCAGAATATATACATGTTCACTCTTGATTAATATATAATTCATACACCATTTTTTGTTACAATGTTTTACAAAACATCCAATTTCTGAATATTGAGTTAATTCTCACTCTATAAGTGACTTTTCTCAGTAGTTGACCTTCAGAGAAGCAAACCACATGAGAAAAATCTCTGTGTACCACGGGGTTTCATACAGAGGGCTGAATAACACTCGTGGTGCCTGCTGAGGACCAGAAGTGATGTCATTAAGCAGATGGAAGCCAGAAATAAACACTTTTTGCTCACTTAGGAACTCATTAGCTGCAAATGACAGAAAATACTCATATCTTGATTTGTTTTCAAGATATGGGAGAGCCCAATTATCATACATTGCCCAGCAGTGACACCCCAGCAAAGCAAAGCAGCTGAGAGAAGCTGGTGGTGATCCTGGGAGAACCTAAGAGCCAGAGTTTCCAGGGGGCACATCAGCCCCCCCCCCCAGGCCTTATGTTTTATACCCCTGCTATACAGACTACAGGAAAGGAGAAGTGTGTGCAGAAACCATCTCCATTTAACATAGATAATGGGGATGATAGTTCACTTCTGAGTATATATCCATCTGGATCATGGTGCTCATTTTGGCTCCACTGAACTAGCTGAGCATATCTTTTAATGCCAATAGGGGTACACATCCTTAATTCAGCACTACTAATAGTTACAAATTAGAAATTACTGACATCTTAAGGTAGAACAGGGTCTTGTGTTTGAAAATATTTAAGACTAGGTTTACATCTGGATGTTGCTGATCGCAGAAGCAGACTTGATCATAAAACGCAGGCAGGTCTTGGTTTAAAAAGGACACATATTGTCCTGAAAGTTCCACTTAAAAAAAGAACTCCCAATATGGGCTAACAGTTCTAGGAGGCATCAATTCCAGTACCTTCTTTATGTTGTTGCAGCATGCTCAATCTTTTTTCCACTTATCGTTCTGGCAGTTGGTAATGAAGGAGGAAGGTCAGATCTACTGCAATTCTATTTTTGCTGATCTTTAGCACTTTCAAGGTGACAAATTCACTGTCTGTAGAAAAGTGGTGTCTGGTTGTTAGTTTAGCTTAGTTTTTTTTTTAACATCCTCAAGATTTGTGCAGCCAAACATTCACACTTAAGTGGAAAATTAAATGACGCTTGTCTGGTATTGTAAAAGTATATACATTTAATGTAACACTGAGTTACAAAAGACCACACTGTACTTTTTGGACCTGTTCTGTTGTATGTATTGTCTTTCAAAAATGCATTTTCATTAAAGGGAAGGCTGAAAACATACAATCCACTGAACTATTCTGACACATCATTTCAGAAATGTCTCCATCTAAATATATTTGTGGTTTAGGAAGATTTATATATAGTCCAATGTTCTACCAAGGACCTTGAGATTCCAGTGTTAGAATCCCATCCTGCTATGAAATGATTAATATAAATTCACCTTAAGTTTAATGAATACAGTAGAATATATAAAGCTTGCCTTATACAAGCATATAGAGCACACAAATTGTGTTTCTGTTTCAGTTCAGATGGAAATAATGTACTTTTTATTTTCTAAAATATTTTATTTTCTAAACTTATAAAAGAAAATAAATCCAATACTAACATATGAAAAACTGCAAAATAGGGTGAACACACAATAGGTACCACTGGTCTCAACTAATACAGCCAAATTAAGTAAGAATAATGGTGACGCGCTGTAGCACGTCGCCGAGCTTGCCCCTCCCTCCTGTGAGCGTGTGAGATCGGGGCTTTCCTCTTGGCTGGGGGGCGTTTGGCTGGGGGGGGCGGGGCGAGTGCAGCTTTGCGCATGCGCTCGCCTCTGCCTAGCAGTTGAGGCCCCAGCCGGTGAAACCCGCCCGTTCCCCCCCTTCTATCCAGTCTGGCACTGCGTTGGTTGCTGAGGGCCGGGTAAGAATTTTTTGCCAACCATCTGATTGGCCGTGGTGATTGGTTTTTTCGCCTACCCCAGACTGGAGCTGGGGTGAGGGGGTTTAAATAGGTTGGTCACTTTGGTTAGCCAGGAAAAATGCGGGCCGGGTAGGTAAGGTCTTGTTGGTGTTCACCTGAGGTGGCACAGGTGAGGGCTGGCTAGGCTGCTCATTTGTTGCATAAATGGCTTGGTGAATGGCTAGGCCTGAGTCCCTGCCTGGACATGCAAAGGCTGCCTGAAAGGCAAGGCCTGGGTGAGCCGGTGCGGTCACACTGCCTCACCTCTTGGGGCGGCAATGATGGCCTGGCTTGGTCTATGACCATGCTCAGGCCAGAGCCAGGTGGTACGCCCGTTGTTCATCCAGACCGCAGGGGGAGGTAGGCAGCTAGGGCCGCTTCCCCCAACCAGTGGCCCGCACTTCTGTTATTGCCCTGCTGCTATGTTTGTATTTAAATGTTTAATAAAGTGGCCCAGTAGCATCCAAAGCTTGGTCTCACGTGCTTATTTCGGGATGGGAGGTAATTGCAATTGGTGACAATTATATAAATGTAACACTACACACATAGTCTGGATAAATGGATGATTAAAGAGCATTTGAGGAGAACCAAAAGCCTATCTACACATTCAGAAAAAAAGCCAAAAAGTATCATTTTCCTGGAATAATTTCATAGTATAATACAAGTATTGGAATTACATGTTTATATTTTATTTATGACAAAACATTCCTGCACATTAAAAAAAAATGTGCTTCCCCACGTGAGGGGAAGGTGTAACTAGAAGCCTTAATATATTTGATTTCTAGAAGAAGCTGTTGACTTGGCAGAGCATTTAGTCACTGTAGAACAAGCACAAGCAGAGTCCTGCTGTATCACATAACAGTGGTGGTCCTACCGTTATTGTGGGGGAGTCAAATGCCACCCGGGCCTTCCCGGTGGAGCAGGGAGGTGGTGCAGAGGTGGATCAACTCTCCCAGAGATAAGTAGCGCAAGTGGGCTCAGCCCGCCCACCCACTTACCCCTGCATCCATATGGCTCTAATATGAGTGTTGCTGGGTGGCACTTCGTTGGCAACACAGGGGGTGGGGAAGTGGTGCTAAGGGCTGTTATCTGTGGACCTAGCCCCAGAGCAGAGAATCAACCAGGTCCACAACTGTCACACAAAGTCATCTAGTTCAGCATCCTGGCTCCAACAGCAGCCAACAAGTTGCACTATCTCTAGATTCAGTGGAATATGCCTCTGAATACCAGTTTCAGGGGAACAATAGGAGGCCAGCAATACACTTCCCTCTGCTGTTTGGTGGTTTATCAAGATAGTTGATGGACAACTCTGAGAAGCAGGATGATGGACTAGTCTACAGATATACAGAACCCCTTTACAAACTAGACGTGCACAGGGAGGGTTCTACTTTGAAACTAATTAAGCTTAAGTTTCAGGGTCCCTAATCCCAAAGGGACCCAAGAAGTGACTTTTAGAATATATTACTTAAAAGTTTTGGGTCTACTGTATGAGAAGCGATTTTTGTTTTTTTGTTTTGGTGGAACAACCCCATGGAAGAAGATAACAGTGATTTTCCAGATCTTGTTGCTGGTTGCAAAGCCCTCTCCCCATAACTGTTCAAGCTTGAGGACACCCAAAATGTAGGTACACCACTGGCCTTGCACGACTCTTTTGGGAATCTTGCACATCACAAGATCACCTTCCAGTGGCATAAAGCAATTTCACTGAATGCAACTTTGTGACACAGGAAACATGAGCAATAAAGCAA
The DNA here is from genome assembly GCA_029204185.1 of Lerista edwardsae. Classification (NCBI taxonomy): domain Eukaryota; kingdom Metazoa; phylum Chordata; class Lepidosauria; order Squamata; family Scincidae; genus Lerista; species Lerista edwardsae. The sequence goes on from JAJKFI010000003.1 coordinate 17,190,520, forward strand.
TTTGGTGATAGAAAGAAGATCTTATCAATGAAAAGAAGTAAGCTAACACAGAGACCAAATGTGTATTTCTTTTCTATATCATGAAATTGGGCTTGAAAGCCCTTGGCACATAGTCATACGCAGTTATCATAAGTAGAACACAAGGCAATCTAGGATTCTCCATTATTTATGTCACGAGGGTTATTTAAAGTTATGAAGTATATCTTAAAGCAGTGTTTCTAACCAGTGGTACTTCAGGTGGTGGCTAGTGATATGCATGGGACTCCTGGATCCCTGCCACCAAGCAGTGAGAGCAGCAACACAACATAACAAACAGTGGTTGGAGGCTTGGCTCAAGGAGCAGAGCTCCAAAACATGTTTTTCCACACTCAGAATAGCTCTCCTACCCAGAATAGCTCTCTGGGCCTCTTACTGGTGTTTGTCACGTTGTATCTGGCTACTCAACCTGGAAGTTACTGGTGATGATGTCATCACCACTTCCAATAGGTGGATCCTGCAAAGTGGTACAGCAAGGACAAACATTGAGAAACACTGTAATAAAAGAATCATATGGTTGTACAGTAGTAGTTTATTAACTGCTTTAGAGCGCAATCCAAAGGTAGAGATGGGCCCTTGTGCCAACCCAGAAGTGTTGTAAATGCGCCTTTGTGATTACTTAGGAGCAGGGTAGGCCAGTGCACAGAGATGTGCTGGCCTCCCTGCACCACAACCCATACCTGTAGCACCAAGGTAAGGTCAGCGTGGGGACTGGGGAAGGAGGGGAAAGGTAGGGGAAGGTGGTGGAGGATGGGCCCATGGGTAGACTGGCTCAAGGGTGGATGGAGCCAGGATTTGGCACTTAGGCCAGTATCCTAACATTCTCGGCCCAGCTGGCCCTACATGGGCTGCTCAGAGTTGTGCCAGCCCTATTGGGACTGCTGGGGTGTTACTTGGGATACGGGGAATAAATTCCCCTTACTCCAAGTTGCACCACCAGAAGTCCCACCCCACGCTGCATGTAGGAGAGGCCAGCTGGCCCTATTCCAGCACAGGATTAGGATTGGGTTGTTAATTATATTTGTTCAAGAGATGCATAATTTGTAAACACAAAATTTGCAACTCAGAGAATTGAAACATGCAATTCCCTTAAAAAAAACAAAACCTGTTGCAATCCAAGCACATATTCACATTTTGTATGATAAAGGTTGAACTCACTGAATTATTTTGTCCTTGAATAGCACATTTTCAATGCTTACTAAATAAGTCATTAAATGAGTAATGGAACTGCATCTTTAATCAGAATATCAACTTGCTCTTCTACATGTTTTCACTATACTTTTGCCTTAAATGCCCTGCCTAAACAGACAGTGATGTGTCTCAGTGCAAAACTAGAACTCAGACATGCAAAGCTCCTGAGTAAAAATTCTGTCTACCCTGCTCATAAGGTGAGAGGCTAATTCTTTTCAACACGCACATGAAAATCACTGCCTACTGTGCAATACAGTACTCATTTTCATAATGCTAACATCCGTAACAACTCCCCAGCACTACCTGGCATATTTATCCACGGAAGATTATTTTTGCTGTTGCTCTTTATCATTTTTATAGAAGATTTCAGAGTAAAATGTGGTTTAGCCCATCCATCTCATGATGTAGGTCAGTGCTCTTCAACGTTTGGGTTGTGGGGCAGTTGTGGGGTCGTGGCAGGTTCTAACAGGAACCAAAAATGGCACCGGCACCACCAATCCTGCCCCGGTTGCCTTTGATGCTACTTCTGGAGTAGAGGCCCAGGTGAGAGTTGTCACTAGTGATTTGTTTGAGCTCGGCCGGACTGCCAGTGCTACCACCAAGGTAGATTCGGAGCTAGAGGAATCAGCTGAGCTATATGGTTCAATAGTCTAGCTCAATGATAAGAAAGCTTCTAATGTAATGATCCGAGAAATGAACTTGACAATTAACTTTTTCTTGTGACTAAGGTTGTCTGATAGTGACTAGATGGGAAAAGAATAGGTAAGGCTATTGTTAAAAATGACATCAGCTCTTTATTGTCCATTTTACTGCTCTGATTTTTCATACCTCAAAGTAACTTCCAACTTAGGTGCCACCTAAAAGGTCTGCAGTAATAGTTTCATTGATTAGACAACAAAAACACTGTAAAGTGAATGAGTTGTTCTCCAAGGTTCCTAAGGCATGTGGTAAAATCTGCAGTTCATATCCCTAAGGCTTCTTAGATACAGCGTAGGAGGAACTATTTCATATTGCTTAATTTAGAAACATTAACAGAACACATGCAATGGGCTTTAATAATTACAACAGTCTTACATAATTCCCTCAAGCAAACATGTGCTTTACACAGTATACAAATTGCTATCCTGTAAAATGCGTAATTACATTTGTTGCAAAGCAATTCATCAGAAAAGGTAACTATCTTGTTTTACTCTTGAGAACATTCCACAATTAATTCCACTATACTGACAACAGCGAAGTTTGTCATAAGTTCCAAAGCTAAACAATGGATATTGAATCCTGTCAGCAATATTTGCACGTTGTCAACAGATACCAAGAATAAGGAATTGCTGAGTGTGAAAGACAGATGAGAAGCAATAAGGGAATGAAATTAAGAAATAGAACATTTTGCTATAATACAAACGAGAAACCCCAAAGCAATGAGACAGACGTGTAATGCACTGCCCAGGCACACAGAGCAGTGATGTCATAACATCACGCAATATAATTATGTCACTTCCTAGTTTTCCCCATAGGAGAGAGCACTAGCTGCAGTGAAAGCTACTCTTGAAGGAAAGGAGGGCACAAAGCTGCCAGGGCCTTCTCCATAATTAGAGTGGAGCCTGACAGGAATTTGTGTGCCCCCCTTGGTATAGTGCCTGGGGCAGGTGCCCTCAGGCTCCATCCTAGTTATGCCTCTGCAATGAGGTATATTATATGAGAAACTGTTTCACATCAAGATCTAGAAAACAAAAAGTTCAAAATAAACCTGTGTTCCATGGGCATTTTTCAACAGTGTATAAAATAGTTTTCCATCTCTATGGGTTTTATGGGCTATTTGCATACTTATTCTTATGGTGCTTATTTTTGAATTTCTGAATTATAATTTCTGCTAGTCCTGTGATGTTCCTCTTCTTTTGTAATCATTTATTCACAGGCTAAAGTTACTATGTGTATCACTATGACTTATTGGAATCTATACAGTTGACTGCATAGCCGCTTTGCTTCCTTTTCCTCTAATTTTTATTTATCTCAGTAAATAATACTGCAGTTTTCACAATCACAAATTTTCCTTCTTAGGGCCTGATCAAAATCAACTTTTTAGCACTGATGTAGCCACAATGCAGCCCCTACCTAGGTAAGGGAACTAACATTCCTTTACCTTGAGGTCACCTGTAGTCACCCCGCTACAGGATGCTATGGCATGGTTTTGGCATGGTTGCATCAGCACTGGAAAATTGACCCTAAATCTCTTGAATACAAACTTTAGGGTGCAGCATGAGCCAACAATCAAGGATTCCGAGAACACATGTCTCAGGATGCACTCTCAGAGTGCAATCCTAAACTGGAGTTAGGCCAGCATAAACTAAGCCAGCAAAGTTTGACTGGCACAAGGACCACTGTAAAGTGCATTTAGACCACTCTCGGAGTCAGGGAGGATGGTGCAGGTCTGTGTGCTGGCCTCTCTGACTCCGAGAGTAGTCCAAACATACTTTACGGTGTCCCTTGTGCTGGCCAAACTTTGCTGGCTTAGTTTATGCAAGCTTATGCTGAGCTTAGCTTATGCTGAGTTTAGCTAACTCAGTTTAAGATTGCGCCCTCACATAGCACTGAGCAGCAAAGTAACAAATGTCATAGCATTATTTCATAGCATTCTTTTGCCACCTGAACAAGTAAAATGCATGGACCAAGTTATCCATCAGAAAATATAATTGTCAAAAAAGAGATGTGAAATAAGCATATTTACTAATATTTACTTTCCACCTCTTAGATCACAATCCTAAGCACTCTATAGGGTGGTACAAGTCCCTTGTACAGGTTTGCACCAACTCAGGAGTTGGCTTGGCCAGTGCAAGAATGTGAGCCAACCTGCGAAGGTCAAACTCAGTCTCCACATTACACCAGGAACCTAAGTTTATGCCGTCCAAGGGTGGCCAGTGTGTGGGGGGGTTTGGGGAGGGCAGAATGAGAGCAAATCAGGGCGGGCCCATGGGCAGACCAACCTGGGGATGGGGGTGGGACCAGCCTTTTTAACAATCCTATATTACTAAATACTACTTTACTAGGAACAGCTTCCTTCCATCCTAAATAAAATAACACCTGTTTGGTGAAGGGAATTATAGAAACTTGACAGCAGAGGTTAGAAGCAATTGTTGAGCCACATTTCTCCAAAGAAACAACTTTGCTGGGTTTGCCCTTGTCTGTGTATAGATATAAAATGCATATTTCTATTGCTGAAGCCTTATGCTACTGAGAGGGAGCTTGTGTCAACTTCTACATGTTTAAATTACTTTCTCAACATGTATCCTTGCGATCATGTTTTCATCTGAAACAATTTGAAAATGTCTGTCATTCATTAGCCATCATAAACAGATGTTCCTAGGGTTGCATTTAGTTCCGAGGAAGAAAGGGGGGGGAACAAAAATGTATGTACATTTGTATAAGGATTTCACAGGACAGTTGCTGCCCTTGTTTGTCTGCTGCTAATTAGCTCTTACTATCAACTCTCAGCCATTTCCTCTCCACCCTCACCTACCCACTCTCACACTATAAATTAAGGCAGCAAAAAAAATGCCCCATTTGTGAGCTACTAAGAATGTGGCAACTTTCCCCTTCCTTTCATTGTCTCTCCAATTGTGCAATATGTCACCATTGCAATAATAAAAGGAAGCCAGCTTTCACACAAGGCCATACCCTGCAGTTCCTACTGCTGTAAAATTCCATTTGAACTCCACAGGAGTTTTGTCTTACTAAGCACAACAGGATTAGTCCCTGATTTATAAAGCACTAGATGCCACATCATCTAGGCACTATTTCTAAAAAATTAATAGCAGATTATATAAAACTATCCACAATGAATAATGTTAAACAGATATACTGCGAACACCAGTGATATACGAGTAACCCTGCGGCGGGAGGCAGCAGAAACATTTGATTTTTTTCCTTTTGTGATTAACCTCAGTAGGGAATTTCTCTCTCTCTCTCTCTCTCTCTCTCTCTCTCTCTCTCTCTCTCTGTGCATTACTATTTCATGGACACCTCCAAAGTTAACAAGACGGCTGTAGCACAGTGATCTCCATAGGTTTGTTCTTAAAAGCACACAGTAAAACCTAATTTAACCACAGCTTCAAAATATCATACAATAAAACTAATTTAATTACACTTACCAATGGCCACCAGCCTCATTAAAATGTTAATGAGGCATCTAATTATTAAATTGCTTAATGATTGCTAATAAGAGTAAATGACAAAATAAAACTTAACTACAAATTAAAAATGCCCTCGGCTGCAGTTTCATTGTTAACTCCCCACCCCTTTTTCTTGCTATCATTTAAGGCAACAAGGTAAACTACTGCTTTGATGGCCAGGGAACTCACTATGTAAAAAAAGCTGAGCACTGACATAACATTTTAGGGGGGGGGGGAAGTGGCACAGCACTGGTTTTTCATGCTGAATGCCCCAGTTTGGATCCCTGAAAATCCACCTAGGGCTGAGAAAGATGCCCTGGAGGACTTTTGTCTGTCTATGAATGCAATATGGAGCTGGGGGGCCAGTGGACTGCTTCATGTATTTCTACTACTGCAGAACCCTTCAAGATGCTGATAGTGTTGGACATTGCATGGAACAGGAATGTCACACATCCTGGGTGAGGGCCCCTCCTCATAGCACCTCTTTCACATACAACAGGGGACAAGTCAGTGAGTCAAAATCTGCTTCCAGCCATGCATCTCACATGCCACACCAAAATGTAGGACAACACCTACAAAAATGGGTACAATAATTATTGACGCTTCAAACCTCTCAAATAAAATGCACCCTTCTTATGCTGGCAACTCTAGTGTGCCATGCATGACATTACTAAATACAGGTGGGGCCTTTTTATCCGTGAGGGTTCCGATTCCGGAAAATATAAAAAAAATCCACAGGTAATTAAACGCGTGGATCCCCCCCCCAGGTCTATCTGAACTCCACCAAGGCTGCATGCATTTGCACATAGCTTTGGCAGGGCTTAGAATGGGAGATTCCACTCCACCCTCCAAACACCAGCGCAGCTGTATTCTGCTGCTGTCAGAAGGGGTTTCTGAGGCCCTGCAAGGGTGTGTCAGTTCTCCCACAGCCTTGTTAGGCCTCAAAGTGGCCTTTTTGCCCCCCCCCCCCAAAAAAAGTCACTTCCTGGTTTCCAGGCAGAACGGGAAGTGAAGTTTTTAATGCCTTCTAAGCACAGCTCCGGTCGCCTTCAGAGGCTTTAAGTTGAGCTAAATTTGGCTCAACATGGGTCTGAGTGACCTGCGTTGAGTCAAATTCACAGATTTGCACTGAGTCAAATTCAATGCCTATTGAAGGAGAAGGCAGACAAATTCTAAAGTATGGTGACAATGGTTTGAAAATACATTTTCTGTCCTGAAAACATAGGAATGTACCAACTGCAGTTCAAACCACTTCTGCTACACTTTAGAATGCATGCCTGCTGCCTGTCTTTACCATATGTTAACCAAGCTTGGCCAATGTAAGCAGATTAATCATGCACATTTTAAAGTCTGCATGGTAAAAATAAAATGTAGATCAATGAAAAAAAAGTACCTCAAATGTCAGCATGCGTTTTATGGCTGGAAGGGAATATAAGCACAAAGGAGTATAAAGGATGCCCTGTGAATTAAAACGTTCTTCAGTACAAAAATAACAGTTCAGAGAAACAAAGGCATTATGGATAGTGATGCCAGATCAAAGTCCCCAAAATATGGGAAACTGCAGAGGCCTGATATTGCTACTCTGTTTTTGTTACTAAGAGGTCTTCTTCCAGAATGGTTTCTTTGAAGAATGTATATAAAGTACTAAGCGAAAATTCCACTACAAAAACAGGTTAAGGAACATTATTTTTTTCATTTTCAAATTACAATGCAGGGTTAAATTCAAAATTTGATCTCTTTCAAAAACTCTATGAAATATTAAACACTATTGTTTTCTATTTTCTTTTTCTGCTTAGAAATTTTTTTATAAACAGTTATTTTATTCAAATTTAAGTCTTAGTGTTCTGACACATCTGGTAACAACAACGAAGTGTCTAAACCATATTAACACTATGAGTTAACATATCATCCATCCTTCTGTTTATGGGATAGAAATGAAAGCACCCATCTTCCATTCAAAGTACTGAATTCTTCCCGTCTGAACTGTCTCTCCTGACTAAGGAGTTAAATCAGACAGAGCATAACAGAGAAGATGTTGTATACCTCATCAACAAATTAAAGATAAAAAATTTCCCCAGGCCCAGATGGCATTCACCCAAGAGTTATTAAAGACTGAAGAATGAAGTTGCCGATCTCTTAACAATAGTTTGCAACTTGTCTCTTAAAACCGCCATAGTTCCAGAGGATTGGAAGATAGCAAATGCCACGCCAACTTTTTAAAAAGGAAGGAGAGGGGATGCAGGTTACTACAGCCCGGTCAGCCTAACATCTGTTCTGGGTAAGATGGTAGAAAGCCTCATCAAAAGATAAAATCCTGAATCATATAGAAGAACAAGCATTTCTGAAGGAAAGTCAGCATGACTTCCGTAAGGGTACGTCTTGCCTTACAAACCTTTTAGAATTCTTTGAAAAGGTCAATAGGCATGTGGATGCGGGCAAACGTGGAAATTATATGTCTGAATTTTCAGAAGGCATTTGACATGATCCCTCACCAAAGGCTGCTGATAAAATGTCATAGTTCGGGAATAAGAGGGCAGGTCCTTTTATGGATTCAGAATTGGTTGAGGACCAGAAAACAGAGAGCGGGGCTCAATGGACAATTTTCACAATGGAGAGAGGTGAAAAGTGGAGTGCCCCAAGGATCTGTCCTGGGACTGGTGCTTTTCAACTTACTCATAAATGACCTGGAGAGAGACATAAGCAGTGAGATAGCCAAGTTTGCAGTTGACACCAAACTTTTCCACTAAAGGTAGTGAAAACCAGAAGGGATTATGAAGAGCTCTAGAAGGATCTCTACAAACTAGGGGAGTGGGCAACAAAATGGCAGGTGCGTTTCAATGTAGGCAAGTGAAATGTGATGCACTTTGGGGCAAAAAATCAAAATTTAACATATCAATCTATCAACCAACCAACCAACCAACAGGTACTTATATACCACTTTTCAACACGAAGTTCATATAGGCTACGAACATATAGGCTAATGGGTTCTGAGCTGTCTGTGACAGCTCAGGAGAGAGATCTTGGGGTGCTAGTGGACAACTCAATGAAACTGTTGACCCAGTTTGTGGCAGTGGTGAAGAAGGCCAATCCATCTTTGCCTCTCAGAATGAGTTTCAGAGATGCAGCCTTTGAATCATTTATTCAAATCAATAAATTTGGTAAAGGTGTAAGTTTTGTAAAGGTGAAATGAAAGGTTATATCCTCAAACACCACTAGTAGGAATAAATAAAGATGGGATAAAGATGCCTCTGTTATTTGGCCTCTGGTGCTTGCAAATGCTTAAGCTTATTGCTAGTGGGGGGCACTCTTGCAATTTCATGCTCTGGCTGGCCATGCTTTCTTCTCTGGTCTCCCAACAGCTACCTCCTGCCAGGAAGATGCTTTGCAACTAGCCAGCACATCACTCAGGCAGGCAAGCAAGCAAGCTTCCTCCAGATCTTAAAGCCTGCCATCTATAAAGACAGTTAAGATGCCATTTTAATATAGGGACTTGAGTACTCTTTTTTGATATCAGTGGGGAGTCCCACAACCAAACTTGAGGGTCGTGATGTGATTTTTTTAAGAACACTTGCAAGATAAGATTGCAGATAGCAAATGTGAGGCAAGGTAAAGAGAACCTTATTCCATTTCTCCTACCGCTAAGGGAGAGTAGCAGGCCAAGTCAGCACCAACTGTGTCTTATCTGGGTTACGATAAAATAGTTTGTTGAAATGTGGCATTACATAGATTCTTTACAGGTTGACTTGACTCTATTTCTTCCTAATATGGGGATAAAAGCTTCACAGTGTCAAGGGCTGTATGCCAAGCAAGTACCAAATTACAAAGTAAAACACTTCTAATAAGACTTTCTAACTCTCAGGAAGGTGGAGCATAGTTATGTCACGTTAAGAACCTTTTAGCAACAGATTTTTAACAGCAGCAGAATACAACAGTTTCCTCTGAAGGTGTTGTTTTCAATTGAAGGGTTTACCATGAATAAATTGTCAGTGCTTTTTAAAGAGACAGTTGGGCTTTCATTGCTAAAGTTTAAGAAGGAGGGGAAAAAACCTCTTCGATTCCATGAAATTTTCCATGTTAAAACAGTACTGTTTAATTGAAACCAGGGTCTTACAATACTTCTGCTCAAGATAATGCTATTAGAACAATGCATGTCCAGTTCTAGCCAGAATTAAAAAAAAAATGGCCTTTATTTCTGTCTGTTTTAGAATGACGGTGGCAAACCTAAATTTATGAATTCAGCTTTAAACATTATTGAATTGACACACAGGATTATGTTAACTGATATCTTATTAACCTATCAGTAGAAACTTGGTTGTTTCATGAGGAAGTAATTTGAGAGAGTTCTTTGGGACAGCTGTGAATCCATCTTACCTCTTCCCCACTTCTACTTAGCAGAATAAAGTGCTTCTCATGTAGCACAGTTAGAGCACGATCGTGAGTGCAACTCCCTGGAGCTGACCCAGGAGTGTTACCAACGGAAGGGAAGATTGGGGCAGGGAGAAGGCAGGGAATGGGGGGGGGCGATGGGTGGACTGGCCTGGGAAGTGGGATGGGACTGGCCTGGGCAACATGTGCCAGATCTAAATATAGGTACAGCCCAGTTGGCCTCACCCAGGCTGCTCGGACTTGTGCCAAGTAGCTCTAATGGATAGCCGCTGCATGACATAGAGTAAGGTGAAAATTCCCTTTACTCTGAGTAGTGCTACAGTTACCTCCAACCCTGAGCTGGATACAACACAGGCCAGCTGGCCAGTCTGTTCCAGCACAGCTTAGGACCAGGCTGCCAGGCCCTAAACCATCCTTTTTAAAAATCTTTTAAGCTATGAAGTGAGACCTTCTTTTATCTCTAGGCTAACCAGAAGCAATAGGGCTACTAGCTCTAACTGAAGCGTGTGAACAGGACCATGGCCCATCTTGTGAAGCATGATTCCATAAACAAAACAATAGTGTTTTTTTCTAAAATAAAAAAAAAATTAGATCCCACCTTTCCCATGCCAAAGCAAATACCCAACACAACCTATGAAATCACACAATACAATATATAGCAACAAGAAGTCATTTAAAGCAAAAAAAAAAATACCACCACCTTCACACACAGTACAGTAGAACAATGGGTATCTGTGTTAGTATTTGGTCCAGAATGAAGCAGCCAAGCCACAGTGCTATTACCAAGGTGCAGAGGGCAAACGTGAATCCATCACCCAAATGCCAGATGAAACAGACATACTTTGAGCCATTACCGAAATGCCATGAGGGAGGGAGTGGTTACACAGGGCTAAGCAAAAGTCCTGCCTGTTCTATTCCCCATTTGCATGCTGAGGTCATTTCAGTGATTTTCAGGATAAATAAAAGTAGGAAACTTACTACCCACTCCCTGAAGCTTTTTGCTCCAATAGGGAGTATAATAGACAGAGTCAGAACACATTTTGTGCAACCCTACATGTGCAGAACAGTGTTAATACAGCAATTCTTCCTGTCCTCATTCAGTAGCCTGCTAGGTATTCAAAAATGGCAGCCACTAGATGCTGGGATTCATGGAAGGGCAAAACGAAAACTGCAGAAGTGATTAAATATTAAAATTTATTTCCCTACCCATTTGCCTCCAATTTCAAGCTGGAAAGATTTCACACAGAAAATTTGGCTTGGCTCATACATTTATATCATGTGTTCTTTCAAGGAGCAAATGGCAGCATACTCTTTCACCCCCTTGAGCATCCCAACGATGGGGAGAAAGGCGTGGTATACGTATTTTTAAATAAATAAGGTAATGCAATTAGTGGCTGGGCTTATGTTTTGTAACAAGATGCCCTGCAACTAAATTATGTGTGACACAAACTATTTCCCTCCATCATGGTCAAGAAGGATAGCTTGTACAAATATACTACCAGTATACCAAGATCTGGGTAATTCAATGAGGTTCCTACAAAATTAAATCATTTAGCTATTAAACCTAATAATATCATCTAATGAAAAGAAGGGTAATACTTCCAAGATATATTTCCCAGTATTATTGTTTTCACATATGAGCAGACTGAAATTGTTTAAAGAAGATTAAAAAAATACTTTAAATTATAAATATTATGTGATTCTCACAAAGATTCTTATTTAATATAAATATGAGCCAAGGGGAAATAAGATGTACCATGATATTCTAATATCAAATATGCAATTTGCAACAGCATTTTCCTTTATTAAGATTGCCAATTATAATTTCACATAAAATCTAATTGGGGTCATTACCCTCTAGGCAAGTTATTTCTAAATTCTTTCTTGAATTACAATATGTTTTTTTAAAAACTTTATATCCATGAATCTTTTCCAACTATATTATCATCTATTTATAGGATAAGAAAAGTAACTAATAATTTGAGTGTATCACTTTGCTATTAAAATGCACTTATTTAAATACATGTATGAATATTGTGATAACCATAGTTTGCTTAATTTGGATGAGCAACCTATACTTAATGTGAACCTGAAAAATAGAATTGCATCAATGTGCAGGGAAAGAAGAGGAAGGAGCCAGTATGTGGATTTATCGTATGGTCTGCATTGCTAAGTCAAGCCAATGTTAATGTACATTTCTGCACATTCTGAGTTGCAGGTGATGGATATGTTTTATGGTGCAATCAGGTTGGCATAAACTAAGCCAGCAAAGTTTGGCTAACACAAGGACCACATAAAGTATGTCTGGATCACTCTCGGAGTCAGAGAGACAGCACACAGACGTGAGCCATCCTCCTTGACTCCGAGAGTAGTCCAAACACGCTTTACGGTGGCCCTTGTGCTGGCCAAACTTTGCTGGCTTAGTTTATGCCAGCCTAACTCCAGTTTAGGATTGCGCTCTTAGTTGTGGGGAAATTGTGGAGAAATTGCCATTATTCTATTTACCTGGTATAAGAGAACAAAGAGTCCAATGTAAACATACTCAGTACCATTTGGGTACTGGAAGTGCTGTTTCAAAGATGGGGGATTTTGAATAGGGATCAGATGGCCTTTAGCTGAATATTTATCTCAGGTAGTTTGTGTCACAAGAAATAATGTTGTGTTCACATCTGAACATGGAAACAGCAGCATTTCAAGTAATAGACTGATATATTTTTGTCGTTTGGCAGTACACTCCTCTTCCCATACAAGTCTGAGCAGCTCACCCAACTGGCACTTGGTTGTCTTACTCTGCATTTGATCAGCAAAGTGCTATATTCTTGGCTTTTGATAAAACTATGAGGACACACATTTTGAATCCAAAGCCATTCACTCATTTGATCCGTTAGCCCTGTACAATAACCTCATCTTTTCCTACTCTCAGCCATGTTTTTATCCAAATTCTAAACCCCCAGTATTTATTATTGCTGATGACACTGCTTGACTTCCCAATGACAGCTTCACCAGTGATGATAAAAAAGATCAGTGTGTGCAAAGTAGGTTTAATACCCAGTGAATCCATATCACATAGATTCTTTTAAAAAGAGAAGAGATACATTTTCTTTAATAACATGCTTCATGCTCATCTTGGGGTCCTATAGTTTTTGTCGCCAAGAATAACAAAGTGCAGCTGCTGAGAACAGTTAAGACTAAGAAGTTCAAGGGAGAGATATAAGTGTGCTCTATTAGCTGCATGTGTTCACTTTTATATTTCTGCAATCAGCAGTATGGCTGTCAGAACAATAATCTACAATGAGTGAAATAAAATTAATCCTAAATGATTTCCAATTTTGCAGTAAATTAGATGCAGGCATGATACTAAAAGTACACTTGGAAAGAAAATTAAAGGAGTCTGTGCCAAGAAGATTTACCTGCATGCTATTTCTCTCTGCTGATATAATTTCAGTAATTCAACTTGTAGGTAAAAGAAAAAATAATATACAAACACAGGTGGGTTAGCAAACTTAATTTTTATTATTTTTATTATTGTGAAGAATCAAAGTACCAAAAATAAAGAACCATTAGAAGCTTTGGAGTTTTTCAAGCTGAATTTAGGCTGATCTGATCGAAGACTAAACCGTTCCCGCTCTGTTATATGGGGGAAAGTATCGGCATGCTTGTTTCCCACCCCCACTGTCATTACACTGCCCCACTGCCCTCTAATTATGTGGAACCAAATCATTGGAACCATTGCATTTGCACAAATCAAAACTATTTGATGTTTTTAGAAGCAATTAGTACGAATTACTCCATGTGATCAGAAGGCAGCAGGATGGTTCCTCAGGTTGAGGTAATCCTTTCTGAATTCAGAACAAAGGAGTCCAAAATCAGGTACAAGCCATTCACTTTAAAGGAGGAACTATCTGTAATGACTGACAGATGAACGACAAAACCACTGGAATATACAAAGGGAAGCCTGGTAAATTACCCTCTTAGTAAGTCTGTTTGAGGGACTACTGGCATTGTACCTAGGCAAGGTACATTAATAGACCCTAATTTTACACCTCATTTTTTTCCACAGAGAGAACCCCAGTCCTCCTTTCAAGAACCAAGAACATTGATTATCACCAATTGCCATGCCAATATAGCGGTTCACTTAATGAATGGTCTACCATCTTGTAAGAGAAATCATATGGTGTAATATTTTCTTCCAAATACCTTTTGCCTTGTACTGACCTTCAGCAACCAAGTTGTGTGTGTGTGTAGGTGGGATCAACAGAAGGGAGAGTTAAAACAATCAAATACCAACCAATTAACTTCAAAATAATCTGACCGGAGCTTCATGATGCTAGGTGGTGCCAGAGAACATAATCAGACCCACCTCTAGGTCATTGTAAGGCGGACTTCTTAGTCTCCCACCTTGCCTTATCCTGCAGAGTATGATTCTCTGTATCCATCTAGATTTTTTTTAGGTGCCTTTATTAGGGTTGCCCCCTCCATGGCCCACAAGGTCTGTTTATAACACTTTCTGAAACAGAATCTGCCTAGGCCAGTTCTGTACACACAGCGGAATGAGGTGAGAGTTGATCTTTACAGAATGCAGGTGGTGATTATATTTTTGATTGCTCCTCTATGCACAATTCTCCCAAAGTAGAAAAGGAATACAACCCAAGGAATACAAGAAAGGAATACAGTCACTACCTCTGGTGCTAGTTTTTCTCCATGTAGAAAGTTTTATGTAGTGCAGTGTTTCCCAACCTGGGAGTTGTGATCCCCATTGGGAAATGTTCCTGGGTCATTCCCCCTTAAGGAGAGTGGCCCAGGAATGGGTGCATGACAGCGCGGCAGTGATTGTGGTGCTGCGGGCACCCTGGGTGTTCTTACCTTATGGAGGGAGGTGTTACGCTGGCCTCTGGAAAGTTCTGGGAATCGTGCAGCCCCCTCTGTGAGCCCTCCCCCCGATGAGGTAAACAGCCCTATTTTGCATGCACATAGCACTTCCTATTGGCACACAAAAAAGAGGAAGTGCTCTGTGTGCACAAAATGGGGCTTTGTACCTCATCGGGGAGGCTCACAGACAGCGCTATGGGCCTCCCAGAACTTGCCAGAGGCCAGTGTGACCCAAGGTAAGAACAGCCTCTGGGCTGTTTACAGTGCTGTGATTGCTGTGGTGCTGTTAGGTACTCTTCCCAACCCCAGTCCCCGGCCCCGGCAGCACTTACAGCGGTCCCAACATCCAAGCAGGACATTGGAAATCATTGATCTAGTATTCAAAAATATGAACTCCAAATGAACTTTGAATTGGTACAATGGTATTTGAGAGACAGTTGGCACCACTGTTGGAAGGATGGCAGGCCCTGAGCCAGGGCCATCAGGAATTTGTTTGGATCCATAAGCCTCCAGGGGTGGATCATCAAATTTGTCCGCCTGTCCCTGAAGAAGAAAGGGGCTGAAATCGTATACAACCAGAATGCAATCTATCCATGATAAAACAGTGATCTTACTCTCCTCCACATCAATATCTTCATTCAACTGTTCATCAGTAAATACCAGGTAAATACCCTGGTCTTTGACGTGTGGGGTGCCACCGGGTTCCATACTGTCTCCCACCCATGATGTTTAACATATATACAGAACTGTTGGGGGAGATCATTGGAGGGTTTGGAGCTGTTTCTTTACCATCCAATACTGAGGAACCTGTTGAAACCCTGGAGTGACATTTGGAATCAGCGTGCGCCTGGTTGTGAGTTAACAAGCTGAAATTAAATCTAGACAGAACAGATGTTCTCTTGGTTCAGAGATTCATGACTCATGTTCTGTACTAGTTATCTCTTCTAAATGGGCTTGTACAGGTTCACAGCTTGGGGGTCCTCCAACATTCCCCTCTGCTGATAGTTGTCACCTCTGTCAGATGGTTGTAGTGACCAGAGGGTCTTTGCTGAGCTGTGGCTGGGGCACCAGCTGATTCTGTACTGGACTAGATTCTGTACTGGACCTAACTGCATTGGTCCATGTTTTATTGACAACAAGGCTTGACTGTAACATGTTCTATATGGAGCGGCTCTTGAAGCCTGTCCAGAAACTGCAATTAGTGCAGAACATAGTGGATCTGTATGGTTTGTATCACAAATCACTACCTAGCAGCCAAATCTCTCCTTGTTGTCCTTCTATGCCACTACCCCCCAGTTGAGAAGACTCAGGCACAAAATATGGGCATATTATTTTGAAGAACAATCAGAAGACCATGCTCAAAAGGAATATAAGAAAACTACAGGTTAGTGAAGTGTTCAAATGTGAACAGATCTTTTCCTTTAAAGTTGTGCTAAAAACTTGAGATTCTGCACATAGCCCCATTGATCTTACTCAAAGTTCTGCATGCAGGCAATACCTTTTCAGGGACTAAAAGGAAGTACAAATAGATCTATTGTAGCCCTGTCATACAATCACTTGTCAAACAGTTTTTTTAAAAAAAATCTGAAAAATGTATTTTGCCATTGAATATAGCAAACCACCAAGGGTGGGGGTGCAAATCTATGTCCCTGCAGGCAATGAGAGTTTTACCATTCCTTTTTTATAGACTTTGAAAGACTATATTCATATACAGCCTGCTTAGGCTGGTCAAGAAAGTCACTAATCTTTCAAAAGAGTGAGATTATTGCACAGGTTGTCCTCCCCAAACTACACAAATTGTACCATATACATATGCATACATATGCATTTGAATTATATATCACCACCAGATTGTCCACCTCTGTATCTAATAGACCCAACTAGCTTTCTGCAAAAAAAGGAACACACAGAGAGAAGAAATAACATGATCAACTGCCAAGTCCTAGGCATATTTTCTCAGAAGTCAGTCCTATTGACTTCAATGAGGTCTACATTGCAGCTGGAGTGCTCAATTTCTGCATAAACTTGAACAAGATCACAAAAACACTAAAACTAAAACACACTGGTTTAAAGCAGGGGACTATCTTTGTGAGCTACCTGGCTTTAAGCAATTTATCAGTAGAAAAAAACTACACCTCCTGACGAGCACTGTCTGAAATTGATCAAGCATGTCCTAATGCATAACAACAGGAACTTGCATGATCTGTTAGATGTGGCACATAAAACCTGTGTTCACTTCAAGTACTTTGTGAAGCCTCATAAAATTTTGAGAGACTGACAGTAAGCTAACAATGTACTTCTGCATCAAGTGAAGCAAGAAATACCCATCAAAGTCTTGCTTTTAACATGGTCTACAGGTTATAGAAAGAGAGAAGGAATTCAGGACCATGGCAATGTGCAGTGCAGAACTTTGAGTAAGATCAATGGGGCTATGTGCAGAAAAGCAAGCTCTCATAAGCTACAAGAACAAGACCGCTTATTGAAATTTGACTTTAATGGTTGATTACTCAATGACTGCAGCAAAATAGCTGAAGAAGCGAATTGCTTCATTGCTGCAGCCAACAACTACAGAAAACTGAGGCATCAACAACACTCTCTAATGGCCCCCACCAGAACGTTCTTATTCAGAAGTACTGTTAAGAGCATTGAGCAAACCAGATCTCACTCAGTGAGGAGGATAAATGCTACCTAGTCTTTGACTGTTCTGACCATTCAGTTGCTTAAAAAAAAAAAAAAACCTTGATATGTCAAATGGACAATTTGAAGACAACCTAAAATCTGGTAAAAATTCTAACATATGACAGAAAAGTTTTGTCAAAGATCTGCTTGCTGGAAATGTGCCAGATGTGTCTGGATAAACTGTTGACTCTTCCAAAAACCTATCCAGCCTGAACCTTATAGTAAACCTTATATTAAACAGAACCTTATGTTACAGTGAGCTCTTTCCTATCAGGATATGAACAAACCAACTTACCGCTTACGTTGCATACAGCTTTTGGTAAGTATACAGGTATGACCATGGTCTCTGCGAATCCAGCATTTGCAGACTTAATTCAGCCATGGATGCTAGTGGATACAGTGGTAGCAATTTAAATGCCTTTAGAATGGAAAAAGTGCTAAAGTTGCATTTCTTATCTTTGCCTGGTCAAACCACAGGGTTTTCTAGCTCTCACAGCTAAATACTGTATCGCTCAAAAGATGCAATTCCTGTCTCCCAGCAGCGGTATATACCACCTTCAGACACTAGAGATGCTTAATGTAATGCAATGGAATAGAATAATTTCATTACATTGCATTCAACACCTCTAGTGGATGCAATGCTAGGAGACCCAGACATGCATCTTTTGAGTTATTTTTAGCCCGGAGAGGGTAGGAAACTGCACGGTTTGACAGTGCAAAGATAAAAACATGCAATGTTTTTCCCATGTTAAAGTAATAACCTTTTCCCATGTTAAAGTAACCTTTTCCCATGTTAAAGTAATAACAATGGCAACCCCGGTATCCACAGATTTCAGTATCTGTGGGATGTTCCAGAATGGAATCCCCATGGATACTGAGGTTGGACTGTATTTACTTATTTATTTTTGCTTTTTATATTGGATTGTATCTTTGTTTTACACCTCATGAAGACCAACACTACAAGGCTTCTGGAGATATGAAGACAGAATACGCAAAATAAATATTTTGGTCAGGCTATGGAGACGGTCGATGTGAAAAAGTTCCCTGCCAGGGGCACAAACAGCTGCACTGATAGTTAGGACTCAACAGCTCATTGTAAGGTCCAGTAGCAAACCCTGCACAGTCCTCTTTAATAATTTTGAAGGGGCAGAGAGAGAGAGAGAGAGAGAGAGAGAGAGAGAGAGAGAGAGAATATGATTATGAGATGAGAGAACAGAGCAAAATATCAAGATCTGTGCCTGTCAGGAAGATTTGTGACTCCTATATGACACTCCCCCGAACGTACTGAATAGGCAGTGCTGGCTCAAGCACAGTTAAGGGAGATTACTGGCTATTGGCTCAATCCTAACCAACTTTCCAGCACCAGGGTAAGAGCAATGCAGTCCTAAGGGAAGGGAACAAACATTCCCTTCCCTTGCGGAGACCTCCGTGACTGCTTCCCAACCACAGGATGCAGAACATGCCACAGCTAAGTCAGTGCTGCAAAGTTAGTTACGATTGCGTCCTCAGCCTCCTCAACACTCCATTGTTTCTTGTGGACTTCTGTGTTTTCCAAACTGTACCGCCACATTCTAACACAGCCTTCTCACTAGGTTTCCTTCTGAGTGAGGACTACTATATCAGATGTTATTTAACCATTTATCAGTTATTTGCATTACTGTAACTTAATACAATCTCCATATGGAATTTAGGGCGCAATCCTAACCTAGAGTTAGGCTGGCACAGTTAAGCCAGTAAAGTTTGGCAGCACAAGGGACATCCTAGAGTAGGCTTAGACTACTGTCGGGGTCAGAAAGGCCAGCACACAGACATGCGCCACCCTCCCTGACTCTGAGAGTGGTCCAAACATGCTTTACAGTGGCCTTTGTGCTGGCCAAACTTTGCTGGCCTAACTTGTGCCCCAACCTAACTCCAGGTTAGGATTGCACACTTAATCTATACTTTTGAAACTATAAAAGAAAATGGACAGAAAATATCACAGCTTAAAATTCAGGAAAGAAAGCTCTGATGGGTTAAGATGCAGTTTTAGTTAGAATTTTATCTGTCAAGGAGATGACAAGTCAACAAGGAAGACTATCTCCCTTCCAGTGAATATAGTATCATTTTAATAATAAATAAAAAATATAGGAACAAATTGAGGGCAACCTACTTCTTTTTATTCCATAAGGGGCTAGAAAAAGAATATAGTGAAAGGAGACAGTGCATAAAAGTATCAGATAACTAAGAAAATTTTAGTCAATATATTTTTTCCTCCAGTCAAGTTATTTTTAATACAGACAGTCCTGTCTCTTTCTAGGAGACATATGTTATTCGAAAGATTAGGTTTGCAGTGCCTATTGCTACTGCCAGCCTGCATCAAAGTAAATTTAGAGATGTGCTGACAGTCTAATACCTTCTATCAGGCTTTACCTACAGATAAGAGGTGAAAAAACATGTGTTGAAGGCCACCCTTAAAAACTCCAGGCACTGTCATTTTGCTGCAAGTTCATGAAAAGTGCATATTTAATAGTATGTCCTTGTACTGTGAAGATCACCAGCTACCCAATGCACCTGTGATACTTGGCGGACTTTTAAGAGAGCAAACTGATTTCCGTTGTTTTCCAATCCTAACGGCGCCGTGATCCACCTCATTGTCAATGACACTCCTGGTGGTGCCAGAAAGGCCTTTTTTGACGTGAGCTGCACCAGCAAGTCACTATACTGGCCTCTATTGGCCTCAGAATAGCTTGCGGAAGCCTCCAAAAGCCACTTTTGGAAGTTTTCTCTGAAAACCGGAAGTGGCTTTCAGAGGCTTCTGAGGACCATTTGGAGACCAGTAGAGTGGGTCACTGGCCCAGTGCAACCCTAAAAAAGCTTCTGGGGCCACCCAATGGTTCTAGAATGGCTCTGATTTGGAGCCATTCAGTCACAAGAATGGGTGAGAGGGCCCAGCCCGTGACCCACCTCGCATGGGCTCACGAGCTACCAGTGGGTTGCAACCCACACTTTGATAGTGTGGTTTCTAGTGTGATAGAAAGTCTCTACTATACTGAAAAACCTAGGAAGTTGCATAATCCTGAATCACATTATTGGTTCATATATAACAGCACTGTTGTCTCAGGATGGCAGGAGCTCTCCAGGATTTCAGACAAGAACGTTTCCCTGTGTACCTGGAGATGTCGGGGATTGGACCTGACACCCTCTGCATGAAAAACATGCACTCTGCTGCTGAGCATGGTCAGTGGTGTGGTAGTAAATTCAATAGTAAGTTGAGATCGTTTTCATGATGGCCCACAGTCACGTTCCCATACCCACGTTCCCACTTTCCACGGCTACACGCTACCAATACAAAAAGAAATCAACTTTGAAACATTTTACATCACACAGGATAAAGGAATATTCCAAATGAAAACTGAGTTACAGCTTTGCTACAAGACTCCATAGCTAGTGGGTATTATATTATACTGGTAACTGCCTGATACTTCCCCAGCGTGAATGTATCTGTGCGGACTGCTGGGGCTGCAGACCCTGGATGCGGCTGGCCCCAAAGATCCCTGGGGAGTATAGTTGGGCTCTTTAGCAGCGTTCCCAGCAGAACAGAAAGTGCTGCTCATCCCGGGGATGCTTTTTCCCACTGCAAGGATCTCCAGTTTGGAGACTGCGGCTATAATATTCCACACTGATACATTTAGTGGCTGAATAAAGGAATTGCCAATTGCACATGCCTTTCCTGTGTAAATTGTTACACAATCATGGTAGAAGGTAAGGATTGGCTTGCAAGAGCCCACGTGGTTAGGCCCATGAACATGGTTCTTTCAGTTACAGCACAATCCTATGCATGGCTACTCTGTGCCATGCAAAGTCTCCCTGTGTTGCATCCTATGCATCCTATGCAACGTCTCCCTGTGTTGAATGGGCTGTAGTCCCAGGATAGTGTGTATAGAATTTCATCCTCAAATGTGTAATGTATCAGGTTGGGATTTCACCAGGCAGTTCCAAGCCACTAGCAAGTCAGTGCAAATAGAGACTAGCGAATAGAAGAAACAGTAGACATCTAGGTGATTGATTTTACTAGGATTTTTATTATTTGTAATGCATATCATCAAACTGAGACAGAAATCTTTCTAGATATCGCTAATTTTTATTAAGTGGCTAGAGATGTGATTTATTACAGACTGAACAGAAACAACTGTTTTTGAAAATTTAAATGTCACAAGAAACCTATTGATATGCCCAATAGCATTGCCTCACACCATGAAATAACTATGCACGTCTACATGGAAATAGATCCTATTCATCTCAGTGGAACTTACTTCCTTATACGTGTATATAGGATTTCACCTCTTAATTATTCATATTTATTGACACTGATAAATATATATTGCATTGTTGTTTTTTACTTTATATAGTAATGAGTACTAAATGAGTATTTTTGGACATTTTGCACAAATTTGGTAAGATCTGTAAGTTCTTCTAATGATCCACTAGAAGGAGCTAGAAGGTAACATCTCAGACAGAAAATGCATTTTCCTGCCTTACTGTCTTTTTTTAAGTTCTATGAAAAGATTCAGCAAAAGGTTACAAGTTTAAATTTCATTTATTTTGCTTACCCCCCCAAAAAAATCCTTGAAGCACTTTTTTTTCTTTCAGGATATTACCTTCTCTTTAAGAGGTATTTCTAGCAATAAAAAAGAAATGCTGTTTTGCAATAATTAGATTAATAAATGCTTTATAAATTCCATGCTTTGCCTTCAGTCATTACTGAAGGAATGAAACCTTCCAAACTGAAATGAATTTTGACACATGCGTTTGAAGCTATAAGTGCTTATAGACAACAACATGTACTTATAAAAACAAGCTATACTTGTATTCTAATTAAAATTAAAACAGTATGGTTAATAGAAATATTATTTATATGTTTATATGCATGCTGTAATCAATGTGATCATTGAAGAAGACCCTTCTGCACCACTGTGCCAGCACTTCCAAACTTCATTGCTTGAGATTTGAACTGAGATCCAATGTGGTCAATGTTTCCAGTATTCTTTGGCTGTGTCTCACAAGTTGTACCATGAATGGGCCTACTTGACCTATTTGTCCCTGGTTGTCCTTATACCTCTGTGAAGTAGATTTCTTGAGCCTACTGCCCACCCTTGATACCTTCCTAAGGCACTTTTTATACGCACACCTTTCTGCTCTGTTATCCTGGGCCTGGTCTTGCATCCTAACTGTATCAATCCAGATTCCTTTTCAGATTATTCCTACAAAGACAAAGGCTGGCTGGCTGGCTCTCTCTCTCTCTCTCACACACACACACACACACACAGGCCAGCAACAGCAGTTCTGAGTTTGTTTTTGTTTTCTGCTGTTCTCCTTGCCTCGTTGCCTCCCACCTCTCTTTGTGTCCCTGACTCCCTGCGCAGGCACCCCAGCCCTCCCCCTGCTCGCTCACCCGCCCGCCCACTCCTTGGGACAGCAAGACAAGGTAAACCCAGGGAGAGCCCTAGCTGCTCACAAGCAAAGAGGTACATCCACAGAAGTCCTCTCAACACACACACACGCACGCGCACCTGCGGACACATGCACACACACACCTCAGCCGCTCACCACAGCCTCCCCCACGCCTGCACGTCTCACATTCCTGCCGGGCTCCTGGGTGGCGGTGGCAGCGGCAGCTCCTCGGCCTCTCCACCCGGAGCTGGTTCGGGCTCTTCCCTGGCGTCGAGCACCGCCGACTCCACAGCTGCCTGAGTGCCAACCGGGAGCGGGTCTGCGCCGGCCTCGCTGCCCGGAATAGGTTTGGCCTCGCTGGCTCCCCCATCACCCAGCACCACCGCAGTTGCAGCCACAGCTGCCATTTTCTCTGCTGTTGCTTCCTTCTCCCTCTACCAGCAGCGGGATTGATAACCACGGCCTTCTTCACCGCCTGGGAAGGG
This sequence comes from Lerista edwardsae, assembly GCA_029204185.1. Classification (NCBI taxonomy): domain Eukaryota; kingdom Metazoa; phylum Chordata; class Lepidosauria; order Squamata; family Scincidae; genus Lerista; species Lerista edwardsae. The sequence goes on from JAJKFI010000003.1 coordinate 17,213,762, forward strand.
AGAGGAACGCTGCCTATTGGGGGCCAAGTACCTTGCCACCTCTAATCTCCGATTGGAAGCAAGAGAAATCCATCAAGTGTGAAAGGAACTTCCCATTGGTCAGAAGAGAGAACGTTGGTCATGAAGGAAGGATGAGGGGAAAGGGGCGGGGCATACTCCTATCTGTCCATTACCCCCAGGATTTTCATTTTTACCCCATTTGGGGTAATTTACCCCTGTTCCCTGACCACTGTCCTAGGAGTTGCTTTTGTCACAAGTTTAAATTTGCTGCACCACCAAGATGCAGTTGCTTCATGAGAACTTTAGAGCAGGAAAAGCTCTATCAGACAAGGGGGAGTGATTGATAAGTGAAACTTCCCTCTCAGTCTGTGAATGTGATATCTCTTTCCATCAGCCCTAGAACTAACATCACATTTCTGGCCTGGACTATTATCTTCTGATAGGCCTCCAGCAGCATGACCACATGTGTACAAGTGTGTTCCAAGAGTCCACTGATATAAAAGCGAACAAATGCAATCGGGCAACATGGTATATCCATCTCCTTCTGCACCTACATTCTTTTTCTTCTCTCACATTCTGGGTAATGCTTCTATTCTTCCTTTTCCCTTGGAGTTTGTCTGACTTCTCTATTTTATTTTCTTCTTTTATTCAGACTATTTAGATTGATCTTTCAAACTTTTAAAATGCTGCTTACACGGGCAGGCAACTTGGAGCAAACAAGCTACTGGTAGCTTGACGGGAGGTTCACTAGCTTGTGGCCCTTTTCAGCTCCAAGCACCACCACCAGCAGCAGCCTAGCAGCCAGAAAGGATGGGCAAGAGCACAGAGCTGGCCAGCCCCGCCCTTTCCAGCTGCTGCCCTGGAGCTCACAAGCTCCTGGTTGGCAGGTGCTCTCACAAGGTGGCTGCCTGAAGTGGGCCTGGTAACTGTGGCCAGACGGGGCTGCGGAAAAAGCAGCTTCTCCACAATGGTGAGGAGCAGAGCAGGCAACGCACGAAAGTAAACGAAAGGAAAGGAAGACGGCTTCCCCTCCTCTCCAGAGCATGATGGGTGGAGGACTTTCTTAAAAGTTCTCCCACCCTCCAAAGCACACCCTGATGACCTGACCTTATCTCTGGCTCTGGCAATTTCTTTTTTCTTACAGTTAAATGGGGGGGGGGAAGAGAAACCAGAACTGTGAGGGCTTTAATGGTCTGCTGCTGTGTCTGTGTTGCTTCTTGGAAGGATCTCCTGCCGTACTGCCTTGCTCTGGTGATGTTTTTTCAACAGTTACATATTGGGGGGGGGAATCCCAATAGCTCTTCACCAGTTAGTCATTTTATTAAGTAGTTCACATGTATCTGATAGTTGCCTATCCCAGCTTACATATTTTTTCCACTTATAAGGCAAAGACATTGGTTATCCCTGCTTGAATATTCTGTCTGTATCTTGCTGAATTGCTGCTTTCGAGTTTCACCCCGTCTCTTCCATTCTTAGCTCTATTGCTCACTTGCTTTTCCGGGTTACACTGTGTTTTTCACTTGTTACACCCCTTCATTGGCTTCTGTCTATATAGAATATGTGATCCAGTTTAAGTTACTATTTTTTATTTTTAAATGTCTTTTTGGCCACCTTTTCTCTACTTCTTTTTTTTAATTTCTCCCTTATCTTTACTCTTTCTTCTTGACTTAGCCTTGGGTTACTTTTTCTATCTCATGACACTATCATACCTCTATTGTTGCCCTATTTAACTGGAACTAATTTCATCCAAACCTCTTCCTCCCTGCAATCTTTTAAATATCATTTAAATAACTCTTAAAAAGCTACTTTGATCTGTAATCTCTACTGTCCTTTCTATGATGTCCCTTCACCTTTCTTTATATTTTCTTTTTTTTTCCAGATTGCACTTCAGAGAGCAGGGTTTTTTTAATGCAACTATTATAAAATCCACAGGTTTGAAGGAATCTCTATAAATTACAGTATTTAGCAATAATAGTATTTGAGTATGTTATATACAAATGTTTTCTTTTTTAAAAAAATTCATCATGATGAATTTTGGAAATGCAGGTCATACTCACCAATAGTAATTTTGCAAATTTCTCTGTAGTCTTCATAGTTTCTAAAACATGTATAATATTGTGAATTGAAATATATTTGGGTACATTATATAACATGTTTTATACAAAGCAGACTCTCACAGTATATATTCATGTATAAGTCGACCTCATAGATAAGTCAAGGGCAAGTTTTAAGCCAGAAATCATGAAAATTGCTATGACCCATGAGATGGTTAGATAGGGTCACTGAAGCAATGAACATGAAATTGGGCGAACTCCGGAAGCTAGTGGAGGACAGGGAGGCCTGGCGTGCTGTGGTCCATGGGCTCGCAAAGAGTCGGACATGACTTAGTGACTGAACAACAACAACAACAATGGATAAGTCAATGGTAAAACTCTGGGGTATATGAATTAGATAATTTTGTCTGATTTTACCAGACGCCCAATCCTGACAAATGACCTACCAGCAATTGTTACCTAAGAACTATGCAGTCTACTGATTTATTTAAAAGAAGTAAAAAAGTAAAATTATAAGGTGCATTTTCATTTAACACAGAATACTAAAACAAACATGTGAGCCAGAAAGTGCCTTTTTTTGTTGCTATTACATAAGAGATGTTAAAAGTGGCTCTCAATGTCTTCTGGAAATCCTTCAGTCTGATTCTTTAGCAGTAGAGGCAGACTAAAATGTGTATTGTTGTTGTTGTTTGGGTGGATGGCAGTGCTATCCTAAAAAAAGGGCTGAAAGCAATGTTATGTGTTTTTATTCCAAATTAATATTTACATTAATTTTAAAGCATTTTTATTGTGTAATCACTGTCATATAGGTAGTATGTACTGTACATGTTTTATGGCTGTCAGCAGACATTAACCACAGAAATAAAACAGACATAAAACATCCCGCGAAAAGCACAATGATTTGCAATGCAATCCTATGAATAACTACTCAGAAGTAAGCGTGCTCAGCGGTACTTACTCCTAGGTAAGTGTGCACAGAACTGCAGCTATTGTCAACTACCATTTAAGATTTGCATGCTACACTTGTATGAACAACTACAATGCCGCCAAACCTAATGCCTAAAAAGTTCCTCTCTATAGAACTGTTTAACTAAAGTGAATTTTTTTTAAAAGCACTTGTTTCAGAGTCAGGTATAATGAGGTAGAAATCTTCAAATATTCATTAAAACTTGCACTGTAAAAAAAACCCAAAGCTATAAAGGTAACTGCATGTTTGAAATAGTTTAACTGGTTGTAATGAATGAAATTATCTCAAAACGTTAGAAGATATTGTTTTTACAGCATAGTGGTCAGATTGATCCTAACAGAAAGAAGATTAATGCGCTTCTTCAAAACAATTGCCCTAATTATTAAGGAATCTAAATATTATGATTTACAGAAATATCTAGTAAATCATGTTTGTATAAAATCTACACCCTAACACTATGCACATAATTCAGCAAAATAAGGTCCAATCACTTGTGCTATGTGCCCATCACTTGTGCAATCACCAAGCTATTCGACATGGAATAAGAGGACCCAAATCAGAGTCCTACTCTCCATTCCAAGCAGTCGATCTGTATGATTGCAGCTTATTTTACAGGGCTACAGTTACGGCTAAATTAGACTTGTGGCCACTCTTATACCTATATCCAGTGACAAGCAGCAAAAAGGGTTGAACTCTTGGTATAGCCCCCCCCAAATGCCATCCAACTTGAAAATTTTTTACTAGGCAGTCATCGAGGTCCTTGAATTCACTATCAGTCCCAGTTTTCACCACATCAGCTGCCAGGCACATTTGGGTAAAGTCAAGAGGATAGACAAAGCAGAAGGAAGTAGCACTGGCTGCTCCACCAGATGCCAAGTTGTCTGAAAAGTAACACCAGACCTGAGTTTTCTGGTAAACATCACCCAGGAATATTGGATCATGTTGGACAGATTGCCCTGCCAAGGACAGAAAGCCTTGTTCCTTGGGGATGCTGACCCCACTGTCAACGATTCCCTTATACCGTTTGTCTGTTGTGATCTGCTTGCTTGCATGCATGTTGCATCTAGAGAAGCAGCTTGGCTCTCTTGATGGGGGCCACAGGAGTCTTGGAGATCGCAGCTGCCATGCCACTGGCCAGGAAATATTTCATGAAAGAAATAGTCATGTCAGACAAGATGCTGATGGAAAAAAGACAAAGAACGCAGTGGAGAAGAAAAGAAAACCACAAACAGATCTGATAGAAAGAGCAAGGGATGGGGTGGGGTGACTGGTGCAATAGGGAACAGACGACAGACTGCCAGCTCACTGACCTATCAAAAGACTGAATTAGAATCCCAAAACATCTATCCCCAAATCCTAAGGTGCTACAACTCCAAATGAAATGAATGGGAGGCATGGAGACTCTAATCAAGGCAATTTAGTTAATATCTTTCAATGCTATGCATATTTACCTGAGAGTAAGCCCTACTGGACACAGAGGAGCTTACCTCTGAGTAATGAAAGTTTTGGAATAGGATGCAAGTTTTGAAAGTTAGCAGATGCAGGCCATTTAAATTAAGTTTTTAGTATAATATACATTTTAATTGACTATTTTCTCTCATACTGCTATTTTCTGCCTTGGACAGAGAGGCTAAAAATCGAAATGCATACCATGTATACACACACACACACACACACACACACACACACACACACACACACACACACACACCATTTCAGTGCCACCCATTATTTCCTATACAAGGATAGAGAGGAGAATATCGTTCCATATCATTAGTACAATGCAGAATTAGGTGCTGGTTGAGATATTTGGAAAAAAAAAACACCCCTTGGTGAATCTGAATGGCTTTTCCCTTGATTTCCCCATCATCTTTAGATAAATGAACAATGTGCTTCATAAATCTGAATAAAAAATTGTCAAAGTGCCTCATCTTTAGAGGTCAGTGAAGCTGTCTGCTTAATGGAGTGTCCTAGAATAATCTATTGCAATTTTATCATCTTCTCTCTTTGGTAAATAGTCTTATTTGGCTTAATATCATGATTGTATTGTAAACTACATAATAAATAGATACAGCAATTTGTCTTAGTACGTATTAATAGAGGAAAAAGTGTATTAAGGGGAAAACACACAGTAAATTACATTTGTCACCCTTAAGCGATCAGCTAGCTCAAAAGTCCTTGCTCCAAAAGCTATTATTCACTCCTAATAGACTGGCTGTTTACAATGGCATCTTGAACCACCTCTTCCTGTAAAATAAACACAATTGGGAGAGTTGTGGGATCTGTAGTCCTTGGTTTATGTGGCTTTTTAGATTCATTGATTATCACAGTAATTTATTATAGACATGTATATTCTACTTTTTTATTCTGAGAACACTCAATGCTACTTACAAACAACAGAATGACAAAAAAGAGATGACAGTATAACACAGAGATAACAAGTAATATAACATGTATACTTTTTCAGCATTGCGATGGTGCTGCTTTTTAAGGGTCATTTACAGCTCTTTCCATAACTTCCTTCAAGACCCTTGCAGTTCTATCAGTCCCATCCTATCAAATCTCCCCGTGCTGATGCAGATGTGCCAATGAAGCCATCTGTTCCACTGTTTTGGGGCAATCCCCCGGCACCCACAATGGGTATACTCAGAACTGCACAAGCTCCTTGGCTGGTGCAAGCCTGAGTGGACCCAGGGAGGTGGATCAAGGCCAGGAAGGGGGATAGTGCTGGAGCTGGTACAACTCCATCTGTTGTCCACAGGGGGCAGAGTACTGCAAAGAGGAGTCAGCAGTGTACTGTGACTCGGCTGGGGGGGAGAGGCTATATTTCTCTCTCATGCTCTCTGTCACCAATCTGACAGGACAGACAGATCAGTGCTTCTGATGCCTCCACCATTTTAAGCTTTAGGAGCTTACTGTCAGTCAAGTCTGAACCTCTGTTAATCCTTCAGAACCTTCAGATGCTGAAGGTTTGATGCAAGAATGAAACAATAAGCAAGCTTTAAGTTCTGGTTTGAAACTTAAAAAACTTCTGCCTCGTATATTTTTCCTGTCAGAATCCAGTCAGCCTGGGTGAGGGAGGTTAAATCTCTGAGGAGATTTAACAAAGGGGTTCTGCTGCTATTTGACTCTGCTACCCCAATTGAAATGAAAATCTCCAACAGATAGGATATTGGCAGACTTGCTGCCACCAAGAACTGCCCCCTTCCCACCCTTGACACACCCCTTCTCTGTCCTGTTCCTCCTCCTCCCTGCCCATGAAACACTCCCTGCCATCATTCTTACTTTGGTGTAGTCCAGGCAGGCTGTCAATGCACAGTAGCTGCAGGAAGCTTCCACTGTTGCATTTACAACAGTTGAAAACATCTGCTGTCATACTAGACCCCCCCAAGGATTGGGCCATAAGTCACATTAGTAAAGACACGGTAGCCATAATGCTGCACACTATTCCTCAGCTATAGTGCAGATACTATCCTATCAAAACAAATTTCCATCTCATGCCCAAGCAAATGAAAGGGCAATTATAGTTCTCCTAGGAAATGATGAAAGGAAGGGATATACACATATCTTTACCCACACTAGATCTTAGACCTGGAAATCATCTTAGAATAAGAGCAAGCCACCAAATCATTTCCTAAAAAGAGATAAATTTAGCAGAAATACAGAACTACTTTTGATCATATGCATTTTGTCACAGGACATGACTGTACATGACACTAGCCTTAAGGACTGTAATTCATGCAATATAAAGCAGATTTGCTATTGATGGGGATGTGGCACAATTACATTGATACTAAATTGTTTCTGTTAGTTATCCTTAGCTTTGTTGGCACCATTAAAAGCACTGCTTTTGACTTACAAGCATGAAAATAGCAATTGCCTAGTCACCCATGATGAAATATCCACTCCTTCCTGTGGCACTTATCCCATAGGTATTTTCTTATTCATGGTATGAAGCCTATACATCTTCTAACCTTCTTAGTACTTTACCTCTATATTGTTATAATGTGCACATTTGATCAGAATGTCTTCTTAGTTTGAAACCCATAAGATATTAAAAACATTCTTAAAGCAAACAAGATGAAAGATATAACATGGAATCTTCTGTTTAATTTTTCATTGTACTACAGGATGGTTGCCAAACATTTTCATAATTTTTTTTTCAATAAAGAGAAATGAAATATGTGCTTCCTACACTAATTGCATTCTTTTCCTCCCAAGGGAAAAAGGTATTGCTACGCAAATCAATCTTTACCTCCAACCGTTGCTACTGAATAGTCTCATCCATTCCTGATTTCAGTGATAAATGCATTTATTGCACACACTGACAAATGCTCTCATACATAAGTATGCTTGCCTTTCAGTTTCAAAATTTTTTGACTAAAGTCTTTAATTTTGCTCAAGTGACAGAAACTTATAAACTTTCTTCCTTCAAGCATTTCACTTTATTAATAAAAATAATCTTTGCAGCCTTTTCTAGAAAAAAAATTCAATTCAATTTTCTGTGAGAGTGGGCAGGAAAACTAGAAGCAGCACACTGTATATTTATTTGAATTGTAGATGGTAACGGTAAACGGCAAGAATGGGGGAAACACACCTGTATTAAAAGGAATATGACAAGTCATTTGAGTTCATACAGGCCACCTTCTGAGAAAGATTTTGGGCTTGCCAAGATGTGTCCCATATTAAGTCATGTGCCTTGAAGTGGACTTCATTCAGCTAAAAATGCTGGCCTGACTGAGATTAATAAAATTCTGATTCGGCTCCTTTTACAATTCTACTCGCTCTGGGTCTAATGCACCAGCTTTTGTCTGACCCAGTCCTGCCTCTGGAGATTGTGGATTTATACACTAGACTCAGGGCGCAATCCTAAACTGAGTTAGGCCAGCATAAACTAAGTCAGCAAAGTTTGGCCAGCACAAGGGGCATCGTAAAGCATGTTCGGACCACTCTTGGAGTCAGAGAGGCCAGCACACAGACATGAGTCATCCTCCCTGACTCCGAGAGTAATCCACACATGCTTTATGGTGGCCCTTGTGCTGGCCAAACTTTGCTGCCTTAGTTTATGCCGGCCTAACTCCAGTTTAGGATTGCACTCTCAGACAGGACTGGACATGGCACGCCTTGGTGCAATTGATCTAAATGAAACCTACAGAATGATTAAGGAAAGAATACTGGACATCGAGAGACAGGAATTATTCTGTACTGCCAATACCACATGTCTTCTCTTTATTTCCAAATCCTAGTTGATCTTGTAAAACCAGCTTTTTTCTTTTATCATCTCCATTGTCCTCAGGCGTGCAGAGCATTCTCCCTCGCGATATGTAACACATTACCCCCACACTCCCAATAAAGACAGCAGACCGTTGTTGGAGTAGAAGAGGGCCACTTTATTGAATAACAAACATAGACTGGCAACAAGGACTGCCCAACATGGGAGGCAAGGGGGCGAAAGGAGGGGGTGAATGTGATCCCCCCTCTTTCGCCCCTTTAGGTGCGGAGTGCTATCTGGGGGCGATGACCCTACCGGCCATCCTCTCCCTGTAACCTCATTGGGCAAACCAAACAACTCCGGTCAGTCCCAGCTCTTAAGCTGGCTGACCGTCCTAGTTGCCCCTTTTAGGGACCAAGGCAGCTGGCACCTCCGTGCCAGTCAGTGGGCTTCTCCCGGCCTCTCCAAGAGTCGAGCGGGCCTCACTGGAGCTGCCGAGATCCCCCCATGACCTTGCTGCCCTGGCATGGACACCGTGAGCTGCCTGATGTTGCTTGCCCTTACCCCGCACCTTTCATGCCATTAGGGAGGACAACCTGGCGTTTGTCCTTCCTCCTCCCATCCCCAATACAAATGCACACAGCCCTTGTTGCAAGTCTCTGAGGAAGATGTCATTGCCGGACGGCGAAAGGTGTACCCCATCACCCCGATAAAGGGTCGGCATCAAATGTACTATGCCAGGGTGCCAGATGACAGCACCCCCCTGACACACTACCACCCTGCTCAGGTAATGATTGACTCTTTTGCGGGCAACGTCTATCCTGCACACACTGCGGGCACTGTGCCAGACGCACCTAGGCAGCATGTTGGACCACAGGAAGTGCACACCCAGGAACCAACTTCTGAGTGTGGCGAAGTCCCTGCACGCCTGGTGATGCAGCGAGATCATGGTTCGCTGCCCCAGGTCGTTTTCGCCAAGATGGATTAATATTACCTGAGGGGGTGGCCCACTGGATAGCAGCTCATGAAGGAATGGCAATAGCTGATCCCAGCGCATGCCTCTTCGCGCCGCCCAAGTGACGTGTGCCAGCGGACCCAAACCCAGCTGAGAACCGAACCTGGTGCAGAGGGCCCTTTTTCTAGCCCAAAAAACGATCGAGTGTCCGCAGATGACAACCCGGACAGGGCCTGGCCGGGATGGACCTGTCAGAACAAAGAACAAAATGAGAGTGCAATCGCCTCACGCACAGGCCGCCACAGGGGCCTAACAACCCCCCGCAGGGGAGAGTGCAACCAGCACTAGACCAAACACAGCGCAGGTCGCCGCAGTGACCTGGAACCAACCGGGGCACACAGACCCCCCGAAAGGCCTAAGCCTCAGGCAAACCCCCGCAGGGGAGCCAAACACAGCGCAGGTCGCCGCAGTGACCTGGAACCAACCGGGGCACACAGACCCCCCGAAAGGCCTAAGCCTCAGGCAAACCCCCGCAGGGGAGCCAACTGCAGGTCTTCCCTGCTGCCACGTGGCGTACAACCAAGGCACTCTGGCCTTCCGACCCCCCCCCCCCAATGGTTCAACGAACGTAAAATGTAGGCACCGGATTTCCAACGGCCTGTTCTCTTAATAGCCGTGTCCAGAAGCCCCATGCGTGCCGCTATAGAGGCTGCCCCCATCCGAAAGGAGTGAAGCCCCAATGGGCCCTTCAGCCAACCCAGCCTATTGGTTGCTTTCTTAAGAACTGAACCGAATTGGTATAGTGTGTGTGTGGGGGGGGGGGGAGTTGCGTCCAAGTGCCTAAACAGCGGCCCAACTTCTGATGGGGCTTCGCTTAAAAACTGTTCCATGGCCAGGACCGGGCACAAGGTGGTATCCTGGGCTCTGTGCAATCTCACCCATTGTCCAGCACCCTTCTGATCCATCTTAGACTTATATATAAGAAGGCTAATGGCATCAGGGCAAAGTCTGTGGTCACCCTGTTGCAGGGCCCTGTCCCCGACATTTTTAGACTTGGCCAGTATCTGAGAAGGTCAGAAGGCTCCAAAAAGGAACACTACACAAACTGCCCTGAATAAGCAAAATTCAAACTGGGAGGAGGAAAGGGATTGAAACTCCCCAACTAGGGCAACCAACATGGCCATTGTAATAGGGCGTCGTGTGTCACGTGAAACAGGTGACTCCCTCCGAAACCCCTCTAACATACGGTGGACCCTGAAGTCAAATGCCGTGTCCTTTAACCCAAGGCATTTGGATTGAAAAGATAGCGCAGCCAGGAAGACAGCCACTGATTTCGCAGCTAGCTGCCTGTCCCTAATATCCAAGAGGAATCTCATTATATGATCCACCAGGATGGGCCAGATGTCACCTAGCCCTGTTTTTTCGTGAAAGGAGTGAAATGTTATAAGCTTACTAGTATAGCTGGCCCTTGAAGATGGTGCTAGGGACGCCCGCATGGCCCCTCGGGCTCTGAGGAGCCAAGGTTCCAAACCCACGGTGGCAGGGGCTCTGGATCCACCGACGCCTCTGGAGCCAATTGCCGGAAACGCTCTTCCTTCAGGCGAGAAAGAGCGTCGGCGATGTTGTTCTGTATCCCAGGGTCATGTCTTGCCACAAACTGTGTGTTGTTACACAGGCAAAGGAGAAACAAAGGCTCTCACGAGAGACATGACCCTGGGAGACTTTGATGTTTGATGATTCACGATGTGAACAACTGCTAAGTTGTCACACCAGAATCGAACGGAGGCGTCGTGGAAATCCCGAGCCCAGATGAAGACAGCCAGCACAATAGGGAAAGGTTCCAGGAAGGTAAGGTCCCTGGTCATGCCAGCTTCATGCCAACTGCTCGGCCACAGAGCGGCACACCATTTCCCCCTAAAATACAAACTGAACCCTAAGCCCCCAGCTGTGTCAGAGCTGACCTGCATTTCTGCTTCAATTAGTTACAGGTCCCTCCAAAAAGAAATCCCGTTAAAATGCTCAAGGAACCGGAGCCACATATCCAGGTCCTTGTGCATGTCTGCGGAAATCCTGATCCTGTGGGAGGGCCGGCTGACCCTACCCAGTGCTATCACCCGGCAGGCGAAGTTGAGGTGCCCCACCAGGGATTGCAGGTCATGCAGTGAGATCTTACGCGCTGAGCCTGCAGCTTTTATCAAAGCCATTGCCTTGTTGATTTTTTCCGCGGGGAGATAGCTTTGCTGAGCCTGGGAATCAAGCTCTACCCCTAGGAAGGTCAGACACGTGGCTAGGCCTTCAGTTTTTTCCATGGGCCAGTGGAACTCCCAGCTCCATGCAAAGCTCGGTAAAGTTTTGCAGGAGGCACTCACAGATGCCACTACCCGGAGGGCCAGCAAACAGGAAGTCATCCCAGTAGTGAGGTTCTCTGCGGATGAGGGGGATGACGGGGGGTGCCGGGACCCTAAGCCCCCGCAAGACCTTGCACTAGCTGCCTGGCTGCTTCTTTGTCCGGGTAGTGCCTGAGTGCGCGAGCCAAAGCACCGATCCTTACCGGTGTTGGCCCCTTACTGCAGTGGGGCGGGAGGCTGCTGTTGTCCTCCTCCCCTCTTGCCGCCTTGACCTGGGGGCCGGGCTCCTTGTTTGTTACCAACTTTGGGGCAGACAGACTGCATGTCTACCCCCACGGAGACCACAGAGATGGGCCAATGAACAGCGGGTTCTTGAGCATTTTCCTGCTGAATTAAATTCAAAGCAGGTACGCAGGAATTGGACCCACTGAGCACCAGCCGGTGCCTTGTTCTGCTCCGCCCTGACACGGGCAATCAAATGCCCACTGTCAGAGCAGTTGCCGAAGACTACCTTGCTGGCACGACCAGCTGAAACAAAAGTTCCCACTGTAGGGTCCTCCAATCCAAGGAGGGAAGCCCACAATCTGAAATGCTGGTCATAGGCTTCCTAAGCCGTGCCAGCGTAATCTCTAAATGTCCAAATATTTAAATATGGTCAATGTCCAAATATTTAAATAGTGCCGTGGCCTTTGTGGGGTACATCTGAAGGATGACAGATGCATAGATGCATCATAGATGCATTAACCAATTGGCCCATGTCAATTTTACGCTTCCTAATTGTTTCTTTAAGAACATGAGAACATAAGAAGAGCCCTGCTGGATCAGGCCAAAGGCCCATCTAGTCCAGCTTCATGTATCTCACAGCGGCCCACCATGTGCCCCAGGGAGGCATGAGACAACAAGATGCTTGCATCCTGTTGCCACTCTCCCGGACTGCTTGACCGCACTTTGGGGTTGGTTCTGGTTCCATTTGGAGGAGGCCAAATATGTTGATAAATTTGCCCCTCCAAATTTTTTCTTTCACTGAGAGGGCCAAGTGGCCCCCCCAATGGAAGAGCTATGTCCCCATAAGCTAGTCTGGGGTACTTATTGGACTCGGTAACCCAACCCCCGGTTGGCTGTGCATTTTGTGTTGGACCCAAGAAGAAACCCAATGGGGGGGGGAACATATGCTCCCACCGATTGCTGGGGCATTTGAATTCCCCCAATACCACCCACGAAGGGGGACATGCTATGTATCGGGAGGTTCCATCCCCCTCAACCAATCAGTTGTGGCATGCCTCGAACGGCACTGCCACTTTTAGGGTTGGCACTGCCACATGATTATTGTTCCTGTGGGTTTTCAATGTCTCCCCTGTCCTCAGTGTTTGTCCCCCACACTCTATTGGGTGTGTCATGTGATGCAGTAAATACTGCGCCTGATTCCATGGTGAGTCAGCTGCTCGTGCTCTCAAGTGGCGTCAGGGGCTCAGCCTGGTCCTGGCGTGCATCCTATGAAGCAGGTGAAGAAAGAGAGCAGGCGTGTTGCCAGCGCTTCTGGTCGGAGCAGTCCTTTTGGATGAAAGATATTCCATTAAACACGCCCCTTTACCTGGTCGCGATGCCCTCTGCCCAATTTGTTGCTCATGAGAAGGGTTTCCCCCCTTATTTCGACCAGCCCTTCTCAAGGCTTTAGCTTTGCGCCTGGATTCCAAGCGGTCAAGCACGGCCCATAATGCCCCTGCATCCTCTCCCCCCCCCCAGAAGATGATGAGGTGATTTCAGGCCTGGGAGAATTCCGGTTCTGGGGTTTCTTGTCCTTTTTCTGCTGCTTTTTTCCAACCATTTTGCAAAATGCTGCCCTCTGCAAGTCTTGTTAAGCATAATCCTCCTTTCAGGCAAACAAGTGCAACAATGTTAGCAGCTCTGCTGCCCTCTGCTAGGTCTTAGTAGCAACCCAAACTTGCAAAATGAGTGTGTGGAGGGCGGGAGAAAATTGAAACAAAATAACACTGGTTCTGGGGTTTCCCGCCCTTTTTCTGCTGCTTTTCTTTTTCAACCATTTTGCAAAATGCTGTCCTCTGGTGGTCTTGTTAAGTATAATCCTCCTTTCAGGCCAGCGAGTGCAACTATGTTAGCAGCTCTCCTGCACTCTGCTAGGTCTCCGTATCAACTTAAGCTTGCAAAGTAAGTGGAAGGCGGGAAAAACCACAGACTAGCAGCCCAAGCCTGCAAAATGAGTGAGAGGGGTAAGGGAAAGGCACAGGCAAGCAAGCCCCAGCCTGCAAATTGAGTGAGTGGAAAGAGGGAAGACACGGGCTAGCAACCCGAAACTTGCAATGAATAAATGGGAGGAGGGAAACCCTGGCTGTTAGCTGACAGCCAAGCACAATAGCAATGCCTCTATGCCATACACAGGGCATCCCCACAAGCCCACCGATCCTCCCGCAATTCCCCGCAAATCCCCCAGTGATACAAGCCTGACGGAGGGTAGGCATTTCAAAAAACGTGCTGCCAGCAATGTCACTTGACCTGTCCTGCATTCCTGAAGCGATGGGGGGTGGGGGTCAAAGTCAGTGAGTGTTGGAGGGGAAGGCCAGACGCGTAGCAATTTCAAGGAAGCTCCTTTCTGCAGCATCTGAATCCTTCGCCGTCCAGGATCACTCTGGCAAGGCAGCGTGAGAGACGCTCATGCTGCACACTTACCACCCTCCCGGTGGCCCCTTCCAGCCAATGGCTGCTTGCCACGGTCTGCTGGTCCCCTGGGAGGCGGGGCCAAGGGGACCATTAGTGCGTGAAGGCACCAACGGCCATTCCTCTCAGCTGTTATGGTGGGCAGGTTTACTGGTGTTCCCTTCTCTGAGAGAACATATTCCTGCAATGGAAACTCCATAGGAACCCTGGTGCATATATTTTTCTATTGTGTACATCATAATACTCTTTGAAAACAACATTTAGCCCCTCTACTGTGCAGACTTCAGGGGTGAGAGGACCCAGTTAAACTACAGTTCCTGTTGTCCACACTGGAAGCTGAGATCCCGGATAAGGTGGCTTCCTTTGTTACAGGGGTATTAGAGGATCAGAACCACTGGTCTTCTGCTGTTTCACTGATTACATAAATTGATGCTGTGATAGGTGTTTTGTTCGGTTGTCTGTTTTTTTTTATATTATGCCAATAAAGATCAATGAATTGAATTGACAACGTTGGTTCAGCAAAACTAAGCCCAGAAACTAATGCCAAAATCCTAAACTTTCTTATCAAATAAATGACAAAATCAAGTGATATGGGATTAGTAACCAATCACATCAGTTTATTTAATATACTCATATAGTTTTTTGAAGCACAGCTATTTTACAATTGAAAGAACAAACACAATGAGCAACGTTTTATGCAAAAGAAAGTCACTCATCACTCACCATCTGAGATTGCCAATTGTTTCCCAACCATTAGAACTCCTAAACTAATTCTGGGCTTTTCACGTAACCTGCCTGAGACAGGAATGGCTGGCCAGCACAATAATACAATCACCATCATCATCAACTTTCAAAACATAGTCTTGTACATGAAGAATGAACTACCATACCTTCAGCTCAGTTTGTATTGGAATTGTATCAATATTGATCTGCAAACCCTTAAAACATTTTGTGTGAGCCTGTCACTACTTCAAAAAAATCAAGGTTAAAAAAAAAATGACAGCAATCCAAATTGACCTCTCCTTTGCTACAAATTCCCTTTTTCTTTCCCAAGCAAAAAGCCTTACCTCAAGGAAAGGCTCTCTTTTTATTCCACCATTGGACTTTTGTTTTGACCTGGCAATTTCAATACTTGTTTTATTGCTTTATTATTTTATTTGTACACTGCCTTGGGAATTTGTTTTAAACGTTAGACAGTAGATCTCCTAAATAAACTCGTATGGGGAGTTGCTTAGCTTTCAAAAGGCAGCAGTGCAAAAGGGAGGCAAGGTGAAGAATTGCTAAAGCGCCTACTTCATCTGACAAGATGTTCAGATTGCACAATCAAATCTGAGGTCTAATCAGCGGCAGCACACCTTTCTGATCTTTAGACACATGCCTGATATTTGAAGTTCTGCAGTGCCATGAATTCCTTTGCCTTTCTAAAAGCTGTCCTGGCGGTGCAGGGAGGAAGACAACTTGGCCTTGCAACCAGAAACCTTATATCTAATCAAACAAAAGCTTTTTGTTTGTGTAATTTGGTTGATGGCTTTCCAACAATCCACAATTTTATAATCAAGAGGTTAAAATTAAAGATTGATGCATGCACCCATGGAAACAAGTTGCTTTGTAGTTCACAGAATTTCAATGATCAGCAGGAAATCCACAAACGTTTGGGTCTACAGGTTGGGTCTACAGGTCCTTTCTCAGGTCTGCTTGAGACGTGAAGGTGTCAGAATTTTGGATTTGTCTGGATTTTGGAATAATTGAATACTGTATAATGAGAAAGACTTCTTACTCTTCTCACTGCTACCCATACAGGTGTCTGCTGGCCTCCCTGACATTTTTCAACAATGCTTGTACAAGTACAAACTACAGAGCAGCGAATAGAACTTACAAGCTGTACCTGCACTATATGTGTGAATAAGCACAATACCTAGGGTTCACAATACATAAAGATTTTTTTTGTCTTGGACAAAAGTGTCTGGATGTCAGAATAGTTTGGATTTTGGATATCTGGATAAGAGGTAATCTATCTGTAATGGTAAATGAGTCAAAATCCCTGCAAGCAGTACAGTCATCCTAATAACGACCATAGAGATGCCATTACATTCCAAGACAGTGAAGAACCTCTGGCAAAAAAAGACACTTGATTTGTAACATATCTGAACATTTTGAGGTGGAATTTTCAAAACTAGGTAGTGTAGTTACAAACTTCAGTGACATAATTATTTGTAGTGTTTCAGAGTCCAATCGTGTTCTAAACCCCACACCCTCACTGGTACAGCCATGTCAAAAAAAGGTGCACTGTATCCAGTAGAGGACTGGTCAGGAGAGTTCAGAAGCAAAAGGGGATTTAACTCTCTTTACACTTCTGTAAGCCTTCCATCCTGCAATGGGTCTCTTCAGACATGTGCCAGCAAAATCACTGGCACATGTCTAAGGAGAGAAAGAGGCAGGGAGGTTGCTGAAAAAGGGAGAAAGGATCTGGTGCATGCCATCGTCTTTGGATCCACCCCCCTGCCCCATCATGCCCACCTCTACCTCCACTGCTGCCTGCACAGTAGTGATCTACTGGAGCTCCTTCCACAGGCCAACCCAACCCTCAATAGAATTGGGCTATCAACCATCTGTTTTTGGCCTTGCTGCTTATTGGAACTGTATTTCCCAGTACCAATATATCCACACTATTTGTCCATGCAAAGGTAAGAAATGCAATTTGGGCACTTTTTTTTCCTTTTAAAGCATTTAAATGGTGACTCTGGTATCTGTGGGGGCTTCTGGAACACAACCCCAGCAGATACTGAGGTTGCACGGTATTTATCCCCTGTCAATGGATTGCTGTGGACCAAAGCTTCCTCACCATATGCTGAAGGCCAGATAAAATCCTCCCAATGTCAAGATTTGACCCTTGGGCCATGGTTTGGAGACCCTTGCTTTAGTCTATGGGGTTATATCCACTATCACTGGGCTGCCACAGAAGCCGCCTTCCATCAAGCCCACCAAGGCATCAGGCAGAGAAGAGTCTTTCTCTGACCTGCAACCAAGACCCAACAAAGAGAGGCTGCTGCGATTGCACTCAGGATCTTTTGCTGTTCTGCAAGAAACTGACCAAGTCCTCATTGCAGAATATGCTCCAAACTGAGGGAAGGCTAGGCATTCAGGAACAGTCACCCTGAGTAGATAACATGGCAGTACAAAAGCTGTTACAGCTTGAAGCCACTAGTGCCTACAAAGGGATGACCATGGGAGGGAGACATAATGCTTTACTAATAGAAAGACAAGGAAAGCAGTGGTCTCCAGACTTTTCAGTATGAGGGCCACATCATATATATGTTACAGATTTTTGTGGGCCAAATAAATCAGTTTTAGAAACGAATAAATAAATTTTATTTGTATCTTTTTTTGTAATCAGCATGATGTGATTCAGACCAAAAAAGAAATACGACATTTACAAAGAAATGCAATGCTTAAACTTAGAAATGATATATAATGAGTAAAAATGTTAGAATATTTTACGTTGCTGAGGCTGGATAAATCTTGTGGTCAGCCTGATTTGGCCCCCAGGCTGTAGTTTGGAGACCCCTGATTTAATAGGAAGGTGCTGATAAGAAGGACAAGTGTGCAGAGTGTATATTTGATAGAAAATTTGAAAATTTGACATTTGAATTTAGGAGAATGAAGATGATCTCATACCACAAGTTAGCATTCCAACTGATGTCATTCTTCTGTGAAGTGAGAAAGGGTAATTGGAAAGTTTTTGGTTTTTAATGTTTCAAAAACTTTTTGCAACCCACCAAAAAAATTGGTCTGTGACCATCTGGTGGGTTTCAACCCACAGTTTGGCAACCATTGTTCTAATTTTCAATATTTGGTCAAATCTCACAGTGGAAATATTCAACACAAGTTGGGTTCAGTTCTGCTAGTCGCATGCCCTAAAAATGCATCAAGAGGGTACTGACGATCAGCTGTACATTATTGTTCCACAATTAACTGTTCATCAGCTGCACATTCTTGTTACTGATTAACTGCATCCATCACTATGTTTGTAGAACAGACATACTGCAAACATTTCTAGAGCTGGTTTTAATTGTCTGAAGGAATCTTTTAGTTCTTACAAATGACATACAGTAAAGTATGTAATTTAGCCATGTCAAAGTTATCAGTTATCTCTGTTCTAAACTGTATTTATAAAATATGTTGATATTCTACAATTGCTAATACAGGGGCTATGTATTAAACCAAGCTGAAAGAGAGCAGCAGGCTCATCAGAAGAGTCAACAATCATACCAAGCTGTTGCCTCTCAGCCCCATGTTAAAGACCAACCAGAGTTCACATTATTTCACACTATGGGAGTATTGTAAGATGATCATTTTTTGCTTGAGTAGTTTTTTGTTGGTTTAAAATTCCCACACATCAAATTAGGACATGAAAATAACCTTATAATTACCCCCATCATTTTCAATAAAATATTTTTAATTACTGAAGTTGAAGAGTGCCTCTTCCCAGTTATGCAGGGAGAACATTTTCTTCTACACCTACTGCTACAAACTACAGTAAACAATTTGGCAGTCTGTGCCAATTAAAACCCCACAGACCTTAGGAACATACGGTCCAATTAAAATAATTTTAACTACATTAAAAAATAAGTGCAAATTTAAACTCTTGATCTAATGTTCAGGTCTCTAATAGTGTATATGAACCTTGTAAATCTTGTTAATTTAATTAGACAGCATTAAGTTCTTTCTAGCTGAAGTTACAGATGTTTCATACTGGGAAAATCAGCAAGCCCCAGGGTTTGTTTGGTCTAAAGTAGTATCAGATTTTCATGGATAATTTAATGGGTAATAAGTCTAATTTTTCCCCATAAACTAAGAGATGATAAATGATTACACTACTAGTATAACATTAACCTATAGGCTTATGTTCTTTTTCCTAGTAACCACTAAGAAAATTAATTTCTGATACATTAAGGATATTGTGTGTGTTTGTTTATTTCTTGCTGTCAGTAGTCCTTGAGATATTTTACACTGGGACAAAAAAGTAACCAGAGTAAAATTAGCCAGTTCAGAAATAATTTGACATCAAGAATAGCACTAAATATTTTCATTCTGTTTGCTTATTTCCTAACCTCTGTTAATACTCCTAGTCATTTGTGGGCAATAGATCTATTTTTCCCTGTGTGTCACCACTACAACATTTGCAAAAATAGACATTTCGTCATGAATAAATTAATGAAATACGAATACTTATCAATAAATACAGAACACTCCCAGATGCAACCGGAAGGCGCTTCCAGTCGTTTGAGGGCTTTACATAGATCTCAGTATCAGCAGAAATTGGTATCTGGAGCAGGAGGGGGGGCTGGAAGTGGCCCACTGAAGTAATACTAAGGCGGTTTCTATAAAGGCAGGTTTTCTCAGCTGAAGACTGCAGACAGTGACAGCCCAGTCCTAACCTGTGCTGGAACAGGTAGGTCTGGTTGGCCTGTGCCATATCAAGCTCCAGTTAGAAGGCAGATGTGGCAGAACTTGGAGTAACATATATCTATGGAGTAACAGAACATATATCCCCTTACCTCAAGTAATGCCCCAGCCACCATAATGAGACGACTCAGATCTGCAACAGTGAAATCATTAATGCAGATCTGAGCAACCCATGTAAGACTGACCAAGCTGGGGACGTGGGTTAGAATATGGCCTACCTGCTGGATGCAAGTCCCACCCCCATCACCAGTACAGTCTGCCTATGGTTACTCCTGCCTGCCTTCCACCTCAATCTCCCTTTCCTCTTCCTTGTCCCCACCCTTCCCACTCATACTAGCCCTAGGCTGGCCTCAACTGGTCTGGGAAGTGGCATGGGGAGGCCAGGGTATGTCTGTGGGCTGGCCTTCCCAACTCCTAAGGAGGCGGAAGCGCACTTTACAGCATGTTTGTGACAGTCCTGGACGCCTGCCCAACTCCCAGATACGCTCTGAATCAAGAAAACGCAAACACTGACCCATACACCTTGATGCCATCACATACAGTAGTTTGTTAAAATTCTGTTCTTCAGACCAACTAATCCAATTTCCCGACAAGCTGGTTGTTGAAATAATATGTCAGTATTCTTTTTTTTTTATCCAAGTCTGACTATTACTGTTTGATAAATTTCAAATTTTAAAGCAGTAGGAGTCATTTTTTAACTAAAAGCATAGCTATTTTCATATGTACATAATGACGGTCAAGTAAAATACTGGAAAATGAACTTGTTGGCAGTTTGAGAAAATAAAACTATTTCAGAGACTGTTTTATTATAACTTAATTTAGGAACACAGTATGACTTGTTTGAGTTTGTTATTGATTTTTTTTCAAATGGTCTGATTCCTGCTAACATATCCCTGCATAACAAATGATGAAAATAAAAAGATTTTTTTGCTCATAACTTAAATCAACACTATTGATGGTTAACAGGTACAGCTGGTGTTTTCATCATATGTATTTATGAAGAAATATAAAATGAAATGTATTGAAAAGGCTCAGATAGAAATTGAGTGTGCACAATTTTCCTTAATAGAAAGGCACATTCTGCTATTGAAATAAACAGAAGAAAACAAAAGATTAAATCTAAAATAAAAACACACTTCACATATGTAAGTAGCAAATGCAATTATAGTGTTGTTAGCAAGGGGGGAAATAAAGGAGAAAATTGATCAAGAGTAAAATGCATTTCTAATATACCAAGTGCCTAAACTAAAACAGAAAATTCAGAGAATATTGATTTTGTAAAGCTCGTTCGCTATCATTTATTAAACTACAGTAGTGAAAGGCCACTTTGCATTTTCACCTTGCACTGAATCACTGATTAATTTACAGATGCTATCTTGAAAAAACAAAATTATTCTTTTTTTTGGTGAAAGGCCTTCATCCAGCGTTCAGCATGCAGTGCAATAACATGGTTTGCCTCATTTCAATGGAGCCAACAGATACTTGTATTTAGGTGCCCTTGTATTTAGGTGACCTTTAAATATTCAACTCATCAGACAGGGCTTGCTTGTTCCTGAATAGTTCCCAGCCATCATGGCTGAGAGACAAGCCTAAATGATATCAACAGGGATGATAGTTTGGAAATTTCCTTCTACAATTCTCACCATACAAGTATTTTGCATCTAATTTCCAGACCATCACCTCTATAGTAGAATAATTTGGCAGAGCATATGCTCTGCCTGCTAAAAGTCAAACTCAGTCCCTGGCATCTTCTGATAAGACTGGGAAAGTACCCCTTTAAAACTACCAGTCTGCACAGAGAATAGTGAGTTAAATGAGCCAGTGATCTCTGATACAGAGTAAGAAAATTTTCCTTGTATGTGCCAGGAAAAATCCCATGGGAACCACTCTCTGATTCCACACATGGCTGGAAAAAATATTTAAAGGCACCACAAAGGAAAACTGGTTGTGTGAAATCAATTGTTTGGAAACAGAATTGCCAAACTCTTTCATTACCTCTTATCTCAGTTTACTGCTGAGCCTTGGGGTACTAGTTTGCCTGGTTGAGTGGTACTACTCTGTTGTGCCTGTAGTATTGTTTTGTCTTTAAAAATAATTCAATATGCATCACTTTAGACCACAGTTAGGCTAAGCTATGTCTACACTCTTTTCTCAACACTTTGAAAACCAGGTCCAGGGATTATATACCTGAAATTTGGTAGATGTGATCCCTTTAAAGTATCTCTAAGTGTCTGTAAATATTGTAAAGATTGCTGGGAAAACAAACAAACATGAAGTTGCAAGCACAAGGTCCTTCTCCCACTGAAAGCAGCACAGAACGAAGTGGAACAAGCCAAGAAGCACTTTTTTTTCCCCCTGAGCATGCCTCTGCTACGTGATAGGGAATGGAAGAAGAGAGGGAGAAGCATGATTGCTGGTTTAATATGCACCCATTTCAAAGCTTTCTCGGCAACAAGATTTCAACAAAGAACATTTTAAAATATGACAGTGGGAAGCGTAATTATAATTGTAGGATGAGAACACATATACAAGCAGGCCTGAGTTATTCATTGAAGGAACACCTGTAGATAAGGAAAACTACAGATGTTGGAATCTACAATTTTTGGGCCCAACCCTACCCTCCGAACCCTTGCCTCACAGGCTTCAGAATGAGGGTTAGAACAAAAAAGCCAGTTTTTCAACAAAACCAGAAATGCTTATTTGCCTTTAAAAGGAATTCTGGGGCCCAGGGAAGCCCGAGAGTCACCCAGACCAGCTTGCGCAGAGGCCCACCATCTCCCACCTTTCCCCGGTCCTGATCTGCCTCCATTCCTCCCTCCCCAACCCGCTGCACTGTCTGTCCTTGGCCAGTGCTTCCTTGACTTACTGTTGTGTCATGGAGGCTGGAGCCAGCCTCAGTGAGACTGCGTACGTATGTGCGCTGGCTCATACTTCTTCTGAGAAAGATTTGCAACAGTCCCGGGCAGGTGTAAGGGACTTTTGCCAGTCCAGCACAATCTCAGATTGCACTCTCAGAGTCTATATAGTCAATAACTGTACTTGCTAAAGATAAGCAGTATAAAAAAACCTGTGATTATACAGGTTTTGTTGTTATTTAAGTGCATTGGTGAAATATAAAGAAGTTTAAACCAAATTTTTAACTCAATTCATATATTTAACCAATATCATCCGATATAAGCAGACCATAAATATTTTACATCCCGATAGCATAATTTTATAGGTCCACTTCCATTGCTTTCCAGACACTATTTACACATACATCTCAGCAACTGTGCCTAGAAACGATATGAAAAAAAAAATATTTTTTCTCTTCAGGTATGTGTGGAAAATAAAAATGACTGTAACAATAACTGTTTTCAGTTCTTTCACCTACCTATCCAAGCAACCTATCTTCAATAACACTGTGAGAGAAAGAGTGTTGAAAGAAAGCACATCTCTCTCAATATACTCAAAGCTTCTCGAACAATGAAAGCAACAAGAATAGGGAAACCTAACATGAAAAGCTTCGTATTGATACATTAAACTATTTGGGGAAACAAGGTAGACAAAGACAAAATCTTGGTATCCTATTTCTTGGTACTCAAGAAACAGAGTAAATCAAATTCATATCAAAATGTAAATTATTGTTATTCAGATTTTTAATTGTGAAATCAAATATTAGGGTTAATGCTGAATTACATACAAGCCTTTACCTTGTATCAAAACATGTGTATATCATGGACACTAGGCTTTTGCCCTGGAGTTTCTCAGCTCTTCAAAGGCACAGAAGATGTACTGAGGGAAAGTGACTTTGTTCAGCGTTTCAGATAAACACCACAGAGTCGTGGTTTAACTATGTCTGAGCATTATTCCTGTACCTGCCCCAAATGACCATGGAAGACAGAGGCCTTTGGTGGAATGGGCCACTCTATTACTTTTAGCAATAACTGCAACCAGGCAGGAATGGGCCTGTCTCCTAGGTGTGCAGGCGTTAAGCAGTGAAACCTGCAGGAGCAGAACACCTCCTTCAAACACTTAAAATGGGCATACTACCTTACAGAGGCCTTTGCTAAATCCTGCCAGGGGCCTTGCCACCCAGCTTCACTTAGACTTGCCTGGTTTTCAAAATGACAATAAGGGACATACAAGTATCAGGACACTGCTGTAACACAATGGTCACAGACAGTGGCATAGCAAATGAAAGTGTAGCCCAGTGCAGAGGGCAAAATGTTGCCCCAGAAGTGAAATCACAACAGGAAGTAACGTAACACCTGGGCTTTAAAAAAAAGAAGGGGCACATCCTATCCCAACAACGTGCCCCCTCCTGCTGCCTCCAAGCATACAGTTACCTTGCAATCATACTCATTCATATTTTTCACATTTTTATACTACCCTTCTTCCATATAAACATCAGAGCAGCCAGTGCAAAAACAAGCTTACACTTAGAACCAATGGAGGGAAGGGAAGTGGGTTGGGGAAAAGATCACCACATAAACATCAAAGCACCCAGTCAAAGAACACATTCACACTCAGAACCAAGGGAGGAAAGTTGGGTGGGGGGAAAGATCTCCAGATAAACATCAGATCTCCATATAAACACAATCAAAAAACACATTAACATTCAGAACAAAGAGAGGGAAGTGGGGTGGGGGAAAGATTTCCATATAAACATCAGATGTTCATATAAACCCAGTCAAAAAACACATTAACTCACAGAACCAACGTGGGGATGGGTGGGAAGGAAAGGAAGAGCTCCTTTTCCTTAGAAGGGGGCAGGAAAAGCTCCTTACAAACAGGGTGGCCAGTCTAAACTCACTCTTAGAAGCAAGTAGAGGAGGGAAGACTTTCCGGACACCAGCAGACTTCTGTACTGGGGGGTAGGGGTGGCAGTGATCACCTCCATTGCCAAATCCCCTCGTATCTGCTGCGGTCTGCTCTGAACCATGCTGCAAACTGAGCGCGAAGGAGAGGCTGGGGCGGGACCTTGCATTGCAAGAGCCAGTGACAGTAAGAAGGACAAGGAGGGAGTGAATGACTTTGAAGCTAGCCATTAGAAACACAGCTTGCAAGAGAACAGCAGTGATTTTCATTTTAAAATGGAATTTTTATCATCCCATGCAACAGTGATACGGAACACGATTTTAAAACCTGAAATACGGGACACTTGCCAAGTCTACCTTCGCTGCAAGCAAGCAGGAATGGTTCTGGCTCGCACCCTGACCTTGCTTACCTCAGAATGGACACAGTTAGTTAAGTCTACCTACCTTGAACCAACACACGCCCTGCCTAAAGTGACCAAGGTAAAGAACAAGAAAACTTTCCCAACTACAAACCAACACCAGCTTGGGGTAGGTGAAAAAACCACCAGTCCATAGCCAATCAGACTGACAGCCAAAAAATTCCTACCTGGTTCCCATAAAGAGCGACCAGCTAGTCTCAGACTGAATGAAGGGTGGGAGGGTAGGGATTGTGTCCTGGAGCAAAGTGCAGGGCGGGAGCCATTGCACCTGCCTCATGGTTTTGCTCTGCCCACAGCTGGCCCAGCCAATAGCTTCAAAGTGTCTGCCATTGTCTGGTAGGTGGGGTGGAGGGCAAGATGTGGCAACCATCGTTGCTGTAGGTTTCCTTAAGGTAAGTTCTCAGCTGAGGTAAAAAAAAATCTGGTATTGTTTTTCAAAAGATGAAAAATAAACAATTATATTGGCATAAATGTGTATCGGTAGCATAGCTCAAATATTGTGTGAAACAACAATTTAATCATGACTTACTATTTTCAATTTGTTACTCAGAACAACTGTAATGGGATTTATCATGCTGGTTGAAGTTGGCAAATCCTATCTATTGTAACTGAAGTTTGCAAACAAGCCAAGATATGAAACTGATTTAAGTGCCTGTTAATTTGATTGTTCTAAAGCAGTGGTTCTCACATTTGCTGCTTGATTTATAAATGTCAAGGTTAAAAGGTTGATTGGGCAGTAGTGCTCTTCCCCCAAGTAGCAGCTTGTCTAACCCTAGATACACAGGTATAATCTGCCCGGTTAGTTTTGTGTCATCACCAAATACTGGGTCATAACCCACTGGCAGATCCTGGACCCACTGTTTGAGAACCACTGTTGTACAGGCATGCCCCGATATTTGTTGGGCCCACTGTGGATACCTGAAGCCATAGATACTGGGGATGCCTTTTTAAAGATAGGGGAGCACCAGTGGTTTTGCTGCAATAAGGTAAAAAAAAAGAGATCAGTTTAATGTTCCCCTATCTTTTTAATAGGCATCCCAGTATCCATGGATAACTGAAACCGTGGCTACCGAGACACACCTGTATAGTAATATTGTTGTTATCGTTATTAAGAATATCACTAGTACATATATCACTACTCGATCTGAATTAAATACCTAACAATGCAATCTTAGGTATGGCTACTCAAAAGTGAGCCTCCCTGACTTGAATGGGAGTTACTTCCAGGTAAGTGTATAGAATTGCAAACTAAGTCTAGCCAGCAAAACCCTAGTAAACAACTTTGTATCATAAAAAAAAAAAATATTAAATCAGCCAGGGCATAGTTCAGCTTCTCAGATGCGCAGCTCAGTTAACTGATGCAGGAAAGTTGCAACCTTTTCAGTTATTTCAACCGAAGAGTCCGATAAGAGATAACATTGTTTTGCCACATCAGAAAGTCCCTGTCTTGTACTTAGAATAGGGACCTGGTATCTTTGGCAGATCTCAACATAGAAGGGGCAGTAGAGGAGAGAATGGGCAATAGTCTCATGGGTAATAGCTGTCTGCAAGGGCAGCATCTATCTGCATGGAGTATGGAATTTCCCATACAGGACAGCAGATGGCAAGGCATCAAACCTAGCAAACTCATCAAAAAGCTCTCTGTTTCTGATGGCAGTGCAGCGGAAAAATATGGAGCAACTTTTCTGGAGGCCACTGGGATCTTCAAGCTTAAAGGGGAGCAGACTTCGTATGCCTTGCAATATCTAAGAGTCTGCATTTAACACACTGAAATGCCTCTCAATAAGGGAGCATACCTAAAGTCTCCAAGGAGAGCCCAAGGGAGTTGATTTTCTTGTCCAGGTCATCTATCACATCCATAGAAGATGACTGATTAAATTTGAGAAGCATCAGGTAGAGCAAGCTACATGGATCATAGTTGTAATATAGACACATCCAATATTTAATAGCCATCAGCCAGGCGGAGGACTCGTTTGGGCCTCCAATTTTGCCACTCGGTACAAAAAGGATCTGAGTACCAGTATGCTGAAGATAAAACTTGTTTGCCGCAAGTCCCTCCTGCAAAAAGAGAGCAGACACAAAGAGTTTAACAAGGGCAGACAGATTGGGCCGATTGATGTGAACCCACCGTTGCCAGGGAACAAGGAGCTTTCTCACCTAGAGGAGATGTGTGAAGCACACTCTCCAAAGTCCAAGGCGAAGCTGGGCCAACCTGGAAACAGTACAGTTAGGTCTACAGATATTGAGAATAGCTGCTTTTGAAGATCCTGATTCTCATCTCAAACTTGTTAAGAAATTAGGCAGCCGCCAACTATAACCCTAGAAGTCAACTATGGGCCAATAAAAACAATATGGAGTAAGTAAGAGAAATACTCATGTGAAAGGTTAACCTGGAACAAGAATACACTATAATTGGTTTATGTCTAAAACATGGTGAGTAAACAAGTTGTAAGCATTAAGGATTTAGATCTCATTAAGTATCCCAGCAGGAGATACCAAAGGTCATTTTCACTATCTAACCAAATAAAAGGGAAAAAAGTTCAGAAGGGTAAGAGAAACAGCCATACATTTACAGAACACATGTTCTGATGCCAACATATATAGCAGTAAGTTGCTTCCTGATTTTCAATTTGGATGCAAACAGAAAATGATTTCACTGGAATTCACTTTCAAAATAAATGTGGTATGAATCATAATGACGGTATTAAAATAAAGGATCTAGACAAAATGTGGTTTGAATTTTTTTAATAAACCACTAGAAATACAAGATGTTAATGACCATCAAAAGCAGTCTTGCCCCAGCATATTTTTTAGTCAAAGTTTGGCTAGACTGTAGCAGAAAATTGACTATTCTAGGTACCAGACAATATTGATGAGAATAAACTTTTGCCCTTCCTCCAAACATTTCCATTACAAATTTCTTCCAACTCCAAGTGCACAGATCAACTGAAGCACTTTTACATGTCTAACCTGCATGATCCTTAATTATAACTTAGACCTCCAAAGCTCTAACTTTTAATTCCCATGTTTAAAAACTCTGATTATTTTCAACTGATTATGTACTTACATTTTATTCTATTGTCAAGCTATGATCTTCATCTTATATTTAGACACTGTCTATGTACAGTATTTGGCATATACAGGCTTACGGTGTGCATTAAACCTAACAAGAGGGGGGGAAATAGTAATTCTGCTAAGTATGGAGTCTAACGTTCGATGATATTTATATTGTAAAAAGCCCTTCAGAAATCAAAGACTTAGGGCCCGATCTGATCCCAGTTTGTATCTAGTAACCCTACGTATATGCCAAAAAAGAAACAAAGCTTCTGTCAAGGCTTAAATTGGTCTATATAAGCCACACACTTCCCTCATGCAATAGCATAAGAAAAAGAACAAGCCTGGCCTAAGTTGGCATGCAGGCCTCAGGCCTCTTTCAGGCACAGTGGAAAAAGCCAGCCAGGCCTAATAGGAAGGGTTTTATAATTCACCCCCTGAATCTAGATTTTCCCCTGTAGGGACTAAGTTTGCCCCTGAATTATGTTTTAAATCATTACATCTCCTATTTAGTAATATTTTCTCTGCCCATGTTTGGGTTAATCTGAGTCATGCTGTCTTGTGATGGATGGATGGATGTTTTTAATCATTTGCATGATTCACCTTTGTAAGCAAAAAACCAAGTTGATATCTCACAGGGCCTAGGACATACTGAAGAAAACACATTTGACCCCTATGTGCCTAAAGATTTGTTATGAATAGAGGTGGGATAAAATTGTGATAACACATTCTGTACACTTTTTATGTACATTTTTTGTTTAAAAAAAGTCTGCAAAAAACTGTTTTATTTGGTTATTTTATTATTTACTGGGGGTGCATGGGTAATGATTATGGTTTCATTGGCTGACACTTATATCACCTACCTCGTTCACTTTTTAATTACCATGTATTTAATTACAATGTATTTACAATGTAAATACAATGTATTTAATTACAATGTAAATTTTGAATAAAAAACATGAACACTGATTCCTGCATGTGTTTTGCAACATCAAATTTTGCAACATCTAAGGTTGTTTTCTTTCTAATTTATTTGGAAAACAAAACAATGATCCTTTCCCCATTTTGACTGGCGCTTACTGTTGTGTCACACTGCTGCTGATTTCGCCAGCCAATCTGTACAGAATGATGCTCTGGGCATTGGCATCTGCTGCCCATTGCCCCAGCTGGCTTTGCGCCCAGATTTCTGTGCAGACGCCACTGCCCAGAGCAACATTCTAAACAGATTGGCTGGCAAGATCAGCAGCAGTGCGGCAAAACAGTAAGTGCCACTCACAATGGGAATCCATTTAACTGAATCTGGCCCAATCTGACGGATGCTCCCTTAACACAATAGGCTCCCATTCTATATCACAAATTGCTTTTGAAATACCCTGTGTTTTTTTTTTTAAAGAAGTCTTGTACTGTGGTACAGCTGTACCTGGTTTTGACTGCTCCAGGGGCAAGGCAACGTTGTGATGTTACTCCCTGCGCCACTACGCCCCCACCCTGTTAGGCACCCCCATAAAGAAGCAAACTCGGATCTTTTAAGCAAAAGTCAAGCAGTTTCTTTCAGCTGCGCATAGCTGGACGTCTGTGTGGGATCTTTCCTCAAAGACACAGGGGCTCCCTACAGTCAGGTCAGTTCCCGGGGCTACGCCTCTTTTGAGTAATGGTTTTCTTAACAGTTCATCAATTTGCAATACACGTGTTTACTGCTTCAACAAAATACAGGAATTTATTTGCAACTTTAGCATAGTTTTAGCAAGATACAGGAAACATCTGCGAGACATGAGTTAAGAGTTGTTTATAGTTTTTAGCATGTCTATATGGCTTGAGCTGGGTATGTGGTTTTGTTACTTCCTCTAGCAAAGGGTCATTTAGCAACTCTACAGTAGTTTAAAAATTTCCACTCTATGTGCAAAGCTCACTGGGGGAAAGGAGGAGGGGGTGACAAAGGACAAAGTTCCTGAGCATACACAGAGCACATTTCTTTAATCCTAATACACAGAAGCATAAATGCACTGCTCTCAACCCTGCCTCCTGTGCCTGCTCCATTTTAGAGCCCAACAACTGCAGGGGAGGACAGACAGGCCCAAAAAAGGAAGTTTTTCTTTCTCTTCCCGCGCCACGCCTCAACTGGCACCTGGAGCGCTCGACCCCCACAGCACTCTAAATACACCTCTGCACTGTGGTCTGGCATTCTTTGGATCTAAGTCTTGGGACAAGGTTTAGATAGCAACTCTAAACTTGCTCCCACACTATCCCACTGAAATTAATGGCATTCTGAAGAAACAGTTCTTCAAGGGCTCTATTATTAACCGACTACTGAAATGAGATAATTCCATCATGCAAATGCACTTATTGATATGTCTCCGATTTGTGAGGTTGTTCACTAAAATATGGTTGGCCGCAAATATAACTATTTGTACATCATAGCCCTTTTAGTTTTAAATGCTTCAGAAAAGTTATGCATTAAGATGACTGTGCTTGTTGGCAGAGAAAACTATTGGCTTCGAAAGGGCTGTTGCCTCTAGCCATTTTTAATATACTAACAATAAGGAATGAATGGGTTTTAAAATATTTCAGCAGCACATGGAGCAAGAAAATAATTTCTCAAGTCAACCAAAAGTGATTATTCTGAGAATCATATGCTTTATAGTGTCTGACAGGGTTTAGCTGTAACCGTTAACTATTTTAATAATGGTTTTTGCAACCATTACATGGTAATAACTACGATGCCCTGTTAATATTTAATAAGATATCTACATTCACGTATTTATCATTTGTAATATACATCACAAAAGCATTATAAAACATTTATTAAGTATATATAAATAATTTTAGGATACTGCGTCCATGTGTTATAAATACATTATTAATTCTACATCCATTATTGAAATACTGCTTGAAAACTCACATGGAAGTAGCTTTTTAGATAAGTGGCGTTTGTCACCCACAAATCTAAGTAGAAGTCCACATGCGTGAGTGCACCTTAGTTTATGAATTTTGTGGGTTTTTTTCTGAATTAAAAGAAATGTCAGAGCTGGTTCAGGATGAGAAACTGAAAAAAGAGGTAATAAAATGATCACATTATTCAAATTGAAATCCATACGGGGGAAAAAATCTGTCTATGTGAGAACCTCTCTGACATCTGGTTTTATATGTGCAATTTCTGGTATGGAGGAAATAATCTTGCAGGGTTCACTCACATTTTGAAGTGTTACAAGCCAGATAGGTTTAGCACTTGTGCTGTCTGTAAAAGAAGGGCAGAAAACTGAAATATGAGCTTGACGCCTTTTCTAAAAACATTCTTTATTTTTCACTATTTTTTCATCTACTCTAAAGTGACTACTGTTTTTATTTCAAACCTTAGGGCCCAATCCTATCCAATTTTCCAGCACTGATGTAGCTATGTCAATGGGGTGAGTGAGGTATCCTGTGGTGGGAGGGCAGTCATGGACACCTTCTCAAGGTAAGGGAATGCTTGTTCCCTTACCTAGGGGCTGTATTGTAGCTGCACCAGCACGGGAAAGTTGGATAGGATTGGGCCTTTAAACTGCAAACATGTTTATAAGAGAGTAAATAGTATATATCCCATTTCAACCCAGTGTGTTGTCTATACATAGGAATGTAAATCAACTGGAAAAAAATGGTTAATTGATACGTATCTGTCCAAAGGCAATAATATCCAATCCTAAAGTAATGTTACTTAAATGTACTCCCAGAAAAAAATAACAGGATTTCTTGTCCTGAAAGAACAAACTAGAAAAGGACAAAAAAGCACTAGAAAGGGCAAACATGTAGCTGAAATCAAATGACTGTCATCTCCACTGTGAAAAATTGGTCAGTCATAATTATGACCTCCTGTTACCAGCACTTATTCCTGTACTAATTAAAACTGATAAGTCAAAAAAAAAATCAAAGATGTTGCTTCAATTAATTTAAGTATAGGTGTTCCCCAGTATCTGCAGATTTGGTATCCACAGTTTCTCATGCCCCCAATGCCCATTAACTTCATTTATTCTGTTTATATTCAAACAAAGCAATTGGTATCTTGTTTATATAGAATGCAATAAGCAAAATGCATACAGACAAACAGGAAGGAAACTTGCATGCTAGAAGGGACGATTCAGAGAATGTTAACTGCTTCCTGCTAACATTCCTTGAGTGCAGGCTACTTACCCTGCTTCTCTGTCTATATGCTTTCTATATGACATATGCTTTCTGCTTATACTGTAGCATCCTGTAAAAGCAAGATACTGATTGCCTCACGCCAAGTGTAAACAAGATAGACAAAGGTAATGGCTAATAAGGTAAAGGTAAACAAAGATAAT
This sequence comes from Lerista edwardsae, assembly GCA_029204185.1. Lineage (NCBI taxonomy): Eukaryota > Metazoa > Chordata > Lepidosauria > Squamata > Scincidae > Lerista > Lerista edwardsae. The sequence continues at coordinate 17,246,025 of JAJKFI010000003.1, forward strand.
GTGTCACCGAAGCGATGAACATGAAATTGGGCGAACTCCGGAAGCTAGTGGAGGACAGGGAGGCCTGGTGTGCTGTGGTCCATGGGGTCGCGAAGAGTCAGACACCACTTAGCGACTGAACAACAACAAAGATAAACAAATGGCAATGAAAGGGATCTCCCATATCAGCAGATTCTGGTATCTGTGGGTGGGCAGGAACATATTCCCTGCGGATACTGGGGAACGCCTATACATATATAAAGCTGCTTAATTCTAAGTCAGACCATTAATCTATTTAGCTAGTGTATCATAGAGATGGGTGAAAATGGTTTTATTTCGAGAACAATTTTATTTTAGTGCAGAAAGTGGTGTTACATGTTTTTATTCAAAATCTGCATTTTAATCAATTGTAAATCATTTTTATCAATGGTAATCACTGTAAATATAAGCAGAGCGGGGGCCATGTAAGGTTTGCATGCTGTTACACAACTACATCATGGTCAAATTTGCTCGTAAAGTAATAAAGAAAAAGCCCAAGTGGTTTAATGAAGCAAATGCTTCCAGACACCAAGCTTGTCAAGGGAGAAGGGCGACAGGAGAGGTTACTACAGCCACAGGACCCACAGCCCAGCTTGTTGTTTTAAACTGCTTGCAAAACCTTGAATGAGCATCAAATTATTGACACCCACAATTCACAACCCTGTTTCCAAACTGCTTCAGAAAGCCTTGGATAATAAACACAACAACACTGAAACCTAGAGCCAAGATTTCTTTTTAAAGTGCTTTAAAAAGCCTTGATTAAGGACTAGCAACAGCTTCCATGTGCTTGGTAATTTTATTAAACAGAATGGAAGATACAGGTGTCCATGTAAACCACAGTTTGAATTATCTGTGGTAATCTCTCCCTCCCCCAATAACTCACCATCTTCAAACCCTGTGCAAAAGGGAACTCCCCCCCCCCCGAACTGCATGGATGCAGTGGTAACTAAATGGCTACCCCGCATTCAGCAGCAGTCATGCATCCACCAGAAGCACCTCTGGATAAGGAGACACCTTTTCCCAGGTAAGCCCAAAGACCAACCATTGGCCATTCTATGGGCGCAGATGCGAGGGCCTTTGTGTTGGGCTATGGGCCCAACATGGAGGAGCAGATCCAGTGGCAAACGTTGCTGCCGGTCCCATCCCAATCTGCCCTCTTGCCAAGTTCCAGCCTCCCTGCTGGCCCGGGAAGCGTGCTATGCTGGGGACAGGGGCGTAACTAGGGTGTGGCAGGGGGTGGCACGAGCCATGGGCGCCATCTTGCAGGGGGCGCCGTTCGCATGGTGCCCGCCCCCCTTAAAGAGCCGGCACGAGCGAACAGAAAGAACGCAGCGCCCCAGCCGCATTCTTTCTGTTCGCTCGTGCTGGCCTTAAAAGAGCCAGCACGAGCGAATAGAACGCGGCTGGGGTGCTGCATTCTGTTCATTGCCGCCGGCCCTTTAAGGCCAACGGCAGCGAACAGAACATGGTGCCCCTGCCGCGTTCTTAAAGGGCCAGCGGCAGCAAACAAAACGCGCCTCTTAAAAGGGGCGGGGCGCAATGTCATGACGTCACGATGTGACGTCATGACGTTGCGTGCCCCTAGGGGTGCATTTTCATTGGGCGCCATGGGCGCCCTTTCAAATAGATTCGCCCCTGGCTGGGGACTGGCTAACTCACTGCCCGCTGGCCCTGTGTTGCTGCCTCCAGGCACTTTGCTCCAGTGCTGGATCACCACCTGTGCTGGACTGCCTTATGGCACATTTGCAACACCATAGCCTGCGGTCACTCATACCGCAGGCACTGGAGTGCTCAGGATTAGGCCCTAAATGGTACGGAAAGATAAAAGAAGGGTATTTTTTTTAAAAACAAAACAAACCCATGCTAATTACTTGAAGAAACAATGTGGCCAGTTTATATTTACCTATTTAAGCCACAACATGGCACACCTACACTTTACAAAGCATATAATATGCAAAATTCATAAATCCTTTAAAGGCTAACATGTTTAAAGTTATTCAATCAATGAAAAATAAATAAACTGTGTGAGAATAAAAGACACGAGTCATGCTGATATGATATTATTCATAGAAAGAAAACAGTCAAAAAGTCTTTGGTCATTAAATAAAGATTATTCAAAGGAAAGAATATATAAATAAAAGTGTATTTTATTGTGCAAGACAGTCAGACAGAAAAGAGTTTGTGCAGTGAAAGATGAGAAACTGAGATAGGAAGGCACTAAGATGACCATCACATTCAATTACTTGCAAAGTGCAAGATAATCTATCCCCACATTCCATACAAAAAAGGAATGGGATAAAGGATTAGTTGTTTATTCAAGAAATACAATTAATAAAACAAAAAAAAAAGGTGAAAATGGAGCCTATGCAGTGTGACCAGAAAGAAATTTTGGCAGGTACAGCTCAACATGAAAGGATTTTAAAGCTGTGCCCTTCAAAATTCCCTCTTCTATACCATGGTTAAAGGTATACTCTGTCATCCATTGTACCTGGTCATCCTCAGGCTGTGATTACAACTTGGAATGTTCAGTAACAAGTTGGACTGCTTGACCTATTGAGATTAAATACATAATTGGCTTCACAGGGACTTGTGTGCTAGCCCTGCCCTCAGCTGATGAAGCTGGGCTAAACTTTCCTTTCTCTACAGGCATAACATGTGAAATCAGTGAGCATTTCTCCTCATATGTGCAACCTTATGAAGCACAGGTGGGGCCTCTTTATCCATGAGCTTAGAACCCATGGATGTGACTTGCCACAGGTTCAAAATCCACTTGAAGGGCCTTATCTGATCACCTAGACATGACCAGAAGAATGTTGGGTGACCCAGAAGTTGCTTCTGGGCCAGGCGCACGCATCCCTGCATTGTAGGCTACATTGTTTTGTGTTTCCCAAACTGTGTGTCATACTGGTGGGTAGCTACACACAGTTTGAGAATTGTGCGACAGGGCCAATAATGTGAAATGTGCACATGTGGCCAGAAGCAACTTCTGAGTCGTCCATCATTTTAACCTGTAGCATCCTGGCCTCAGGAGGCTCAGATCCCTGGATGACGCAGTAGGTCAAAGGTAAGAAGTTTGGGAACCCATGATTTAGAGGAACATCTAGTTTGGCTCATAAACTATTTTGGCAAGCATTAATGAGAATGCCACCCAAGGCCTTTAGGTCCAAGAATATTCTGTTGGCTTGTAAGCTGAGGATCCTTCTCTTTCCTCTCCCCAAACTGCCTCCCAACATCCTCCCGATATTTCAAACTAATTGATTTATTTACTACACTTATATCTGGCTTTTCTCCCACAGGGGTACACAAGGTGGCTTAGAAACATAAAAACTACATTTGAAATAATTTATATATAAACATTAAAATCACCCTAAGTAATTAAAACAACCTTTAAATCAAAATAAAACAAGGTGGCCAATATTGTTTCCTTCCAAAAACCTGGCCTGAAACCAGATTGAAAGAGAACTGGGTAATCTGCTTCATCCAAAACCCTCTGGAGTTGAGACACCACCACCCACTCAATAATCTTTCCCAATACCCCTAGCAGTACCCCTAGCAGTAGCACTTTTCAGAGAAGATTCATGATCCTCCCTATCCACTGAATCAGCTTGTCGCAGGCAGATTTAATAAGTAAAGCCATGCCGGCAAGATTCAAGCAGGCAAGCAAATGACTTCATAATCCAAAGGGGTCTGTCCACATCCTCAGGTTGTACAAGCTGAAAAGAATCCCACAAAAGTGGACTAAAAGACAATAAGGGGACATAATCACCTATTGTCCCTGTGGCATCCAGGTCATAATGAATATGAGTGATTTTATCTGAATAAGTGCTTCCTCCTGGCCTATCTGAGAGACCTAATGGAATTTGTCTTGCACAACACAGAACAATTCTGCTGGATGGTTCTCTGCAGACACAATGGTAGCAGAAAAGAAGGTTCACCTTGCTGCCATCACCACCACAGAATAGGCTCTACAGTAAGCTCTAGCTTTTGGTCAGAGTCGGCACAGGTTTTCTGCTACTGTGGCTCAAGACTGCTACCCTGTCACCTCACATTCGCAGCTCGTCAGTTAACTCTGCTGTACTTGTTTTGAATGCATGAAAAATATAGTAAGTCTTTCTCTTTTTCTTTGAAGAATAAAAAACACACAAAGGCTGAAGTTCCAAATTAACATTTCATATTAACACAGCATTTAATTTTAATGATCATGCTACACTTTTTATTCTTCTGGTAAATTAAGGAATATTAAAATGAAATTACAAATTAATGCTAAATAATTAATAATCTTCAAACACATCTGCCAGTTTTGGTATTTCCAAGTGCTGCATAAAACTTTACTAATTGATTTGTGCAAGCTTCTCTGGAGACAAGAAAGAATTCTAGAGTAATTGTGCGTGTAGGAGGGAACTTCTACTAAGTTGATAAGAAATGGTAAGCTAAAAATCATTCAAAATACAGCATCCTTATTCTTTTTCAATGGTCATTATTATAATTCTCAAATTCCTAAATTTAGGGGCCAATCTAGAGGCCATTATTGCTGGTGGTACATGTGTACTGCCAGCTAAAAGTGTCGCGAATTAAGCATAAATCACGTTCGCAACACTGCATGAGCACACAAAGCTCGTGCTGGGTTGGCACTTGATTAGCGCTTCGTCTCAGAGCTCCTGAAGCACCAGCAAACTGTAAGGAGATTCCGGGTGGGGGAGCCAAGAAGTAGGCAGATCTGGGTGTGGGAGGGAAGGATTGGGCCTATGAGGGGGTGGCAGCTTCCTCCACAGTATCCTGAACCTTCTCTGCAGCTGGGAGGCACAACACTGGTCTCCTTGGGTCTGTGCCTGCTCAAACACAGGTGCAGAGCTTAGGAGACCCATTGCTGCTGGCTATGACTACCCAGGGGAAAGTGAGCAAATACTCCTTTCCCCTAGGAAACCTCCGGTGGCATTCCAGCATGGCCAGGATCCAGCGGTCATCATTTTGGCACCACTGGCGCCCTAGGTGCTGCTGGGCTCAGGATTGGGCTGTTAGAATCCCCATGTCATTTGTTCCTGTAAAAATGCATTTACTCACTCGCACATACGCATTCATCCATATAACGCATCCACACAATATATTGTATACCTGATAGACTCACGCAGGAATGTATACTTACGAATATAGATAAAGGTTGAATATCCCTTATCCAAACTGCTTGGGATAGAAAGGCACCTCAATTTTGGATTTGTCTAGATTTCTGAATTTATCAACAGTATTTATATACCTCTTTTCAATAAAAAAAAAAGTTCACAAAGCTGTTTACATGCAAAAAATAATAATAAAGTTAAATGGCTCCCTGTACCAAAAGGATTTATAATCTTAAAAAAAATGCAGACCACCACCAGCAACAGCCACAAGACAAAACACTGTCTTAATAGGGACAGTTACTCTCCCCCTGCTAAACATAAGAGGAAAACTACTTGACAAAGTGACTTCTGTTAGCAAGAAATAGCTGCATAAATATATAATGAGAAATGTTTTCTTTTGGTTTTTCACTATTACCCATATGTGTGCCTGCTGGCCTCTTCAACATTTTTCAACAATCTCTGTACAGGTACACACCACAGACGAGAGCATAGGACTTACAGATTTGTCCTGCACTGTACCTGGGAATGAGCACAAAATCTTCTAGTGTTCACATTACAGAAAACATGTATTGGACAAAAAAAAAAAAGTCTGGATTTTGCAATAGCCTGAATTTTGGATGTCTGGGTAAGTAGTAATCTGCCTATACTTATGTACAGGTATGCATCTCAGAATGATGTTCCGGTAAACAGCTGACTATACAACCATGGCCCTACTGAACTCACCAGGCTAGCTTATATCCTTCCTTGAGCCAGCTAACAGCATTTTACATTATTTCCTTTGCTCTTTCACTGTCCCTGGTCCTGCATTGCTTTCTGGAGCTTGACCCCGCAGCCATTAGTGGTTGTCTGGGAAACTTTCAATGCAACTTAAGGTGGGGTTTGAAGAATGGATCCCCATCGTTAAGCAGTGCATACCTGTATAATGATAAGCTAATAATAAAAGCCCAAATGAGCTGTCCAAATTAGAACTCTTGGCAGTGCAACCCAAACTAGCGCATTGTAAAATACAATGCCGTAAAATGCACAATTGGACTTCTGGGGGAAGCAACAAGCAGAACTGGACACGTGGTGGAAGCCTGCTTACAGCCTGGACACTGGTAAGTCAGTGGTGGGCATGGAATGTGGGCATAGGGGGAGGAGTAAGAAGATTGGGAGGATAACTGAGTTGGGAAGCAACTGGGGCAGGGAGGAGGTGGCAATAATGCACACCAGATCTTATTCTTTCCATTTTAAACCTTCCACCCCTTTTCTCTTCTCAGACACCACTACCAAAATAGGTGGCATTTAAAGAAGCTTGTAAGCAACCCCAGGGCTTACATGGAGGTAAGAAAAAATAATGTTTTTCCAAAAATTGTCCCTCCCACCATTGGATGTAGCATGAATGGCTGAATTGGCACTGGTGGCTAGAGATAATATTGGGCTTCCAAGATCCATAATATAAACACCTGGAAATTCAAGCACACCTATGGATAAACTTATAGGTAAAATGTAATCAGCTTCTTGGATATGCTAAAACAGCCATTTTCAACCACAGTGCCATGACACATTGGTGTGCCTGAAAATGGTCCTCAGGTGTGCCACGGAACTTTGGGAGGGATCATTTATTAGTAGGATCATTGGGGGACGTGAGCCCCCCACTGTCAGCACAGTGTGCCCTGTCAATTGTCAAAAAACTGATGATGTGCCTTGCCAGTGTGCCGTGAGAAAAACGACTGAAAATAGAAGTGTTCTCTTTTCAATTTGGTAGCTAAAGCTCCAAACCTAAACGCACCCATTGAATTCAATGAAACATTTCTAAGTGGACATTCATAGGATAGTGCTAAGAACCAGAAGCCATATCAAGTAGGTTTTTTTGTCCTCAGATCCAGACCGGGGGGGGGGAGCACAGAAAGTCTGAATGCCAACAGCTGAAAATAGTGCAATATCCTACTGACAGTTCCATTACAAGCACCAACAGTGTCCAATCATTTTTGAAGAGTAAGGTCATTGCAGGGGCCAAGGTGAAGGCAGCTTATTATGGCACCACATTCATCCTTACAACACGAAGGGTTAAAAGAATAGTTTCTGTGTTTTGTTTATCTGTGTTTTTACAGTTATTTTGGCAGTTCTCTCTCCTTTCCCAACCTTGAAAGACAAAACAAAAGCCTAACTTACTAAGAACTGAATAAATAATGGTCTGATAAATAATGGTCAGCAAAAAGGTAAAACAAAATTGTATATTTTATACAGTATATTATTATCATTGCTGTTATTATGCAATTATTACATTTATTAGGAAGCACATCTCTAGTGTTCCCAGAATGTGTATTTGGAGTTTTACAACTGCATTCATTACAAATTACTCATTTTTTCCCCAAGGTGAAAATTGCTTTATAAATAGTAAACCTGAAATGTGGTTACAATAAATGAAGATGGAATAGTGCATGACTTTGCCAGCAGTGCAATTGACATCACTGTTCAGTATTTTTTTTAGTTTTTGAATTTTAGTGCACTTTTTATGCCTCCTGAATTTCTTGCACTGCCAAATATTCATTGCGTTTTAAGTTTTACAAATGTGTTCAATATAAGCAACAAAACTTCCATCCAACTCTGAACCACAACCTTCCCCAAAATCTTAGAAGAAATACAGAAAGGCAGGGGAATTTTTTTTGAAAGAAATAAAATGTTAGGTTGTTATAACTAAGGGCATTTAATAAAATCACTAAAATGGATGTTATACCACATAGGGATTTCTGAGTGCAAACAGTTCCCCAATCATTTTCTCCTAATGTCCCCAATATGTATACCGTAGTTTTCAATGTGTATAACCTTCCATTATGTAAACTTTATATCTATGCAAAATGCTTATTAAAATTTCCAGAAGAATACAATTTCTTTTCTACTTTAACATATTGTAGTACAGTATATAGCCCAGCTTTGCTGGAATTATCCAAAGATTATGGGTTGAATCGCCTAAACCTGATTGTGTGAACTGAAGTTATTTCCATCTATATACTAAGAGGGAACAGTTTTCATCAACTCTCCCCTCCTTCAGCAGCCTCCTTTTAACTTTTTTGCCCAGGACCCACATTTTTCAAATGGCATTCCCAGGACCCACCAGAAGCAATGTCATTACTGGAAATGATGTCATTGCCAGGCATGACATTATCAATGATGGAAGTACCATCATTGTGACATAATAAAACCACACTCCTGAAATGCAAAGAGGCATTTTTAGACTGCAGCAATTTTGCAACCCTGAAACATCCCTTACAGAAATCAAGATTAGGACAAAATATTATGTAAAAACACTGAACTAAAAGCAAAACTAAGGAAAAACCTACAATTCAAACTTAACACTTACAAAAGAAATATAGCAAGAGTAAGATCTGCAGTTTCCAAGATGGCTGCTTTCAGATTTCTGCAACCCACCTCACATTAAGTCATGACCTACCAACTGTTTCCCAACCCACAGTTTGAGAAACACTGGGCTAGGATAGCACTTTGTGTATTTTTGGAAGAAAGTATCTGATACTTCAATACAGTAATACCCCAGTTAGCACTCAGGATCCATTTATCTTTACCATCTATTTTCTCTAAAAGTTTCTTGAAATGTGGCAGATACAGTAGGCCTTAAAAGTCAATATTACTCCCTGATCCACTGCTTGTATTATTAATGAAGTTGTGTTGGGAGAAGGTAAATGACAGCTACAAGAATTCAGGTTCTAAATTATATGACTGGCCTGGTGCATTATAAAGCAACAACGTTTTAAGTTTGATGTTGCGCTCCTCACTAAAGCGATTCACAGATGGGCAAAAATGTGAAACAGACAGATTTAGAAATATACAAATCATCACCTAAGTCTTCTTGTTGGATTTCTAAATCACAGGTAGATTTGATGTATTTATTTTTATTGCTTGCTAGGTTTGAGAATGATACACAAGCATCAGTTTTACCGTAAGGTCACTTTTAGCATTGCCCTCTAGCACAGTGATTCTCCAACTTTTTAGACCAGGATTAATATTTTAGAATGGCACTTTTGTTGGGACCCACTGGAAATGATGTCATTAACCTGGAAGTGATGTCATAGCCAGAAGTGACATCATTGTGACATAATAAAAGACAGTCCTAGAATGCAAACTGGCATTCTTGGACTGCAGCAAATTCACAACCGTGAAACATCTCTGACAGAAAACAAGATTAGGACAAAATATTATGTAAAACACTGAATTAAAACAATTAAAAAAGACCCTCACTTGAAAATTCAAACTGTTAACACTCACAAAAGTAGTTCCGCTTCCAAGATGGTTGCTTCCAGCTGTCCACGACCCACTTGACATCAGGTTGCAATCCACCAAGTAGGTCCAGAGAAACACTGCTCTAGCAAGAGAGTTAACCAGTTCTACCCAGCTTTTAACCCAGATGCATATTTTGCTTCGTGGGAGATAAAAGTATGAGAAGCCATCCTTACCAACAACAACAACAACACCTCCCTTTCATTCACCTTAAGGACAAGTTCAGAAAGACAGTTGCCTTGCTTGATGATCATTTTCAGAGTTGCAGCAAAAATCCAGAACTGCCTTTGTATCCACACTAGCTGCTTTAACAGCGACATGCACTTTCAAAATTGATCTCCAATCTCGGTTAACTTTAATGTTTCTGTCGTATCTCCTTTTTCTTTTTGAATATATATGAAGATGCTTCTTTTCCATTATCAGTTGGCTCAAGGGCATATTCTTCTGTGTTTCATCATTCACTCAGAAACTAACCTCTCTTTCATTTTTTTCAAGAAAATGGTTTCTTGAACGAGTTAGCTTTGTGGTTAACAAATTTTGAGAATATAGTTGCAGAAACTTTTATCTTGTCTGCATCATTTGTAATTGTTTTTATCGTGGATTGTTGCAATCGTTTCATGGATCGTTTAAAAGAAGCACCCACTTCAACTTGGTGCTCACCAACTTCCAACTACCTTAACAGTTGTAGTTTCACATTCAAGCAAAGGTTTTCCTTTCCATGTTATATGCACTACTTATAGGCCTTTTTCCAGACATGATGGGTGTAAAGCATTGAAAAATACACTTTGCCAAACAATGTACACTGCAGCTGACAGCACATACAGTACGTACTGCATTCTTAATGAGCACACATTAACGTTAGCGATGCAGCTGAAATGGCCACTCTTGTGAATTACTGAGCATGGGCGCTATAACAAAATGCCACTAAACAGAGCATCTTTAAAGGGGTTCTTATTGTATTGTATATATGGATTCATTGCTTGTTTTTGTTGGGATATGTCAATGTAACTTTTCAATCTGAACAGTATAACATGATCTGTAATCTACTTATGACAATCATATGTTATATAATCTTGTGTCCAATATTACACCATGGCTAAAATATGAAAAATAGCCAAAATGGCCACACTAAATAGGTTAATTTGAAAGACAAAAAAAATCATAAAGCAAAGTTTACATTCACAGTCTTTATGAAGACTAAGACTAAATACAATTTCATCTCATATAGGTCCTTGATTGATATCACCTTAATAAATTTCTGTATGCATATCCCGTGTATAAATCCCTTCTTGCTTAGCCTTCACCAATGAATGAATGAAGCAGCTATTATGTGTTTCTATACAATTACATAACAATCTCATTATTCATCTGTTTTAAGTAATTCATGATCACAACTATGTGAAAAGATGCTTGGTGTTAAAGTATGCAGATAATACTAATTTGCTAAAATGAAATATGGTTTAATGCCAGATAAAAGTGAAATTATTAAACTAAGCAACTGAATATACCCTTAAAACACACACGCGCGCTCTAATATTTTTACCTACATAATTTACATTCAGAATGAACTGTGTAGTGGAGAAAAAACTGATATGATCATTCCTTTATTAAGCAAAATTACCCTTGATTAATAATGTGATACTGATGTGTATAGAAAATTATCATTATAGATGCTTTGTATAAAATGAAAAGAATCTGCTCTTAGATTCATCATATAGATTCATCATATATTCCTACAATGTGCTTCATAACTACTGTACTCTAATTTCACCTAAAACACGAGTGGTGTGATGTCACTAATTGATTGAAACAGTTTTACTGTTAATGTGGTGAATTCTTAAAAAACCAAGGAGAGACGACTTTAATAAATTTCTTACGTAAGTAATTTAATGACAACCTCCTGTATATCAACCACCACCAAACTGTGTGCGCAGACAGGCAAGTCTGTCTGCCAGATGAAAATGTAACACATTTGGACTTCTAACAGCCCAAACTAGTGATACCCTATTGCCAGCATTGCGACTGCAGCACCAGCAGTAGATATCACAAATGTGCTGTAAGGCACATTTGCACCACCCAGCTATTAAGCAGTGCAGGCAGGGAGGCTTGCAATGCCTCACTGACGCTGCTGAAGGAGCCCTGGCCACTGGCGGAAATAAAGTAAGTGCAGAGAGGAGTGGGGCATGAGGAGGTGGGTTAGGAGGAGGCGTTTCGGGGGGGAGGGCAGATCAGGGACAGGGACTAGCCCAAGAAATGGGTGAAACTGGCAGAATCCTTCTCCACTGCATCTTATCCTATCCCCCGTTCCTTGGACTTTTGCTAGCTATATAGCTAGCAAGGGCTGAGGAGACCTGTAGGCCATCAAGGAGGCGTACACAGAAGTAAGGGTTTAATCAATCAGTCAATCAACCAACAGGTACTTATATACCGCTTTTCAACACAAAGTTCACAAAGCGGTTTACAGGCAAATAGTAATAATAATAAAATTAAATGGCTAAATAATATTAATATACTAAATATTTATTAATATAATAAAATATAATTAATATTATCTTTACCTCTCACAGGTATCTTTACCAGATCACTCCTCCATCACAGCATCTGGCACACATGTCCTTGTCGTGCCTGTATGCTATAGAATGGTCGGAGACAGGATTGGGCTTTAAGAATATGTTCTGTTTGGTATCCAAATCTATTTTTCTTTTGCAAAATGTTGTTATATTTCCATTTCTTAAAGCCTGAAGGTGCTATCCTGCACACAGCTAGCCAATTTAAATCCAATTGAATTCAATGAGATTTAAAAGGCCTATGTGCTGGATTGTAACCTGAATCTGCAATTAGATAAGGGAAATCAAAATTGCCCTTTATTCGCAAACTCACAAACTTCATTGCAGATGGTTTCTTCATTATTTAATTCAATAAAGCAAAGTCAAAGCCTAGCTCCTGTAATTTCTATAATTTGTTCGTAAAGGACTTTGCATAATAAATGAAAGGGTTTTATTACTTTTGCTCTGTTCTATGTGGAAGCAATGTTCAACTGAAATTATGCAATTAAAGGTGAGAAGAGAGTAATTTTCTGCAAAATCTCTCTGGTGGTTTTCCCAGCAGGAGTCCTGAACCTTTAAAAACCTTCACAGTAGCAGTCTGTTCATTTATCACTCACAGGGTTTAAGACAGGTTTCTCTTATTTAGGTATTCATTACCAAGTACAGCAAGACACTTTCTCAGAATGTCAAAGGTCCATAGGAGAGTTGACATACTGTATAGGCACAATCTCAAATCTGGAAATATTCATTACTGCTAGACAGTTAATTTCAAGTCACCTAGATTCTATAAAGCTTGTTTTGCTCAAAATTTTGCCATTCAACACACTAGCCATATGGCAAATTAAGAGGAGGAACTACATTAACATTTGCATAACATAAAAAACGTATCAATAGCTCATCCACATGAAAAACAGCATTATATTATATATGCCTACTTTCTAGCTCCCAGAGGAATAGAATATTGCCATCCCAGTCAGATAAGATACACATATCACCTTCTCGATGCCTTTTTCTTAGCCCACACTGTGATCTTAAAGAATGCATTTACAATAAAGAATAAGCAGAAAAAAGTCAAGATTGAAAAAAAATGAGAATATAGACAGGAAAGAGAGAGCCCTCACTGGCATAATTACCAAAGTTAAGCAGACAAAAAGATCTTGCCAAGTCTAATTTGACAACAAATAGAAAGATGAATGGCAGAAAAATGGGAGGAGTTCTCCTAGTTCCAAGGCACTGCTGGTCAACTTAAGTTCTGTCAACTTCTTTCAGTGGAAAACACTGAGGGCACAATCCTATCCACCTTCTCAGTGCCAATGTATCACAACTAAGGGAATGTTTGTTCCCTTACCTTGAGGTTGAATTGCAGCTATATCAGTGCTAGAAAGTTGGATAGGATTGGGCCCTAAATCACCTTTTCTAGTTTGTCAGGCTCAGAAAACTGCATTGGGGACACCATTTACACTGCACCTCCCCCCTCACAGCAGCTCCCTGATCACACAGCTCCCTGATGTTGCCAAGGGCTATGGGTGCGCGCTGTCAGGGCTGGGCAGTTGATTACCCCGGCCAGGCCAGAATCACTTTTGAGCCCCACCTGCCCATCCAATGTACTGTCAGACTAGTTGTGAATCCAAACATAATTCTCTATTGTTCATATAGCAAGAGTTGCACTTCTCTAGTTAGCATCCTTTCTTCCAACTAGAATCTGAGGCTGAGTGAGATGAGAATATCCTTGAACAGTGATGGTGAACCTTTTGGACTCAGTGTGTCAGGAAAATGCTTAACTTGGCTTTGCTAGCGTGTCAACTCCCCCCCCCCAAATAAAAGAGAAAATTCTTTATATTCATGTATTTAAACAAACAATACAGTCCAATCATTTGTGGTGCTACGTATTTCATAAAAAAAATCTAATAATTAGAAAACTGAAAAATTAGTAAAACAAATTCAGTTTTTGTCAGGTGTTGGTGAACGCTGGTGGTTCATTGCGGTGTGTCACCTTTGCCACGCGTGTCATAGGTTCGCCATCACTGTCCTAGAAGCAGAATGTCCCTCCACAGGACTCTGTGATATGCAAGTTTTTCCACATTGTAGAGAGAGGTGGGGCCTGGTAGCCATTAAGATTTATTTATTCACCATATTTGTAGCCCGCCGTTCTTCCCCTAAGGAAATCCATGCATTATTAGGAGGGGGGGAAAACCAATGCAAGTTTGCTTTGCAGTTAGTAAGGATAAGTTACAAAAAGACAATAGAGGGACAGCTTGGCAGAAACCAAATATAGAAAGAAACGCAACAGAAAATAGTACTGGAAGCCTCTGGGAGGAAGGGGAATTATTTGGTTGTATGTAGCAGGGGAGGAAGATCTGCTGATAGTGGATAAGGGGGAAAAAATATAAGGTAAGGAAAGCTTTGCTTTTTATCCCCCCAAATCTGAAAATCTGGCCACCTTGCTAGATCATTTGCTTTGCTATCCTTTAAGGCTAGATCATTAATGAAGAAGACCCTGGTTCTCAAACAGTTTAACACCACTTTTCAACATGACAGTCTATTGGGACTCACCTAGCTTTATGAGACTAAAAATGAAGTTTCACTTTACTAGCCACTCAAGCCTTTGTTTTAATTCTTTTTATTATAGTGGGGGCATCTTCTGATGCATTTACTAAGCTCCATATTCATCAGTTAAGGACCCTTCTGGTGGCCTTGCATTCCTCTTCACCTGGCCTTCAATACCAGCAGAACTATAGTTGCACATGTAGCTCAGTTATACTTTCCATGGGGCTCAACACATTTTCCTTGTCAGCTTGTCACTTATAACCCACAGTTTGAAAAGCACTCAGTTAAAACATTTATGAAGGTCTACTAAACACCAGAACCAAAATGAGCCTTGAGAAATGCCACTCTTCTCTTCACTACACTGTGAAGATAACTGCCACACACACACACTCACCTCTAACTTTTAGCATGTTGTGTAAAACGTAAGGATAAAACATTACTATTCAGGTCCTTCTTTAGCATTGCACTAGTATACAAGCTGACAGCAAACAAACAGCTCTTGAAACATTTTTCAAAAATTAATGATTCCCTTTAGGATGACTTCCAAATATACATCAACATATTTTCGTTTTGCTAGAGAGGATCAAGTGAAGGAAAAAATAATTGACCTTGAACAACCTCAAATAAATGGTGTCTATAAAATATGACATATCTGTCAGATTTTATGCAATACTGTTTTTAATGTACAGCTTTGGTGCTAAAAATAATTTTAAAATCACCACTTTATTCTGCTTCTAAGGCCAGAAAGACCAAATGTGAATAAATTACAAGGCATACATGTTAGTATTAATTACTAATTTTATGCAAGACACGCTAAATTAATTACCAATGAACTACTTGAGTGAATATGTGCCTTGACTCAGATTATTTGGGGGCAGGAATGGGTTCATTATAAATACTTAGCATGCTGTGGGACAGTCTTGCTGTACTGGTCAACCATTCATTTCCTTTCATCCCTAGAAACTAATTTTTGTTGGACTGAACTGTAACAGATTGCAGTCAGTTTTTCTTTTTTTTAATTCGTGGTTCTAATGTACCTCTCTCCCATTTCATTTTTTGCTTGACTAAAATATATTTAGTATGTGGTGCACGCCATATTGTTATTGTTCCTTACTTGGTTGCCTATTTATCGACAATACATCTTAGATGTTAATCTCCTTGAAAGGTATAATAGTATATAGGCATGCCCTGGTATCTGCTGACATTCCGTTCCAGATCCCACCATGGATACCTGAAACCATGGATACTGAGGATGCCTTTTTAAACATAGGGGGACATCAGTGGTGTGGCTACAACAAGGTAAACAAAAAAGATTTGTTCAGTGTTCCCCTATCTTGTTAATTCCTGCCAACCTAGCAATTTGGAAGCATGTAAAAATGCAAGTAGATAAATAGGTACCACTTCAGTAGGAAGGTAATGGCGTTCCGTGCGCTATGGCATATAGTCATGCGGCCACATGACCATGGAAGCTTGTCCTTGGACAAACGCCGACTCTTCAGCTTAGAAACAGAGATGAGCACTACCCGCTACAGTCGGTCACGACTAGACCATTCAGTCGTGGGCAAACGTTTACCTTATCTTGTTAATAGGCAACCCAGGGCGCAATCCTAAACTGAGTTTGGTTGACATAAACTAAGCCTGCAAAGTTTGGCTAGCAAAATGGCCACCATAAAGTATGTTTGGACCACTCTTGGACTCAGAGAGGCCAGCACACAGATTTGAGCCATCCTCCCTGACTCCGAGAGTAGTCCAAGCATGCTTTATGGTGGTCCTTGTGCTGGCCAAACTTTGCTGTCTTAGCTTATGCCAGCCTAACTCCAGTTTAGGATTGCGCTCCCAGTGTCCATGGTATCTGTGGATAGCTAACAGTGGATAACTGAAAGTGGATACTGAGTCATTCGATACTGAGGCATTGTATATGTTACAAATATAAATATTAGAATAGGAAGTATGTAGTACCTCCATTCTGTACTAAGGTCATTTCATCAGAAAAATTCATCAGAAAGATTTCTTCCAGTCAAGAACATATGCAAGATACTGAAGGCTTTACTGTTATCTATAAAAATCCTACTCACCTTTCCTCCCCTGGAGGAAATCCTGAGATTATCAGGTTCTGACATACACTTTTGCAAGCCTATCTAGTTTTGAAACAAACATTTCAGAAAAAGACCATAGAGCAGAATGGGGCACTGTTTGATGGAACAGCACGTGTTCCATGTAGACAGCCAAAGCTTTCTTCAGTTAAAATCTCAATTAGCAGAGCTGAGAAAGGGTGGTGCTTATAACTCGACAGCTGCTGGCAGTCAGAGACCAGTAGTCTGACTCTGCATATAGCAGCTTCATATGTAGAAATCCATCCTTCCAGAAAGGGTAGTGACAGATAAGACCATTAGGAGCAGAGAGGTTGGTGGAACTTACTGAGCACTGGCTTGAAAACTCTGAGGTGGGGGCACTAAGGAATAGGTGAACTTCCAGAGTGCTGTGTTCTTCTGAATTTATCTGAGATAATCTGGTGTTGTTAAAAAAGGAAAAAAAATTCTGATTTTTGTGAGCTTTCACAGAAATATAATTTAACAATAGGGTTATTGGAAGTGAAGGAATACACATGCAGAAATTTCCTTGCAATCATTCCTGTATATATAGTCCAGGAGTGCATCAAATATAGGAGCCTTCACTAGTGATGTACACAAAAACAATACACTATATCCTGGCCTTGTTTTGGAATTCAATTTGGAAACCTTAGTAACTATTTTTAAAACACACACACACCTACCTGGACCAGGAAAATAACTCGTTTCCTAGTCCAAACCCTATTATCCGCATGACGACATCCATGGGCATACAATGGGATATGTATACCTATCTCCCAGGAAACTGCAAGCCCACGAAGTCTCTTACCAAACCTTCTAAGGGCACAATCCTAACCTTGTGTTAGGCTGGCACAAAGGACTTGCAAGCACAAGACAGGAGTTCTCACAAGCTCACTATAAAGTTAATTTTTGGTGTTGGTGTTCTGCACTTTTTTTTTAGATTGTGAGCCCTTTTGGGACAGGGAGCCATTTAACTTTGTTATTATTATTATTTGCCTGTAAATCGTTTTGTGAACTTTGTGTTGAAAACAGGAGCAGATGTGACGTGTTTTTGACCTTGGCTGGAGATTTTTTTCCCCGTGGAGTCAAGTTGCGATGGCACATGCTATGACTCAAGACTCGAATGATGGGGTCACTGACTCAAGACTTGATTTGTGAATGTGACCGCAGCTCATCCCTGTGTAATGAGCGGGTAGTTTCCACTGAAGCTACCAATTAATAATTTATTCATAAGAAATAAACTTTTTACAAGTAGAATTAATGAATATCAACCTTGATTTTTTGGTGTTGTAATCCATACATTACAGATCTTAACAAGGTTGTGTATCATTTTCATAACTGCACATTGATTTTGAGTTAAACCCTGAAAATACTCAATATATGATTATTGATAAAGCAAATAAGATAACCAGTAGTATATTTGTGCCAAAGTATTACCAGGGGAAAATCTACTCAGATTAAGAGTGTGACTATTGAGATAACTCGTGTTAACAAATTTTTGAAAACAACAAATGCCAAAAAGAATGTCATATGAACTTTGTATGCATCACACACCAGTAAATCAGGACATAAAGGAAGAGTTGCAGAGCCATTTTTTACATTATGGAAGAGTTTCTGAGGTTATTTTATTCACTGGACACTTAAACAGTTTTATTATACAAAATTCTCTCTTCTAACACTTCGATTTAAGTAATTTCAATGTGATTTTGTATAGTTATCATTAGTAATTTTAAGAAAAGCAGCATGGACACCAGTTGGCATGTTATATTAGGGAGCAATATGATATATCTATAAAACAGTAATTTTACAACTATGAATTTTGGTTTAGTTTGCCAATAATTTTTCCCATTAATATGGATGCTGCAGAGAATCTGCATGCACTATGAAAATGGATTACTACTACTCAGATCTACACCAGCAATTTCACCAAGCACAGGGGTTAGGATCAGTGATGTCATGTAGCCAGGACGCTCTGGAACGCTGTTCCGGTTGTTCCGTGAAGGGCTGGCTCTGCCCACTGCAGTCGGTCCCGGTAGCTACTTCCTGCGTTCCGGTTGTTAGCGCAGGTAGATTCCACCACTGGTTAGGATCCAGTGTGGCCTATCACAGCTGCTCCCACCCCACCCTGGTTAGGGCCCTAACCACACTTGGTTCGCCGTCTCTCCAGCCCAAAAATGTCCTCTCCCTGTTTCCATTCCACCCTCCAGCTACCCTCCCCCATCACATACTGGCCTGCCTTGGAGCTGACATGTGCCTCTACACCAGCCTCGCTGACTCCAAAGTAGCCATGAATGTGTTTTACAGCATGTTCGCTACACTCTTGGGCCAGACAGACCTGTTGTGAAGTCTGGATTACACCCTCAGTAACATTCCAACTGCCTATCTATCTGAGCTAGCAGAAGATTTAATATACAAATCAAAATATTTTCAAGATTCACTATTTGAGAGTTCTTTGCTACAGTTCACAAAGTTCTGGGCCAGAGAAGTATAACTTGATCCCAAGCAAGTTATAAATACAGTCCGATTGAGTCATTTCTTCTTTTGGTACATTAGTAAATAAAACAAAGAGACATAATTTATATTTTGCAATAGTATACAAATTATAAGAGCGCTTCCACATGAAAAGAAATGGCCTGGTTTTATTCCATAACAACTCTTTGCAGAACAGTTTATAACCTTAAATATAGTGCTTTATTGAAAAAAATGTAGATATAATTTTAACTATAGCAACATAAACAGCACCATTATACTAATGTATTGCAGGGACAGAGTGCCAGAAGAGGAAGAGAGCTGGAAGGATTAATACAATTGGTAATGAATATAGAAGGAAAAATCTGCTCAGGCATTGTTTTCTGTTTTTTATGACCTCCTTTTCAATAAAATTACTTTATTCTTCTATCCTTATTTAGAGAATCACGTTTCCATTGTGTTAAAGGCTGTTATTCCCCCCCCCCCCAGCAACATTTTCTTTTTGTCCCTGTTGTAGCATTGCTCCAGTTATTTTGATGGAGTGATAAAAATAAACTAAACAGGAATATTCAAATATTGAGTACAATCCAGTGGGAAGGTTTCTGTACTGTGTGAGTACTTCTATGCTCTTGGCTGTTCTCATTCATTTCAATGGGCCTTGCACAAGAGATTTCCCCACTGAATTCTGACCAATATCCCTTCTGTTAGTCTCTATTAACTTCTTCACACCTCATTGGCATCTGCAAAATTAGAACTCTGTGCAAATGCTCCCAGGCCACTTTCTAGCACTTGATCTGACTTAGAGGTTAACATTGTGTTTATTGCTCTCTATTTCTATTGTCCTTGTTGCTACTTTTCTTGTTTTGCCCATTGACTCCAACCTGGCTAGTTCCTTCCCTTTGGCCCTCTTGGTTCTCAAATGACATGGGAAGGAACCTATTCAAAGGCTTCCAAACACGCTTAACAAACTTGGTATTATTGTATTATTTTACTCACACTTTCAATTGCCGCTAAACAGAATCCTTCATTTTAGGCTCTTCACCACTTTTACAGCACAATCCTATACCTACGTTGTGTCGGCGCTACGCTCTTGTACCAGTCCAGCGCTGTTGCAAATGTGCCGTCAAGCGCATCTGCGCTGGCTGGTTGGGCGCTGGACCAACACAAGCATCAGCATCAGCACATGGGCGCCACTGCGCCCATCAGCAGTGCCGGCCATGTGCCGGTCGCACATCAGCGGCTTGCGGTCGGCACAGGACCTCCCTGAGGGTGTGTCGGGGCGTAATGGGGTGGCACCGCCAAAGGGAGCATCAGCAGCTTGTGGTCGGCACAGGACCTCACTGAGGGCGTGCCGGAGCATAATGGGGTGGCACCGCCGAAGGGGGCAGTGCAGGGACAGAGTGCCAGAAGAGGAAGAGATCTGGAAGGATTAATACAATTGGTAATGAATATAGAAGAAAAAATCAGCTCAGGCACAGTGGGCCACCTTCGGCCATAGTGCCGAATCCTAAACCCCGTCCCCAGCTTCAGCGGCCCCGGATTTGGGCCGCTGCTGTGCACATGTACCTGCAAAACACCAGGCTCAGATCCAAGCAGCTCTGTAGGGCTGGCTGGGGCTTACCTGGGTGCAAACGGGAAAATCTCCCCTTGCCTTGTGCTGTGCTGCTGCTGCCTCCTAATGGCCTTAGGATGCAGCTCTGATATGTTGGCCTTACTTTGTCAGTGCTGCTTAGGACTGGGCTGCCCATCTTTATTGGTGTTCAACTTGTCAGTGTTGCCAGTAGTAATTACTAGGGGTGTGGTTTTTTTGTGATTCCCCCCCAAATTTCTTGGATTAGATAGATGATACAGGTGATATAGTATCAGCAGATGCAGCCACAGTAATATTTCTAATTGGAAAAGTAGTCTATTTTCGTTTCGGAAAAGTATCTTAAACACTAAAATGTGGTGTTTTGTTTTTATTCAGATACTTCAATTGCCAAAAGGCGGTTTCCAACAATAAGAAAAATCACCCCCAGTGATTACCCACTGTTATTATTGGGCAGCCCTATCCTAACTTGTGCTACAACAGGCAAGCTAACTGGCCTATAAGGCAGGTGCCAACTGAAGCACAACTCAGGATAAGGGGCTATTTGTCCCCTTATCGCATGTGCAACATCAGCCAACCCTATGGGGCTTCTCAGATCTGTGCCAGGAATTTTGCTGATGCAAATACAATTGGTCCAGGTAAGGCCGATTGAGTCAGGAGTGGGGATTAGGACTACAATGGAGCAGCAGGTCCCCCCTTTTCCATCCTCTTTAGCCCAAAACATTCCCTCCCTACCCCAGAATACCCTCTCACCACCCTCTCCAACCCCCTGCACAGCCTGCTTCAGCCAGCACGAACTCATTTTGGCAGGGTCTAGATTCAGTCTCCAGGAGCCAGCACATATCCTTGCACTGGCCGATTCAGATAAGGAGTAGTTGTGAAGGTGTTGAATGTGCTTTATAGCAAATTCGTGACACTCCTGGGCTGGCGCAGGGGACTTGCACTCGCCCTGCACCAGCTCTGCAGTGTGCTCTTAATCAGATGAGCGAGCAAGTTCCCAATGTTTGATCCTAACCTTCTACAGTAGAATTATTTTGCCTTCTGATAGAAACCTTACAACATAGCAAGACTATGTAGTAAATTGGGAAAACTGAATCCAATACAACTTTGAATTACTATGTTCCACACTCTAGCCAACACTCTAGCCACTAATTCACACTGTTCAGAACATTTGTGCCAGCTTTTCTCAGAACTTGGTTATAAACTAATTCACTAGTGTTACATATCACGTCAGTTTTCACCACAATTCTCAAAGAAGGAAAGATGCCATTAAAACTGTTTTCATACTAATTCAATGAAATGACACTTATTACGAGTAAACTTCATCTTAAAAGTGTAAGAAATTTGTTTTCCACGTCTGATACTGAGAATGTTGTATCAGCATTCTGTTGACCTGAACATCCAGCATTATCAAGGATAAGCAGAATAATCAATTATCTGTTTTTGACCTTCTGACCGTCTAGGAAAAATCTGTGAACAATGCAGTGTGTGGTAGGTGCTGAATTAAACAGCAAATAAGCTCTTGCTTTCAATAAATAGGCAAATAAGCAGAGGTACACCAATTCTGTGTCAAAAGTCTTATCAATATTGGTTAGAAGGTAAGTTTAAAAAGTCCTTGAATTAAAACAAAGTCATTAAAACAATTATGCAGCATGGTGAGAAAAGCTGGCCAACTGCTTAATTACCCAGTTTAAACAGGATAAAAACAGGATTTATATACACATATATATTTAGGGAACACACCCATAGTTCCCGACCTCTGGATCAAGTAGCTCCCTACCCCTATCTTCAGACTGAGGTCTTTGTTCAGAGGGAGAAAAAGTGTAGACACTGCCCATATATGGTGCTTTATCAACAAATGTTCTCCTTTTTGTCAGCTGCTGCTAAAAATCTGTCTTTATTTACAACTTGGTTGTTCGCTGGAACATAAACCTTGGCAATAAGAAATAATGAACACCCATGGGATGGGGCAGCACATTGATAGTAGACTCTGCTCTGACCTACACACTTTCTTTAGAATGTCTAAAGATGGCCCTCCACCTCCCAAAAAATGTTTCTGTAACATAGGCATGTAGACTGTGTTATGGACACTCTCTCCTTCCCAAATATGTGTACCGGTCTGACTCCATTTAGGATCTCATGCTGGGAGTCAAACAGGCTGCTGCCCTACTATGAGGTGAGGTCGCATAGATGACACTCAGGAATTACAGGGCTATTAAGAATTGGTGCCAGGAACAGCTGTATGTCTCCTTTCCCCTCAGGGTGTTGCAATGCAAATTTGGGTTTCTAACAAAAGTATGTAAGAGCAACTCCTGCCTGAAATACTAAGAGTGCAATCCTAAACTGGAGTTAGGCCGGCATAAACTAAGCCAGCAAAGTTTGGCCAGCACAAGGGCCACCATAAAGTGTGTTTGGACTACTCTCGGAGTCAGGGAGGATGGCACATGTCTGTGTGCTGGCCTCTCTGAGTCCGAGAGTGGTCCAAACATACTTTACGGTGTCCCTTGTGCTGGCCAAACTTTGCTGGTTTAGCTTATGCTGGCCTAACTCAGTTTAGGATTGTGCTCTAAATTCCTGATCTGTCCAGGAGCCAGGCTCACCTGGTCAGTTCTTTTCAGACTCTGGGCCAAGAAGATACATCCAGCTATGCCTTTTGTCTCTGATAGGTGAGCAATTAAGAGCCCACTCAATCCAATCAAGTTCAGGAAGCTCTGGATGCATAGCTGAAGAAGCAGATTTGAACACCTTTGTTTTCCTAGAAATGTTTTGTTTCCTTTATGCAAATTCCTATCACTTCCCCTGCTCTGGAAGCAGGCAGAACAGAACTGAGTGCTATCTCTCTCTCTCCCCAGCAGGACGTGCTTTTAGGTTTCCCTCCTTAACAGACCAAAACTCTCTCTCTCAAGCAGACTGAAGTACCGTATATATTCCTGTATATTGCCTAGAAAAACCTGCACCTGCCCAAATTCCTTCTTCTATACAATGGTTAAAGGGACAGGTACTCTGTCCCAGATTGTATCTGTTAACTCTACGCTTAATTAGTTCTAGTCTTGAACAGTTTTGTGTGCTTTGTTTCATTATTCCAGCATGCCTTGCCCATTATCTCTAATGACAACTCTTCTGTTTAATGACATCTCTTCTGGTGGGTCCCCATAGGCTGTCATTTTCAAAAATGGGTCCCAGTGCTAAAAGGTTTGGGAACAACTGGTTTGATATTTGCTTGTTATGTTGCTGTTTTATTTTGTTTTTCCCTGTACTTTAATAAATAGGTAGATTGTACAGTTCTTAGGCAACAATTATTGGTAGATCATTTGTCAGAATCTGGTGTTGGGTAAAATTAGACAAAATTATCTAATTCAATGAATTGCAGATACCCCTAAATTTTACCTTCAACTTACCCAAGGGGCGTGGCAAATTCCATGATTTTTGGCTTAAAACTTGCCTTTGACGTATCCATGACATTGACTTATACACAATTATATACGGTAAGCTCTCTCTGTCTAGCAGGATGTCATTGCCACTCCTTTTAGAACAGGGTCATCACTCACTCACTCTTTGAGGTCTCTCCTCCATTTTTAAGTCACTTCAGAATGTAGCTGGGGTGTCCGTGCTGTGTTCTTGAGGTTTCTGTCCCAGTCAGAAAGCCACTTCCATCTTGGGTCCTGCCAAAGACCCCCTTTTGCTCCATTCTTCTCCTGAGGAACTTGGAATCTTGCTGCCCACAAGAACTTCACACCCCTGACCAGCTAAATAGAATAGGTAGCTAAATAGGATACATTCCCCACACGGTCCTTTCCTTAAGAACATGAGAACGTAAGAAGAGCCCTGCAGTATCAGGCCAAAGGCCCATCTAATCCAGCTTCCTGTATCTTACAGCGGCCCACCAGGTGCCTCAGGGAGCCCAGTAGACAACAAGATGCTTGTATCCTGTTGCACTCCCTTGCACCTGGCATTCTGAAGTAGCTTACTATTAACATAAAGAGGTTGCACAACCCATCACTGCACAACCCATCATGCAGCTGATGAAGACAGAGAAGTAGGTCAGCTCAGATGCCGCTGGGGGGCTGGGTTTTGGCCTCTACTTCAGGGGAAGGTGGTGCGCCGCTCTGTGGCCTGATAGTTGGCACGAGGCTGGCATAACAAGGGACCTTACTTTTCTCGAACTCTTCCCCAATGTGGTGGCAGTTTTCATCTGGGCTCAGGATTTTAGCAACGCCTCCGTTAGATTCTGGTGTGACAACTTAGCAGTTGTACACGTCGTGAATCATCAAACGTAAGTCCCCCAGGGTCACGTCTTTAGTGAGAGCCTTTGTTCTTCAATGCCTGTGGAACAACACGCAATTCGTGGCCAGACATGTCCCTGGGATACAGAACAACATCGCCAAAGCTCGTTCTTGGTTGCAGGAAAAGCATTTTTGGCAATTGGCTCTGGAGACGGCAGCGGATCCAGAGCCCCTGCCACAGTGGGTGTGGAACCTTGGCTCGCCAGAGCTCAAGGGGCTATGTGGGCTTCCCTAGCACCAGCATCAATAATACAAAAAATACATGTATTATTATTATTATTATTATTATTATTATCAAGGGCCAACTATTCCAGTAAGCTTACAAAGTTTTACTCTTTCCGGAGGATCATGGGGCTTGGGGACACCTGGCCCATCCCAGTCAATCACAGAATGAGATTCCTTTTGGAAATGAGGAATAAGCAGCTAGCTGTGAGATCTATGTCTGTTTTCCTGGCTGCAATATCCTTCCAGTCAAAATGCCTTGGGCTACACGACGCGACGACGGACTTGAGGGTCCGCCATATGCTAGAGGGGTTCCGGAAGGAACACCCTGCTCCCCGGAACGCAAGGCGCCCCATTTCAATACCCATGTTGGTTGGTCTAGTTGGGGAATTTCAATCCCTTTATTCTTCACAGTTTGAGTTCTGCCTATTTAGAGCAGTTTGTCTAGTTTTCTTTTTTGGAGCCTTTCGTCCATATGAGATCTTGGCCAGGTCCAAAAACGCATGGGCCTTGCAGTGGGGGGACCACAGGCCCAGACGCCATTGCACTCCTCATACGTAAGTCCAAAATGGATCAGAGGGGAGCTGGTCAATGGGTGAGGTTATGTAGAGCTCAGGATGCTGCCATGTGCCCTGTTCAGGCCATGGAGCAGTTTTTACGGGATGCCCCATTGGGCGAGGGGCCGCTGTTCAGGCACCTGGACTCGACTCCCCTCACTTTACACAATTGGTACAGTTTTGAAAAGAGCGGTCATTAGGATGGGCTGGCCGACGGGCACATTTGGGCTTCACTCCTTTTGAATTGGGGTGGCATCTACAGCTGCACGTATGGGACTTCCAGACATAGCAATTAAAAGGATAGGCCGCTGGAAGTCCGGGGCCTACAAGTTCTTTGTCCGCTGAGCAGTTTGTGGGGGGTCGGAAGGCCAGAGGCCTTGGTTGCACGCCACGTGGCAGCAGGGAAGACCTGCATTTGGCTCCCCCGTGGGGGTTTGCCTGAGGCTTAGGCCTTTTGTGGGGTCCGTGTGCCCCGGTGGTTTCCAGGCCCCTGCAGCGGCCTGCGCGTGAGTTGTTGTTCAGTGCTGTTTGCACTCTCATTTTGTTCTTTGTTCCGACAGGTCCACCCTGGCCAGGCCTTGTCCGGGTTGTCATCTGTGGACATTCGATTGTTTTTTGGGCCAGAAAAAGGGCCCTCAGCACCAGTTTCGGCTCTCAGTTGGGTTTGGGTCCGCTGGCACACATCACTTGGGCGGTGCGCAGAGGCATGCGCTGGGATCAGCTATTGCCACTTCTTCATGAGCTGCTGTCCAGTGAGCCACCCCCTCAGGTAATATTAATCCATCTCGGCGAAAACGACCTGGGGCAGCGAACTACGATCTTGCTGCATCACCAGGCATGCAGGGACTTCGCCGCATTCAGAATTTGGTTCCCGGGTGTGCGCTAACTGTGGTCCAACATGCTGCCAAGGCGCGTCTGGCGCAGCGTGCGCAGGATTGACATCACACGACAGAGTCAACAATTACCTGGGCAGGGTGGTGGTCTGTCAGGGGGGTGCTGTTGTTCAGCACCCTGGCATAGTATATATGCCTACCCTTTATCAGGGTGATGGGATACATCTTTCGCCGTCCGGCAACGACATCTTCCTTGGGGATTTGCAACAAGGGCTGTGTGTTTTTCTGTTGGGATGGAAGGAGGCAGGACAAACGCCAGGTTGTCCTCCCTAATGGCATGAAAGGTGCAGGGTAAGGGGAAGTAACCTCAGTCAGCTCACGGTGGCCATGCTGGGGCAGCAAGGTCATGGGCGAATCTCGGCAGCTCCAATGATGTCCGCTCGGCTTTGGAGAGGCCGGGAAAAGCCCACTGACTGGCACGGAGGTGCCAGCTGCCTTGGTCCCAGAAGCGGCAACTAGGAAGGCCAGCCAGCTTAACAGCTGGGGCTGGCCCGAGTTGTATGGTTCGCCCAATGAGGTCACAGTGGGGGCAATAATCGCTAGGATCATCGCCCCCCAAGTAGCAACCCGCACCAAAGGTAGCAACCCGTCACCTCCTTCCCCCTTTTATCCCCCCTTTTCCCACCTTGTTATTGTTAGGCAGCCCTTGTTGCCAGTCTCTGTGTTTCTTTCAATAAAGTGGTCCTATTTACTCCAATCAACTGTCTGCTGTCTTTATTGGGAGTGCGGGGGTAAGGGAAGTGATCCAGCCCTATAATCATTTTTGTCGCTCTCTTCTGCACCTTTTCCAGCTCTATGTCCTTTTTGAGATGTGGTGACCAGAACTGTATGCAATACTCTAGATGTGGCCTTACCATCAATTTGTACAATGGCATTGTCCTTCTAAATCCTCATCACAGTTCTCTCTCTCTCTCTCTCTCTCTCTCTCTCTCTCTCTCTCTCTCTCTCTCTCTGTCACCTTCAACTAATTCCTGATGTCCCCTTCTCCTGCAGCTGCCTGGCTGATGCAGGATGCAGCAGTTACCTGGCTGATGCAGGATGCATGCAGCTACCGCTGCTCACACTGGCAGCCAGATAGCTCAGGATTGGGCAGTGAGTCTTTTTTCCTTTTTGCTTTAAATGGCAAACAAGAGGGGTTGCCACTGAAGCTATCCTGAAATCAGTAATGTTGGTGGCAGCTCTTATATCAGAAGTATTCAAACTTTTTAGACTGAGACCTACTTTTTAGAGTAGCACTCGTGTCGGGACCCCCTGGAAGTGATGCTGTGGCAGGAAGTGCTGTCATTGTAACATAATACAATGACACTCCTGAAATGCAAATTGGCATTCTTGGACTGCAGCAATTGTACAACCATGAAACATTCCTGATAGACTGGAACAAGACTGGAACAAAATAGTATGTAAAAGCACTGAACTAAAAACAAAATTTTTAAAAACACTCACTTGAAAATACAACATGATTAACACTCACAAAAGGAATATGGCAAGAATAAGGTCTGCAGTTTCCAAGATGGCTGCTCCCAGCTTTTCACGACCCACCTAACACCAGGTCACAACCCACCAAGCAGGTCCCTACCCACAGTTTGAATAACACTGCTTTAAAGTAAGGTAAGCTGGTGGGGCTGGGGGCTCTTCACAGGGATTTGTTCTAAGGGCCAAGTCAATCTTGCGCTAGCCCTAAACAAGAGGGCATCTTTCATTCTCTTTCTCTGCCATCCCATGGACACATTTTTAGGCTGACAAGGGATGTTGTATTCTGGAAGAAATTAAACTAGTTCCACTCCCCTTTAGCTCGTTATTATATGACTGTCACAAGGGAACTGAAGGAGAGGCAGAGCAAAACTCAGGAATATTTTGCTTTCGCATTATGATTTCTGGCTACTACTTACAATACTATTGCACATTAATTTCAGTGGAAATAACTCTTTTCTCCTATGTTTGAAATAATGAAGTTATTCATCATTTGGCCAAAATAATAAATCACTGATTTATCAAAAAAAATTACTCTGGTAATTGTTAATGTAATGCTGTATGCAACATGGTGGCCAGCACTAAAGTCCAAATCATGAATTTTTGAAAGAGAAAATTGTGTTTATGCGACTTTTGTGGTTGTACATCTTTGTTGTTGTAGAAGACCTTAAGATCAGCAATAAAAGCTAATTTTTCTCAGTCTTTGAGAGTTATTCCTGATAGCTTCATGGTGTAGATTTTGCTATGGTTTTGCAAAAGATATCCACCACTTCACAAACCTAGATGAATTTGGAGTTGAATGACTAATAAGAGTGAACATACCCATCATCATCAACAGTATTTTTATACCACTTTTCAACAAAAAAAAATGTTCACAACATGATTTTTACTAGTGTCAACTACTATGTTTACTCATTTTGCTTTTCTAGATGCTATCACCTCACAAATTTTTCAGTGCATGCAGGAGCAATTTTAAAAAATGCAATATTGGAAACCATATAAAATCCATACAATTGATTTGACTATGAGTCAGAGCAATCAGAGCATTACTTTATCACGTACTCATTACGTAATCTCCATTATATGCTTTGATGTATACTTTAAACAATTGAACTTCTTCAGAACACGATTGCCTTTTTAAAGCAATGTGCTCTTGGGCAATATAATACTATATTGTGCTTTAAAGATGCAGTCTACAGCACACTTATTTATAAGAATATGATTAGGTATGTTAGCTATGGATCTTCTGATGCACATAAAAACAGTGATGATGCATTAGTACCATACATACTCATGTAAAGTAAAAAAAAAAAGTCTTAAAATTGCCCAGAAAACCTGACAACTTATACACGGATTAATATCGTAAATGCATTGTGTCAAGTGGCATAGCAAGGCCCAGATTCCAATAAAGCAAGGCAGGCTGTGAAACAGGTCTGTAATTCCCCACCTCTTGCTTATATAAGGGTTAATATGGTAAATGTCACATGGTACAAGGCAAGGGTCTAGACCTCTGGTGGAGCAAGGCAGGCTGCAAAGTCTTCTGAGTATGGTCAGACGCTGCCCAGGAAAATGCATGGAGCCCTATGGAAGGTGAAACTGAGCCACAGTGTACATTTACTTTTGAGTAGTGACCATACCTTGGTTCATTGGAAAGGGCAGGCCAAGAGGAATGCTACACTATCCGAATTGTCCTGATCCAATGAACGTAGGTCCCAAAAACACTCAAAAAGGAAGTCCCTCCCTCCAAGCTGAGAAATGTATTAAACTGTATGGAAAGCAAAACTGAGCTATATATTCGCATTTACTTGTGAGTAAGCAAATGGTTTAATGGTTCCTTGCTATGCTGATGTTTTGTTTTTGCCTGCACTTTAAAACCAGTTTCCCCACCTATAGCAATTCAATGTTCAATTCTGTTGGTTTGCTATATTCTCAACATTTTAATTTGGTTGTGTTTGTATTTGGCAGCATTAAATTTTAAGTGGCTTCTGTAAAGTTAATTCAATTAGTTGACTGTGGCTGCTGTCCTATGCACACTTACCTAGGAGTAAGTACCACTGAACAAATCAGAACCTACTTCTGAGTAGACATGTATAGGATTGCATTGCAAGTACTTGTATTCTTTGTATGTGTGTTTGTTTTATTTCTGCGATTATATCTGCTGTCATAAGTGACAGCTACCACTTATATGACAGTGATTACACTATAAAAATGCTTTAAATTGAAATATTAATTTGGAATAAAAACACATAGCACTCCTTTCATCCCCTTTTTTCAGGATAACACTACCATCCACAAAAAAACCAAAACAAAACAAAAACCATTTTAGACTGCCTTTACTGATAAAGAATCAGACTCTGAAGGATTCTGACGGCAGATGACATTGAGAGCCACCTTAAATAGGGTTACAGATACAAACTGAGACAGAGTGTGTATGCCTTTAACCATTGTATAGAAGCGGGAATTTGGGCAGGTGAAGCATTTCAAAAGCTGCACCTGCCCAAATTCCCTCTTCTATACAGTGGTTAAAAAAAAAGGTACTCTGTCCCAGTTTGTACTTGGGAACCCTAACTTTCAACATTTCTTACGTTATAGCAACAAGAAAGGCCCTTTCTGGCTCACAGGCTTGTTTTAGTATTCTGCGTTAAATGAAAAGGCACCTTTTAATTTTACTTCTCTTCATTAAACTTATCCACAGGTCTTGGCAAATCCCATGTTTTTGCTTGCCCTCGACTTATCCAGGAGGTCGACTTATACAAGAGTATATGCTGTAATTCCTTATATTATGGAAGTGATCACATATACATGTTAAACTTTTTCAGTGCTTCTGTTATTCTATAATATATTATACCAGTGGTATTCAAACATTTTAGACCAGGACCCACTTTTTAGAATGCCACTTGTGTCGGGACCCACCAGAAGTGATGTCATTAACCTGGAAGTGATGTGGTGGCAGGAAGTGACATCATCAAGCAGGAAATGCCAGCACTGAGACATAATCAAATGACACTCCGGAAATGCAAATTGGCATTCCTTGACAGAAAGCATGATTAGGACAAAATAGTATGTAAAAGCACTAAACTAAAAACAAAATTTTAAAAAAATCCCTCACTTGAAAATTCAAAGTTAATACTCACAAAAGGGATATAGGAAGAGTAAGGTCTGCAGTTTCCAAGATGGTTACAACCCACCTGACATCAGATTGTGACCCACCAAGTGGGTCTTGACCCACAAGTTTAATAACACTACATTAGACAAAGACTAAGAATAATACAGGACTGCTTTCTGGCACTTGTCAAGATTTTTAATTATCTGTCTCAGTTGTGCTTTTGACAGTTTGACCCTTAGCTTACTAACGCACACTTCAAGGCTTCAATTACTAGTTTAAAGTTAGAAACCACAAAGTGTTACAGAAGGCTACAGTTTTAGATGGCACAAATCATCTTTCACCAGGCACACTTTATAATTCATTACAAAAAATGCCTGAGAAAACCTACCATTTTAGCAAACTGGAATACTTTTATGAACTGTGGTACCAAGTCTTTTTAAGCATCTGTTAGTTCATCTAGATATTCATCCTATTGGTTGAAATTTTAAAATAATTTAGCTTGGCATTAAGCATGTTTCAAGTTAGAACTTTTGGATATTTATTTTCTGCCATCTATCTTTTGAGAACACGGTTCTAGAATTATTTCACTAGTAGCATAAGGCATGCAATATGTTTCTCCTCCCTTTTTAGTACACCAGTACAGTGGAAGAAGGCACTTAAAATTTTTTCCCAACAGACTGTCATTCTAAAAAGTGAGTTCCAGTGGTTTAAAAAAAGAAGTTTTAGAACCACTGTAATAGAGCATATGCAGTTGCTATAGTAGCTGAAACATTACATAAGTAAAATGGTCTGATGCCACACATTAATTGTTGTGATGCTTTAGATAACACACTGTTTTAATGTGAACTGTTACTAAATATACAGATAAGAAAGATCCACTCAATTCACCCTTGCCCTACTGTGCTTTAGATTTCTAATTCAATGTATCTGGGTAAATCAAGGTGGCTGATTGTATTCTACTTCAAATAACACAACACAAATTAAAACCTGTAGTATTGGCAGCATAACAGGAAGGTGTATTCAAGAGTATGCAACTTGGACACCTCGCTGTTTATCCCTGTGTCCAGGTCATATACCTGGATTTTCAGAAGGCGTTTGAAACAGTCCCCCATCAAAGGTTGTTCAAGAAACTGCACAGTCAGGGAATAAGAGGGCAGCTCCTCTTATGGATTCAGAATTGGTTGAGGGCCAGGAAACAGAGAGTGGGGGTCAATGGGCAATTTTCACAATGGAGAGAGATGAAAAGCGGAGTGCCCCAGGGATCTGTCTTGGGGCCCGTGCTTTTCAACTTGTTCATAAATGTCCTGGAGACAGGGACAAGCAGCGAGGTGGCCAAGTTTGCAGATGACATAAAATTTTTCCGGGTGGTGAAAACCAGAAGGGATTGTGAAGAGCTCCAGAAGGATCTCTCCAAGTTAGGGGCATGGGCAGCCAAATGGCAGATGCGTTTCAACGTAGACATATGTAAAGTGATGCACATTGGGGCAAAAAACCAAAACTTCACCTATAGGCTAATGGGTTCTGAGCTGTCTGTGACAGCTCAAGAGAGAGATCTTGGGGTGCTGGTGGACAATTCAATGAAGGTATCGACCCAGTGTGCAGCAGCAGCTAAGAGGACCAATTCTATGCTTGGGGTAATTAAAAAAGGGGTTGAGAATAAAACAGCCAATATTATCATGCCATTGTACAAATCGATGGTAAGGCCACATCTGGAATATTGTGTACAGTTCTGGTCACCACATCTCAAAAAGGACATAGAGCTGGAAAAGGTGCAGAAGAGAGCAACAAAAATGATTACGGGGCTGGGGCACCTCCCTTATGAAGAAAGACTGCAGCATTTGGGGCTCTTCAGCCTAGAAAAAAAGCGCCTGAGGGGGGACATGATTGAGACATACAAAATTATGCATGGAAGGGATAAAGTAGATAGAGGGATGTTCTTTTCCCTCTCTCAAAACTCCAGAACCAGGGGGCATCCCCTAAAACTGAGGGTTGGGAGAGTTAAAACAGATAAAAGGAAGTACTTTTTTACCCAGCGGGTAGTTAATCTGTGGAACTCCTTGCCACAGGAGGTGGTGATGGCATCTGGTCTTGATGCCTTCAAGAGGGGATTGGACAGATTCCTGGAAGAAAAGTCCATTGTGGGCTATAGGCCATGATGGATTGTGCAACCTCCTTACATTAGTAGTAGGCTATTTCAGAGTACCGGGTGCAAGGGAGTGGCAACAGGATGCAAGCATCTTATTGTCTCATACAGGAAGCTGGACTAGATAGGCCTTTGGCCTGATCCAGCAGGAGTCTTCTTATGTTCTTATGTAATAGTACTGGCATATACAGTACACAGTACATATAACTGACATACTGTATAAAGTAGTACTATTGTATAAAGTAAAACTATTGAAGCTACATTACATGACCTTTAAAATTATTTTTGAAATTATATTTGATTGCATAGCCAACCAGCAAAAACCTGCTCTGACAAGTACAATCTAAACCTAGTACTTTATATAAGATGAGCCTCAATTTTATATCTTAAAGTTACAAAGTATTCTGCTGTTACTATTTTTAGAAAAAGCTAAATGACCCACAAAGTGTCACTAATTAATTGGAGAAGAATGCTTCATTACTAGCTCACAAATTATTTTAAACACACTTTTAAATATCAGCCTCCAATTAAAATTGTATGTGTCATATTGTCTTACTTAATTCTATGATTCTTGCTAGGAGAAAGAACAGCCTCAGCTGAACATTCCACAATGACGTGAGCTGAGCTCAATTAGTTTATGATGTTCTGCCAAATTGTCTCATTACCTGTCATAGTAACACCAATGACACTTTTAAAAGTCAAACTCATTCTGTCCACATTACCCTCTTAGGAAATGTTATTCTCATTTCATCAGTAAAAATATGTAATCTCCTAATCAACCCAATATTGGTTTAGCATTTTAAAAAGCAGGGGTGAAATGCATTGCTTGAATACCACATAACCGCAATGCAAGGTTGCCACAAGACAAGCCTGGAGAATTGTGCCAGTCCATTGGTGGAGGTGCAGTCAGAAGAGCGAGCCATAGAAACAGGCGCAGCTTCTCTGTATCTCTGGGACCATTCCAGGTTGGGCTAGCGAGGACCGTGAACGTGTGATGGCAGCAGAGTTGTTGCAAAAGTGGAGAACCATGAAACCATTCAGCTTGTAAGAGGAAGGTTGTGGGAAGATTCAACTTTACCTATTAGCGTAGTGGGAAATCATCCATAGTTCCTGTTGGTAGGCAGACATACAGGGATCCAAGAAAACTATTCAGTGGAGGCAATGCAAAAATCAACAACAATCTAGTCTGTGGAGGACACAGTTGAAAAGTATTCTTACATGAGCACCCACCCCTCCCCTAAATAAGCATGACAACAAGATATTTGTGTTGAAGAGCCATTTTAGTTAATAATTAACAACGTAACAGCTGCAACAGGGAGAAAAATCCTAATTTCATACACCGCAGCGTGAGGGCAACTAAGTTAGGGGAAACTGTTACAATCATCTGCCTCCCCCAGATCATCAGCAGAAATCATATCCTGACTCCAAGCTAAATTCAGTCATACACTGAGTAAGAGTTATCACTGTCAACCCTGAAGGATTGAGACAGCTTGACAGTGCAGATTCCCTCAGGCCGAGCCTTGTGGGGGTCTTTGCATGTTCCAGCCAGCCTCACCATTTCAGATACCAATTTGAGTGGCTCTGGGTCACCCCCTGATCTTGCTCAACTCAGAATGTATGCCAAATCGTTCAAGCCCATTCAATACCTGGCCCACATGTCACCTGCCTAAAGTGACCATAAAAGCCAACAAGGAGCAAGGACAAACTCACTCACCATCATCAATGACAGCCTGGAGTAGACTAAAAAACCACCAGCCAATGTGCCAATCAGGCTGACAGCAAAAAATGCCTACTTGTCTCCCATAAAAGGACAAATACCTAATCTCAGACTGAATCAAGGGCAGGCAGGAGTGGCTCAGCAAACACGACAACACTGAAAGAGATCTGAAGCTTGCATGGCCACACATCAAGCCGCAGCTGGCCAAACAAAGTAAAAGATTTCCATGCCTCTGGACAGGCACATGGGGGGAGTGGAAGAGGGCTAGGCAAAATGCAATGATGTGTATGACACATCACCATAATTTTATTTTTTCACATTTTTATACCAAGGAGCTCAGGGTGGTTTTACATAGTTCCTCCACTTCTCAGAAGAACTCTGTGAGGTAAGTGAGGCTGATAATATTTGACTCAAGGTCACCCAGGAGGCTTCCTGGCTAATTTGAACTTGGATCTTCCAGGTTTAAGTCCAGCGCCTGAACAGCATTTCTTGCGCTTCTGAAAGGTTTAAGAGGAGGAGTGAAATGCACTCTGAAGATAGCCCTCCTGGCCTGATCAAAGTGCCCACTGGGCTTTCTCTTATACTGTAAGATATATTATATTGTAAGGATTTGGGCTTGTTATTATCCTGGCACTCCTTCTATATAACATAGAACAGGGCTTGGATGCTTCAAATATAACCACTGTTCTAGAATTGCTATTTGCTCCACCACAGAAAAGGGCTTAAGCGTTTCCATTCTAGCAGGTTGGGCACACCTGCCCCTAGATATGGAACTGCTGGAGTCTGGGCTGGGAGATGGGAGACTGCTAGCAACCCTAATCATCTCCATCTCCTACTCCCAAAGGGAAGGCTCAATGCAAGTGAGTTTTAAACATCAGCAATATACCGCAATGGACACTGGAGTGTACTTACAATCTATTTCATCTGATTAACAAAACAGAGGGCCTGTCCCTCCTCTGGTTGTTACTGCCCACTCCTTTAAAAAGCAGGAGCCAGCCAGCCTCTACCCATCCTATTTATGTGCTATTTTGTCCACCCCTCATCTGGCAGTGAAATATGTCATTGGTCAGGCATGCCTTTGCCTAGCTGGTTGGCAAGCTGTGTGTTCTCTCCACTGGCTTGTCATGCCCATCTGGGCCTCACACCTATATACATTGCCCTTCAGGTTATATCAATTAAAAAAAAAAAAAGCTTAGCACACATAATTAGGTTGAAGGTTACAGGGTCACTTTTGGAGTCCTCAAATTTCTGCCCAGAATACAGTGACAAAAACTAGAGAAGGCAGGTATGCCGCAACATCGTTGCATAAGTGGAAAAGAGAGCTACAGATTACTCCAGGTTTTTTTTTTAAATATTAACTACAACAGGCCCATTCCCTCTTTACCAGTTGGGCTAATAACTTGGATATCCATAGGCCATGGCACAATGTTGATAGTTCAGTAACCTCTGTTATAACTTAACGCCTATATGTTGATATCAAAATAAGAACTGGTGCAATTATGGGGAGTTCACTAGCGAATAAATACATTTTATGATTATTTTCTTATCAACTTTAGGAAACCGGACAGTCTCTTTATTCAGAACATCTTCGCTCTATAGCATTGTATATACAAGTAGCATCTTATTTCCACTGTGCCATCCAATTTTCAAATTGACATGATTGCACTTTCATATTCTCTTTGAAGCAGAGCCTACATAAAACTATGGGGAAGATGGAATTATGTGCATTGGGCTTTGGAAATCCACGCACATTCCTGATCTGAACTCAGATATTTGGAATGCTGTCTGCCTCCCAGTGTGCAGACAGTTTAGGGGAGCAAATATACTAGTGGAGACTATGGCATCAAATATGACTGGGGTATGATTGGGATGCCCTTGTGTTATAAGGGTACTCAAAGGTAAGTTCAAAGCATACAAAGTGTGTGTGTGTGTGTGTGTGTGTGTGTGTGTGTGTGTGTGTGTGTG
>JAJKFI010000003.1:17284372-17321147 GCA_029204185.1 Lerista edwardsae
ATTATATTACTTACTTATTATATTACTTACTTATTATATTACTTACTACTTATTACTTATTATATTACTTACTCGGCAGAAGATTTAGCCGAGAGGGTTAATGCCTCCGTTTGCCCGAAGATAACAACTAAAGATCTCAAGGTCGTGAGCTCGAGACTCCCGGAAGTCTGTGTGAGCGGCAGACCTTGCAAACTGCGGCTGATTAAAAGCTGAGTTTCAGCTGCCCGTGGGAGGAGTGTGCTGAACGCAGCTGCGTCTCTGGTGAGAGCAGGGAAGCCGTTTATCAGCCAGCAGACGACAGACGGGTGGCTAAAGAAAGAAGGCTAAATCCAGAAAGAAAGATCTGTTTGAATGTGGTTCTTGAAAGATAGAACATTCTGTAAATTGTAAAAACCTTCGGGTTTGTGAAAAAGTCTGCCTATGTAAACCGCCTTGAGTTGTAATCATTAGAGAAATCTAGTGACTTTAAGAAAGGCGGTATATAAATACATGTATTATTATTATTATTTTATTACCATCAACAGAATGTAGCAGTCACTAAAATTTTGAACTTATTTATTTACTGTATTTCTATCCCACCTTTTCCCACACTGAAGGAGACCCAAGCAGCTAATAATTAAAAAAATTATTTGTTTTATAAATACAACTAAAATAAAACAATATTAAAAAGCTTAAAAATTAAAACAAATACCCTGGACCCTAATACTAAAATACAGCTCAATAAAAATGCTAGCCTGCAGTGTCAGTAAAAGCTTTCACAAATAAAAATGTCTTAACTTCACTGACCACTGAACATGAGCCCAAAACTATCATCTGTGCCATGCCCTGGTATGATTTTGGCTTTCCTCTTTTAATGTCCAACATGTCCCATGCATTTATTTCAGTAAGGATTTCTAGGTGTTGAAAGTGATACAGGAACAGTACCAAGGGTCTTTATTGAATCATGACTGGGGAAATAAAACTTCACAAAATTAGATCCAGGGCAGAATCAGGACACAAAGTACAATAAGCAGGAGATGGTAGATGATGATGATGATGATGATGATAATACTTGGATTTATATACCGCCTTTCTTAGGTCACCAGATTTCTCTAGTGACTATAACTCAAGGCGGTTTACATGGGCAGACTTTATTCAGAAACCCGAAGTTTTTTTACAATTTTTACAGAAATGTTCTATCTTTCAAGAACTACACACATACAGATGGATCTTTCTGGATTTAGTCCTTCTTTCTGGCCACCCGTTTGTCTTCTTGCTGGCTGATAAGTGGCTTCCCTGCTCCCACCAGAGAAGCGGCTGAACTTCGGCACAACTCCCCCTCACACAAGGCAGCCGAAGCTCAGCTGTTAATCAGTCGCAATTAATGAGGTCTGCCGCTCACAGAGACTTCCGGCTGTCCCGAACTGGCGACCTTCAGATCTTCAGCTCTTATCTTCAGGCAAACGGAGGCATTAACCCTCTCGACTAAATCTTCTGCCTAGATCAGTTTATGAGCACTAGAACAGTAAGAACATAAGAAGAGCCCTGCTGGATCAGACCAAAGGCCCATCTTGTCCAGCTTCCAGTCTAGAAAACAGGCAAGGGACAGGAATTTAACTGTGCTGTCCTATTTATATTTAATGTGACTTACTTCCATCTGATGGGCCATTGTGAGATACAGGAAGCTGGACTAGATGGGACTTTGGCCTGATCCAGTAGGGATCTTCTTATAAACTATGAAGTAAAATTGTACTCAGAGGCTGGCTTCTGTTAGGCCAAAACATGCAAACGAATCCCAACTATTATTTAATTTGGATCTTCTGCTGTACTCTATAGGTGTTGATATAAAAAGGATTCTGCTAGTGTGAAGCCTTCAAGTATTTGCTCTTCAGCAACACAATTTCACCAGCTGAACATTTTGCATAAAACATTCTTCTTCAATTCAGGATTTGCCTATCAATGAAACAATAGTCAAGGCTGAATAATTATGTTGCATCAGATACACGGTGGTCAACTTAACATTTCACTTATGCAGAAATAACTGTTCCTAATAATTCGGAGGTTGTTTACTAGAATAAAGAGTGGAACTGTAACATTTTACTCTTGGAGTTAACATTCAATGGCCAGGTTTAAGCAAGTGTGGCAATTTTAAGTAAGGCACGTGTGTTTATTTTTAACAGCTATTTCTTTCCTTTGAGTTCTGCGAAAAATGTGGGATAGATATAACAATAATAAATTTTTAATTATCTTAACTGAAGTTTTTTAAAAGAACAAATTATAAGACTATACTCAGAAAGATTTGGTAGAGACGTAAAAAGTGATACTTTTCAAATGCAATCCATTTATAAATAGTATTTTTTAAAAAGGCTTTCTACTTTGCCATGGGAATATATTTTTCTACAATTCCATTTTTATCATTCCAAATCTTAGCACCACTATAAAAGTTCATGGTTTGTATGTCTAATGGCTCATCCTCAATCCTAGCAAATATCTTGGGTAGCAAAGC
Organism: Lerista edwardsae; assembly: GCA_029204185.1. NCBI lineage: Eukaryota > Metazoa > Chordata > Lepidosauria > Squamata > Scincidae > Lerista > Lerista edwardsae. Next base: position 17,286,858 of record JAJKFI010000003.1, read on the forward strand.
TACGCAAGACCTTTGTTTGAGGCACTGAAGAGCTATTTCAGTTCTGAGATAGATGGAGTAATGACTTGTCTCATCAGACAGTTACTTGTATCCCTAATGGAACTATTTTCTACATGGAAGATTTAAAAAGTTGGCAGAATGGAGTTTTAGTCTTTGCTGATTTTACAGAGTCCGAAAAGGGATGGGACGCACTTCATACACTGCAGAATGAAAGGGAGAACAAATAAAAAGGGAAGTATGAAGATGGTTAGCAGGACAGATCAAACGATATAGTATAGAGGTTCTCAAACATTTTAGCATTGAGACCCACCTAAAAAAAGTTTCACTTTACCAGCCCTTTAAGCCTCTGTGGCTATAATGGAGATTGGGCAGCAGTGTCCCAACTCCAAGCAGCAAGTTGTTAAACCCTTAATGCACGAAGATCTACCCTGTCTGTTTCACAAATTATCAAAAATTAGGTTGTGCCTAGCTCCCCATAAAAGTGACCAATCAAAGCCCAGAGTCCCAAAATATGGGTGGGTGAGATGCACAGCTTGCCTGTACCATATGGTTGACAGCTTGGGTGGGAAGCAGAGCTTTACTAAACCCTGTTCCCACTTTTCTCTCAACTCTGGGCAAATTTTGCACAGTCTTATGAGGAAGAATATGCCACTTCTTTTTTGTCCCCAGCAATATTTCCCTTCATATCAACATTTCCCTTCATGGGGATGGAAGGGCCTTCCTCATAGTTGCTGAAAGGCACAGCTTTCACAGTTTCAAGGCAATTTAATTGAAAAAAAGAAATATTTTGCTACTCTGACAGTTCTGTGAGTATATTTCTAGAAACAGTAACCTCACTAGGTTTTCAGCCAGATAGGTGAGAAGCCAAAAGATGGATAAAGTGCAAGATTTAATCTTTAACTGAAATGTTAAAACATTCAGGTCCATCTCTGGACATATGCATTTTAGTGTGCACCCTCCCCTACCAACTTAAAATACCATATTTCATAAATACCTGGATTCACAGAAAGCCTGATTTAATTGAATATCCCTTTCCTTTCTCACCTCTCCCAAGCAACAAATACTTGATTCTGATAGATCATAGTGGCTGTCAGAAATGTGGCAAGCATTCAAAACTGAATATATTGTGTGTGGATTTTTTCTTTGCTTCAAGATTCCCTATAATATAAAATAGGCTCCTTTCTTAAAATATAGCACATGCTCTCTCTCTTCAGAGAAGGAAACCAATGTCTCACTTATCACTTCAAAGCTATTTTCCTCTTTACTTTCTCTGAAATATTATTTCAGTCTCTCAGCTAACACATTATGTTTAAATCCCTAGTAAGACTAAAGTGGTTCCAGTAGCTGAGAAAAAAATAAATTACCCCATCTATTATATTTCTATATAATGGCACAACTAGGAGAAAAAAAAAAAGAAAAATATGAGTTGACATATAGAACAAAATCAGTCCATTTCTTCTAGGACTTTATATATTTTTGTATTAGTGACAAAGTGTTGAGACCTTAAAACCATTTCGGATATTTCCTCAATTTGAACATTTTCTAATGAAAATCAGATGCAATGAGAACATGTGTGAAGCAGCAGGAAGATGATCATAATCAATTAAAGTGGAAGAGAGGTGAATCAGACTAATGCAGAAAAGAGTTCACACAGGTCTGCTGAACTCATTTCACTCAAAACCTATTTGCTCATTTCTCATGCCATTGGATTTTGATAATGTGAACAAGTTGTCACCTTTCCATTTATTTAGTTAGTTAATTTATGGCTTTCCAGAGATCATAAGTCAATGAGATCAAATGAGCTGACTGAACGTATTTGGAATTCTCCAAACCTTCCAATATGTTCCACACAGGTGTACAGGTATGGGATGGGAAAGTATGCAAGAAATAGCTAAACAAGTCCAGGAAGAAAAAGGCCTAACAAAAGATAAGCTGTTTGCATAAATGATTCATGAATTTAACAAAACAAGCTTTTTCAGTGGTACAGCCAAACTATATAACCACTAGGGGAGATCATCTGAGGGTTTGGAGTGGAGTGTCACCAATATGCTAACGACACTCAACTCTATCTCTCCATACCATCTTAAACTGAAGAGGTTGTGAAGGTCCTGGGACGCTGCCTGGAGGCAGTTGGGTATGCATTAAAGCCAATAGGTTAAGACTAAATCCAGAAAAGACAGAAGTCTTCCTGGTCAAGAAATCCTCACTGCAGGCACTAAGTCTTCACCGACACTGAATGGAGTGACACTCCCCCTGTAAGAACATGTGCGCCATCTGGGAGTGCTCCTGGACTCTCAGCTGCCTCTGGAGAACCAGATAGCAACTGTGGCTATGAGTGCATTTACCCAGCTTCGACTGGTGAGCCAACTACGAGCATACCTTGAGCTGTTCTGACCTGGCCATGGTGGTCCATGCATTAGTGATCTCAAGGCTGGACTACTGTAATGCGCTGTATGTAGGGCTTCCCTCGAGAACAGTTCGGAAGATATAGTTAGTATATAGTTAGATATAGTTAGCAGCAGCCCGGGTGATTACAGAGGCTAGAGGGTTTGACTCAGTAGGCCCACTCCTTCAGCAGCTGCAGTGGCTACCCATTCACTTCCAATCTCAATTTAAGATGGTTTTAAATTTAATTTTCCAATCTCAATTTAACCTTTAAGGCCCTTCATGACTTAGGATGAATATAGATTTTTTTATTTGAAAATTTTTCTTACTACTTCTTTGTTTTACATCCCCGAGCGCGAAAAACCATCACATTTCGGATTTTCTTTACTCATCTGACTAATACAAAATCTCTTACCTCTCTATCCTACCACTAATACATTTTTTTAACACCCTACTACTATATTGTTGTTCAAGTCCAAGATATCATTCACATGAGTGGTTCCTTGGTCCCAGGGCCAAAATTTGGCCCATCTCATTTTAGATAACCTTTCTTTTTCGAATCTGCTGAAAGCTCTCATTTTGAACAAAATGAGTTCTACTACATGGTTAGTTCCACTTTCTTTCCCTGTTTTTACCTCTATGCTCCTTTAGAAAGTTAAAACTAACAGCACAAACAAATTTACTAAACGTACTGTTGACCAAGGAACCAACCAGTAATCACTGGCAGGTGTCTTCTCTTCTTTAAGTTTCCTCTTTGTAGTCTTCCTCTTCTTTGGCCCTTTAAAAAGTTCTACATCGCTCTTCATGACTTAGGCCCAGCCTACCTAAAGGACCACCTTCTCCCATACATACCAGTTCGTCCTCTTAGATCATCTAAAGGGGCTCTCTTTCAAGTGTCCCCTCTGTCCCAAGTCAAGGGGATGGCAGCTCAGGGTGGCTCACCAGCCACCCTCACCAAGCTGGAAAAGCTCTGGGAAGGGATACTGTTTTACCCTCTGATCTGGCCTACCTCAGGGTGCACAGGGTACGTCAGGGTAAACTTCGAATTCCCAATGCCTGCACAACAGCTGCCTGAAATGAGCAAAGAGAAATATAAGAAATACTTCAAAGTGAAATATCTAACAAAAAGCCAACCCACAGAAGAACAGTCTGGGGTAGGCGCGCACGCGCGCACGCACGCACGCACGCACACACACACACAGTGTATGCACGAAGCCTGCCAACCAAGGCCAATCAGGCTAGCGGCAAAAACAACAACACAATTCTTAGCCAGCTCCCTGAGGAGCAACCAGCTAGTCTCAGATTGCCCACATTGAGGCCTTAGGTGGCAATCAGAACTCTGGGACTGGACTGAGGTGACAAGTGGAATTAACACTGATTGCCTATGAAGTCCTATCCTGTCAAACAAAGCACCAATCAGGAATGTTCATGCCACTGACTCACACATGTTTGTGGTATGTTTGCGTGTGGTGAAGTCTCTCCCAGGTCTCTCTCCAAGTGGGCATGTTGCACCTTCCCTATGCATACCTAGGCAAGTCTCAGCACACAAAGAAGATGAATATAAATACCCTGAAGACTATGAAAAAAATGGCTTTACCATCTTGATTCCATACGGCATAAAGAAGCCCCAATGCGTTCTGTGCAATGTTGTTTTCAGTGCTGAATAAATGAAACTCTCAAAACTCAAACATCACTTAGGGTGCAATCCTAACCTGGGATTAGGCCGGCACAGTTAAGCCAGCAAAGTTTGGCTGGCACAAGGGCCACCATAAAGCGTCTTTCAAATTTCAAAGTCTGATTTATTAAAACCATTCAGCTTTGTTGAAAAATGGTATATAATACCATTTTTCAACAAAGCTCGCAAAATGGTTTACAGGCAAAAAATAATAATCAAGTTAAATGACTCCTTGTCCTAAAAGGGATCACAATCTGTGTTACACTAAATTGGGAGCAGAGGAAGAAGGGTCAGATAATCAAACAATTCAGATTACTAGGACGTTCCCTCATACCATTTTACATTAGAAAGATCAATGCTATCCATATTTTTTTAAAAAGCTATTTTAAGGATTCCTGAATCTTTAGAGTTACTGACCTTAGAAACAGGAAAACTGCCTCAATTCTAAAAGACCTACGATGCTAGAAATTTGCCAAATTCTATTCTGTTGTTAAATTATCTTAGTGAAAACAGATAAGCAATTAGAATGGCTGTTGTCCTGCCAACTACAGTGGTCCTATGTTTTTTACCAGTTGAAATCCTGACAGAATGCATGCCTCCACAAACCTCCTCAAATACATGTCTATTAACTGTTGCAAGAAAAAAAATGATTCAACCTTGCTTTATTTTTATTGCAGCTGAATTGATTAGTTAAGACTTAATTCTGTTGAGAATTCAACCAAGCTTTATTAAAAATTAGATGTTCCAGCTTAACTTGAATGTTTGCATCTCCATGACAGCAGGGGAATGCTTATTGAAACTGAAAATTTGCTGTCACTTTAATTTCCTCATTAGGGATGTAACAAAATGCATCATTATCAATAGTTTATTCAAATAGTATGGCACTGTACAAAATTAGTATTCATACAACATCCTTAGCGCTAATCATATAGCGAAAATGTCATCTGCTGTATTTAAAAAGAAGAGTTATCCATAAAGTTAATTAAAATATCTGACTCACATAAATCATGAAGCCATACTTTGTAGCTTCATAAGAGTGTTGATAAAATTATGAACTGTTAGCTTCAACAGTACACTACCAAATGTTTAGTACATAAAATATACACTTTGACATTTTTAGTTTAATCCTGTCTTTTATTGTTTTATTTTTACCCTCAGAGTCATCTCATCTCTGTTCACCAATAAAACAATATCTCAGACTTGTCTTCGTTCACTAATGAATTATAGAGAGGTCCTAATGTTGGACTGAAATTTATTTCAGAAAGACATCATAGAAATCTTGAATCTATTTTTCTGCAGAATTTAATTGAATTCAAGAGTGTTGTTTAAAGTAACATCTTATGAAAGAATCAGTGCCAGCTTCGTATTTTGTAAGACCAGCCATGCGGCAGATTCCAGTGAAGTGAGGACAACAGGAGTGGAGATTCCTGCATGTACTTGGGAGCAAGATCAATACTGATAAAGCCAAAAGGTGTGCAAGCAAATCACAGGGAGAAGCAGGAAATAAAGAGGTTGTGCCAGCATCTTCTAGATCAGCTCTGGGAGTTTGGGAACCACTTTAAACCTTGGTGGGGGGAAGGTGGCAGCACAAACACCACAATTGCACCGCCATCAGGGACAGAATGCTTTTTTTTTAAAACACAGCCAGTGCCAGAGTTTGGGGGGGGGGGTTGTGGGGAGCCCTGCATACTCTTCTGCAGGCTCCCCATACCTTGGAAAAGTAAAAAAAAAAAAAAAAACTATTGCAGCCCACTTTTGGTTTCACAATTGCAAAGCAAAAGTGGGTTGCAATCACTATTTTTAGCTTTTCCAAGGCATGGGGAGCTCTGCACAGGGGTCCACGGAGATCCCAGCACCCTCCAGCTGGCGTTGGCTGTGGTAAGTTAAAAAAAACCTTTCTGTCCCCAATGGCGGCACAATTGTGATGATTGCATTTGCCACCATTTCAGCCCCACCCATTAAAGGTAGCAGAGATGGGCTGTGGTTGTGACTGACCAGTTTGGGAACCACTGTTGCAGATTCTTAGTAGAAGGGGAGCCCAGCTGAAATCTTGCCTACCTGATTTATACACTGTGAGGAATTTTCTGGATTTTTGTGGATCAAAAGAGAACACTCATTTATCTCCTTGATGTTTCTGATGCATAGTGCCCCCCCTTGTTGGTTCATAGGCTTATCAGGTGCCTACTGGTTAATGAGATGACTGTTGAAGAATTTACCAGTTTACACATAGGGAAATCTGATACACTGCCAGTGAACTATTGCCTTCCATTGACACCATCTGCTCCAGCAGTATCTGTGAGCAAACATCTGAGCAAAATATAGTTGTCAAAGGTTATTAACTCATCTGAGCATTCACATTTTTCAGCTAATGAATTAAGCAAATGGTTGTACTAGTGTTGCATGTGTCTAGTACAGTGGTTCTCAAACATTTTAGATCAGAACCCACTTTTTAGAATGGCACTCGTGTTGGGACCCACCAGAAGTGATGTCATAGCCGGAAGTGCCATCATCAAGCAGAAAGTGCTGCCAGTTTGACACAATCAAATGCTACTCCTAGAATGCAAACTGGCATTCTTGGACTGAAGCAAATGCACAACCATGAAACATCTTTGACAGAAAGCAAAATTAGAACAAAATATTATGTAAAAGCACGGAACTAAAAACAAAATTTGAAAAAACCCTCTCTTGAAAATTCAAACCGTTAACACTCACAAAAAGAATATAGCAAGAGTAAGGTCTTCAGTTTCCAAGATGGCTGCTCCCAGCTTTCCGTGACCCACTTGACATCAGGTCATGTTCCACCAACTGCTTTCCGACCCACAGTTTGAATAAAACTGGTCTAGTAGAATAAAATAAACTTTGTTGGCATATGGTCTAGTAAAATGTAAAAGAGCTTTAGGGAAGGGAAACATACACCTCCAAGATGTCATGAACTGGTGAATCTAACAGCACAATCCTATGTATGTCTGCTCAGAAGTAAGTTCCATTGTGTTCAATGGCCCTACTCCTTGAATAGGAGTATAGGATTGCAGCCTAAGCTCAGGATAGTTCAAATGAAAATTGGCTTTCTATATTATGATTTTCTTACTTGAAAATCCCAGTGGAATTAAAAGTATTATTTCATGATTGGGACAAGTCCCTGAAAAAAAGAGAGAGAGAAGTAGCTGGGAAATCAAACACTTGGTTGTCATGTTGAGAGAGAATACCAGACTGCAGGTTGAATACGTGATCAATCTTTCAATATGTGGCTTTTCTTTGTAAATGTTGCTCCCTGATCTTTTTTAAAAAATGTAAAACCAGCACACAGAAATAACTTCGTAGCACATTATGTTAAGAGTATATTGATGGTACAAAGATAGTTCTGTATCTGTTTCCTGGGTTTTACTAAAACAAAACAAAAACAGTTTCTGAAAATGCCCACTGCATGATTTCTGAAACTAATTACAAATTGTGCACATAAGTTGTTCCTTACCTTGACAGCTATTACACCTGAGGTGCTACTTCCATAATCAAGTGTGACATGATAACTCTTATGCAAGCAGATGATGTGAACACTGATGAATCTGACATTTCATCCATAATTGATTAGGAAAGTAATAGAATATTCCAAGAGCCACTTTCACAGAAACACATTTGTTAAAAACTGCTATTTTTCTGCTTTCCTGAGTTATTCCATACATTAGTCTCCAACAGAGTGGAAACAAGCCTAAATGTTGTCAAAAGCACTTAACATATAAAAAAATTAGAAATTCAGTCTACAAATTTATATATAGTATTGTATACCATTAAAGTACATACATATGAGTAATATTATATACAACAATGGAAAGTATAGAACTGATTATCCACAGATATGACTTCTACCAGTCAAACTATTGCATCTACTTATAATAATTGATACGATTGTATTGCTTCTTAGAAAAGAGCATAACCTACAGGTTAGAAGGGATAAACCTATGTCCCAGAGAAGCACAAAAAATATTGTAATAATATTCTGGGCTGCAATCCTATAATATCTTTTCTGAGAATAAGGGCACAATCTTAACCAACTTTCCAGCACTGACATAGCTGTGCCAATGGGGCATTTGCTGCATTCTGCAGTGTAGTAATGGTCACAGAAGCCTCCTCAAGGTAAGGGAATGTTTGTAACCTTACCTTGAAGCTGCATTGCCCTTACCCCAGTGCTGGAAAGTTGGTTAGGATTGTGCCCAGTGATGTCATGCACCCACTACGCAAGTACCGGTTCCTAGAAGTTGAGCTGGCCCTGCCCACTTGAAGCTGGCCCCGTCAGCTGGTTGGCTCAGCAGCTGCGCATGCGTACTGCACGCCCGCAGCCGTTGCCTGCACTTTCTGTGAGGAGGCAGGCCGGCAGGCAGTGTGGTGGTAGCAGCAGCAGCTGAGCGAGAGGACCGGAGGCAGTGGCAGCAGCAGCGGCAGCAGCGAGGGAGACCCGGGAATAAGGCAGCAAGCCTTAGAAGGTAGGCTGCCTGGGGCTCCCGCTCCCTCCAGCTGCGCAGATCCAGCGTCCCGGTTCCTTCTGCAGCCTCCCCCCAGCCCCAGCCCCCACACAGTCTTTTTTTGGTCGCCCGTTCCCCCTCCTGCTCCTTGCCGGCTCCTTGCATTTTACATTAAAGTTAAATGGCTCCCTGTCCCCAAAGGGCTCACAATCTAGTACAGTCTAGCCTGCTATTTAACCAGGGAAGAGTTGAACCAAAATATGTCTATACACATCTCTAGAAAGCAAAGCAATAGAAGTTAAATCAACACTAACCACAAGCTGAAGTTATTACAAACATGATCACCTCCATTGCAACAATCATGACCTCACTTCCGGCTATAACCTCACTTCCTGCCACGGCATCACTTCCAGCTTATGACATCACTTCCGGTGGGCGGACTCCAACAAGTGCCAATCAAAAGCGAGTACCTGTTCCTAAATCATTTGGATGACACCACTGATTGTGCCCTAAATTCCACTGAAGTCAGTGGGACTTACTTCTCAGTAGACATGCATAGGATTGTGCTGTTAACATTTTTTGATGGCATGAAAGTTTTATTTCGGAGAACGGAACTGCAGAATGTGTGACTTTGCTTTAAATACGTGTTTCCCAAAGTGTGGGTCAAGACCCATGACTGTGTCACAAGCCTATTTTGGGTGGATCATAAAAAGTTTTTGAAATTCTTAAAAAGTTTGCTAGTATCCTTGCATGGTTTGCAGAAGGAATTGTCAGCTGTAATGCTGAATTGTGATATGTGGTAATCTTAATCCCAATTAAAAAGCCATATATTCTGATTTTCTCTAGTAATGGCATGTGAACCCAATTTTAGCCTTTTGTCTGGCCTGGAAGTCTGTGATTGCCCATTTTGCTCTCCAGCCTTCTGGATATTCTGAAATGACTGTAAAGGTTTGGGAGAACTGTTCTTGAACTCCATTTCTAAGGAAGGTCTAGCAAATGTCTACACACACACACACACACACACACACACACACACACACACACACACACGGTCTGTAGCAGCCTTAGGAGCACATGGTCCCAGTTATTATTATTACATAAAGAAAACCATTCTCTCCCTTGTATAGTGGTTTGCGATAGATTATCATTTTTAAACATGGGCCCTGTTGCTAAAAGGATTGGGAGGCAGTGCTTTAAATAAACCTTAGTCATGCTGAATCTCTCAGACAACACAGTTAGGAGGATCTAAAGAGAATATATTTGTGCCGTCAATTCCAAAAATGGGATCAAGTTTGCCCTGTCACATCTAGTTTTGAAAATATGGCATAGTGAATGGTTCAAGTTGTTTCCTCATGAGAAAGCCTATGCCATGGCTCATGAGCTTTCTGCTTATGAGCTTCCCAGTGGAACACCTGGTTCTACCCTGTAGAACAGCACGCAAAAACCTCTCTGGCTTAATTAAATCTAATTGGTCTTCTCGTCCCCTTTATCAAGGATTAAATACATTCTTGGTGACCAAACGTAGCAGCAACTATAAGCCATGGTGGGTTTTCTGGGTGATATTTTTTCCAAAATTTCTTTATTAAAATAGCAAATTGCTGTGTTATGTGTTTTTATCCAAATTTTTATTGCAGATTGTACAAACAGCACAACAAATAAGGGTGAATAGTCCTACCAAGGCAAACACTCTCTGGCACACATACCCCAGCCCAAAATGACCTGCTCAAAATTTCCTGAGTTGCACTCTGGTTGCTGCTTGGAGCATCAAGAAACTGCTACTTACTACTTTCACATCCCATTAAAGTGGCCCCAGCATACACTGTGAACTATGAACACGTGCGTTTGTAACTTAAGCAAATTTCCTCCTATTTCTGCCCCTCCTCCTCCTCCTGATCCCTTAGTGAAAACTATTTCTGGATTCCTCAAACTGTGTCAAAAATAAAAGTTATGTTATTTTTGTGAAATTGAGCTAAATTTGTGTCAAACGGTGTCAAAAATAAGTAAAGGCAATGTTAAGTTGAGTGTATCATTCTACTATTCATATGTTCATTACAAAGACTCCTACTTATGGCTTCAGGACAAAAATTGTAAGTTAGAGCATGAGTGCACTTTGATTGGTCAAGGGTGGACCCACATAACCCCTTCCTGTAAGCTACTTGGAAGCCTAATTGCCTTACACCCTTCATGGAGGACAGTGGGCAAATGATAAAACGATAAAACGACAAGGTAAAGGGCCAAATGGGTTTGGGAGGACAATGAAAAGTGGAGGCTAAAATCTTCTGTAGGAGCATAAAAGATTGCAGGGCCCATTCATGTTACACGGGAAGTATTAAAGTAAAAATATTTGAGGGCCTAATCCTAGCTGGATTTTGTAATATTGTAAAGTCATTTAAAATAGAGTACACTGCCTTTACAGCATTGCAAACAGCATGGCACAAGTAGCCATTTTGGGCATGTAACTGCAAACTGTTTTGGCAGCCCCAGAGTGCTGCTACGGGCAGGCAAGTCATCATCAGAGGCAGATGATGAATGGGTGGACTAGGTGAGTTTCTGGGTGGGATTGGCTGACAGGAGTGAGCATTTATTACAGAATATTTGTTGAAAAATTGAAAAATTCAGCTTACAAAACACAAGTGCAATGGCTTCAGGACTGATCCCTTGCAGAGTAGTAGTAGTAGTAGTAGTAGTACCTAAAACCTTTATTGGCATTACAGAATACAAGCGCACGCACAATACAATCACATTCCAAGTTCAGATAGGAAAAAGGAGGGAGCAAGTTTAACACTTATGGTAAAATTTGGGAGAGATCTTCATGACAATAAGTAGAAACTCAGCTACTTGATTGGTGATAGATGCCAAAAAGTCACTCAAAAGTATTGGCAAAGGATCAGAAAGAGAGGGGGAGAGAGAGGAAAGAAGTGGCCCCAGAAGCCTATTACGAGGGGCAGAATGAGCTGGGCATCGTAGTAAGATATGGTCCAGGGAGTCAAGTTCGAGGGCACAAAGATGACACAATCTGTTGGGACGAGGGGTTTTAGTGAATCTTCCGAAGTGGGCTGCGGATGGAAAAATATTCAGCCTTGTGAGCATGAAAGCTTGTCTTTTTTTTGGGTTGCATAGTTGGTTAAAATAATTAGTAGGGTGGCCGAGGGAAGGGGATAAGCCAAAAGCAAGAGGAGAGCAGACGGGATTCAACTGGGAAAATAGGGTTACATATTCGGAATCGTAGAGCTTAGCCTTGATAGTTTGATATGCTGTGTGGAGGTTCATATCAGAGTTTCGACAGAAAGGGATGAAGAGGACAGTTTGGCTTCTATTAAACAGAACCAGCTGGGAGTGATAGGGTCCTTTAATAGATCTTGGAGGATAGAAGGGATTGAAAGGTGGATTCTAAGCCAGAACTTAAAAGTGATAGTCCAGGCTAGGGTGGAGGGTAAGTGGATGCCCAGTTCTAGGATGATGGTAGAGAGCCTAATAAGGTTAGGAATCCCAAGGATTTTCCTAAGGAAAGAGGCAGCCACCTTGTCAATTTCAGAGTTTGCCGCCTCGATCCAAATTGGGACTCCATAGAGTAACTGGGAAAATGTTTTGGAGTAGAGGATTTGGGTAGCTGCGGGGACATATTGATTACCAGAGTGAAAGTGGAAGCGAGAGATTGCGTTTAAAGAAAGGGAAAGTGGAGGCAATTGCAGATTTACGATGAGGGCTCCATGAATGTCGGAAGTGAAAGAGAATTCCTAAATATCTGAAAGTCTGAACCACCTTGCAGAGTACATACAGAGTGCATGAGGTTCATTTTTAATGTAGTGAATTATGCTGAAATATTTATTTTGGAACACTGTATGATTGACTGATGCATTCCAGGCTGGCATAAACATTATCGCAACTGTAAAGTTCAAATTCCAATAATGTTAAGTCTTAAACTGTAAATACTGTAGTAAAATGAAAAGATCCTTAACAAACAAAACAAAAACCGTATGTCTCTAAAAGTCTAGTAAAATTCAAAAGCAAAAATATAGGGGAAAAACACGAACTGCAGAAGAATTATACATGCCAGAAAGATAATGGAAAAAATGCTAGAGTTATCCATGAATCAACTATGAATCAACAGAATCATCCATTAATACATCCAGCCCATTTAGTGCTAATTGATTTGTACTACTTGAAGTGTACACCAAAAAAAAAGCGCACATGGGGAAAAAAAAGAGAAAAGGAGAGTAAGCAATTTTTCTTGCCATTCAACTTACTCCCTTTATGCTCCTAAGCAAGCCTGAAATCTGAGAATGAAGCTGCTGTCCCCTCAGTTCCCGTATAGGTCTCATAACAGAATTTTTAGTTGTGAAAGAGACATTACTAATTTGTTGGATTTAAGGGAGTCTCAACTATATGCAATTTGGGCATACATACCAACATTGGAGCATAACCCTCATGTAAGATGCAGTATTTAAAAGCCAAAAATGTCAATGAAATGGCCATTTCCTGCCTTCAAGGCTCATTACAATAGCTTTACTTTTATTTGGGGGTTGGTTAAGTAAGTTACAGTTCAGACAGGACCAGCACTAAATTTGTATAAAGAGCAGAAGCTTTTACCACGTATTAGCATCTGTTATGAATCAAGGTTTCCACATTAATTTCCAGTTACATGGAAGGTCCAGTGCATTTAATTTTTCTGTCCACTCATATAACTGACAACAAAGGCATGCAATTTCCATCTCCCCTTTTAGAAAACTTGGCCTGTACTCAATTCGATGTTCAAATGGAGCACCTGATACATATTAGGGTTGGGTTCATGATGTTCCTCCAGTATGTTTCAGCCCAGAGAATTTATGATCATAGTCAATACGATGTAATGAAGTCATTGCCCACAGACACATCTATCAATTTTTCTACGAAGCTTAAAGACCACCACATACACACATTCCATTTCATGCCACCAGGATACAGTTGAGAAATAAGGAATTGGATGTGTGAAGGAACCTAGCAGTAAGTGCTTGCCTTCAGGCAATGTCTGATCTGGGACTGAATAAAATGGTTTAATAGTCTAGATTAGAATATGTTCCAAAATGAAAGGCACTTCCTACAATTTCAGGATACATATTCAGAGGCAGGAAGCGTGGCCTGGTGGTTGGACTGAAGGCTGCCCAAAGAATGCTAAGCAGGAGCAGTTCTGACTGAATTCTGGATGAGAGACCAAAAAGATGACGAATCTGTCATGACAGCACAGAGCCAGGAGGAGTCACTGTTGTGACTTCCCTGTGAGAGGATGATGGATTTGCAAGTGAAATTCCAAGACTGCAGAGGAGTATGGTGAGTCAGCTTCTAAGCAAGAATGATTAACAGTTTGGCCAACCTGAAGCTGCTCCTGCTGGAAGCTTGGAAGGCATACCCAGATATCAGATGACGACAACCACACCATGAAGGACCATGTCACCCAGAAGGTGACAAGGGTGCTACAAGTGTTTGTCGAGTAAGTTTGTCAAAACTTGTTTGAAATAAACATGAATTTAGTATAGCCTGCCTATACGTACTATCTTGAGTCAGTAATGTGCTGTGAGTGAGACAGATGGTATACAAATGCTGTTATCATCATCATCATCATCATCATCATCATCATCATCATCATCAACAACAACAACAACAACAACAACAACAACTATACACTAGAGGGACTACAATAGGCTTCCTGAGGTCTGGAGAGGCTGTGGACAGCCTTCTTGTTCCTCAGAAGACCTTTGACGGCCCCAAAAATGTCACTTCTGGTTTTCTCAGAAAACTGGAAGAAACATTTCTAGGTCTTCCAGAGACCTCAGAAGGCCTTCTGGGGGTTGGGGAGAAAAATTGCAGCCTCCCCAGCCCTTGGAAAGTCTCTGATCAGGGATGGAGAGTGGATAAAAAAGGAGGGGGGGAAGGTCAAACAGGCGGGGGAGTGGGTCATGGTGCCACATACACCCTGTAGAGTGGCACTTGGGGCATTTGTTCCCCTTGCCACTCCTGGTATGCCACCAGGGAATATAGGAAGCTGAAGATACTCAATCAAGGGACAGCATTCCAGGGAAATGGCTACCGCATCATAATGATTCAGGAAAATTTTCAGGATGCTCTCTGTTCCAGGACTTTTGGGAGTTTTAGAGGGTCCAAACTAAGGAAGAATAGGCAAAATCAGGAAGTTTCACAAAATCATGTTTTCCCCCTCTTACAGAATTACTTCTAATAACAGTAAATAGTACAAAAAAAATCTTATTTTTGTCAGTCTCATACTGATATAGAATTCTGTCTCAATTCAGTGCACAACACATATCAGATTAGAAGCATCCGTTAGTCCATGGTGAGAGTGTATTTGTCCACAGCAGCTGATAAGACCAGAATTATATGGATCCTGTTATTTATGACTATCAGTCATAGCCTCCAGGCACTTCCTAATGAAACTCTTCACTACTGGTAACTATTTTCAATCTCTCAAAATGTGAAACTGGAACATAAAGAAAATACGGTTAGTGTGTACGCTGTATGGTTAAAAAACAACAACTAGGAAATACCTGGCACAATTGGTATGTTTATTTTGCTTACAGAATAAAAGGCTTTTGGTTGACACATGTTCAAGCAGTACCCACAATTTAATGAACTAGAACGTCATGACAACCTTCTAGAACAGTGGTTCCCTATGGACCAGTGGCTCGTGAGCCAATTTCAGGTGACTCATGAAACACCTAGAGCAGTGATATTGAAAATATGGGAAGATCAGAAGCTGGAAAGGGCAAGGGCTGTGTGGCTGTTTTGCTTGTGTCAAGGTTGTAAATAGGCTTTTTTCCCCCTTTTTGATTCACTTTGCTATTGGAAAGTGACTGAGAAATAACCCAATTTATTGCTGCATTCTTAGGAAAGCAGCAGGCTCTGGCCTCACAATGACGGCACTTCTGGTCATGACATCACTTCTGGGGGGTCCCAGACAGATTGCCATTCTAAAAAGTGGGTCCTGGTGCTAAAATGTTGAAGAACTACTGCTCCAGAGCAAAGTGGTCCAACATGAGGCCTGCGGCCACATGAAGCCCTTTTAGGCAGCCTTCGAAAAGCCCCATCGTAGCCACCATCTCTGCTTCAGTGGCTTTTCAATCTCCCTGCCATGTCATTCTTCTGGACAAGGAGAAGCCAGAATAGCATGTCAGGGATACAAAAAAGGCTCGAGCTGCTTTGGCAGCTAAGAATTCAGTGAGTGACATTGGCAGTGACATCATCACATTTACTTCTACATCTGCATGCCCAGGGTGTGACACCAAGGTGATGAGCCTTCAGCTGTTAACAGTTGGACCCACCTTGCTCTAGAGCTAGCCTTTGTACATAAATCTTAACACTTTAAGGATGATGCCCCAATCCAAAAAGCCTTGCCTCTGGCCTCTTAAAGGATGGGGGAGGGGAGAAGGCAGCTCTGTTGCTGGGGTAAAGAGTCTTTTTTAGTAATTACCCTATGCTGCTCTGGCCTCCTGGGGGTCTGGGAAGCCTGCAGACCCCTCTGCAGGGCACCCCAAGCCTCCTCACAACTAAAAATGTAAAAGAAAAAGCACCAGACGCTTCTGGTTTCGTAACAAAAACAGGCTTGTCACAAAAATGATCAACTCACAGAAATTGTATTTAAAATGATCTTTTCAGAATGTTGCATAATTAGTCTTAACAATAACATCAAGACACTGCCATCATCTTCCAAAAGATTGGAAACTTTTGAAACATGCAGCTGCAATTAATACACCTGATTGCTGTATACAATTTTTTTTATAGAATTATGAATCAAACTCATTGAAGAACAATAATTCATGGTGTAATCAACCACAATTGACAGAGACATATTTACAGATACAAACTGTCAGCAAATTTTAAAATTACCAAAGGAAGTATAAGAAGGTATTATGGGTGTCCAGTAATATCCTATTTTAATATATTATTGTTTTCTTTGTATATCTCTTCCTTATGCTCTGCATCACAAATGAAACAATTACAACAATGATATGTTAGGTGTTATATATTGAAATTGATACATTACCCAGATGTACATACACAATTGTTTAATCAGAGAAGACTAACCTTCTCAGGTGATGCTCATAGTAAACCAAAAGGCAACAGAAGTTTCCCATATTCCCCCCCCCAATTCAGCCTCACATAAGAATCTTTTGTGACTCCATTTAGGACAATCCAAGGGTGTCCAATGGTGATAACTTCTGTCAGCACATCAAAAATCAAATAAAAATTGATTTAACTTGTTAATGCCTCACGATTTTGGATGATACATATTCACTTCAGGGTTAGTTAAGTCTACTAGTGCAGAACTTCTTTCTGGGGCCTTTCCTGGCTCGTTCCTTTTGTCAGGAGGAAGCCTTCATTCAGCCCTCTGTGCTATGCCCAGCCAGCCCCATAGAGTCTGCAGCTGATGTTTTAAACTCCTAGTTGCATTCTAAACATCCTTACAGCCCCAGCCCCTCATTGTTTGGCATCGTCATTGAGCTGGAATTGGGGACACCATTTTCTGCAATGTGGAGCCATTTGGTAAGATGCTGAGCAGCACACATAACTTGAGGCTGATTTGCCTGAAGTGCAACAGGCAGGCAAGGTAAGCTTGTGGGTTCAATGTTTGTCTCACAGTGTGGAATCCCAGTAGCGAAGGACAAATCAGCTGCAGCCCTCAGATTCGAACACAACACTGTGGATACAGCCGATGGGTCAACGTTTGAAGACTCCAATCTACATCATCGCAGTTGTTTACAATAACCTTGGTCTACAACAGTTGTTCTCAAACTTTTCAGCACTAGGACCCACTTTTTAGAATGACAATCTGTCCAGGACTCACCAGAAGTCCTGTCATGGCCAGAAGTGCCGTCATTGTGAGAATGCAGCAATGAGTTGGGTTTTTTCTCAGCCACTTTCCAATTGCAAAAAGCCTATTTACAACCTTGACACAAGCAAAACAACCACATACCCCCTTATCCAGCGTCGCATCTTCCCATATTTTAAATATGGCTGCCCTAGGTGCTTCATGACTCTTCTGAAATTGGCTCGCGACCCACTGGTGGGTTCCAACTGTCTACAACATTATGTACCATGTACAGTGATTGAGAATGCTCTCCAAAATCTGAGGTAGGAATCTTTCAACATTAACTAGAAATGCCAGGGGACTCACAGCCCAATCCTAACCAACTTTCCAACACCAATGCAACTGCAATGCAGCCTTGAGGTAAGGGAAGAAACATTCTCTTAACTTGAGACTTCTGTGACGGCACCCCTACCATAGGATGCAGAGCATGCCTTGTTGGCATAGCTGCATCAGTGCTGAAAAGTTGGCTAAGACTGGGCTGTAAATCTTTTATATGGAAAGAATGTGCCCCACGACTAAGCTATACCCCCCCTACTTATACATAAATTAGTGAGAGATTCTTAAAATCCATCAAAACAAAGCCACCTTGAATTTTCCTTCAAAAGGTGGTTTATATATATTTTAAAGTAAATAAAATGTATGTTTCTAGTAAATTGGCCATGTGATCTTGTTTCTGCTCTAGTTTTTGTCCCCTTCTCCTCTCTTCCCAGTGAAGCCCTTCATACTCCTTGAGAAACCATTTTTGAAAACTGAAGAACCCTTTAGTGTGGTATGAGGAACTGCAAAGTACACACAAAAGCATTTCCACTCACACATGGGCTCTATGGATCCTGGCCCTAACTTACTTTCACAGATTTTAAAATGTCCCTTTCTTTAATATATTTTTTCCCATTTGTATACTGTGTGGGTTTTCAGATTTCAAATTTAATATCTTCAGATTATAAGTAAAGCTAAGCAATATGGCTTTAGCTTAACAGAGCTCTTTTGCTAAACAATCATAAATGTTTCATAAAACATGGTTAAGTGAAATTATACATTTGCCATCCCAAGGAGAGATGGTAGTATGTGTGCCCTTATTGGCAAACAAGAAGTGTGAAAGCAGAAGGAAACCACAAGCTTTCCAATGCCTTTTACCTGCTGCAGATTCCAACATCAGTCAATGTGCTCCTGTTGCTGACTAGATGTCTGTGATGGATCTTGAATCAATATAGTGCCATATACATTCCAGAGAGATTGCAATTACTGATTTGGAAAGCTCTCTAGCAAAATTTCAATATTAAGTCAATAAACTAAATGTCTCTATTTTGATCCATGTTGTCTTGGATATCAGCAAATATCTTAAGCTGCTTCTTAAGACAGGTTAATGAGTGTACAGAGCTTTTACAACTATAATGTTGTATAAATATGGGGAGTAAAACAATCAAACTGAAAAAGAAAACACAATTTTATGGAACACAATATTTACACTAGTTAAATAAAAATGCCAGAAAGCATCTTGCATGGAACAAACAAGTAATTGTCAGTGAGACTTTAATTTTATGCCCAACTGGTGTATGCCTGAAAGATTTTACAATTTCTTTTTTATTGTACTGAAGACTATAATAAGATAGGAAACAGCTAACATAAATACTTCTGAATACTGTTCTCTCATTTACAGCCTATCTACAGAAGTACCTTACTATTACTCACCAGAAAAATTCTGCAGGAAAAAATGCATTGTTTGTGTAGCCAATTGCAAATACAGTACAACCAGTATTTCAGTCTTGATACTATGCTTTATTTCAACAAAATACACATTGATAATACTGTTTAAGTTACACTTAATAGTATTATTAATGTGTATTTTGTTGAAATAAAGTTAGTTTGAAATGTGGAAGCAAGTATCAGTTCACTGGGGTGACATTGTTTAACACACAACTCTCCAGATTGGAAAAGAAGAACTTTACAGAAGTTGTGTTTTGTTTACTCATCATTGTTATTAGGTATCACAAACTTGCATGCACCTTGACTAATGCTCTTTTTTAAGCATTTTGCCATCTGGACCTGGGGGTGTAGAAAGAAGATAGGAGGTACACATTTTGGAGCAGAAAACAAAGTAATGAAAGAAAGGTTCAGACCTTCTAAAGCTGCTTTTCTTTAAAGCACAGCTATTAAGACTTCATTATTAATATTTGCGTAATAACACATAGTTTGCACCTGAGCAGCTGCAAACATATCAGATAAGTTGCCATTTGATAAACTGTTTTTATTTAATGATTCACAGTGTGTGTTGTTTCCTGACAAGCTATTTTAGGGTGTAATCCTAACTTGGAGGCAGACTGGCACAAAGGACTTAGGCCACCCCAGAAGTGTCACAACTGCATTGTAAGTAGCATTTTGATCACTCTTAAGAGTGTGTGTGCCGGCTTCCCTGACTCCAAGAGTGGAGTCAGCATACACTTTACAGCATATTCGTGACATTCCTGGGCTGGCCTAAGTCCCTTGTGCTGGCTTAATTCCAGGTTAGGACTATGCTCATTTAATTTTAAAGCAGATTTTGCCATGGGCTGGATCTAGCGCAACAGGAAAGCCCTCATTGGGAGCAGTGCTTACTGTTCCACCACAACTGCTGCTGATCTAGCCAGATGATCTGTACAGAACGTTGTTCTGGGCAGCCACATATGCCCAGAAATCGGATTGCAAAGCCTCCTGGGGTGATATAATAGGCAACAGATGCAACTGTCGAGAGCATTATTCTGTACAGATTACCGGCTAGATCAGCAGCAGCATGGCAGAACAGTAAGTGCCACTCACAACAGGAAGGAGTTTTCGGTTGTGCAGATATTCAGAGTCTGGATGCTGCTGTTTTAAAGCATGCAGAGAGATACGCAAGTATACCCATGTACATGGTTGCATGATAACAGAGCACAACTCAGGGCAGTAACATGATTTCAGAAAACAGACTGACAGTAATATGCTTCAGATACATTGGCCAAGAGGATAGGCATACTTTATTTTCACTATGTTCACTCCTCCCACTCTATCAGGCTGACTTAGAAAGAGTTTTGCCAGCTCTTTCGAAGACATCATAAGTAAAAGCACCTTTCCTTCATAGCAATTTGATCTTTTAAGGCAGTGTTCTCCAACCTTGGGGTCGGGACCCGA
The DNA here is from genome assembly GCA_029204185.1 of Lerista edwardsae. Taxonomy (NCBI): domain Eukaryota; kingdom Metazoa; phylum Chordata; class Lepidosauria; order Squamata; family Scincidae; genus Lerista; species Lerista edwardsae. The sequence goes on from JAJKFI010000003.1 coordinate 17,307,376, forward strand.
CTAGGGTCACGAAGCCTCAATTGTGGGGTTGCAACAACTAATGGGAATGAAAAATGTGAAAGACAACTGGACTACAGCATTACTAGGTAAAGGGGGAGGCATCTGTTTTACCCGTTCAGGTACCAGGAGATTGTCCCAGCCCTGCTCAAGTTCTTAGCAATTGTGCTAAAATACCTTTCACTAGTACCAGGCTTAATGGTAACTTTTTCTTGCTCAGCAGGGACCAACAGATTGGTTGAAGCTGGATCAGCAACTGGAATGCTTTCCTGTGGAAGCTTTATGTGCATCAGAAGAAGGTAATTTCTGAAGGAGGAAGGTGCTTTCAGGGCTTCTTTGCAGGCCTGATATAAATCAGGCCTCACCATTTAATTCTGCCTATTACATAAGCTGACTCTTGGTATCTGAAGGAAATTGATTAACAAAACATTGCTGCCTTCTAGGGGGATACCCATTAGGAGGAGATGCATAGCAGTTCTATATCCTGTGAAAAAGAAAAGTACAGTTAGTCTTAGGACACTTGGCTCCTACTGCAGAGTCTCTACTACAACATTTAAATAAACAGTGGTCCATTACAACCCATAACATAAGAACAGACCCACTGGATCAGGCCAAAAGCCCATCTAGTCCAGCTTTCTGTACCTCACCATGGCCGTCCAGGTGCCTCAAGGAACACACAAGATCTCGTTGCCACTCTCCTGCATCCAACACTCGAAGGTAGCCTACCTCTAAAGTAAGGAGATTGCATTAATCATCATGGCCTGTAGCCTGCGATGAACTTTTCTTCCCAAAATCTGTCTTGTCCCTTTTTAAAGGCATCTTTAAATGCCATCACCACCTCCTGTGGCAAGGAGTTGCACAGCTTAATTACCCGCTAGGTTAAAAAGTATTTCCTTTTATCTGTTCTCACTCTTCCAGCACTCAATTTTAGTGCATGTCCCCTGGTGCTGGTATTGTGAGAGAGAAACGAACCTCCCTCTATCCACTTTATCCATCCCATGCATAATTTTGTATGTCTCAATCAACTCTCCCCTCAGGTGCCATTTTTTATAGGCTGAAGAGCCCCAAATGCTGTATAGTAGCCTTTCCAACATGCTGTCTCATGTCTTCTTATACAGGCAAAGAATGACAATCTTGAACGACAATCTTGAACGGCAATGTGACCACACATTTGTGCGCTTCATCCAAAAATTTGTTAGTGCACTCTCTTTACCACATAAATAATTACAGCATAGCTTTGATCTAAAAATTTCAAAATAGCAATGAACAGTAATTAGGTGATCTGGGACTGATTAAAGATACAGGTAAAATATTCATCACTTTTAGACAGTGGGGATGACATCCTGCTACAACACAAGCACAGTGCAGATTTAAAATTTTGTTCAAACTACTGGATTTGATACAAATCACATGAATAATATGTAGCTATACCTAGTGAAAATAATGCATCATCCATGAATACCATGGATACCGGCAGCGCAATCCTACCCAGCATCAGAATGGCGTTTCCCACCGGCCAGCACCATATCCTAAGCTGGGTAGGAGAGGCTGGAGTCTCCCCGCAGCAAGGGCAAGTTCGCACCCTTACTTTTGGGGAGGCTCCAGCCTCCCCAATGAGCTACTCTGATCTGCACCTGCTAAACAGCAGGCACAGATCTGAGGAGACCGCATGGCCCAAATTGGGGCCATGCAGCCTCCCAGACGGGCTTAGGATTTGGCCTTATGGCCGAATCCAGAACCCGCCCATGTCCTGTCCCCAACCTCCCGCCTGCCCACCAATCTGGACACGGAGCTGGCCAGCTTTGGCGATCACGAGGGAGGCTTAGCATGGGCGCAATAAGACACTGCAGGCAGCACCGGTCCCGTTGCTCGAGCACCAACACAGGGCTGCCGATTGGCGCCCCTGTATCAGAGCAACGCGTGTCGCGCCAACGCTATGATGTTGCGTTGGGCGCCTTAGGATGGCGCCCTGGGAGTCCTATTAAAAAGACAGGAGAATATTAAATCACATTTTTTAATCTTGTTAGAGCAAAACCACTGATATTCCCCTATCTTTAAAAAGGTGTCCCCAATAGCCACGGCATCCACGGTGGGGGCTGGAATGGAACTCCAGCAGATACTGGGGCATGCCTCTATTTGAAATTTCATTTATCAAAGAAATAAAAAAATGGTTGTAAGACAAAGTTTCTGTATTTTTGTTCCAACTACAGTCAAAAGCAGCATCCAATTCCATTTATGAAGACTGAAATGTAATACAGATATCCTCTCCTAATGATCTAGTTTCCTTGCTTTAAATCACATCATTTCACAAAACAAAATAGAAAATAAAGCCTCCTTTAAATTTATGGTAGGAACCTTAAAGGCTTTTGTTATAATGGATATTATTCTCATCTAACCTTCTATTTCCCAAACATAAATGTACTTTTAATTACTCATTATCAGAACCCTACTTACAGCCCAATCCTTCCTGAGCTGGAATTAAATAGGAAGGCAGGCTGGCTTGTCCCATATTGAGCATGGGATTGGGGCTGGAAGCCACAAAACTCAGAGTAAGAGGAATGAATTTGTGAAAATCCCCGTGTTGCACAGCAGCCACCCCAACAGAGCTACTCAGATCTGTGCCAGAGAAATTGCTAGCACAGACCTGAGAGCCCTATGTGCAGCCAACCAGGCTGGGGCCAGGGTTTGTATTCGGCCAGTGTCAGCCAGGCCAGGGCGACCTCCCTCCCCTGGTCAGTCCACGCACAGATCCACCCTCCTCGAACCGCCTCCATGACACACTCCCGACACATTCCCCATTCCCCGGTGCTTGCCTCATCTTCTCAGCATAGGCCTGGGAAGCAGCGCAAGAAGGCAGGCGTATTTCTGTGCATTGCCATTCCCAACTTACTTTATGGCACATTTGTGCTACTTCTGGGCCAGCACAAAGGACTTGTGCTGTATGAAGAGTACTTCAGGATTATGCTCTTAATCTACTTCACGTTGTGAGGATGAGAAGAGATAGTTCTATGTACATTATCCATGAGTGTCATGGGTTCATGGAAGAAGTGCAGAATAGAAACGTGAGTGTGAATTATCCCTCCAGTACGTGACAGCCACAATTTGTAATAAATAAAAATATGCTCGTTTTCAGCCACAAGCATGACCAGAAAATATATAAAGTAGTTCATAGTCATTGTTGCACAATATACAGGTACGTGCCGCCTAACAATGTGCCAGTTAACAATATACAACAGTGGTCCCATAATGGAGTGTAGTTCCCAAACTGTAGGTCATGACCCACTGGCCCAATTTTTGGTGTTTTGCACTTGTGGCCTGCAAGGCATTCTGAGGTGCTACCCAGCCTCCAGAAGCCATTCTAGGGCAGCCCAACACAGCCAATGAAGTGGGTTATGGTGCCAAATAAGATTGGGAAGCACTGGGCAAAAGTCAGTACAGTAACATGCTGTACAGGTTTGTAGCTTAGGACAGGCTGCTCAGGTTCCACATAAGCAGTGGTGGAATTCAGCCAGTTCTCACCAGTTCTTCAGAACTGGTTGCTAATTTATTGATATACAAAAAGTAGTGCTGTAGTAAGAAGCAGTACAAAGAAAGGAGGACATAGAACCGACTGTTAATTTATTTGAATCCCACCACTGCACGTAAGAATTATACTTTGCATTCTATGATGTGTACATAATGATAAAATAGTCTTAATGCATTTTGCAAAACATATCCCAATTGTTAAGCGATTCAGAAATTAATTAGGAAGTTGAGCATGATATCCTATCCCGAAAATTTGTTCAACTTTGACTGTTGTTGACAACCTTGCCTGAAATGTGTCTACTAATTTTTGAGATATATGTTTGCTAAAGTCCAATGACAAAAGTTGTTCAAGGAAGTCTAGTATTCTGTAATAAAGAAAAGGTGCTTCTGTTTTAAGCCTTTTGCTTCTTATTATTCCCACTGCACTTCTCACTAGGAAATTTGTTGTTGAAATTTGACAGTCAGTTTCCTCTATATTCGCAGGCCAGACTTACAGTTAGATTTCTGAAAATAAACATACTCCCTGTTCATCCTAACTCATAAGAAATGAGTAAGAGGTCCAAACAACTTCCACAATAGAACAACAGATTATTTTTGGTACAACGCAACATAGCCTTTAATTAAATAAAGTTGAAATTTACTTAGCTTTCAAGGGTTTCTATATATGGAAGAAAGCAAATAACAAAGACATACAGAGTTATCTGAGCTACTGGAGCTCAAAAGCCTAGTTCCAAGTAAACGCAAAATTTCATAAGCTTTTAAAGTTACCTCTTGACACAGACCAATGAAAGGTAATACACATTTATATGGCAAAATTAGCTTAAACCTCAAAAGAGGTTTTCAATATTTTTGAAATATTGGCATGCATGATCATGTACCATCTTCCCTAGCAGAGTTTCTGTGGTTTTCTCATTACACACGTGTAAGAGAAAAATGGCTTCTAGCTTTCTTATATGGTAAGACCCAACAGAGGAATGCAAGACAGAAATTCAAATTAACAAGAAGCTGTATACTCATCTAGGATCACAGTTGGCTCATGAGATTATTCTGAAACTAGGTGTAAGATAATGTGAGCTATTTAAATGCTCAAGGTAACCATAAAAACTGGGTAATGACCACCATTACTGCATAGCAGTTCCTTTGCTATTTTCTTTCTGTCTTCCATTCTGCAATAACCCAACTGCATTTTTTCCACTGTATTTTAAATATTTGCTATAATACAGTTCTCCTAGCTTGCTCTCCACAGATGTGATCATTGATTCACCAGGAATGTGAATGTTTCCTGTGAGGTCCGGTGAGGCAGCAGTGGTGTTCCTATGAGAGGGCAAAATGCTACGTTTTGTAGGAGCCTTAAGTCCTGTTTAAAGGCGGTCCCTCCCCCTCCCCTTCAGTGCCATTCGCGGCTCAGACAGCAAAGCCTCCGGGCTGGCTCTTCAAGCAATGAATGGCTTTAAAGGTGAGAGGGAGGCTCCACTTTACATAGGACATTAGGCTTCTGCAAAACTTAGTATTTTGCCTCCCTTCAACGAATGCCACAGTGAGACAACTTAATACCATTATTCTTCCCCTAAGCTTCAGAGAATTCCAGAAAATTCAGGGAAGAATCTTATGCTATGACACAGGTTGCATCCCTCTCGGCCTTCCCTTCAAAATGGACTGAGGCATGTTCATCTGCTTGCAAGCAAATATACAGTGTGGCTGAGTTTCAATTTTCAAGGGCTCAATTTCTTGCCAGCTCTATGCTTATCAGTTTCATGAACCACCAAGCATCAGTTCACGACCCACTAGTGAGTCAGTATCCACAGTTTGGGAAATACTGAGCTAATAAATTAATGGAGCTAATAAATTAATGGGGCATTAATTAATAAATTAATTAATGAGAGCTCTACACATTCCAAACAAGTCATTGATCTTAGAAATGGCTGATGTTACCCAGAAGAAACAAGGGGGAGGACAGAGGCAGGGAAATCACACAGATTAAAAATAACAGAACTTTTTTTTTTTAAAGTAACTAAAAGTGTAGTTCATAAACAACAATCTCAATATATAAGTATCTTTTATATAATAGGTACAGTTTAGGACAAAACTTCTTACAAAATCAATACCCACAAATGTTACAGACTAGAAGAGTCAAAACTAACTTTCTGACTCTGAAAGCATGTGTGTGCATGCATGTGTCAGTTATAGCTTAATGTTTTTTTCCCAATTTAATGTTTTAAGAATGCAACTGAATATGAGCAGACATATACAATTAATCCTCTTTGTCTTTTTAAAAGCTGGAAACCATTAGTTGTATAGGAATAAATTATCTCAACTTGGCCATATTGTAAAAAGTTGGAAAATGGCTGACAAAAATGCATTTCCTAACACTATTAATATGGATAACTAAAAGCATCCCAGAGGAAAGCTGGATAAGAACTATTAAATTTGTGTTGGTTGATAAGTTCCCCTGAGTAAATAAGAAAACTTGCTAATATAAATTTTACATGGTACATCATTATCTTCTCACTTCCCTTAAGAATAACCAGGCATTGGTTCAATCAAAACACAATGTTAAGAAGAATTAAAAGGAAGGCCTATTCCCTTTTTTAATGTAACATGAAGTAGTCTTTTAAAGTAACCATCTGTGAGGAATCACTAGAAGTCTACAAATATGGGTGGCTGCTTAACAAGTCATCATGGGAATACAGCTGCAATGAAATGCTAAGACTGCAGAGCAAGACAAAGGATGAAAACAAGTACTCTTACTGGTTGTGCTTTTAGACATACATTAACATGTGCAGCATGAGGGGAAATGATCTTGTAGGCTAGGATCTTGTAATGGCCAAAGGCACAGCTCAATGATTCAGTAGGATATGAAGAGAAAATAAGGGTGAAAGGTGAATAAACGAACTTTTATTGTGGCAATAATTTAACAATAATTGGAAAGAGGAATCAAAATTCAGCAATTCAATGTTTACACCATTGCTATATAGCAGAGGAAGTAGAGAGGAAGAAGAAGAGAAAGTAATGGAAATGGAAATACAGGCATACCCCTGTATCAACAGATTGAGTATCCGCAGTTTCCTTTATCTGAAGGTACTGGGGACACCTTTTTAAAAGAGGGGGAATGTGAAAGGGAATGTTTAAAATAGATTTGCTTATCTCAGCAAAACAGTGCAGGACTTCTGGGTTGCCTGCAGCCCCAAACTGCAATTTAACTGTGATAAGATGACAAAACGATTTTTAACATTCCCTGTCTTTTAAAAAGGCATCCACTGTAGATACTAGGGCATGCCTGTAATGGCATAGGCAGAGGGGAAGACAAAGGGAAGATGTGGGATTCCTAAAGATATCTGGGATTAGATTGAGAAGGAGGAAAGGGAAAGTCAGGAAAGTTAGGTAGACCCAAAACCCTGAACACTCAACACCACAAGCACTCACACAAAAGGAAAATCACAAGCACTAGCCATCTTGTCAATCTAACTGCACACAAGACGGACAAAAAAAAAAAAGCAGGAACTCAGGAAATGATGGCAAGTGCTGCATTAAAGGCCTCAATTACCAGTCCTTTTCTGCTGGATGGGGTGCAATATATTGCAGAAGCTGCAGAGCAAAAGCTCCAGGCAAATTCCTGATTAGAGATAGGACATGAAGGCAGAAAAGGGGCTTTGAAGCAAGCCCCCAAATCTAGGCAGTAGCTTTATTTAGCTTGCGGGAGGGAGGGAATCAGGGCAAGAAGGTCATAGCTGGTTTCTCAGTTGAAGGGGAGTACTGCATGTCAGCCCAAGCAGATGGTTGCCCAGCAAATGCTGTCTCAGCAGTGATTGTGCTTGGAAGAGGAAAAGAGTAGAAGGGAGAGAAAAGTGAAAGCTACTGATCTTGGGTGCTGGTTTCACAGGGTGGTCCTCGGATTGCAGTTGGATTAGAGCTTTATTAATGCAACACCAGTTGGACAATACTCTACATCAGTGTTATTCAAACTGTGGGTCAGGGCCCACTTGGTGGGTCACGACCTGATGTCAGGTGGATCGCGGAAAGCTGGGAGCAGCCATCTTGGAAACTGCAGGCCTTACTCTTGTTATATTCCTTTTATTAGGTCAAACTTTCAGGTGAGGGTTTTTTAAAAATTTTGTTTTTAGTTCAGTGCTTTTACATCATATTTTGTCCTAATGTTGCTTTCTGTCAGGGATGTTTCATGGTTGTGCAATTGCTGCAGTCCAAGAAGGCTAGTTTGCATTTCAGGAGTGTCATTTTATTATGTTACAATGATAGCACTTCTTGCTTGATGACGTCACTTCCTACCACAACATCACTACCAGGTTAATGACATCACTTCCGGTGGAACCCAACACTAATGTCATTCTAAACATGGGTCCCGGTCTAAAAAGTTTGAATACCACATATAAGATATAGGCAAGGTATAACAAAAACAAAGACGTGAGGGTCTAATACTTCAACTTTTTATATCTTGACACCCATACTGTACATTGTGGGGTGAGCTCCTCAAAGCACCTTTGTTATTTGTTGGCATATTTGATTACTCTTAATGGCTTGTCCCCTGAACTAAATGGACTTATTTTGGTCTTGCACTTAGCTGAAGGTACGGTAGCTCCATTTCAGGAGTTGGTTGGGGTTCCTTTTTATTTTTGTTAATATTGTAGATTTCCTAATAAGGAAGCCTCTAGGACAGTGATGGCAAACCTGTGACACGCCACAACATCTGAGGTGACACACCAGCGTCCAACAAAACTGAGTTTGTTTTACTCATTTTTCATTTTTGTAATTATTTGATGTTTCTTTATACAATACATAGCATCACACATGATTGGACTGTATTTTTGGTTTATATAAATGAATATAAATAATTGTTTCTCTTTTGTTTGGGAAGGGCGGTTGACACACCAGCGAAGTCAAGTTAAGCAGTTTCCGAAGTTTTGACATGCCAAGCCCAAAAGATTCTCCATCACTGCTCTAGGAGATAGCATCTGTCACAGGGTCAAATTTGCTGTACAAGCAAGGTTGTCCAGGGAATCTTCCTTGGATCATGTGAGGTTCTGCTTTTATCAGCCTGATAGTATGTGGGACATTGACTTTTCTGCTGACTGAAAATGTTGCCTTCTTGTGCCATATCCTTGCCATATCCAAAACCAAGTACACATGTGCACAAGCATGTTCCCAGCACACACAAAAATAGGAAGACTGATCAGGCAACAATAAAATTTAAACTACTTTAGTCTTTCCCTCTTAAAATGGACAGATAGTCCTGTGTTTTTTGTATCAGACTGCCTGAAATTGGGGGGAAAAACCGGTTTCCAACAATTGAAAATTTCTGGCAAAGTTACCCTGCAGAATCTAGGTTAAAGCATGAAAACCACAAACCGGACGACTATTGAGCAGAGAGAGTTTATCAAAAGATGTTGAGAATTAGTGATAACATCAGCAGGGAGCCAGTAGTTCTCCAAACAATAGTCTAGGCAGCCCAGTGATTGCCAAAAAGCCAAACAGAGTGATAAAAAGCAGCAGGGAAAAAGGAACCACCAGCAGGAAACAACAGCAGTTGCCAGGGGTTCCATTGAAAAGTTAATTGAAGCAACAAGCTGAGATCCACAGCCAGAATGCATCAGTTTTGAAGAAAAGCGAACAGTAGCTGAAACCACCACAGGAAAGAAAAAGCAGACAGACTGACAGAAGAGAGGAAAAGAGAGAAAAGAAGCCAAACAATCCATTGCAAGAGAAAGGTCAGCAAAGTGACATGAAGGAAAGATGTCCAACTGTAAGAAAAAAGAATTGTAAAAAAAGAAAACTCAGAAACACGGTGTCACTGGAGATTATAAAACTGTATGAGTAGGAAGGACAAAGAACAGAGTCCCACTATGTTGCCTCATACGCTATACCTGGTGATTTCAGAGTCTCTTTATTGTCCGTCCCCAGTAAACACAAAAGTAGGGTTTTTATTTGTTTTTTCCCAGAAATACTACGCTAGTATAAAATATAGTTCTTTTTTAAAGGTAATGTTCTTCCTAACTTTAAACTTTTAGCATAACTCTTTTTTGCTTTCTATCTTTTTTGTATAATTCCAGATAGTAAACTTTGGTTAATCAGGCACAGTAAAAAAAAAAAAAAGTTAATATTCATGCAGACCAAGGAATGGTGTTTCAAAAGAAATTTCCACTTTAATAATTTTTGCAAGTGAGAACTGGAAACGTAACAAGCTTTCTAGTCCAGAAGAAGCAAAATTATCATAAAGAATATTTATACATCACTTTTCAAACAAAGAACTTATCGAAGACACACAACAATGGAATACAGTAACTGTTTTTCCTAGTCCACATGCCACACCAGTCCAAAACCTATATGGTATAATATTGCAAGTAGATGTAAAATAGTAACTGTTTATTCCTTAAACTTTATGATTTTTCTGGGGAAACATTTCTGTGTTGCTATGGCAAGAGACAATCTAATTTCAAATAGATTCATTCTGTATTAAACAGGAACAGATTAGCAAAATAAATCCTAGCATATATTAAATAACACTGCTTTCAACAGAATGTAACAAAATACAGTGGCAAAAAAACCCAAAAGCAATTCAGATCTAAGGATGTGGCAAACACGCTGTGTTCAATACTCCCAAGGGAGGGTTTTTGCCTCATCCTCCATAAGAGGCAGCTTTAAGCAAGAAGGAATCAGGAGGGGAACACCTGAAAGGAATAAGATAGTGTTTGTTGTCTCCTCCAGTGTACGAACCCACACAAGGCGGAGGTGGAGTCTGGGTTATAGAGTTCTCGTTGCAGATTTGGAGCACAATCCTAGATGCTCTTAGGGCAGCACAAGTCTCCTGTGCTGGTCCAAGAATGTTGCAAATGCACCATAAAGCATGTTTGTGACAACTGAGGAGTTGGGGAGGTCTGTGCATCACCCAGGTAAGGCCGGCCAAGGGACACCAGTGCAGGGAATTGGGGAGGGCAGAGTGAGGTCCTGGAAGAGGACTGGCCCAGGGAGGGGTCAACAGCACTGGCCTGCCCCCTGGTATGCAGCACCAGCCCACCCAGTGATGTCATGTAGGGGAAATGCGGGGGAACTCAGTTCCACTTGTTAAAATTAGGGCTGATTCCGCCCACTTCATTCCGCGGTGCTTCCCCCCTCCTCCCCCGTCCCGATTCCTCTGCAAAGAGCTTTTCTTCTTGGTTGGCCAGCACTCAGAGGGTTAAAGGGGGCGATTCCGGATTCCTAGAGGGCGAAGGGGGAAGGGCTGCAATGGGGAAGTCCCATCCTGCACAGCCCCTTTCCTCGCTCCCTCCAGCCACACACGTGGAGTCAGCAGCCGCTCTGGTGGGTCTGCAGCCCACTGGGGAGAAGGGGCATCCTGGGGGTACGGTGGCGAATCGAGGGCCCCCCCGGAGGGGACGGAGGGGAGCCGGGACTTTTTGAAGCTGCCCTCTTGACGTGCCAGGCGTAAGCGGGCTTTGGTGTAGGGAAGCACCCAAGGGCTGCCGTCTGGAGTGGTGCCGTCCCTCAGCCCCTTCCACAGGTTCCTGCCTCATTCTGCTCAGCCAGCCTTGGCTTCGAGGCTGCTGCCCCCGTGCCAATTTTCAACTTCCCTGGCAATTTTGAATAACTCCACCTCGCCTAGCCGTGAAGACCAAGGAAAGGCTTTCGCCGCGTCTCTCCAGTCCAGAGCGTTTCACTGGCGCTCTGGGTGTGAGGCTTCTTTGGGAAACTGTCCCCATCGCTATTGGAGCTGCAATTGGGGTGGGGGGAATTCTTCGCTTTCTGTTCTGTAGGCGCCAGGTGCTGTACAGAACCGGCTGGCTCCACCCACTCGTCACTGATGTTGTCGCTGGCTAGGAACCAGCCGCGGGTAGACCTGGGCTCCGCCAGCCTCTGGCTTATGACGTCACTTCCGATGGGCGGGTCCTGACACGTGCCCAGTGATGTCATTCAGGGCGAACGGACCAGAACGGGCGTTCCGGATCCTAACGGGCTCCGTGGCTGGTTCCGGGTTCCTGACAAGTGCCAATCAAAAGTGAGTTCCTGTTCCTAAATCATTTGAATGACACCACTGCACGTGCCAATGAAAAGAAGGGAGGAGCCACTGCTGCCTGCGCTCTCTGTGGAACAGCCTCCAGAAAGGCCACTCCTTGGAGAGCAACCCAACATTGCGGGTCCGAAATGCAGAATTGCCCCTTCTTGGAAAAGGGGCGAGCTGGCGCTGCGTGCCGAGCTGGCAGGGGAGGTGCTACCTGGAGCTCAGCAAAGCCACTGAGCTTCACTGCTATTGAGGCAGCATGCTCCCCCCCCCATCAAGCCAAGCAGCCTGTTGAGCTGCTGGAAGCAGCACACGTCCCCGCTTATCTCAGCTTTTCAGGAGATAACTGCCACTTCCAGGAGATAATTGCAATTGCAGTGACCTGATTATGTCACCATAATTATTTCCAAGGGATGGCCAACGGGGGGGGGGGGGGGGGAAAAATAATACCAGGTGACAAGCTGGGGGGGGGGGAAAAAAAGCCCCCGCCCCCCCCCCCGATTGGCGCTCTGGGATTGTGCCCCCTGCCAAGCAGCAATTGTCCCTTGGACTGGCAATTGCTGCTATGTCTGAAAGAGCCAGGCCACTCTGTGCCCTGTGATCCTCAGCGGAAAATGAGATAGGGTAGAAGTGGGACTTCACCCAGGTCCAGAGGCCCTCCACCCATGCGAACGTCGCTTCTTGGGCCAGGAGATGGGAGAGGTGGGGGGCCTCACCTTTGCCCTGCCATTGGAATCCAGCCCTCGTGTGCCCCCCCCCCCCGCATTGCAGTCTGGCTGTGGCACCTGATGATGCACAGATGAGACAAGTGGGTGGTGGAGGGTGGCACGCTCACTGCCTCACTCTTCCTGAGGCCTGAGTTAGCACTCAGCCTGTCTCCCACATTGGGTCACCCAGCCAGTACTGGTACGACCACAGGTTTCCCCAGGCGCTGGTGGCAGCAGCAGGAGGACATTCCAGCCCAGCAGTGAGTCGACAGCAGGATGCGGGCTGGGGCAAGCGGATCCAGAGTGACATGACTACCAAGTGCCTTTTGCCCCTACTTGTAGGGGCAGATAATGCTTGGAAGCCGCCCAAGGCTGAGGGGGGCAGGGGCAGCACCTGTAGGATTGCCCGTTTGTTGTAGTATAATGGGTTGAAATTTTAAGTAATAATTTTTGTTCTTCAGGTACTCAACACTAATACCCCCATCTGTTTAAGTGGGCAAATCTCGTGATACTGCCGAGTCTTGCGGGATGGGGGAAGAGGAAGAAACTGTGTTTGTATTCCCAACTGAGGTTATCTTGCCTACCAACACAGCCACATGCATAAGACTTTCATTACACGTTCTGCTACGCCCCCCTCAGCCAGTATTTTATTTGCATGTATCCCAGACATGTGTGTTCAATGACATTTACACTCATATCTATAGGTCCTACTTATAAGAGAAAGTGGTATTGTGCAACTGGCATTCTTATACTGGAGTTCTTGCTAGCACTGATTTGTGGGTGGTTTATTGTTTGTTACTTTTATTGTATCAAATAGATTTTGAGTTTGAGAGCCACTTTGAAGACCTTTTAGTGAGTCAAACAGAATAAATATTCTGTAATAAATTTAATTAATATAAAGGTAATCAAATATAATTTAATTTAAAGTATGATAGAATTCATGTTTATCTTACAACAAATCATTACCGTATGGAAAAAGACTTGATAAAGGTATACATTGTAAAGATTATATTCAATTTCAATCACACACAATTAAGACAAAATCATGTTTTTATAAGATTAATGATAATGACCCTTTTTTTCCAAAATGGAGAAGTAAGCATGAGATTAGAATATTATTTGAGTCAACTTACTAAAGTAACTTGTTAATTGGTACTTACGAAGTACCAATTTAGTAGCTTGTATAGGTAGATTCTCTTATCTGGAATGCTTGGGACCAGATTTTTGAAAATTTGCATAAACCTACTGAGTGAGATATGTTGGGGTTGAAATACCACAGAGCAGAGAATAGATCTAAAGACATGCAGAATGGGCACAAATGCCTTTTGCAGGTAAAGAAGCAAACTGCCATTGGCGCATGTAATCTGCAATGTGTTGTCTCTCCTGGAATGGATAAGGTTTGTCCTTTTCCTTACTCCTTGGAAGGCCCCACACACATACACCCCAAACCAGCCACGTGGCTCTGCACCACCTTCTGAACCACCCAAGACCAGCGCACTTACCATATCAAATCAAAAGAATTCAAACGAAAGCCC
>JAJKFI010000003.1:17321547-17362036 GCA_029204185.1 Lerista edwardsae
GATGGTCTACATCGAAATCAGATTGATTACATTCTTTGCAGCCAAAGATGGAAAAGTTCCATACAGGCAGTCAAAACAAGACCTGGAGCTGACTGTGGCTCAGATCATCAGCTTCTTCTTGCCAAATTCAGGCTTAAACTGAAAAAAGTAGGGAAAACCGCTAGGCCCTCCACGTATGACCTAAATCAGATCCCCTACGAATATACAGTGGAGGTGACAAATAGATTTAGGGGCTTAGACTTGGTAGACAGAGTGCCTGAAGAACTTTGGACGGAGGTCTGTAACATTGTACAGGAGGCAGCAACTAAAACCATCCCAAAGAGGAAGAAATGCAAGAAGGCAAAGTGGCTGTCTGACGAGGCTTTACAAATAGCTGAGGAAAGGAGAGAAGCCAAAAGGAAGGGAGAAAGGAAAAGATATACCCAACTGAATGCAGATTTCCAGAGAACAGCAAGGAGAGATAGGAAGGCCTTTCTAAATGAGCAATGCAAAGAAATAGAGGAAAACAACAGAATGGGGAGGACTAGAGATCTTTTCAAGAAAATTGGAGATGTCAAAGGACAATTTCATGCTAAGGTAGGCACAATAAAGGACAAAAATGGCAAGGACCTAACAGAAACAGATGAGATTCAGAAGAGGTGGCAAGAATACACAGAGGAACTCTATAAGGCCGATCTCAATGTTCCTGATAACCACAGTGGTACAGTCACTGAGCTCGAACCTGACATCCTGGAGAGTGAAGTCAAGTGGGCTTTAGAAAGCCTCACTAACAAAGCTAGTGGAGGTGACAGCATTCCAGCGGAATTACTCCAAATCTTAAAAGATGATGCTGTCCAAGTGCTGCTCTCCATATGCCAGCAAATTTGGAAAACCCAACAGTGGCCACAAGACTGGAAAAGATCAGTTTACATTCCAATCCCAAAGAAGGGCAATGCCAAAGATTGCTCGAATTACCGCACCATTGCACTCATTTCACATGCTAGCAAGGTCATGCTCAAAATCCTACAAGCTCGGCTTCAGCAGTATGTGAATCGAGAACTACCAGATGTACAAGCTGGTTTCCGAAGAGGCAGAGGAACTAGAGATCAAATTGCCAACCTTCGCTGGATCATGGAGAAAGCAAGAGAGTTCCAGAAAAACATCTACCTCTGCTTCATTGATTATGCTAAAGCCTTTGATTGTGTGGATCACAACAAACTGTGGCAAGTTCTTGAAGAGATGGGAGTTCCAGACCACCTGATCTGCCTTCTGAGAAACCTTTATGCGGGTCAGGAAGCAACAGTTAGAACTGGACATGGAACAACCGACTGGTTTAAAATTGGGAAAGGAGTACGACAAGGCTGTATATTGTCACCCTGCTTATTTAACTTATACGCAGAGTACATCATGAGGAAGGCAGGGCTGGATGACTCACAAGCTGGAATCAAGATTGCTGGGAGAAACATCAACAACCTCAGATATGCAGACGATACCACTCTACTGGCAGAAAGTGAGGAAGACCTAAAGAACCTTTTGATGAGGGTGAAAGAGGAAAGTGCCAAAATTGGTTTGAAGCTCAACATTAAAAAGACTAAGATCATGGCAACCACTCCCATCACTTCCTGGCAAATAGGAGGGGAAGAAATGGAAGCAGTGACAGACTTTATTTTCCTGGGCTCCAAGATCACCGCAGATGGTGACTGCAGCCATGAAATTAAAAGACGTTTACTTCTTGGGAAGAAAGCTATGGTGAACCTAGATAGCTTAATCAAAAGCCGAGACATCACCCTGCCAACAAAGGTTCGCATAGTCAAAGCGATGGTTTTCCCAGTAGCCATGTATGGCTGTGAGAGCTGGACCATAAGAAAGGCAGAGCGTCGAAGAATCGATGCTTTTGAATTATGGTGTTGGAGAAGACTCTTGAGAGTCCCCTGGACTGCAAAGAGATCCAATCGGTCAATTCTCCAGGAAGTCAAGCCTGATTGCTCCCTGGAAGGACAAATGCTGAAGCTGAAGCTCCAATACTTTGGCCACCTGATGAGAAGAGAGGACTCTTTAGAAAAGACCCTCATGCTGGGAAAGATTGAAGGCAAAAGGAGAAGGGGGCGACAGAGGATGAGATGGTTAGATAGTGTCACCGAAGCAATGAATATGAAATTGGGCGAACTCAGGAAGCTAGTGGAGGACAGGGAGGCCTGGCGTGCTGTGGTCCAGGGGGTCGCGAAGAGTCGGACACGACTTAGCAACTGAACAACAACAATGTACAGGTAGACCCAAATGAATGTGTACAGTATGAAAACAGTCTTGGCAACATTAGCCAATAATGAATTGCCTTATACACTTTTCATTCAAGCCTGCCAAAAATTCTTTCTCTTTATTGCTACACAGGAGGAAGCAAGTTGACCCTTTTATGCAACACAAGCCATTAAGGGCCCAATCTTATCCAACTTTCTAGCACCGATGCAGCCATAATCCAGCCATGAGCTAAGGGAACAAACATTCTCTTACCTTGAGAAGGCCTCCACGATTGCCCCTTCATCTTAGGATGAACCTCATGCCCCATTGGCACAGTAGCCCTGGAAAGTTGGATAGAATTGGGCCCTAATTCTGCTACTAGACACATATTATGGGTCACATATAGGGGACCCAGTGTGCGGCAGCAATTAAGAAGGCCAATTCCATGCTTGGGGTCATTAAAAAGGGGGTTGAGAATAAAACAGCCAATATTATCATGCCATTGTACAAATCGATGGTAAGGCTGCACCTGGAATATTGTGTCCAGCTCTGGTCGCCGCATCTCAAAAAGGACATAGTGGAGCTGGAAAAGGTGCAGAAGAGAGCAACAAAAATGATTACGGGGCTGGGGCACCTCCCTTATGAAGAAAGACTGCAGTGTTTGGGGCTCTTCAGTCTAGAAAAAAGGCGCCTGAGGGGGGACATGATTGAGACATACAAAATTATGCATGGAAGGAATAGAGTCTACAGAGGGATGTTCTTTTCCCTCTCTCAAAACACTAGAACCAGGGGGCATCCGCTAAAACTGAGGGTTGGGAGAGTTAAAACAGATAAAAGGAAGTACTTTTTTACCCAGCGGGTAGTTAATCTGTGGAACTCTTTGCCACAGGAGGTGGTGATGGCATCTGGTCTTGATGACTTTAAGAGGGGATTGGACAGATTTCTGGAGGAAAGGTCCATTGTGGGCTATAGGCAATGATGGATTGTGCAACTTCCTTACAAAGGTGGTGGGCTACTGGTACCGGGTGCAAGGGAGTGGCAACAGGATGCAATACAAGCATCTTGTTGTCTCATGCCTCCCTGGGGCACCTGGTGGGCCGCTGTGAGATACAGGAAGCTGGACTAGATGGGCCTTTGGCCTGATCCAGCAGGGCTCTTATGTTCTTATAGGGGTCCCTTGGCCACCGCAACTCACTGTAACACTGCTTTTCCCCCTATATTTATGAAACATGGCTTTCCTCCAAGACAGTCAAACACTTTAGCACAGCACCTTTACAAATAGATTCTTTTTAATGTTCTGAATGCAGTACACAGAATGTTTGAAAACATTTCATAACATTGCTAGCAATTCAGGCAATGGCTCATGGGAGTCTAAGAAGCTTTTTTAAGGCTTATTATAAAGTATCTGTTGATTCACAGGTAGCCTTACAGACTTTCCTGTACACTGCTAATATGAATGGGGGTGAACCATATAATGGCTCACACACACATACCCTGCACTGTCCAGGAATCCAAACGTAAAATCCAAAGGGAAAATGGGGGCAGCCTATTAGCTGTTGCAATAGTGGGGGCAGGACAGGATGAGCATCCAGAAAGCTCCTTTCCTTCTGGTTCTAGTCCACTGAATTTTCCAAGCCCCACCCACCCACGGACTGTCTGAGAGTTTGCTGGTCATTTTTGTGGGGCCAGAAAGGAATGTCATTGGCCTGATTGGCCTTGGCTGGTGATTTTCTCACCTACCCCAGACTGCTGCACAGCTGCTGTTGGCTTTTCAGTCTGTTTTATTTGCCGGTTGGACACTCTTGACAGGTTATGTGTGAGCAGGGTATCCAGGATGTAGAGAATTCTGAATACATTCTGAGGTTGGCAAGGTCATGTGGTGATCCAGGCTCCTCAGATGATACTTGTCTGGGTCAGTGAGGCTGGCTGGCAAGCCCCTGGAGCAAGATCACCAGTGGGCCTCACCTGTGGGGTTTTTGCTCTGTTTTACCTTGGGGTTGGTGGTGATCAACTTTCTCGGGCAAGAACCAAGAGTGGCTTGGAGCTACAATGCAATGCCTGTGTAATCTGGGGGAGGCAGATGGCTAGTACCGTTTCCACCAACAAAAGTGCCCAAATGTGGAGGGTGGATTAGATTGTTATAACTTGCTGTGGGTGTTATTACCTTTAATAAATTGACTTTTCCCCCAAGACTTTGGTGTGCTTGGACCACGTGACCATATGTAGGATTAAATAGTGCCCGGGAACCACAATGATAGAAAGAAAACAATGAAACTTTACAAGAAAAAGAAACATAAAAGTTTCAGAAACACCATTTTCTTACCAAAGTGCGAATGTTTGGTACACTGAAGATAATTATAAGGGAAAGGCTTTTCTAAAAATTATGATCAGTCTAATGTGATCTTTCTCCATCCTTAAACAGCAGGATATCTCCAATACTGTACATGCCTTTATAATTACTTTACTTGAATGTAATACTTTAATGAAGTTGAGTGTAATTAAATTAAATTTCTCCCTAGTGGTAACTCAATCAAAATGCATTCTACCCTCATTATATTATCAGTAGGAGTCCAACATTAAAAGTGCTATAAGAAAAGGTTGTTTTAATGAGAGTGGTCATTATGTGCTATACTTGAGGGTAAGTTACAGCTTTAAATGTCCTAACAGACAACTATATATTCAGATGAAAGGGTATACATTTTAGTTCCTAATTGGTACAACTGACTAGTATTTTATTCTAAGCATTGCCACTAAACACAATAAATGAATGCTTAGTGATGAAGGACATAGAGTTGGATTGATACATGAAAAAGTTAACAATGACGTAATATTATTGACATTTTTTCTAATTATGGCCATGACATTACAAACATTCTACTAATGCAAGCCTCATCCACACAACAGGTCATGGACTTAGAAGCATTGATTACAGATAATGCATAATTTTATGGTATAACTATTTTAATCACGGATAGGTCAAGGAAAATTACTAGCTTACTTGCTATTTTATTTTGTTGAAGTGCAACAACAAAATATGAAAAGAAATTGACTACATATTAAATTCTATTTTCCACAGTAGATGTTTTATACCATGTCATTCTGGCAATACTCCTTAACTAGATACTACCAACTGAGTCTTTGGAGCTCACATTCATCCCAGCAAAATCAGGCCCAGAAAGTGGTGCCTCCATTCTTTCATTACAAAATGCAAAGAGATGCGTCTTTAGGAACCGCAGCTCAGCATGCTTTGCATGCAGAAGGACTCAGGTTAAATTCCTGGCATTTATAGGTAGTAACTATAAATGTCCACTGTCTGAAACACTGGAGAGCCAATGACAATGTAGATCAGTGGTTCTCAAACTTTTTAGCACTGGGACCCACTTTTTCCAAAGGCACCCAAGTCAGGACCCACCAGAAGTGATGCAATTTACCTGGAAGTGATGTCATGGCTGGAAGTGACATCATCAAGCAGGAAGCACTATCATTGTGACACAACAAAATGACTCTCCTGGAATGCAAATGGGCATTCTTGGACTGCAGCAATTGCAGAACTATAAGACATCCCTGACAGAAAGCAAGATTAGGACAAAATATTATGTAAAAGAACTAAACAAAAAACCAAGTTTAAAAATTGACACTTGAAACACTTGAAAATTCAACACTCACAAAAGGAATATCACAAGAATGTCTGCAGCTTCCAAGATGTCTGCTCCCAGCTTTCTGCAATCCACCTGACATCAGGTCCAGACCCAGCAAGTGGGTCTCAACCCTCAGTTTGAGACACACTGGGGTAGACCAGTGATTTCCAAACCTTTTAGCACTGGGACTCACTTTTCAAAACAATACATTACTGAATCCACCTAGTATGTGTGGCTGTTTCACTTCCCATATAATAGAAATTTTCCTTATTTACCATAAATTTTGCTTGTCGGTTTCACGACCCACGAACAATCCAGTCGGGACCCACTGGTAGATCCTGACCCACAGTTTGGGAAACATTGGTGTATACAGAATTAGATGGATCAATGTTCTGACATCTTATGTAAGCTTCTCATACATGATATCAGTGATTTCTGACTGGATTCCTGGCAGTGGTGTCACATAATTGGTTGCAGAGTTAGGATCAATCTATATAATATGCAGAATGAGGTGCTAAAGTTCCAGATTGTTCCATTTTAGACTACAGATGTACAGTAGGTCATGTTTCAGAATGCTTCCCCATGCTACAAAACTCAGATTAGTAGTAGTAATAGGGCATCCTGAAGGAATGATTTAGCATAGACCTAACCCTGATTTGCCCATTTTTGCATGGAGGACAATTTCAAAATGACTTCCTTCTGCCATTTGAAGCAAAACAGTCCAAAGTTCTGTCACCTCTGCTTCTAAACTTACTCTATTTAATGGGTAGATTGGTTCTTGATCAGAATCATATACTCTGCTGTGACTGTGGGGATAGACATGGAACGGCTGTGAGAAGATCTCCACTACCAAAAGCCATGCTGGTATCTTTAAATGTATGCCAACTCCATGTAATGTTACTTAACCTTGACAGAGGGAGCAATCCTTGAACAAGTATAGGATTTCAACTTACAGACAATACCTCCTTCACTATACTGCACACTCAGCCCCACCTATTCCTTCCCCTTATACTAGGAAGATTCCTCTTGAGCAGGAATTACACTGGTAGCAGTTTTCTGTCAGTGCAAGATCATTATACCAGCACTGTAATTTTTCCCCCCCAATGGCATTGTAACCTGTCTAACCAGTATAGCCTGACAACAAGACCACATCAAGAATTCTTTATTTATTTATTTATTTATTTATTTATTTATTTATTTACTTCAGTGAAGAAAAGCAATGGAATATGTTGGAATTATTTGACAACTGCTTCCAATTTCTCTTAGAACTGTGAAATATTTCAAAGTTAAGCAATTGTATGAACTTCTGAAATTGCCAGTACACAGGTGCTTAAAAATAGTTTCCGGACCAACAAAAGGATCAAAACTTCCTGCAATTACTGTTCTATAGAACTGTTTTCAAGCTCAAAGAGATCACTATAGTCACTAAGAAAAGTATTTTTAATTAAAACATTTAAGAATAGCAGTCTTGTTCTCATTAGCAGCCACATTTGGCAGTGATCTGAAACTTGCCCTCAGTGGAATTCATATTAGAATGTGAAACATTGTTGAAAGCATCACCAAGATACCATAGACTATTGTATCAAATTCAAAGTTTCAACAGTGACTGCAGGAGATAAAAACAGACTACTGGTGTGTTTTTCTCTATGCTATAGACCTAGAAGACATAAGACAGCACTCCTGTGGTTAAAATAATAGGATGTGAGTGTCAGGCCACCATCAAGCATCAAAAAATAAGATGAGACAATAAATGATAGGGATTTCCCCAAACCATAAACCTACATTGAGTGAAACCTTCCCCCATTATTTCAGCAGCTACTTCTGCCTAACTTCACAATACAATTATGTGTTAAGGACACCTACTTGCAAAAAGGATACATGTTTCTTTGCAAGCATGGAATTTTCTGGATTATTTCACAGTACAAATGCAGAATGCAGCAGCTTAGGTGGTTACTGGAGCACATCAGTTCAACTCAGTTGGGTTGCTACTCCAGCAACTACATTGGCTGTCAATTCATTTCTGGGCTGAATTCAAAGTGCTAGTTTTGACTTTTAAAGCCCTTCATGGTTTGAGTCCAGGGTATTTGAGGGACCACCTTCTTCAATAAAATCCTTCCTCTTAGGTCATCAGAAGGGGCCCTGCTGACTGTGCTGCCACCAGATAAGGTGAGGAGAGTGACAGCTAGGAAGACAGTCTTCTCAGTAGAGGCCCCTTATTTTTTCCTAACCCCCCTCCCAGGCCACCCAGTATTGCACCAGGCTGTTCAGACTTCCACCAGCTATATTGCTGGCATACATTAGAGTACCCCCATAGGGCAGGCTGGGGCGTTAATCAGGATAAGGGGAAAGTATCTCCTTAACCCGAGGAAACCTCCAGCTGCTTCCTAACCTGCACTGGATACAGCATAGGTGATGAGACTGGCTGTGCCAGCTGTCATTAGGATTGAGCTGCCTCTCTTTTTGGAAATGAAGCACTAGACTTCTCTTTAAGTTTACAATACATATTTAGCAAATGTTTTTCTACCTTTCACATAGCAAATGCTCAAATACAGAAGAAGAAGCTGGTTCTAAATTACTTATCATTTCCCTCCTTAAAAAATAACCTGATTTAATTACATATCAGTTAAACTGGGAAGAAAGTAGGCAGCATTTTGAAATTTTGACAAAGATGTACAGATTAACATATACAGTGGGCCCACAGGGAATTGATTCAAGGACCACCTGTGGAGTCATTTCCGATCGCTTCTTCGCAGGGCCAGCCTTAGCAGGGCCCAAACTGGAAACATTTTTGTGAAGCCCCAGGTTCACAGCTAAGGTCTGAAGAATCTTGGAGATATAAATAGAACGTATTATAGACTTTAGATCTAAAGTGGAAATGGGAAGTATGGAAAGAATGGAAGGCAATCAAAGTGCATGCTTAAAAAGTGCATATGAGTTAATGACCAAATGGATCTAAGCACATTTTAATATGAATTTGCATACAAGAATAGAGTGGATTACTCTAGTGCAGAGGTTCCCAACATGGAGCACACACCCCACAGGGGGGCAATTTGATTTTTAAGGGGGGCATTTCGAGAATGAGCTATTAACAGTGAATTTGAAAGCCTGCTAATTGTTCTTATATCTTATTATTCATAAATTAAGCTAAGAATTTTTTTTAAAAAAATTCCCTCTTTCCGCACAATCTTTTATTTTTCTCTTTCATGGATGCCATGTTCTTTGGAACCTTGTTTAAACCAAGTTAATGGCTTTTTAGGCTTCCTTTATGTGAATAGGAGTTCACTTTTTGAATAATAAGAATTATATGTCACAGGGGGGGGGATCAGGATTTTAGAGATACTTAGGTGAGGCATGGCCAAAAAAGGGTTGGGAACCACTAGTGTGAAGCATAAATAGAGTAGATTATCCTTAGGTACAGGGACCAATTGGCCATCCTGCTTCCTGCAGATGCTTGAGGCATGGGGAGGTTATTAAAGAAGCTGAGCCCACTTATAAGGAGGGCCCACTGTATTTCTCTTGGTTTAAAAAAACAACAACCCAGTTCATGACTTTTGTACTTATAAGATGAACAAGATGTAGCAAGCAAGAGATGGTGGATTGTTGTGCTCCCTAGGAAATTCCAACTGGTCATATTCAGCAAAGCTTTACATAGATGAATGTTCAGATTTATATTAGGGTTAAACTAAAGGAAACCCAATCATATAAGTAGACTTTCCATATTTGGTTTTCCTAAAAAAAAGGTGGAAACAAATTGAACTAAAATCACAGCAGAGTATTGGGGTGGGTGGGTTGAAGGAAGGCTTTAGCGTAGGTCTAGTCCTGATCTTGCTCAACTATGTACTTAAAATTTGTTTTAAGTTTTTAATGATTAAAAAAGCCTATTAGCTGTATTGTTATGCTTTTAGGATGGAATGACAGTTTGGCTATTGCTTTTTAAAGTTATTTGCTCTTTATTTGGTTTGTTGGGAGGGGAAAGGAGGTTATTATTCTGTTGGATTTTGGTTGCCTATTATATTCTGCATTTTTTATTACTCTTATTATTTATGAAATTTTTATGTTATTAGGTTGCATTTTTAAAAAAATATTATCATTTTATGAAATATCTTGGGTTAGCATTGCTAAGAAAGCTGGAATAAAATATTTTATAAAATAAACCAACCAATATGATCAGTTGTCTCAGAACCAGCTATGTATCAGTTATTAAATTATCTGAGCTCAAAACCGTTCACTTCCATGGGGATGTCAATAGATGGATTTATGAAATTACTTTATTCTGAGTCAGGAGGTATGTTTTTGTTTTTGTTTTGTTTTGAATGATAGCAATTCGGGAAGGAAAATATCAGGCAAATGTCTTTTACAGCTATGTTAAAGATCTGTCTAACTGAAAATGCAAAGGAATAAACCTGTGATTTCTTACACACTGTGTACACACTATTTTACTAAGCAACAGGCTTTCTCCCCTTTGCTTCAACCATTCAGCAGTGAAAGACAATATCAGCATGGCACCCCACCATATACTGCCATATGAAAATATTTGTCATAACACAGTTTATCTATTTGATTGACTACATTTTTCAGAATTATATTCTGTTCTTTCATACTAAAAGAAAGGGTATCAAAACAGTGCACACAGAAATAGATCAGAGCAATGAAACATTAAAAAAAATCCAAGTAAACCAGAACAAATGATTAGAAAGCAATCAGGTTGCTAGTTCAAAACACAAAAGAATGCAAACAGAAAATTATACAATACTGCAATCTCTTACAAAAGGCCAATAGTCCAAACACCTTTTCACAGCAGCAGACTGATTATTACTGTCCAACAGAAAAAACATAGCCAGCTATTCCTGTTGCTACTTAAATAAGAGCTTTTTGAAATAAGAGCTGTATGAGAAAACCTCATTCAATTCAACTCTACAGTACAAGCCTACGCATGTCTACTCAGAAGCAGGTCCCATAGAGTTCCATGAAAGTCATAGGTAGAGGTGTTTGAAACAGCGTTATTTCACTCAGAAGTAAGCACATTATGTTCATTAGTAATCCCATCTCACTCACCAAAACCCCACCAGGATATTAATCTACACTTTCATATTCGGATTTATTCACTTAACCCAACCCTGTCCCCAACCACTAGCGCTGATGCAGCCACACCAAAAAGGGGCACCCTTTACAGCCGTGTCAAAAGATAGCATACAAAAGGCATTGCATCCTATGGTGGGAATTTTTTACTTATCTCCGTGGAACTTAGGACATAAGGAGACCTATAGGGACCGCCCATACGTCTCCTAGGGCATAAGCACCTATTTTGGTGGTGCATACCTGAGATAAGAGGTGGGGGTAAGATACAGGTGCCATTGCCACTAGATTCCTCTCATACCTTCTCCACCCACTGGTTCCTCATTTGGAACACCCAGTTCCACAATTTGCACTGGCTTCCCAACTCTTAAGCAGGTCATCAAATGCAGCTACAAGCCACCATCCAAATGGCAGCAGCTCCGAAACTGTTACTGGCTGTGTACACTGCCATGTGGCCTCTTATGATTCTGTTATGCAGTCGAACGTCAGTGGATCAGATTGGGCTAGTTAAGTGGTTCCAAAGCTTTCTTGGGATGCCAACCCATTAAGGAGGGTAGCAACCAGATTGGGGACCCATAGCTGCCATTAGTATGGCATTTCTGGGTTTTGCTATCACAATCACACACAGGTAAGTAAAACCCTCCTCCAAAGGCTAGAAGGGGTACTTGGAATAATTATGCTCCTAATTCTCATTGCATTTAAGTGCACAAATGAAATATTCTCTATCAATTTAACTAAAAAACAAACAAAAATCCCACTTTTGTTTGGCCTAAAAGGTTGTGACCTAGCAAAACCTACATTATGAGTAATAGAGAAGACAAAACACATGATCATGTTTATCCTTAGCTCTGAATAATGAAATAGGGGATGTAAATGGAGTGCTACTGTGTTGTCACCTTGACAAAATTTAATTCAAGTAGTACTTTTATGCCTCTAAGCATTTTGTGCAAAACATTGATTAAATTAACATTACACATAATGCACTGATTTTCTTCAGAGAAATATTACACTGTGAATCAGCAAAGACTTTGATGAATACCCTATTAGGACAGTAGCTCAGTTGGATGCAGTACTGCTTTTACTTAATGCTTTGTAAATAGGAACAAAAGAGCAATAACTTCATACTGTGAAAAAAACCACCACCAAAATAACTGAAGGTCCAAGTCACCTCCACTAATACACGCATTTTTGAATGACTTCCCAAACATCTCTGAAGATATGGATTTTCTTATGATTTATCTTATTTTGCACCTTAGTCAAACAATGAATATAGCATGTCTCAAAACAATTGTCAGCTTAAAAAGTACTCAACAACGTTAGCAGAACCTAAGTAAATATTACATTGTGTCAACATTATATTATGTGTTCTTGTGGCCTGATCCAAGACTGTTGCTCATTTATAGCCCCATCCTAAGTTGCCTGGCTGCAGTAGACATCTACTAAGTTGCCGGCTGCAGTGTGCCGTGGCAGCTGTAGAAGGCACCTCGGGGGGGGGGATGTTTGTTCCCTTCCCCTGGGTAAGGGTGCAGGTCCACCCATGGTTCCCAAGTCTGCATGGGCTACTTTGCCAGCACAGACTTGAGGGCCTCTGTGTCAGGCTGTGTGGCATGACATGGTGGTTTGGATCTGGCGGTGAGGCCACCGCTGGTCCGTCCCCCACTCTGCCTTCTGCCATTCAAGTTCCGTTCTCCCTGCCCGCACAGAAAGAGTGCACCAGCAGCAGCGGTGTACCTACTGCCTACCGGCGCCGCATGGGGCCGTCCAGGCACTGGGGCCTGGCGCTGCCACCATGGTAAGCCCTTACTGCCAGCATTAGAAGTGCCTTATCGAGCTGTAAGCTCTTACTGGCAGTGCAGTTGTGAGTAGAATTGGGTCCTTAGTCCTCTCCTCTTTGTTAGAATGAGGCCAAATATCATTCAGGCGATGTTTATCAAGTCTGTACACTAGTTTCCAATAATTCATGCATTAAACCATTAATGCAGTAAATGTTTACAGTAAATGTTTACAGTGGTAATCAGCCTGTGATCAGTTGGATAGAGAACTATTATGCTTGTAATTCAAAACCAAAAGTTTTCAATATAACTGTATCGTTTTAATAGGAAATGGCAAGGGCAGCATGATTCCCCCCCCCAAAAAAAATTGGACATCCTTAGATGATAAGACTTATAGCATCCTTATTAAACTTCTAAATTATATTTTAATTACTGAATCATCTTCAGACAACTGAGAACAATAAGCATTTTTTAAATTAAGCTGCATGTAGAAGGCCAAAGTGGCACAGTAAAATCAACATCAGAAGTCAGGCCTGGGTATGTTAAATCAAGAAGGAAAATGAAAAGCTGCTACTTCAGTATTAACATGGCTATCAGGCTACAACTTCCCATTTCTTAAGACACGCATATCCTTTGAAAAATCAGTCTTAAGTTGCCATGACAAGAAATCATGGAAAGTCTGAATTGATTCTCCATGGTGCTTTCAGTTTTAGAGTAAAATCGGGTGCCAGCCCAATGCCTGTCCTGTAAGTATGAAAATAAAAAAGGAAAAACGGCTTCCCTACTCTAACATCCGCGAACAGGCAGAAAAGCATGCAACTCCTGCTAATCGCATAGTATAGCCTACTTGGCACAAATAGGTTACGTAAGAAGGAATTGCTTTCCAAGAAATATTTATTTAAGTTAGCAGCACCTCTCTGATGCTCGCAGTGAAATCTAACTCCAACTGCATTGCATGCTATTTAATTGCACAATTGCATTGCATAGTTGCATACTCACTAAACTTTCTATTGGTATAAACATTCAATGCAAAAGACTATACAGCATATACGGACATAATTTATTCTGCAGATATATTCCCAAAGTTATATAGAAAACAGGAATAATTAAACTGATTTAAGGGCCCGTTCCTATCTAAATTTCCAGCACTGATTCAGCCATGGCAATGGGACATGTGCTGCATCCTGGGGTGAATAATCAATCATGAAGTGAACATTTGTTCCCTTACCTAGGAACTGGCCGTATGTTATTTGTATATGTTGAAATTCTCTCCCAAGTATCTGTCCAAAACTAATGGAATACTGCTTCTAACAAACTAAGGTGCAACATATAATTAAATTAAGACCCTTTCAGCAAGTGATTGTAAACATCTTTATTATACAATGCATCAGGTCACAAATACATTAGACCTGTGAAATTAAATCAAATTAGTTGTTCTTCAAAATAATATAATCTATTTCAAAGTTAAAAAGAAATTATTGCTGATTCAAAAATCACGTAACAGGCATATGTTATTGCTGAAAAGTAAGGTCTCAATACAATTTTAACTGAAGCAAGAAAGAGAAACACTGCACATCGCCTAAAGATCAACAATCCAAAAAGAAAACTATTTCTAGTTTAGAAATGCTCAGGAAAGGTTAGCAAGAGTTTACTCTGAACATTCACTGTGTATGTTTCTTTAGTTTTCCTTTCATTGTTCACAAATCTTAGGAGGATTCAAGCTCTAGGATTTCTCTTATCCTGCTGAAAGTTATTTTCAGAAGAGCAGAATAAGCCAGGTCAAAGTTCCTTGAATTCTTTTAAAGTATTTTTTTTTCCTGAAAGTTTCTATAGACTATAAAATTCTCTATAGATGCAATATCAGACATCCTATAATACCAAACATAGTACTTACAGAAATCTTTTGGAGAATAGAAGAATGTGAAGTGGGCAAGGATTATTCCCATTTTATTGACAGGGAACCAAACCTTTGAGATAGCAACTTGCACAAGTTTAATGAAATGTGAACAGATCCAAATCCAACACTCTATCCAATGGGTGTCTAATATAAGGCCCGGAAGGCAGATGTGTCCCCTGGAAGCTGTTTCTCTGGCCCTTGGGCTCTTTCAGTACCACTATCAGCTACTCTCTGCTTCTGAGCTGTGTTGTCATTGCTGAAAGGGCAGCCTATATGATAACTGGACTGTCCCTTGTTTTGAAAATATAATCAAGATTTGTGCATTTTCTGCCATTTGCAGAATAATAACAGTGAAAAAACTTGCCTACTTCCATACTGATCTAGCATTTTTTGGGCGGGGTGGGTGGGTTGTTGAGTGATCTTTCAAGAGACAAAGCCACACGCCCTGCAGTTGTATTTGGCATGTGACATTTATGTAGAGGAAGAACGAATGCATGCATTCTTATACACAAATAGCTTCAGTCTCCTGAAAAACAAATGCAGTAATTTATTCTTTTTCGGTCATCAGTACTGCAAAGGTGAACGCTGCTTTGCTTGCTAACTACAACAGATTCCCAATGGAGAATTGTATCTGTACACTGTTTATATCCAAATTCAGTATCTCCATGCCATTTACTAAAGGGATCATCCTATATATTTCAGTCTCTGATAAGGGTCATAAATTGCTTAACCTCTTGACTTGCATTTCCCATTAGCAACCACTATTGGTAAACTAGCAATCCACAAGCCTTCTATGACTCACTGTGAAGAAACCATGGCATAATTTCCTCATTTATTTATTATCATTCTGTCCTATACTCTTGTCCTATACATCTCAGAAGGAACAATATATTTTAATCAAACTTATAGTTATAATCAAACTATTTAATCAAATTATATATAAAAATAACATTAATATGATTAATGTGAACCTTACAAATAAATACAGTATTCACAATGTATTGATATATTAGACTTTTAGTGTATGATAGCATATTTACAATGAAAGTTAATGCCCTTACGCCATCATTACTCTGATTATCTTTAAATGATTTAGAAAAAAATTAGGTGGATATGAAGGACATTCAAAATCCAACTCAAATAACAAAACAAATGTCAAGAATCATCATTATCAATGCCTATTTTTATATATGAAATTGGTTCAAATAATTCATTGCCCACATATAAAAATTTCCATAAAACTATCGACTTCTGCTTTGACTCTAATGGCATCACATTACAATCATAATTCAAAGAACTGGAAGGTATGCACAAGGTAATCTAGTCCAACCCCCCCCCCCCCGCCTGTAGCAGGAAATCCTCCTAGAGCCTCTCCAGCAAGTTCCTGTCGAGCCTCCACATGAAGGTCTCCAGTGAGGGAGAAACCACCACCTCCCTCAGCAATCTGTTCCACTGTCGGACCACCCTTATCTTCAAGGAATTCTTCCTGATGTCCAACCAAAATCTACTCTCTTCCAATTTGTACCCAATGGACCTAGTTCTACTGTCAGAAGCAGGTGAGAACAAATTTGTCCCTTCTTCCTTATGACAGCCCTTCAGGTATTTGAAGCATGCTATTATATCCTTGCTCTCCAGGCTAAACATACCAAGTTCCTTCAACCTTTCTCATAGAATTTTCAGCCCTCTGATCATCTTTGTTGCTCTTCTCTGAACCTGCTCGTTTGGCTGCATCCTTCTTGCTGAGGTGCCCAGAACTGAACACAGTACTCCAGGTGAGGTTTCACCAATGTGGAGTAAAGTGGAACCACAATTTCTCGCAATTTTGAAGCTATGGTTCTATTAATGCAGGCTAAAACTGCATTAGCCTTCTTTGCAGCTGTATCACACAGCTGATACATGTTCATCTGGAAATCCACTGCAACTCCAAGATCCCTCTCACATGTTGTACTGTGTGCGTGCGTGCATGCTATCTTCTATTGTGTTTGCTACTCCTCCCAGTCTGGTGTCAAACCTGATTGCTCAAAGCAAAAATGCTTGTTATGTGGAAAGTTATGAGAAGACATAATTATGCATACTCTAAATTATTTGATTTAGAGGCAATTTTAAAAACCCAGTAAACCCCAGTTATATGGTTCATATAACTACATAGATTTATCTAACTAAAGGTTGTAGCTTAACCAAATTTTAGTAGAGTAGAATGACCAGAAGTTTCCAAACAGGAAGCTGTTGATATGCCATTCCATACAATGAATGAAAAACCTAAATAGGAAGTTAGAATGTTTAACAAAAAATGGTAATATTCAGACCTGCAAGATTATATCATTAACCGAACTGCAAGATTATATCCCCGCATTACCCACATGCAGATATACTTGGTGGGAAATGTGAAACCATTTCAAAAATTTCCTGCCATCGGAGAGAATTTCTCCTGCCAACATCATTATGCAGGGCAAAAATTGTTTTGTTTTTAAATCATCCTCGGACCTGATCCAGGCTTGACTTGTATTGGTACATTGTTACCACCCAGGAGTGCAGTCCTGCCAATCACCTCAATCACCTCAAAAGCACTTTTACGGGTACTTGGGTACTAAAAATGAAGAACTTACAAGCCAAATTTTACAGCTACAAGTACAGGAACAAAAGTACAACAATATATTTAGAGATAAAATAGACCCAATCAAAATATAAAGTAACACAAGCAAAATGTTTGTGTTGCTTATCAGAAACCAATAGTGAACTCCTTCAACTGAGTACATAGGCTACCACAGGTTAGTCTTTGTTTAAGGTAAAGGTATATGCATTATGAATAATATAACCCTAAAAATAAATGGCTCTTATCATATGATAATGTGACATGGGACATTTTATAGAGAATATAAAACAATTAGTACCATTTCCTATTTAAAATATGCATAGATTTTGCAAGAATTCGCTTTTGTTTTAATAACAGCTTCATAAGAAGCATTTTTCTCTATAGAGAACAAAAATGTTATGAGCTAAAGACTATTGATTAGGTTGTTACAGTTTCTGTTTTCTGTATTTGACAAGCTAATCTCAGTGTAAACTTGCAAAATTGGCGAACAACATTCTAAGAAGAAATATAAGACTAACACCCTTACAGGCATAACCAGCACGGTAATCATTAATCAGAGGTCATTTAATATAGATGCCTTGACCGTCCACTGTGGTCTCTCTCTTTCTCTGAGTAATTTCATTCTTCAGCTGAAGTTATGAAATAAGTTAAGGAACTACATGCCAACAAGTTAGACTAAGCGCCCAATCCTACCCAACTTTCCAATAGGGTGGAACTCTTTGCCACAGGAGGTAGTGATGGCATCTGGCCTAGATGCCTTTAAGAGGGGATTGGACAGATTTCTGGAGGAAAAGTCCACCGTGGGCTATAGGCCATGATCAATCAATCAATCAATAGGTACTTATATAACGCTTATATGATGGGTTGGGCAACCTCCTTACATTGTTAGTAGGCCACTTCAGAGTGCCAGGTGCAAGGGAGTGGCAATGGGATGCAAGCATCTTGTTGTGTCGTGCCTCCCTGGGGCACCTGGTGGGCCGCTGTGAGATACAGGAAGCTGGACTAGATGGGCCATTGGCCTGATCCAGCGGGGCTCTTCTTATGTTCTTATTGCATCTTGCATGGAGAGTCAGGGAGGCCTCCTCAAGGTTAGACAACGCTTGTCCCCTTACCTCAGGGCTGTACTATGGCTGCATCAGTACTAGAAAGGTGATTTGGCCCTGAGTTGGCAGTAGACAAACAAGGGAATGTGACCTTTTTTTTCAAAATTTCACATTGCCATATGCAATAGGCCACATTATTCAAAGAAAACATTATAGTATCCTTTGAAGATACACCAAAGAAGTTAGTAATCCATCTCCACCATTGGGTTTATCAGTTAATTCATTATCTATTAGATGCCAAGTTTCCCTGTGTGTCTTAGAGAATTCTACATAATGTGTCCCACTGATATTTGATACGTTTAAGATACCTTGACAAAAATCAAAATTCACCTCTGAAACACCTATAGAAACAGTTGTTCAAGAAAGGAGATATTGCCTGACAATATGGGAGACCTGAAGACCTTCTTAATTTAGTTAACAGCTAAATTAGTTAATTTAATTAACTAATTTGTTAGTAGCTAATAACCTAGAGGACAGAACAGGACTCAAAATATTATTCATGTGATAAAAGATTCCAGGCTGCATCAACTGAAGTATAGTATCCAGACTGCAAGAAGGAATGGAACCGCTGTATTGTGCTTTAGTCATATCTCATCTGGAATATTGTATCCCCTTCTAGACACCATAGTTTAAGAGGAATATTGGCAAACTGGAGCAAGTCCAAAAACCAAAGATTAGGATGGTTGGGGCAGTGGTGCGCCCAGCTCATGCTCCACCCTGGGGATACGTCAACATTCAGTGCCCTCACACCAGCTCCCTGTCCCATCACCACCCGCTGATATGCCCCTCTGGCTATGCCAGACTCCATTTCTGAACCATACAGGAGCAAGGGAAGGCAAGTGGGCCAAACAGCACTCACCTCTTTGAGAGGTGAGCCGCCTTGTTGCCGCTGTCCTCATGCTCGAGAAGCGAGCCACCTTGGACATTTGCTCCCTCCCATAAAATGGTAGGATCACCACTGGGTTTGAGACTGGAAATCACTCCTTTGGGAGGACAAAAAGATAATACTGTTAAGGGGTGGCATAAAAACTATGTACCTGACGGGTTGTCACATGAAAATGGAAGCAAATTTGTTCTGGGTTGTTAAGAGAGGGTAGAACTGGAACAAATGGGTTTAAATTACAATAAAGGGGATTTAAATGGTATGTTAGGAAGAACCTTCTGATGGTAACAAAACATTTAGCAATGAAACAATCTGCCCTAGAAGGTGGAAAATTTATTTGCTAGAGCAGGTTTTCTCAAACTGTGTAGCATGGGGACCCACTTTTTAGAATGACAGTCAGTCAGGACCCGCTGGAAGTGATTTCATTACCCTGGATGTTATGTCATGACCAGAAGTGGTATCAAACAGGAAATTTTTAACATACCCATATGACATAATCAAATCAATCAAGTAAATTAACAGTTTTACAATAATTTTTTTAAAAATTATTTAAAATAAAGCATCTTCCTCATCCCACCAAGCACTTGCTGATCTGTTAAAAAAAAAATCCCCAAACATTCCGAAGTCTGCAATCCTATGCACACTTACTCATGAGTAAGCCTCATACACTATCATTGTTAAAAGCATTTACATAGTATCCTGTTAAAAGTACAGATCTGCAACTTTTCCCCAAATGCAGTCAACAAACCATGGTAGCATCAAGACTAATATATTAAAAATTGCACACATTGCAACAAATGGGGACCCATCTGAAATTGGCTCACGACTGACCTATGTGGTCCTGAACCACTGTTTGAGAAACACTGTACTAGAGGCTTTTAAGCAGACAAAATTCATGCCTCAGATCTCCAGCCCTATTACTACGACAAGTGTTATAACCAAAATTGCAGATGCCTCCTTAAATGCATTCCACTACCTAACATTTATGTTCCACAGCAATTTCTCACCCGTTTAGCTTTCTGTACAACAAAATTTTTGGTGATAGGTCTCAGTCAGAGACATATGAAACAATTCGCTTTCAATTAACTGACAAATATCTTTAAAACATATGCTTTGTTGTTGTTCAGTCGCTAAGTCGTGTCCGCTAGAAAGCTATAAAACAGCATTGCATCTACTAGAATCACATCTGCTAAAATCATATACAACAGGTTCATGCAAATTTTATTCAAATTCTGTTGTGTTTGAATAAAACATACAACTTAACGGCATCCCCCTTGCTCATTATAAATTTCCATGGTGACCATTTGCAATTACCTGCCTATATAAACGAAAGGCTATTGTGTTTACTAAAAATAGCTTTAATTCCTTTAAATTGAGGTGCTTTTAGAACAGCAACATTATGAATGGGGAAATTTGGGTTTACATGTGAATTCCCCTTCTCTGTAGTTCCAGGGTGCTCCAGAGTCTTGAACATCTGGGAAGCTCCTCAGCAGGCAGGATCAGATAATCCAAATCTTTAGAGGGGGGACAATCTTTCTCTAGAAGGGACCAAGCATCATGAAGCCTTCTGCGTACCAATGAAAACATGAACAATAACAGGAATTGAACACAGGCCATCAACAGGTACCTGTAAGGAAAACTATGTACAAGCTGGGGGGGGGGGCTGCCATGGCACAGTGACTAGGGCAGTGAGTTTTCCTTCCAATTTGACGTGTTTGAAGTGCACACTTCAACCAAAGCTGACTAGAGTTTGACTCTTATACTGGACAAGAGGAGTTACTGGGTCTTAGCCTTGTTGGAGGATTTGGGACTGCCACCCAGATTTCAGTCATTCTTGTGCAATGTGTCTGGCTCCATTCTTGGAGTTCTGAAAGAAGAGATGCATCTTCAAATGTTGACCCTTTTCTACTGTTGGGAAGTGCCACCTTCTTATCACTGTTCTACATCAGGATTAGGCCCAAAGAGTTACCAAATAACTTCCCCAAGAAAGGCATACTTGCCACATGCACTTAGGATGCCAGGGCCATGTATGAATATTTCAGCTACATTGCAATGCATCACTTTTGAGGCCAGTGCCCTGGCAATAAACAGTATGGTGTCCATAGAAGTCTGACAAGAAGATAAGATGGCTATGAGAGAATGTACTTTAGCACATCCTTGATGGCCTTGGACATTCTCACATTTCTGCTCACAGATTGCCATTGGTGTGCTGGTTGTCTTCAAGTCCAAAAAGGAATTTTTGTTCCCTCTGACTAAATGGCCTTGGCTGAAAACTCTTTCACCTAAGTTGGTTAGGCTGAGTTGGTTGTAGCAGCCAAGTGGTCACAACTGGAATGTAAGTGTAGGTTGGGGATTAGGATTAAGGATAGCTGTGCATTCTGAAGAAGTGGTATGGACAAAGGAGATGCCAAAATTTGTCCCTAGAGACTACTTGGCTCAGGAAACACTTGTGAAGGAGTTGGCTCAAACAGAGTAGTGAGATCTTCCTCCAATTCCTTAAAAGGGTTGGCATTGAGAAGCTGCTATCTTTGCCATCAATCATGAACTTTTAAGACAGAATGAAATACTCATAGAAGATCAGGCAGTAGCTGATTGTCACACACAATCAACTTACACAAAAGGGAGTGCTAGGTTTGTTGGTCTGTTGCCTTTGTATTTGTTTTTGTTTTGTATTTGTTTAACTGAGTCCCACTGAAGTCACACTTGGTTTTTTTTATGGAGATATGTGGTGCCAAAATGGCATGCTGGGCTGGGGAACAAGGCATGCCCATCTGCATGTTGAATTGAGCAGGTGAATAGCTTCATCTGAAATGGTTCTGTGTACCATCCAAATATTGTGTTGCTTTTCATTTCAACCAATGAAAAAACACAAAGCAGGCAAGTGTTTGTACTTTACTAACAACTACTGAACAGGAGTTTACAAACATTCAAGTTGCAGAGTACTTTCTATCAGACAGACTAAAATGAAACAGTTTAATTTTTATAGAAGCAAAGCATCTAAAAAGTAGCTGAACACATTTGCATTTTTAAGCATTCAAACAGAAAATTCACCTTGGACTCATTGCAATTATCAGTCATAGCCTGCTAGATTTTTTTTTCTTTCACCCACCCAAAGCAAATGCTTCCTCTGTACAATTTAAAAGTTCCTTTTTAAAAGAAGTGTAAAATGTGCACTCTCGCTACAATTTATACGGCACTGTGCATATGCATATTAGCCATCTATTATGTGTAATATTTTGTCCTCTGTGTATGCAAGGCCTAGAGTTTTTAATTGGATAAAAAATATTCAATGTTGGCTGTAATAAATCGTAAACCACCTCTCCTTTTACGATACATTAAAATTGTTAGCAGTAGAGGAGAGTCTCGGGCCACAGGGTGTCAGGGAGAGAACCTGAGGTTGCATCAGTTGTGGTATTTTGGTCACTTGCTATGAAAGCAATCAGAAGCAGAAAGCCACATAAATGGCACTATGATCTGAATCATGGTCAAAGCCATTGTTCAAGACTCAATGCTAGAAATGAATGGAGCCCAAATCAAACATATGTACCTAAGGTCCAAGGTTGATGCTAGGAATGTACCAAACCAAGGTCAGATTCAAGACCATCTTTCCTCTGTGCCACATTTACACCCACACACCTCTTCCTTGCTCGGAGAAGAATGATGAGAATTGCCTGACATGACTGAACTTGTTTTTGTCTGGATTTGCAGAGAATGACATAAACATTGGACCATCCTGTCACTAGAGAAACAAAGGGCAATTTAGGCAAATGTGTAGACTTGAATCTCCAACATTTTTCACCAAACCATTTGCCAATCCAATTATTTTGCTATGCTGAATATCAGAAAGTGTCTAACCAAGCCTTCCTGAGAAGCTGAATACCTCATCCAGACCCTCATCCTTAATTCAGTTATCTGACTCTTGTTCAGAACAGTTGATGGACTACACCCCAAGCTTAACTCAATTATCAATTATTTTTCCCTGGCTAAAAATAACCACTGAAAAAGTCTATAAAAACTCTGACCAGAGAAACCCCTCCCCCAGGTTGTTAACTCATCTCCACCTCAACTTTGGTACGTTCCAGTGCTACGTCACGGCACTTCCACCTGGTCACGTCTACAGACACCTGAACCAACACAGGCATTTAGGAAGATAGTTTGCCTCTTCACTCATCTTGTTGCTCTGTCTTCTCCCTTTCTCTTGCCGCCTCCTCTTCCTCCCTTCACATTCTTACCTCAATGAGACACAGGGACTTAAAAAAAATACTACTTGATCCCACGCAATGTGCAATTTGCTGCAATAAATCAATATGCTACAGAGGATTCTCATGTACTTGCTGAGTTTTCCTGTTAAGCCTTCTGATTGGAAATCTTTCCATCTTGTTTTTCTTGCATTTCTTTTCTGGAGGCAGTGGAACCTGGCTACCCAGAAGTGACATTCCTTTTCCTCCTCTATACTCCAATTCATCAAGAACTGTCTCTGCAGATTAAGAGAGGTAATCTTGGCCATAGTGCCTTCTGCCTATCTTCCACCGGTGGGGCAACTTGCTGCTTTACTCTCCTCTGTTCCAAGTCTTGATCCGAAATCCATCCTTTTAACCAGATGGGGGCTGAGCCTGGGTTTTTTCCCTGCAGACTCCCTTAAGGAGGCTTCCACTTAAAGTGATCAGTCAAAGCCTCCACTGAACTTTTGATTTTATTTTTATCTGAAACTTTCAGAGGATTAGGAATATTGATTAAAAGCACTGTATTTGTATGGTGGAGAGCAAGCCGTCTCATCAAGGATAGTGAATTGCCAGCTGGCTTATTAGAAAGCCAGTGCCACTTTTTGAATTCCATTTCTGTATAATTATGAGCCAAAAAGCATCTGTATCTCTGCAAATCAAGGTCCTGTTTTCATTCCATGTAGTCACAGAATTCCTCTATCTTCCCCCTTTTATTTTCCCAAAGACCTATTTTCCCCGGGTTAATCAATCTGATCTACCCAGGTCATTAGCATCTCTTGGTTTTGCCTCGCCACTCTACCCCTCATCACCCTTTTTCCCCCAAGGAGCTAAGCAACTTTTTCTCTCTCATTTCACAGTGCCAATGCATCACCTTATGCCAATGTATTCTGAATGTAACTATCTGAATCACGCCTCATCTACTTGATGGCATTATTCTTTATTCTGTCAAATGCCATCATCCCTTTCCTAACTAATACTGTGTTTGCAACTATATCCAACTCTCTCATCTTTCGTGATGTCAATCCCTTTTGGAGTATACCAAAAGCCAGTTGCCAAAGGTCCTTAGAAACATACATGGTTAGGTGCATTTACCTCTGTTCCTGAGCCAATAGAGTAATGCTATCCTCAAAATCAAGTAGCCCACGTTCTAAGTACAATTAGGGCTACCTGTGGAGGTTTACTCAGAAGTTAGTTCCATTGTTATCAATGGTGATTACTTTCAGGAATGTGTGTACAGAATTGCAGCCATGTATACACATCAATAAATAAGAACTATTAAGAAAGTCAAGTATGAATTTGAAAATATTGAGAAAACCCAGCAAGATAATAGACTGAGATCTGATCCGTTCAATTAACCCAGCTGGCCAGTAATGTTAATTAAAATGTCAAAGCTATTAAGGGAAACTGGACAGGGAATATTGTTAATCTGTGTAGTTTATAGAATATACTACTTTATAGTTATGGATCTCAGCTACGTGTAGGACACTATCAAAAATATCATTTGAGTCTAAGGTATATTGAGAAGCCACAATGAAAATCTGAGGCTGGTCTGATTGCCCCCCCCCCACTTTCGCCTGACAACATGTGTCAGAAGAGCTGGTTATAGCAAGATTGCATGTCTGAAGTATTTGAATCAATGTTCTTATTTCTTTAGTGCAGCTATTTTCAACCAGTGTGCCGTGAATGGTCTGCAGGTGTGCTGTGAGAGTTTGAGGTGGGTCATTTGTTAGTAGTGCCACTGGGGGATGTGAGTGCCCCCCCACAAGCAGCTTAGTGTGCCTTGTCAATTGTTAAAAAAAAAAACTGATGATGTACCCTGACAATTTTAGTGCCTTTTCCGTGTTCCATGATGAAAAAGGTTGAAAAATGCTGCTTTAGTGTGCCTGATATACCTTAAAATAGATTTTGACAGATTTTTCCCATTTTCCAAGTCTTCTGTGAATTCTCAGCATTTCACTCCACTTATCCTCTGTTTACAGAAAATATATATAATTTGACAATATACAGTTTTGCTCTTTTTACAGTTTCTGTTCCCTTTTACTCATTAGTACAATCCCCACCCCTTCCTGACAACCTGTGTATCTATACTATCTACATTGTAATGTGCATCCAGGTCCATTTAAAAAACGGAAATTTTTATTTTAACTCATGCACAATCACAGAGATTGTGTAACCCAATTGCAACATGGTCACTGAATTCTCCCTAAATCTGTGCTAACTTTTCTTTCCCTCCCTCACACACACACAAAGGCACTAATGCACTAGCTTTGCACAAAAGCTGTTGAGGTAGGTGCCCCATACCAGGAGGGAGTTACAGGCTGGAAGCCCCAGTGGGTAAATAGCTGCTGGGACTCACAGAGATTGGGCCCAGGCAGGACAACATGAGGCTTGCATCAGAGGCAGGATGGGATGGGATGGGGGGGCAGTAGGAAAAAACAGGGACTTCTCTGTGGTGGCACTGCAATTGTAGAATCCCCCCCCCCCCGACGATTTAAGAACTGCTTCTTCTTTAGAGTCATTCCAGCGGGGGATAAAAAGCTGGCATAATAGCAATTAGGGAAAGACAAAAGGAAACTTTGGTGGGCTAAATATGACCAATGAATCCTATGTTGCACAAATTGCAATACCAACTTGCTTTTTCGATCTATACAATGAACTCTTATTAGTTCCTGGAACATAGACAATATTATTGTAACTAGTATATTTCTTTAAATGCAAACTCAAGGGGCAAACAATATGGCATACATCAACATGTGTTTTAAGAAACAAAAACTAAATAACCAGGATTAAACCACTCCAGTTTATTCATTTTGTGGGGAGGAGAGAAACCAAGCACCCATAATTCAGTTTGGATTTCTAAAATTGATCAACTTTCATACAAGCACCATGATGAAACACTATGATTCTTTGAAGTATTTTCAGCGTCTAATATCTCCTACAAAGTTAACCAGTTCATCTGGTAAAGGACCTCTGTAGATAATTCCTGCACTATTTTTTGTTTTGAGTTTTAAGCTCACATAAGCCTGGAACCTGAACAGCTCGATATTTATAGGAAACCTTGTGGGCCTTAATTCCTGACTGTGTCATTTTATACACAAAAGGATTTATATCACTAAAACTAGAGAAATGTCGTATCTGAGAATGGCCTCCAAAATGAAATCTTTTTGCTGCAAGTTGGCAAAGTTCACATCCATCATTTCAAAATAGTCACTTCCATCACACAACAAAAGTGCCAATTAAAGCCTTGATTTTAACTCATTCATCAGGAAGGAACTGAGTTATCAAACCTCTACTCTAAACAAATGATGGCCAGGTGATGGACTGCAGGCCACTGTCCAAAGCAATTTCATATTGCCTCTGGTGGCCAAATTTTAAACCAAAATCTTGCACAGAATTTGCCCACAGTTTTTTACATAAATTCAAAACATTTTCAGGTCATAAGCAGCAGGGATACTGCACACTTAAAATGCAGTAAAACTCTCATTCATTTGTTTTTGCATGTTAACAACTTGCCTATGTTTGAGCTAATGTGCTCCAGAAAGGTGATGGAGTCACCTGTGTCCCCTCTAAGGTGAAAAGCTGGCAACCCAGAAGTTTGTAGCAACACTGCACAGCTGCCAGAGGGATCCACACCAGAGCAGACCCCTTAAAGAACATTAGGTGTCATTGGAAATTGGTGGCAACAATATTCATTAGTCTGACCGATTACATGATAATTCATAAGGTGAATGCAAATAAGTACCATCATACCAGGTACCTGCATTAAAACAAGAGCCAGTGAGTTCAGGAGATGCCAAAGTCACACAAAAAAAAATTCTGCTCCAAA
The DNA here is from genome assembly GCA_029204185.1 of Lerista edwardsae. NCBI lineage: Eukaryota > Metazoa > Chordata > Lepidosauria > Squamata > Scincidae > Lerista > Lerista edwardsae. The sequence goes on from JAJKFI010000003.1 coordinate 17,348,773, forward strand.
AACAAAACAAAACCCCCACATCTGCAAAAGCAATCATTATTGCTTTTTTGCCACCAAATCAAAATCACTTCTAAAATACTGTTTATAAAAGACTAAATAAGTACCCATTAATTTTATAGCTCAGCAAGATAACAGAGCATTCTGCTAGCCTTTAATATTTCACTTTCAGTGAATTAAAATATATTTTATTTATAGGATTTTTATCGTGCCTTTCTACAACATGGGCACCCAAGGCAGCTTACAATAGCAAAATTAAAAGCAGAACAACAAAGAATAACAATTAAAACAATGCTAAAATAATAGTAAACAGTTTAAAAATTTAAGACATTTAACAGTCAGAAGGGCCCCCAGATTACCTACGAGTACAGGAAGGATTGTATGGAAGGAGGTGGTCCCTAAAATATCCCGGACCCGAGCTGTAAAGGGCTTTAAAAGTCAAAACTAGCACTTTCAATTGGGCCTAGAAACAAACCGGCAGCCAGTGTAGCTGCCAAAGCAGCGGCCCTACTGACGAGACCCAGCAACCACACAGGCAGCTGCATTCTGCACTAGTTGCAGTCTCTGGACCATCTTCAGAGGCAGAACCACGTAGAGCGCATTGCATTGGATGTCACTAGGGCATAGGTCACCATGGCCATGTCTGAGCAACTCAGGTATAGCTGCAGCTGGCGAATCAGCCGAAGCTGAGCAAAGGCTCCCCTGGGCACAGCTGCCACCTGGGAGTCCAGGAGCAGCTGCGGATCCAGGAGAATTCCAAGCTGCGGACCTGCTCCTTCAGAGGGAGTGCAACCCTATTCAGAGCAGGACGATAGTCCAATACCTAAGTTGTAGCTTTTCATACCAGGAGAACCTCTGTCTTAGCCAGATTTAATTTCAGCTTATTTGCCCACATCCAGTCCCCAACTGCCTTTCCAGGCAACGGTCTAGGACCTCGACTGCCCCCTTGGAATCAGAAGGAAAGGAGAGATAAAGCTGGGTGTCATCAGCATGACAAATCCTCTCCCAGCGGCTTCATGTAGATGTTAAATAGCATGGGGGATAGGATGGACTCTTGCAGCACCCCAAACCTAAGAGGCTGGGGTGCTGAACAAGTATCCTCCAGAACCACCATCTGGGATCTGTCAGCCAGAAAGGAGCAGAACCACTGCAGAACAGTGCCTCCGAGCCCCAACTCAGTCAACTGACCCAGAAGGACACCATGGTTGATGGTGTCGAAAGCCGCTGAGAGGTCCAGCAGGATTAACAGGGACACACTCCGCCTGTCCATTCCCCGGCGTAGATCATCCACCAAGGCAACCAAGGCAGTCTCTATCCCAAACCTGGCTTGAAGCCAGATTGGAATGGGTCCAGATAATCCGCTCCTTCCAGGACCCTCTGAAGCTGGGACACCACCACCCGCTCAATCACCTTGCCCAGAAACAGGATAGTTGAGACTGGCCGAAAGATGTTCAGATTTGTGGGATCCAGGGAGGGTTTCTTCAGGAGGGGGAAATTGCCCAGAGCAGGCAACAACACCCCCTCCCTCAGAAATGAATTCACCACCACCCCTGTCCACTCAGCCAGCCCTTGAGCAGATCTAATTAGCCATGCTGGACAAGCGTCAAGCGGGCAAGAAGCTTGTCTCACACTCCAGAGAATCCTGTCCATATCCTCAGATTCTACAAGCTGAAAAGAATCTCAAATAATAGGATAGACAGGTTCCCCAGGGGCATCACTAGATACACATACAGCGGTGTCCAAGTCATGCCGAATCTGATTGACCTTCGCAAAATGTTTTGCGAACTCGTCACAGCAAGTCTACGTATGTTACTTCCTCCAGTGGGGGAGGGCAGATGGAGTAGGCTACGGACCACATGAAACAGCTCAGCTGGACTGTTCTCTGCGGACGCGATGGTGGCAGAGAAGTATGCCCTCTTAGCTGCCACCACCAACCTGGAATAAGATGTCAAATGGGCTCTAGCTCGTGTATCGTCGGATTCAGCATATGTCTTTTGCCACTGTCGCTCTAGACGTCTGCCCTGTCACTTCATTGTTCGCAGCTCCTCAGAAAACCAAGGTGCCACTCTTACTCTGCGACTGGGTAAAGGACACTCAGGAGCAATCTCATCCAGGCATTGGTCATATCCTCATTCCAGAGATCGACCAGGGTGCTGGGTGAGTCTCCAGCTCTGGTGACAGGAAAATCCCCCAGAACCCTCAGGTATCCATTTGGATCCATCAGCGTCCTGGATTGGATCATATAATGCGATCCCCCGCCGCTACAGAGGTGAGAGGCTGCAACAAGCTCTCTCACCAAGGCAGAGGTCCTCTATCTCCCCCTGTCCCCCCTCTCACCGAGGCAGGGATAGCCTTCTAACTCCTTGGCCTTACTCTCACTCAAGCCAAGAACCCTCACAATCGCAACATTCACACAACTACACACTCACAATATTAAAATAACTGGTGTTCAGTCTTGTTGACATGCTTCCTTGTCTCCAAAAAAGTGCAAAGAGCAGGGACGTGGCTGGCAGGGTATCAGACGGAGTGTCATACAGCAGCAGACGTCCTATGTCCTTGATCCACCAGATTAAGAGCCACGGGCAAAGAGCCCTTCAGCTCACGCCTCTGGCCTGTCAGAGGCCCAAATACCTGCAGGGAGGGGAGGGAAATGCAGTCAATGCTTCCAGCTGGCCCCAGCAAGGTCTTCTCTGCTGCTGTGCTTCTACCCCAGCTGATGACACTGAGTGGGGACTGTTCCCTGCCCAGTCACTTCTCCCTCCACTGCCAGAATATATAAAACATTTAAATATTCTTCACGGTATGAATGAAACGATCAGACAAATTGAGCTTTCGATCACAAAGTTATGCAGTCTTTTCTCCTATTAAATTCCACTCTACATAAATTATTTTAAGTTCTTGTAAGTTACTAATGCCTGAACTGTAACAAATTAAGCCCTCTATTTTTGTTGTGCATAAGATTAGTGAGCTGGGTAATCTAAACATATTGTTGACTGGTCAATCAGGTTCTTTAGCATCTTTCCTGCCATCCGGGGGCTACTGCATGAAGCTATTATGATCTTTGCTCTGTTGCATATGTTGCAAGACTGGTTATTTTAGCCTTTTTTTAACATGTGGCTGATCACATCAGCATTTGAGGACAGCATTTGAATAAATGGAAATGGAAATTTTTGTTTCTATAGTTATTCTAAAGTATACATATTTATAATTTATATATAATATACATATATATTCTATAGTATATACATATTCTGCAGTGTTTGAGATTAGTCGTCATCATTCATAAAAGATAAATCCCTCACTGTATGAGAACAACTGACTTAAGGTTCTACTTTTGTAGAGTTATGCAACAGAATCAATAGATACTTTATCTATAGTTATGAACAGAGTGCAATTCACCTGTTATTAAAACTACACAGAGAGAAAACTAAAATGCTGAGGGTTGTATTCAAAGGAGGAGCTTCTGATTACAAAACCTGAATTTTCTAAGTGGTTGTGCACTATATAAAACACTCATCTTAACCTGGGCACTTAACAAATGTAATTTTTGATTATGGTATTTTTAAAAAATAGTCATCACCAGCACATACTTTTCAAAAGCATAAAAAGAATCAAACCTAAAGATCTAATCTACCTTTAAGCAGCTACTCCTACCAAGAACTACTACTACAAATGGAAGGGATATATTTATGATAGACCCTCACATGTACTCTGTTTTGGCATGCAATTGAAAACTGTTCTATGTACAGAAACAACACTAACAAGAAGCTTTATAATCAACCAAAAACAAACCTCTTTGTTGATTTTCAAGAACGATAAAGGATTATTTTCAGTTAACCATGGATTTGTCAGAACGGAAAACCTGGGTTGCCATGATGTGCCACCCAAAGGAAGTTCTCACTCATATCCATTGCATTTTAAATTCATATTGTTAACCGCTTTAAAGCTAGTTGGTGATAGTTGGAATACAAATTTAATAATAGTTAAATATGCTATTTCAAGTGAGAGACCACTGAGCTCCTACCGAAGCAGCTTGTTACCCTTTTTTGCCAGAATCCTTAAAGGCTGGCTGTGGTCCACATGGCTGAGCAGGCTAGGACCCTTCAGGGGTTTGCCCAAGGGATAGAGCTCCCTCAATCCCTTTTGACTGGGATAAACTGGCTCAGACAATGTCTGGGATTGGCTTTGAATCAGTTGGCTATGTCCACGTGTTATCAGGAACACCATTTAGAATTTCCCTAGTGGTAGAGGCCAACATGCTGGGGGTGGAGATTAAACCCTGCTGTGACATTTAAAGTTCAGACAGTTAATAAAGTTACTCTATAACCCAAGCATTTTTCTTGTGTGTTTATTGGGTGGTGGTGGTGCATGGGTAACTGCATATACTGCAGATACCCGAGTAATGGCAAAATATTTCAGTGACTTTGACGGAGAAGGTTTAGGGGACCATTTGGGTGTTTGGGAAATTAAGTGATTTAAGTGTTTAAAGAGAATGATTAATACCTTGAAGTAGAATGAATTCTTTGGTAGGCTTAGAAAGAAATGTTGTATTTGGAAATAACTATTAATGTGGAAATATGAAAACTAAGTCTTGATAGGATTCTAATTCATGATCCTATCATAACAAAACAGAGACCTAGCCCTTTCCTAGGTTCTGGCCTGACCATTTTGTACCTCAGTTGCAGTGCAGTTTAGTATATGCTTCAGGTCACATTTTAGTTTTGTTTTTTCCCCTTCAAATGTTGTCAATTCCATGATTGATTCTGCTGGTCAAAACAAATCCTTTATGAACAATTACAGATCAGTATGATGTCACCATGTGTGTAAATAATTCAGACACTGAGGCATGTATTTTCTAGCTTAGCAGTCGCCGAACTCGCAACCGCTGTGCCGCAGAAACCCCTTCCATGTCCCGAACAGTGTGGATCATTCCGTTGTGTTGCTGCTCCACTTTCCAGCTCATCGGCTGGCAGGGATGCTCTGGACATTTGCATCTATGCACAGCATCCTGATACACAGGCTTCTGGGATGCCTGGGCTTAGATGTGAATGCCCAGAGCATCCCTGTCTGCCAGTCGGCTGGAAAATGGAACTGCAGCACAACAGAACAATCCACACTGCTCACAACAGAGAAGGTTTTCCCCATATGCTGGATCCGGTCTGTGGGCTGCAGTTTGGGGGCCCTGTTCTTACCTGAGAAAGAGACAAAAATCCACACTGATCTTCAAAAAATACTGAAACATGTTGCCTTAAAAATAATCAATATGTTCAGCTTACACAAGTAAAAGCAACCACTTAACTATCAGTGAAACTATCTTAAAGCACGACCAAGAGTTTTTATTGTGAGAATTTCTCTTCTCTTACAAAGTGATTTTGCTCTTAGTATCAATTCTAAGCAGTATTCTTAAGGCTCAAAAGAATGATAAGGGCATAACATTCTCAACCATTAAATCTATTTTTCCTTTAAGTTATAGAAAGAGAAGTGACATTATGTCACAGGTGTGCCTGAACAAGTGGGAGTACATCTTGTGCCTGTTACTTGTATATATATTAGTTGTAAAATTCTTTGAATCAGTTAAGGACTACGCTGGTATTTAGCAGCAACTGAAATAAAAAGTTGAGCTATTTCTAGACAGTTTTCTATCAGTCCCTACTTGAGTTTGCTTTCACCAATTACTGAGTTTTCTTTCAGAATTACTGCAGCAGATATTGACATCCTCTTTTTCAAGTGTCATATCACCATCCATACTACAGAAAAAAGCAATCTTAAATGAGTTCACAACAGCCAAATATTCATACAATGCATATTTTTCATGATTCAGAAAAATCTAACACAAGAGATGAACAAGTGACTTGTGAACTCTTGCATGAATTCTGAGGTTGTTACGGTTGTATAACTGTTTCCTCTGTTTCTGATACACAGTCTTCATTATCTGCTAGGATTAGGTTCCTGGAAATCGTTGCAGATACCAAATTCACAGATAACAAACCACTGATCCTGGGGATCACTGATCCTGGGGATATGGGATCACGGGTAGGGGGGCAGGTGTATGGGGTGCCTTATCTGCCATCAGAAGAATCCAGCAGACACACTCAGGAAGCCAGGAGACTGAAGCAAGAAGTGCCAAAAGATCTCTGAATGCTGCAGACACCTTCCAGAGGCCACAGGGATCTTCAGAATAGCATCTGCGACCAGCATGGACCCCTTAAACATGGACCTTCAGAAGGTCTCTGCATAGCAGATAACTAGAAGAGGTGCAGACAACAAGGTAAGTAGCAATTCTGCCCTTTGCAGAATTTGATGCCCCCTAAACCAATTTGTACATAGCAAATTCACATATAAAGAGGACTGACTATAGTTTTAAGTATTTGAATTTTGAATGAACACTTAATGCATGGTATACCTTGCCCATTTCCCGAAATAGTGAGTAGTCCAGCAGCAGCTCTATAGTCTGTCCTTTGGAAGAGAAACTGCTCTGGCGGCATGAGTGTCTAAATATTATTGTCTAATATTTCTACAACAAACAAAGCAGATGCTGTTCATTGACTTGCTGTTTCTTCCCCTCCTCCCTTTTGCTACTCTGGATATTCCTCCAGTTTTTCAACCTGATTTATGCTGGCAGGTTCCAGCATGGACATGTGGCCCAATCCTATACTCATGCGCCCTCATTGTCATATCTCCTCCACTGGCACTGATTGCCATAAAGCAGCCAGCACTATGCACTGATTGCCATAAAGCAGCCAGCACTATCATAAAAGAGGCTACAGCAGCTTGCTCACACCTTCCTGCCCATATTGTTGGCTCTCTTTCCTGCCAAAGCAGGTAAGTCAGTGAGACAGGGGAAGGAGGATGGAGCAGGTGGAATGGGAGTGGGCAAGGGTGGATCATGTTTAGGAAGAGGGTGCATTCAGAGGCAGCACTGGAACCAAATCCTAACTCCCTTCCCAGACCCAATCTCGCGGAGTGGGTCCATACAGTTCTGTGCTAGCTACTTAGTGCCATGGAAGCTTAACCCAAGTAGACCGCCCCATGCCATGGAGGCTTACCAATCGTTCCCTTATCCAGAGGAGACCTCCACAACTTCCCCCAGGATGCAACGGAAGCCATTATGGGGGCAGGGAATATGGACTCATATTTTTGATCTTAATTCAAAATTTCTGTACCATTAGTTGTAGTAATGTACAGTATATAGCAATTATTTTCATCTCACAGCACACTAAGAAAGCACTAAAATAGTCAAAGCACTTCATCATTAATAGACAAGGCACACTGCACAGCCAGCAGGAGGATCACATTACCCAATGGCACTACTAATACATGACGTTCCTCCAAAATCCCATGGCACACCTGTAGACCATTTGCTGCACAGCAATATGCCATAGCACAGTGGTTGAAAATTGATGGTCTAAAGTCCGTCAGCTTCTCATTCAATTTGTAGACCTGCCTAGCCAGTCCTGACTGGTATCTCCACACCTAAAAGTCCAGGGTAGCACTGCCTTCTTGTAGACTCTGAAAAAACAAACAAACACGAAGCTCTTACATCCTCATGGTAACTGTTCTCAAGACACCAGGTAAATAGCCCATTCAGAAACACATCTCCTGTCATTTTTCTCACGGAAGAAACATCAGCCTTCCTATTAGTACACAGTCAGCTTAGCAGAGGATGGTCAATCAGCAACTGTCACAATATTATTGTGAGAAATCACAAACAACTCAGTTATAAAAATTGTCTTAAAATATTCCATGTTATCAATCACATTTCAAAAATAATTTCTCAACACAAAGCATTAGAATATCCATCCAACACAACAGAATATATGTTGTGTTCTCTAGCAGAGTTCTTTAATCTTAATTTTCTGACTGCACTGGAGCCTTTGTAACATGTTGTTCAAGATTTTATAGTCTGTCCCCTGAGGTCCAATTGCTTCAGCTAAAAGCTTTAGGAAATAAGCGTAGGCATCTGCCTGCCCTCAAGGATAGTTTTTACTAACTTCACCAAGTCCTTTATAACTGCCTGCTTGCGAACACCTTTGCCAACATCCTTGGCAACTAAAAGTACCCCCATTACTCAGTGGAACCTGTAGCAATTATGCTTTTACTTTTAATGTAATGGAAAGGGCAATTTCAAATTTCCATGCATGTGCTTGCATAGCAACCCTCAGAACATGCAAGAATTAAGGCTGATTAAATTTTCCAGGACATATCCTGAGAAATTTCTTCTTTATCACTTCGCTTCACACTTTTTCTATGCAGGCATTTTACTTTCTGTAGAGTATGTAAGCTTTTCTCTTAGAGAAGTCTGGTACTGATTAATATAAAAAAAAATCATGCAGGATCATTCAGAATTGCTGCTTCTACAGACTTTGTACTCAAAACCTGCCCAGAAGAATAGGATTGGTAATCTCTCCCCACCCCCTTTTTGAACCTCATAACAAGTACTCTCCCATTCTCTCTCAAGTGACAAATATGTCACTTGCAATCATTTAAAGCTCTGTACTGATCCCAACGGCAAAATAATTGAAAGTAAGAAACCGGTTTCTTATTTGTCAATATTCTTTCAATTCTTCTTTTTAAAGACCCAGTCTTGTGGTCAGCTTAATTCTGAGGCAATTTGACATAGTTTGCACCACTCACCCATGTCAATTATCCCAAAACTGTCAGACATTGCTACCATTGACATCTCACTCTAGAATATTGCTAATTCCCCTAATCTGGTTCAAATTTGAATTGTGTATGACATATGTAGGAACACACATGTTGGTAACAATAGACAAAGAGAGAAGACATTGTGCATTGTGTTCCTATTCCTTTCCTCATTCACTCTGTCTGCTGCTCAACTCTGTTGGTAAACGGAAGACTGAAGTTGAAGTCTGAGTACTGTGCTCAGTGGATTAAAGACTACTGCCATCAGGCAGAGTTTGAAGGTAGAGTGAGAGGAGATGCACATTGTAGGATTTACAGTAGTTACACATGCTTTAATACTGTATTAGAAGTCTTTTGCAACATCCCCGGTGGAACACAAGCCTCTGCTCACGCCGGGGAAAGAAAAGGGAGGCACCAGATCCCCCCTGTGTCAGAATAGGCGTAATGCATTAACTACAGCATTCTCAATTTAATTCTTTCAATCAACTACAAACATCATTCCTACCCTTTATCAGCAGACAGAATATTCTATTGCTGATAAAAAAAGAAAATATCAAACCATCTAGTTTCTAACATTAAATTGCTCCCCTAATATAGGCAAATTTAGGGGAAATATTTAGGCAAATGCATAAAATCATTTTAGAACTATTCCTACATGATAAACACAAAAACAGTAAATATTATTTATTGAAATGCAAGTAAGTTCGCATTGCCCAGAATTTGTCATGCTTTGGTTGGGAGAGGCTCCTTTGGACAGTCTTTCTTCGGGCAGCTGTTATCTATTGCTGGCTCAAGCTCCATGCTGTATCTTCTCCTCCATTATCACCTCCCACCCCCCTCCATGACCCTTAGCAGCCTGAAACTACTCAAGCTGCAAACAGACCAGAACCAGTTTGTTTTCCTTATGTTTTTAGAGCCAGTAGCCTGGTACGCTAATTAGAAATAAAACGGTTGACCCATAAAGGAAACGGCAGGAAACCTGAAATGAAGGCATTATCCAGCACTTCATGCTCCTTAGTGATGCCATTTTAAATATTTCAGACGGCCTATAAATAATTAAAACCTCACCACAGCAAATTATGTCCTATTATGCAAATAAACAGCCTCCTCCCCAGTTTCATTAGAAATTCTAAATGACAAGCTGAGCAGCTTAAACATGGCAAGGTACTGCACTGAGCCGAGAAATCTTTCAATAATTTTTTTAATTGTTAGTGCCAAGATTCATGTGGATTTTTACTCTAACACTTTAATTTGCATGAGCAAATAAACCTTTAATAAACCTTTTGTAAGTGGTGAAAATGCATCATTTAATTAAATTTGATCTGTTGTGAGACTATTGCACCTCATGAATATTTAAGGTCTTCAAACTCACTCGTTGGCTAATAAAGGGATTCAGTTGCTCAGAAATAAATTTTTACCTAGAACACCACCTATATTGCATTCTTTTTTTCTTGTTAAGGACCATATTCTAATCCAAGATGCTTCCATGAATATATATAATAGTTTTCATCCAAACTTGGCTATAGCCTAGATCAGTGATGGTGAACCACTGGCACACGTGTCAGAAGTGACACGGGATGGCATTTTAAGTGACACGCGGAAGCCAGTGAAGGGGCGCTCGTGCAGGCTAGCAACTACTACCCGCGGCCCCGCTGGAGCTGCCGGCACTTTAGACTTGCTTCTCTGCTTTATTTTAGGTTTGCTTCCCTGAGCCGTTGCTGGTGGGAGACGGTCAGAAGCAACCCCACCCCCAAGCAAGCTCTTGCAAGCAGCTGGGCTGCCGTGCTGGGTGCGGGACAGCTGAATGCAAGTCATGCACCGGCAGCAGCTCAGCCTCAGACTGTTCCCCGCTGACAGTCTCTGCTGATGCCGGGCACAACTTCCGTTCAGCTAAGAGGCGACGCCACGAGACGAGATTTTTTACCTCTGCAGCCAACCAGCAGCACAGAACAAGCAGTCTTGCTTGTGTGCTGTGGCTGGGAGGGGGCAGGGGGGCTGGCTGTTTTTGATTCCTTCCAAATTGGCGGTGCTCGGAATCCTGGGATGCCTGCACCTGCGCAGGGAGTCAGGGACACAAACAGAGGCGGGAGACACATGAGGCAGGTGAGTAGCAAAAAACAAAATTAGAACTGTTGCTGCTGGCCTCTGTGTGTGTGTGTGTGTGTGTGTGTGTGAGAGAGAGAGAGAGAGAGAGAGAGAGAGAGCGCGCCAGCCAGCCAGCCAGCCCCCATCTGGCCCCATTTTAGAGAAATCCAAGTCCAAGCACCCAAACCTGCTGTCAAAAAGGTAAGCTACTTGTTAGGGTCAAACTCTTTACAACTTCATATTTTCATATCATCATTGTAATGTGGGATTGTGGGGGGAGGGGCTTTACAGAGTAAAAACCAGTGAAGGACTTGACCCTTGAAGGTTTTGCAGACTAATTTGTAGCACAAGAGAAACAGGAAAAGAAGGGGTAACAAAAGTGAATCAGGTCAAATCCCCCTCCAGATGTTCTGCTGCCTGACATAGAACACCCAAACTGTACTATGGCCTCCCACTAACTACTATGCTGTCATCTGTTCAGCCCCACTGGAATTCTGCAGGACATCTACATAGTGACCTGTACTCTATAGCTCTGATCCAGTGTCATCATCTTGTCCCAAGGATCTGGGTTCCACAGAAGCTTTTAGTTAGATGCAGTGATGGGATCTGGGAATGAGGAAGCAGAACGCTGGGTGGGACTTACGCAGTGATGTCATGCAGGGGGTACACGAGTACCAGTTTCTAGGATTACAGCTGGCCCCCGCCCATTCGCCCGCCCACTCGTCGACTCCGCCCTCTGCAACGTTTGAATTTCCTGCATGTTTGAGTTGCCTGCATGTTCTCAGAGCCAGGCAGGCAGGCAGGCAGCGAGCGGAGCCTTTCCTTTCCTTGCCACTGAAAAATGATTGCTCTGGGGTTTTAACATGATGCCAGGCCTCCTTAACATGTTCTGGGGGTGCTGTGGAATACTGTTGCAACTGTTGGGTCAGTTTAAAATTGTCTGAGGCCTCAAAAAGGGCTTTTTTCATGTCACTTCCTGCCACGACATCACTTCTGGCTTATGACATCACTTCTGGTGGGCAGGCCCCGACACGTGCCAATCAAAAGTGAGTACCTGTTCTTAAATCATTTAGATGACACCACTGGACTTACGCGTGATTGGCAGCCCGTCCGTTCCGTTCCGCCGCCTGTCCTGGCCTCAGGGGGGGCTGCCCTCAGTTGGTGCGCCCCACCGCTGCTTGCCCAGGCACCCGGCACACCCCCCACCTGTCCCCCCTGGTGAGCAGGCGCCCCGCTGAGGCCAGGGCAGCCGCGGAACAGAACGGACAGGCAGCCAATCACACGTAAGTCCCGCCCAGCATTCTGCTTCCTCATTCCCAGGTCCCATTACTGGTTAGAGGCAAATGAGTAAGGGACTAAAGCAAGGAGCTTCCAGGAAAGACTGGTAATCATAATAAATTCAATCCAGGTGGGAAAAATATCCTAGAGCACAATCCTAACCAACTTTCCAGTGCTGACATATCTGTGTCAATGGGGCAGCTGTGTCAAAATGGAGTAGTACTGTAGTCACGCAGGCCTTCTCAAGGTAAAGAAATGTTCCCTTACTTCAGAACTGTGTTTCCCTTATCCTGGTACTGGAAAGTTGGTTAGGATTGCACCCCTAATCTGCCCTGTTCCCCCATTTTAGAAAAAGCCATTAACAGCAGAAAAAGTGGTCCCATCAACTCCATGTGGGTTCAGTGAGCCTTTGGTACAGCTAATCGGGACTATCTCATTTCTAGTATATATATACTGGCCATGAAAGTCTTAGAAGCTAATTAGTTAATCAATCAACTATAAAGCAATGTGTTCCAATATGTAATTTTTTTGTCTTTTGTTCTGGTGGTGGTGGTGGTGACACACCAGCAGAGTTGAGTTACGAATTTTCCAAATTTCTGACACACCAAGCCCAAAAGGTTCGCCATCGCCTAGATACTGGTTTGCTGCCAAAAATATACAGAATAAACATGGGAAAAAGTACATATGCTGACAAAGGCACTACAGGTTGAGTTAAAAGGATTTAAGGAAAAAGTGTTAATAGAATACTTACAATGTCCTCTAAAGCAGTATTATTCAAACTGTGGGTCGGGACCTGATGTCAGGTAGGTCACAGAAAGCTGGGAACAGCGATTTTGGAAACTGAAGACCTTGCCCTTGTTACATTCCTTTTGTGAGTGTTAACAGTTTGAATTTTCAAGTAAGGTTTTTTAAATTTTGTGAACTCTATTAATGAAGAAGCCTCTATTGTGACAATTACAATTGTCTGAGACCATCCCATGCAATAAGTTTACTGGTTTTTGGAGACTGTGCTTGTTTGTCTTCCCTAGCCATTTCCCACTGAGAAGCTTGGCCAAAGATAAATCCAAGACATCTTTGATATTGAGTCTATGCTGTTTCCCTTGCAACCCATACGGTTTAGGTCTACATGGCTGTCCTCCCTCAGTATGGGCAGGAATGAGGCATGTAACAGGCAAGCATCCCTAATATATATATATATATATTTATTTATTTATTTATTATTATTATTATTATTATTATTATTATTATTATTATTATTATT
>JAJKFI010000003.1:17362046-17495653 GCA_029204185.1 Lerista edwardsae
TTATTATTATTATTATTATTATTATTATTATTATTATTATTATTATTATTAAAAGACCTCACAATAAATCTGTCTTCAGTCTGTTCCTGTGGCTGCATTATTTCCAAGTTACTCTGAGGAGTCTCAGTCCTAATTATGCTGCCCTTTCCTTTTAAATCCAAAATCACTGCTTCCAGGAGAACACGAAAAACATAAGCTTTGCTTTGTAGCAGTCACTTCAGTACAAGCATGTCTAAAGACCAGAGGTATTCTCTTCAGAAGACAACTTCAGAATTAGCAACAGATTTTAACAGAGCTCCTGCGAAAGTGTCCATTGCTATTTTAGCAAAGCAAAAGCCTGAAAGACAAGTGTTGCTGACTTTGTAAGGAGAGTGGCAAACTTAAAGGAGGTCTTTTTGGGTCAGACCCAAGAAGAACCAGCAACAAGCTATGAAGCTGGGGGGTACTACAACAAGTGGAGGAGAGCAATGTGAAGCTTAATGTTCACCCTGATGGCTACTCTGTAGTTTTATAAAGAGTTCCTCTTGTACGTACATTCTGCCCCCCCCCCCGATTAGGCTTCAAGGCTTATCTGAACAATGACAGAATTAGAAGCAATGTTTCCCACACATAGCATAATATAAATGGAAGTCTCTTTATGGTTGTTGTTGTTTTAAATGGCCAAAAACTGTGAGTGTTGTCATAAAATCAGCAGCGCTGAAAATAGTAACCATGATATGGTTTTGTGAAATCTAAGAACAGGGGAACAACTTTTCTGTAACTTGTAAACAGAATAGCAATTACGTTATGTCAGCATTGTCAGTTGCCATAGGATTTGTTTGCCTATGAAAATTAAAATTTAAAACATCAGAAAAAAATCAGAAACAAAACCCCACCAAACTGTGCCTGGCAACTATCACCTTCAGTACAGGAGGTGATGTTTCCAGTAATTCCATTTACTCATCATTCACTCTCTAATCATGTTTAGACCCTTGTTTCTCCATTCCAAATACAATAAAAGGATTATGCACATCATACCACTCTGCTTCCTCTGGAGGATAACAGATTTAATTACCATTTTTCCTTCCATGAAAACTTCACCATCAGCATATTTTGTGACGTAATTTTTTTACTACTGAAGTAACATCTATGCAGGCGATGCAAACACACGTAATAGAGTTTTATTAACCTGCATCCGAGTTCTTTCTCAAAATCAGTCATTAAAACATTGAAAACAATGCAAATATAAATAGCTATCTATGTGAAGGGGAAGGAGGAAAAAGCAAATCTCCTGATTCTGTTTTTAAAAAACTAAACTTATAAAATCTATCTATCTATCTATAAAGGAGAGAGAGAGAGAGAGTGTTCCTGGAGCGACGCATACCAAACTTGGCACACGCATGCCTTGTGGCCTGGTGACAAACACTGCAGGGGTCAGGCCCCCTAGCGCCCCCTGAGGTGGGGGTACGCAGGGCCCCCCGCATGAAAATGGTCAAAAACAGCCGAAATCAGCGTCGAATCCATAGTTTCCCGGGTGGCCGAGACGAGCGGCGATGCTCCCAATGTCGTTGGAGTCCGGGTTCGGCCCCCTTGGCCTGGGGGGCAAGAAGGGGTGCAAAATAAAACGTCCAGCATGGCCTGCTGGAACGCCTGGAGCGACTGACACCAAACCTGGTACGCGTATGCCTTATGGCCTGGCGACAAACACTGCGGGGGTATGACCCCCCCTAGCACCCCTAGGGGTGGGGGTGGGAAGGGGGTGCTGTGTAAAAATGATCAAAAACAGCCAATATTAGTGTTGAATCCATAGTTTCTGGGGTTGTCGAGACGAGCGGCGACACTCCCGATGCCATTTGAGTCCTTTTCCTGTCTAATAGAAGCTTGGGATAATTTGTTACCTGGGCAACACCGGGTAACAAAAAGCTAGCTATTAAATAAATAACTACGCTAAGTTGTAATTCAACATCACAAAAGGTGCTTCAAGAAAAATGAAATAAATTTAAAATAGCTATGCTTTTTTAAAGCATGGAGTTATTTGATTTTAGCTTTATAATCACTATGTATACTATTAGGCCCAAGTTCATCAGCATCCATAATTTTGTACTTCAGAAGATAGAATATGACAGACTGCATGCTTGGCAAAAATTAACTCAGAGAGTTTGAAGAGTCATTTTAAAGTCCCGCTGGTTCATCACTTAGATATTATTTTAACACGAAAAGAGAGGGAAAATGCAGCAGGGTTGAAGCCTACAGCCTTAAGAACAATAACAAACTCACAAATGGCATCTTTCCACCTGAAGGGGATTTAGTGGCGTAACTATATGCAATGTTAAACATGTCATTGGTCCAGTTCAGATTTAACAGTCAACTATGTTTTTCAAGTACAGGTATGCATTGCTTAATTATGGGAATAAGTTCTCTGAAGCCTATCAGGCAAATTAGAACCCAATCCTGAGGGCTCAGTTGTTGGCAGTACGCTTGTTCTGCCACCTTTAAGTGACACAAACATGCCGTAAAGCACGTTCGCAGCATTACAGGAGGAGGGAGTGCCAGAACTGGGTCTTAGCACTGCATGGAAAGTTGGCTAGTGGTAAGAAATTTAGATGTGGGTAGTGGGCAAAATTGGGTGGAGGGAGGGAAGGATCACGGTCGGGAGGGGGGTGGATATGGCAGCAGCATCTGAATCCTAACCCCCGCTCTTGAGCTGGGTGGCCCAACATGGGCCTCTTCAATTCTGCCCCCGTTCAGATGCAGAGCCAAGGAGACCCATTGCTGCCAGCTGCAGTCTCCATGGAGTAAGGGAGCAAACGATCAGCTGGCCCTGCAGAAGGCCTGCTGAGGCGCTATCCAGCCGACAGATCAGCTGTGTTGGTACTCCCATTGGCAAGGCCAAAATCTCTCCTGCATGCTACAAAAAAAATTATTATATGCCAATGCTACAAAAGGTTCTCCAGTGCATGTATTTAATATATAAGGTAACTCTTTGTTGATCATGGTCCTGCCGCTGTTCTGGTCATATATATCAGTATTCATGTAATAGAAGCATTCTTATGAAGAAACAATGCATAAATTACAGAAGTTACACACCCAGAAAGTATGAAAATAGTAATAGAATGATACACAGCTTAGTATACTTCATGTTTATTATAAACAAAATTTTTAATAAATATAAAATCATGTCAACTGAAGCACAGAAGAGTTCTTCCCTGCTGGAATCTGACAACATCAGTGGAAAACAGAATGCAAGTGAAACAGAATATAATTGGATTTCTGAAACATAAATCTACGACTATATTTGATTCATCAGATGATTCCAGATCAGCCGAAGACAATGTATTCTATTTAGCATTCCAACGGAACATATTAGGTCACAATCTGCACCCTTTATTTAAGCTTGAAGCATATGAAATCGATGACTGAAAAGTTAAATCATGCAATTACTTTCATCTCATTTGCTTTAAGACAACTTTTATTTTTAGTAACTATTATTATATTATGCCCTAGTCATTAGCATATGCAATTTAATCTTGATGGTTATGGCAATTGCATGAATTAGTATACCTCCTGAACTATTTAATAATTTGTTCCTTTAATTTTTATTCTTGAATATCAGCTACAAAATGTAAATACTAGTTATACAAAAATGCAACATAAATATAGGAAACATAGGAGAAAAGGAAAAGATGTCATCAACACTATTAGTACTTGTCAGGAATCCAGATTTAATATTGCGAAGTCTGGAAGCCTGAGTGCATTTTCTCTGTGAAAACCCCATGACAGGAGCAGCTAATTAAGAAACACCTGTGAGGAGAAGAAGCAATGTGCCTTCATTAAGGCCAGCTGTGTGAGATGCCTAGTGCAGAACTGCACACATTGTGGGGCCGCAACAAACAGAGCTCTGATTGGTGTATTGGTGTCTGGAGGAGGGAGGTGCTGCTTGTCATCTCGTGAATTGTAAGATCTTGCCTGAACTGTTGCCTGAACTGTAAACTGCTTCCTATCTGTGATTCCTGGACTGTGTGTTGACTACTGCCTGCTTCTATAAATACAATTGAATACTCTTACTACGGTATGCAACATCTGTCTTGCCTTATTCCTTCACTTCTGGTTTCCGCAGCATTCCAGTTCACCAGTAGGGGGCACAGCTTCACTCACCCTGACAGTACTTAAAATACAAATATCTTTAAAGTCCAATTAAAGAGCTTTATTTTCAAATTACATTCTTAATTTATAAACAAAAGAATACTTATGTGACATTGGTCAAACTACATCCCCTCCAGATTGGCTTTTTCATGCTCCATCACCTGTATTGTTGACACTGAGGTCCATATTACAAAAACACTATTTTTGCAACTGCAGCATGTCTAGAAGCCTGTCTTATTCTTGCTAATTTTGCCCAGCCACAGGCCATGTAAGAAAAAGGCGGGAAAAGCAAGGCACCCTTTGTTTGCTATTGGTGCCTTTGTTATGCGAGGTAGTACAGGCAATGGTTAGTAGCACTTTTTGAACAGTGTTACAAGTGAAAGGTTTGTTTTCCTGTTTTCCTGAATAGTTTACAGGAAAGTACTTAATGCTAAACTAGCTAAATAATAGAGTTATGCCTTGTTAGCTACTGGGGGTTCGGTTCCAGAATCCCAAAATCAGTGGATACCAAAATCAATTGAAAAGTAGCTTTAAAGACCCAGTTCCAGGTTTCTTGTACCTCCATTGTCACCCTAGAATGCATTTGCATTGACGCTCTACAGTGGTTCTCAAATCTTTTAGCACTGGGAGCCTCTTTTTAGAATGACAATATGTCCAGGCCCAACCAGAAGTTATGTAATGGCCAGAAATGCTGTCATTGTAATGCTAGAGCCTGCTGCTTTTTTGAGAATGCAGCAATACATTTGGTTATTCCTCATTTTCCAATAGTGAAGTGAATCAGAAAGAAAAAAAGCCTATTTACAACCTTGACACAAGCAAAATAATGACACAGCCCTCCCCCTTTCCAGTGTTCCCATAGTGTTTTCAATTATGGCTGCCTTAGGTGCTTTGTGATTCACCATGGGTGGATAAAAATCAATTTTTTAAAAAACCACGGATTTTTTTTATTTAAATCAGATTTTTTTATTTTTAACAAATTTATTTTAATAAAATGCTTTTCGAGTAAAAAAATCTATCTAAAGATAGTTTTTTATTTAAGATACATTAATAATTTAGTTTATTCAGCATGAAATGGAGCTTAGTTATGTAGCATGAGGCTGTATATTCTACAATATTTACATTTTTGGTAAACTCATTCAATGAATCCAAGCTCTGCAAGCGGAGATAACATGCACTGCATTGATGCACTCACACAATTTCATAGTAACCATGAGATAAATCATAAAACAAAACATGTTTAAGCAAATACAAGAATGGGAACCATGTCATGAACGAAAGGGGGGTTGTAACCTATGACCCCTATTCGCCCACTCAGTTAGGATACGCAGCCTAGTGGGAAATACCTTAGTTTATGGTTAAATCCGCTGCCACCAGCCCAGGTATCAGATTACCAGAGGAGTTTCCTGGGCTAGACTCCTCTCCACTGGAATCCAGAACAAGGCAGATTGATTAATGAAAAAGATTTTATTAACAGTCTGCTAATCATAAAAGGGGTTGTCACACAGGGCCTATGAAGATACAGAACCATAAATCTGATGGGGTCTTGCTCCCACTCGCATCCTGTCTCCATCTCCTCACTGCTAGACCTCTCCCAGCAGCAACACCTCTGTCTCCTCACAGAGCGGCTCTCCCTGCAGCCATCTTGTAGCAAAGCCAGCAGGAAAGAGAGCAAGAGACTCTGCTAGTCCCCTGATCTCCAGCTGGAGACTCACCCGACTGGCCGTCAGCTATTCCTCCTTCCCCCAGCCAGGACACCTCTGACAAAAACAGACCAGGCTCTTGAAAAGTAAACAGAAAATATAAAACAGAAATAGGTACATGAAACATAACTGTTTCATCACAATGTAATATAATGTTATTGTTTTAATTAAATAAAAGAATTTGAGTAGTTCTCCAACTATATGCGATTAACCTGTTGCCAACTTACCAGAGTGCAGCCATCCTAAGTCTTGTGCTTAGTCACTTGTCTTAAGCTGCCAAAGTATGTAACTATTTTCTCTCTTTGCCTCCATTGTTCTCATCCAGGGCTGCTAGGCCTCACAATAGATAAGGTTTTCAAGCTAGCAGAGCCTCCTCCCTTATCGAAATTGTAATGGCATTTTCAAAGCCCAATTAGCTCAGAGCATCTCATGCCCCAGCCCCTATGATGTGATTTCCAACCAAGCCGGAACTTGGAGAAGAAGGGGAGGGGGGTATAAAAATGCTTGTAATCTATATTTTTTTGCCTTTTCCTTGTGAATTGGTCCGCCTGCACAGGTGTAAATAAACATGATCCTCATACTCTCTCGGTTGGTTGTTTGCCTTTTTAAATGCAATCCCCATGATAGAAACTATTCTAGGCCGATTTTCGGTAACAAGCCTATTAACCTAAAACCGGTTCTGATATCACTGTTTTACTAACCTGACAGCTTATTATTCTAAATATGAAACCTTCATTTTGTTTGCAAATAGTAATATTAAAGATTCTAACTACCA
This sequence comes from Lerista edwardsae, assembly GCA_029204185.1. Classification (NCBI taxonomy): domain Eukaryota; kingdom Metazoa; phylum Chordata; class Lepidosauria; order Squamata; family Scincidae; genus Lerista; species Lerista edwardsae. Next base: position 17,368,644 of record JAJKFI010000003.1, read on the forward strand.
GCAAGAATGAGTCCTTACATTTAAAGAGCACCTGTCATTTCAGATCCATTGTCATTTCAGCGCCTGTTAGCGGACATCCACTCACTTGCCACGTCCCTCACCTTGTTGTGTCACTGCCGCATCACCAGCTGTCCCATTAAAGTGAATGGAATTGTCGGTGAGTCAACAGCGGGTCAGTGGAGAAGCCACTGCACGACAGAGATGACAGCTGCTCTTTAAAAAATTATGATTTATATCGAGTTGATTTAAATCAAGCCTTTTTACTAGTGATTTAAATCGACATGACTTAAATCAAATCCACCCTGGATTCACCTGAAACTGGCTTGCAATCCACCTAGTGAGTCCCGACCCACAGTTTGAGAAACACTATGCTATACCATATAATGGAATCTAATGAAATGTAGGAAGGTAGAAAATGGGATTTTGGCCCTTTCCCCCATCCCGCCCTTGTTATAAGTTATTTGAAGATGGACCCCGTTATCGGTGGTGAGTTAAATCACTAGTTACCAAGGCATGACCTGTACTTAAAACTAGCCGTGCATCCAATTTAACAATATGGACCAATGGAGGGTTAGAGTATAAATAGCAAATAGGGGGAGCAAAACATAATTTAGAAATTATTCCATTTTTCATCCCATCTAGTGGCTAAATGTGATATAGCATTTATACAGATGCATTCTAAGGTGATAATGGGGGAGAAAGAAACATGCTTGATACAAGCAAACAACCACACACCCTTCCCCCTTTCCAGTGACCCATTTTCCCATATTTTCAATATGGCTGCCCTAGGTGCTTCTTGACCCACCTGAAATTGGCTTGCATCCACCTGAAATTGGTGGATCCCCCGACCCACAGTTTGGGAACCACTGTTTTAGGGGGGGAAATTAGAATACATTAAAAGTCTTTCAAGCTGTAAAACAAAAACTATTAAACAAATAAAAGAACTGTTTTCTTAAGTTCTGAAGTTCAAAATTCACTTTGTTCAAAATTCACCTTAAATTCACTTTGGATAGGTATATAATTTACAAAAGAAGTGAAGGTGTACAATACTGCTGAAAGAACACCTATCAATGCCTATGATGTGTATAGATTTTATTTTTATTAAATTTTTATTAATTTTGCTACAGCGTATTAAAAAAAGTTACTCAAAAGAAGTGCTGATTCAAAACACTGTCAGAGACTGGCAGAAGAATTAAGATGAAAAGATAGGAAGGGAAAGTAACTGTTACAAAGCTGCCTATTAAAGCAGAGACAGGCAGGATTCTCAAATGTGGAAACCAGATCTGTGCTAATAAGCATTTTATGTTTCCAGGATTTATTCGACTTTACAGGCAACACAAAATAGCTGTTCTATATAGAGTAATATTTTACATTAGATCAGCTTTTTCAAATGGACATAGGCTATACATCTTGCAAATATTCTCAAGATACAAACTTAATTCTGCAAACCGTATCTAGCTCATGTCTCTAAAATGCCCTATACTAGCTCCTTAGGCAAGTGTACACAGTGCAGTTGATGAAAGCCAACCCCACCACACCTGCAATTTATAGCATGGTTTTCATTTTGAACATCACCTTGCCACCAGTAACCTCCTTGCTGGCCCAACAACCCTGGCACAGAAACACTCCAAGTAATGAACTGGAGTTATAGACTAGTTTGGTTCATACAGTAAGCATTGTAATCCATAATTTAGAGAACCATTTGCATACCAGACAACCCTTGTGGGGAAGGGCATCAGGAGTTATCAAAGTTCAACACTGGCCAAGCATGCATACCCCTCAGAGGGCTCATTCATCCAGGCTAACCTCTGAACCCTCAAGTGCTGGTTATTGCCGTAGCACCCAATGCATCTTCAAGAAGATGCACCACAAAGCAGGGTTAACATGATACTGATACTGAGCCTTGGGCTCATTCTCCCACCTTCCTCCACCTCTGCATTCAAGAAGACACTGAACGCCTCTCCTTTTGAATTGACCACAGTTCCTCTCTTCTACTCTTTAATGGTTTTGCCATTGTAGATTTATGTTAAATTTGTATCTTGTGACTTGTCTTATCCAATATAATTTGAAGTATCAAAATAATCAATAATTTACAAGCAATATTTTGCACTTTGTAAATGAGGAGATAAGCTTTCCCATCTTACAGGTATAAAAATAGATAATGCACCTGGAACTCTTTATTTTTTTCAGATTAAAGAGAACTCTTGTGGACAATTCAATGTCCATATCTTGCCATTTGTAAATTAGAGTACCATTTCATACTCCAGTCGAAAAGCAATTGAATTGCATTCCTGCCCACAACCCCGGATTCAAGATATTTCACACATGAGTTTCTCCTGCTTGACCTATTTTTCAGATTCTTCAGTTTAAATTTCAGGTGTTATTCAAAAACGCACACACCACCACCAATGGCAGAAATAAAGAATACCCAATTCAAATGCTGAACCAGCCATTCTTATTGTCTCATTAGTCTGGCAGACACTTGATCATAGCATTTACACAAATATTACACAGCCACCTACTCTTTGTTTCAAGAAGCACAGCTGCTCCAGACACTTGTGATCTTACTTGTCCTGTAGAACATGGCACACACATTCAGAGAGCCTGCCACTAGAAAAAAATCAAGGCCTTTTAGGCTGACAATGGAACTGAACCCACAAGTCGTCCACCAAATTTATGCTTTTATTTTTTAAAAATTGGTTTTCCAAATGTTTATACTGACCTTGCTCCAAGGAGTTCAGGGTGGTATGCATGGTTCCTTCCCTCCTTTTGTCCTCACAACAACCCCGTGAGGTAGGTGTTGCTGAGAGATAGTGCCTGGCCTAGGGTCATCCAGGAAGTTTCATGGCTGAGCTGGGATTTGAACCTGACCTTCCATGTCTGTTCCAGTTGGGCAGCTCGAGCCACAGGCCGGGGATTGTTTTTGGATATCAGAGGAAGGAATATGCTTAGTCCACAGTCAGGTTGCAAAGGCACTTTATTTCGTCTAAGTCTAAAACTATGGTTCCCAAAGTGGTCTATATCGACCCCCAGGGGTCGATTTCGACTTTCAGGGGGTCCGTGTCAGCGACAAAAAAATTGGGGGGTCCACGATATGTAAATGGGGGTCCACCCATCAAAATCTTTTCAGGCGTTTCGTAAACTTTTTAAGTAGATATTTTAAATTTGAAATAATTATATGAGTAGGTATGATACATTTTGGACTTTGCTATTATAATTCTTGCAAATTGAACAAAGCGGGTAACGGAGAGGAAGCTCCATCACCCTACTTACACAGACTCCCTGTGGATCCTGGCTCTGCGGTGCATGTTAAAAAAAAAACTTGCGCCGCAGCACCGGGATCCACAGGAAGTCTACCGCCGGAGAGCTTGTCTCCTCCGCAGCACCTCCCTCCCATATGAATGACGCTGGTGAGACCTCAAGGTCGCCTCAGCGTCATTCAGAAGGCAGAGAGTGCGCGGAGAAGCAAGAAGAGCAAAGATGAAGATATTTTTGGAGGTTAGTGAAATAAAGGGGCCTGGGGGGTGGCTGCAATTAAAAACGGGGGGCTGCAATATTTATTGAAAACTAGGGGGTGGGGAGGCTGCAATAGTTATTAAAAACTGGGAGGCTGCAATATTTACTGAAAACTAGGGGGTAGGCTGAAATATTTATTGAAAACGGCAGGTGCGGGGGTTGCAATATTTATTGCAAACTGGAGGGCTGCAATGTTCATTGAAAACTGTGGGGGGGTGCACGGACATGTTAAATTAGGCAATTATAAATAGGATTTTTAAATTTTTAATTTAATTGTTTCAATAAAGTTCTGAATAAAAAATTTAAGTTCATTTTCTTTTTTTACAAAGCCCTATCAAAGTGAACAGCACTGTGTCAGCTGTGAAAAACATATCTGACGACATACAGTTTAGGAAAATTTAATATTAGGCAGGCAGGGGGTCTACGGCAAAAAAATAATTCGGAAAGTGGTCCACAGGACAAAAATGTTTGGGGACCTCTGGTCTAAAACAAAGCTCATATCACCAAGCAAAGCAAAACTTACAAAGTGCTATCAGGTGGTTTGGAGTGACATTGCGGTGTGCTGACGTCCAAAGTCAAGTCGCTTTCTAACCTAAGTTACAGCAAGCTTATATAGGCTAGGTACTCACTTATCAAGACATCAGTACTAATTCACAAAAACAAAATATTTGACAGCACAATGATATACGACCAACTACTAGATGGGTTGCATCATTAGAAGACCTTTCATTTAAACATTTCATGATGTTCCCTTCATTAGGAGCACTCTTATGCACCTGCGACAGGCAGCGGAACCGAACGGACGCGCAGCCAATCACACGTACGTCCCACCCAGCGTACTGGTTCCTCCCGCTTTAGATACCACCACTGCCTCCATATCTTCCATGTCCTCAAGAAATTAGATCAAATTGGCCCCTTGCCAATAGCATCATGTTTCTGAAAAAATAAGAGTGTGGGGTCCCCCTTTTTCCTAGGGTAGCAGGCAGCAAACAGCCGTCTCACTTCGTCCAGCCCTGGCAAACAGAACGCTGGCACAGGGAGTTTACCTCCCTGCTGGAGGTAAATACCTGCTGGTATTTACAGGGAGGCACAGTGATAATACAGCAGGCAGCATAATCCAGGCAGCACGGTGATAATCCACGCAGGGAACCGAAGGAACTCACTGCAATTTGTTGTCCAGACCGACAGAGTGCTCCGCAGCACTCCGACTTTCACTCCACAGGGTCTGGGAGCAAATGCTTTGGTTATATACATGGCTTGGCCTATCGGTGCCTGTTGCTGGGCAGGCTTTGGGCTAATCAGCCACACTCTTTTGCACCTGGCTTTCTCTGCACCACAGCACTAAAACAATATTATATTGACTACCTAAGTATGACACATACCTTTACATCTACATATTCAGTTCCTAAATTCTTCCATGGAATTTTTTTAAAAGTATGTTCATATAATTCAGCTTTAAAAGGCTATTTATTTATTTATTTCTAGGTCCCATTTTCTACACAGGTTAAGAGCAAAACATCTAATACAGTACTATATAAAAGATCTGGTTTCCAAAATGAAATATCTTCCTTTCTTTAGTCAAATATAATGTGCTCACAGTAACAGGTGTACAGCAAAAATACTATTGAAGGCCCTAATTAAAAAGTTCCCTGAAATCACTGTTTTCCCCTTACACTCACTTGTAACATTTTAGTGTTGATTGCTAAATCTTTAACATACTCTTTTAAAAATGAACATCTATACACCAAAGAAAAAGAAGAAGAAAACTAAAGAGCACCACAATACAACAACAGCCTTGAAGGAATGGGGTTAAGTTGTATTATTTCAGATATTTTTAGGTCATCTTTCATGGCTTGGCTTCCAGGCAGTTTATAATACAAAGGCTTTGAAGAACCACTTCATTGTATTCCATAGTATGACAAAGATTTATAAATAAATGACATTAAACAACCGTTAAAGGCCTGTGACCTTTCATAGCCAGGTTTCAACCCCTTCTCTCTCAGCATTTCCTCTCTCTAACTATTCTTCCTCCCACACTGAGCAACACCTTTCTTTAAAGTTCTACCTCATTGCAGTGCATTCACCCCTAAAGCTTCTCTATACTGATGAGCATAAATGTACCACTCCTGAGAACACATCACTATTTTTTGGTAAAATCTTACAGGAACCTTTCCTTCACACCATAAGCGCTGGTCAAATGAACAAAAATAGCTTTTTCTGTGCTAGTAATCCATATGAGATTTCTGGCCCAATTGGCAAATAAACAATCACATGTAGAACAGTGTTTCTCAAACTACGGGTCAGGATCCACTAGGTGGATCGCGAGCCAATTTCAGGTGGGTTGTGTAGCCCCTATCACAGCCATAATTGAAAATATAGAAAGCTGGGACACTGGAGAGGGGGAGGACTGTGCTATAATTTTGTTTAACATCACTTCTGGTGGGTCATTGGCAGATTATCTTTCTAAAAAGTGGGTCTAAAAAGTTTGAGAACCACAGATGTAGAGTATCTTTTAAAAAAAAGATTATGAGCCCTTTTGGGACAGGAAGCCATTTAACTTTATTATTTGTCTGTAAATTGCTTTGTGAACTTTTTGTTAAAAGCAGTATATAAATACTGTTTGACTGATTTCTGCATACAAATTACCATCCTACTTTTCTTACTCTCCTACTCCTACTGTGAGGAAGAAGGGTTGTGGGACCATATGGATGTTCTCTAGAAAAGGAAATGCTAGGCTTGAAACTACTGTTAATGTGGAAACTCCAAGTATTTGTAGGAAGGGAGCCCTGATAACCTGAGAGCAAAATTTAATTGGGAAAGGTTGTGAGAGAAAGGTTGGGAAAGGTTTACTCCTGAGAGAGGAGTAAAAGATACTAAATGGGCCAGGTGTGCTTGGTAAGAGGGGTTTCTGAGCTACAGTGCATCTGGGAGGGCTTTCAGAACCCACCAATTTCAGAATCCACAGGTCCCCCCCCCAAACCCATGGGAAGGACTAAACTGGATGGTCTGAAAGCAAAGGAAACTGCACTCCCCTTGCCTCTGGAGGGTGTTTTGAACTCCAAAGGCCTCTGCAGACCTCAGAACGAGGGCTAGAAGGGGAAAAAATGCAATTGGTTTTTCAGCAAAACCGGAAGTGATATTTATATGCCTTTAAGGGCATTAGAAGACCGAGGGAGACCTGTGCAGCCTCTGGGTGGCTCAGAAGAGCCTCTGGAACTGGCTGGAGCCGAGCTTCAGATTCGGAGGGTGGGGATGGATCTGGAAACTTTGAACATCCATAGTTTTCCTTATCCATGGGGGTTCCTAGAACAGAATCCCAACAGATAATACAGGCCTGCCTATATTTAGTCATTGGACTTCTTCCTGTTATTGCCTGGTTTGGGTAGAAGAGATCACTTGTTGTACTACTAACACCTTCAATAAAACTCTATGTTAGTTCACATGACATGACCAGAGGGAACGTGAATTCACAAAAAAAACTTGCAGGAAGCAGGTGGAGAGTTAGTTACTTTACTCCCCTTTCCTGGCATCCTCCTCCTGAGTAATTCTATCTGCACTGAAGGGTGAAGGAAAAACCTTGGCAATTTGCTGGGTGGACACAGCAGACTTGGAAGAAATCAGCGGTTGGAATGTTTGGGGAGTTGGAAAATTACACCTCTCCTGTTGCCAGTACCCTAGACCCTTTGGGAAAAGGGCCAGGTCTGTTACACACCAAGCTATCACATGCCATTGTTTTCATGAATTAGGCTGCATTAACTACCAAAATAAGGCAAGACCTAGTGAGGTGGAACAGGGAGAAAGTCATACATAATCCAGCGAAATGAACCCAAATATCAATTCACTAAGAGTTAATATGCCAAAACGTATTAGACATAGTGTTCTTTCATTCATTTTTTCCAGTTTCAGCATCATTTAAACCAGTGGTGGGATTCAAATAAATTAACAACCGGTTCTATGACATCAGAGCCGGAGCCAAAAAAACCCCGAAAACAGCCGAGGTAAGCGAATGGGCGGGGCCCAGCCATTTAACAACCAGTTCTATAGAACCTGGGCAAACCCCCTGAATCCCACCACTGATTTAAACACTTTTTGCTTAGTATAGTTTTCTTCATGTTGACCCTTCTTTACTTCTGCACAAACATTTTTCAAGACAGTTCTCTTCTACTACGGCTCTTTGTACACTATTTTTATAGCTGTACTCATTAACAATAGTGTCACATTTTCCCTGCTAGAAATGCTTGTTTCCACTATTAGCCTAGTTCTATTTATTTTAGGGTATTTCACTAATATGAAAAAACCCTCTACCAGAAGAGTTAGATTAATCAGCATGTTTCTTTAAATTGCCTCGAGCAGGGTGCTTAGTAATTGGATAATTTGTCTTTGCTTTCATAACCATAGTGGATAGAATCGAGGGATAGCTCAACTCATTTTGTCAGAACAGCCATCCATTTATTCAGAAGGTTACTTTACAAGACGAAGTATGAGAATTTGACACTGTGCTGTTCAGTGTCATTGTGCTATATTATGCTCATAACACAACCTTACAAGCAACAGCATGCAATACATTAGATATATGAAAATTGTGAAATAAAAATTGAAAAGCAGACTCACTTCAGGAGTCAGCTTGCTGCAACAAAATATTCTAGCATGATAGACTCTGGTGCCATCACAACTGTTCTTTTGGGTTGAAATCTGAATGAGGGAAAACTTATTGAGAAGTTTCCATGTTAATAACTGCTGTGCCATTATTTTCTAAAAGCATCAAGCTTATGTTGATATTCTTCAGCATTTTGTGCCAGGCATTTCAAGGTTGCTGTAGTGAAAAGCAAGAGATACCATTTCATAACAGAAGTTAAGTAAATGAATCCCCAATTATTCAAATCTATTAGGCAATACAAATATTCTTCTGCCTCCCAGGATTCTTCAAGTTTGTTACACAACTATTTCAGTACATTCAGGAACAGCAAAACTCTGTTACTACACATTTGTTCTCGTGTAACCAAGAAGAATTTTAATAATTTAAATTGAATATCAATTTTGTTAATTTTGAAACCACAGGAAACCATTTCAGATTATTAAATGGCCATGATGGGAATTCTTTAAGGAAGTTGAAATTGAAAAGTGGAACAAATGCTTCCCTCCAACTTCTAAATAGCAATTCTTACTGATTGTACATATAGAGAGCTAAGTGAGATGCTGTAAATATATTCAAAAGTATAATTAGTTGATGATCAAAACTCTATAGCTATCTGGGAACCTTTCCACCATCACCCTGGATATCCTATGTGCCACCTGGACTCTCAACACTTCAGATGCCACTGCCACCAGTGGCACTTGAGCCATGGCCTCCATCCGTATTGCCACTGACCCCCAAGCTGTTGGCAGGAATTTCCCCTTCCTACAAGAATTTCTGGAGCAGTACACCAGAGCAAAAGGACTTGCAAGAAACCCCTGTCTCCAGCCAGGTGTTTGAGACTAGGTTTTCCAGTTGCTAGAGGAATTGAGATACACAATATGAGAGTGCGGAGAGCAACATTTATGTTTCCCATAACACTTGAGACACAAAGTCACACGAATGTGTTCAAATGACTGTTTTAATCATCATTTTATCATTTCATTGCCTGATGGTGAAGTCCTATTGCAGTAGCTCAGCTAAGAGACTACTGTAAGCTGCAAATCAGGAGGTAACTCTAGCATGAACTCAATAAACAATCTTAGAGCTATCCATTTCCCCCAACCAATGCAGTGGTGCCAAAAAGGCTACCACTCAGTGGTGGGATTCAAATAAATTAACAACCGGTTCTATGTCCTTCAGGCCGGCCTTCAGGGCCATCTGCTGCCTTTCTTCCCTCTCCCAACCTAAAATTAGCAACCGGTTCTGCAGAATAGGTGAGAACTGGCTGAATTTCACCACTGCTACCACTGCTTCCTACCGAGGGGGACAGTTGCAGAGATCTTTCCTGGGTAAGGGAGCATTCATTCTCTTACCTGGGTATAAGCTTCCACAGCACAACTGAGCCACCCAACTCTCATTCTCAGGCTCAATCCCACTCCCACTGAAGTATGAATTTAATAACGTTCAACTTACTGGTTGTTGTAAAGATTACATAAAGATACAACAGTGTAAGTGGTTTACACTTTCTGAAGATGTAAAGTCCACATCACATCTAATTTGCTGTATAATACTTTGTGTACTGTTTTTTGACAAAAGGAGAGGGGACATAGCTTCATGGCTTTGCATACAGGAGATCCCAAGTTCAACCCCTGGTACTTCCAGTTAGGGCAAATAATGTAAAAATTAAAAAAAAACCTAGCAAGCCACTTCCATTCAATGTTGACAATACAGAGCTGGCCCAATAGCATGACACAGAAGAAGGCCATTCAACTTCTGTTTTTGTTCCTAGTACTAATCAATCTACACATCCACATGTACTTGGGAGGAAGATTTGCAGAATATAGTAGGCCTTTTCAAAGTAAATATCCGGTTGGCCAAGCTGCAATACCTATACTATGTTATTTTTTTGTTTCAGAAGCATGTGTAAATACTTCAGCATTCATTACCTATCTGTAATGAAAATAAGTTTTCAAACTAATCTTCATATTTAATGTTTACTTTAAAACAGTGTTTTCCATTTAACACAAGGTCATTTTAATGTATTCAGACAGAAAGAAATATTCGTAGGATTCAAGGTTCAATAAATAATGTGAACAATATAATGATAGACAAAGAATAATTTAAGGCAAAAAAAAAATCTGCCTCTGAGAAGAACACATTTAGAACCGCCTGGAGAGTTTTATCTGCACACATGAGGTAATTATCAAGGAATTGTAATTATTCCCCACCTGCTAATTGTAAGGTTGAAGTGATCATTTTAGAAGCCTAGTATCTGCGCAGCACTTCTCACACAGCAGTGGTTCCCAAACTGGTGGGTCTTGACGGTGATTCCCCTTTAAGGGGAATGGCCCAGAAATCAGCAGCAGGACAATTTCGCTGCTGCTAATATAAGCAGAGAAAGGATTTTTAAGCTTACCTGAGGTCCACTATGGGTCTCTGGAGGGTCCAGAGAGCCTGCAGCCCCCTCTGTAGCCCTCTTGGCAGCTTCAAAGTGATAAAAAAAGAGAAAAAAGCACTTTTTTGTAATTTGGACTTCCAGGAGGGCTGCAGAGGGCATCTCCAGAGAGCCACATAAACTCCCAAGTAAGATTAAAAATCCCTTCCCTGCTCAGCAGCAGCACAATTGTGGAGATTGTGTTGCTGCCCTTCCCACCCCCCCGGCCTACTGAAAGACTTACAGTACTCCCAACTCCCTTGTAGGAGTTTGGGAAGCACTGTCGTAGAGGTAAGATTAGATTTCCAACTGACCAAATGTCTTTTTTTTAAAAATGAACTATTGTATTAACACGTACTTTCATAAAATTGTACCACATGAGAAATAATTTAAGGCTTCTTATTTCTGGCAGCTCCACGTGGCTTTAAAACTCATGGCTGCATAGGAGCTCATGCAGTCTAGGGAAATGTACTCTCTTGCATGCTCTTCTAAGAACAAAAGTGTGGTGAAGTGAATAGAACAGCCAAGTTTTGATGTGGAATAAACACATTAGAACTGCAGAACTGCTGTGAAGGATCAAGTTTCGCAAAGGCACATAGCAAATTGAAGTACAGGTATGCTCCGGTATCCACTGATTCAGTATCCACAGATACCATGGATTTTGGAACACCTATTAAAAAGATAGAAGAACATTACACGTATCTTTTTTACCTTGTTGCAGCAAAACCTCTGGTATTTCCAGAATACCAGTATTAAAAGTATTTTAAAGTATTAAAGAATACTTTAAAAAGGAGCCCAAGTATCCACGGTTTCAGGTATCCATGGTGGGGTCCGGAATGGAACCCCAGAGGATACTAGGGCAAGCCTGCAATACGCCTGGAAACTATTAATAGAACTAAAATTTGACTGCTGCTACTTCAAACTCTGAAGGGCTTTCAAAACACAGATCTTCCCTACAAATATCAATATCCTGACAAAAGCCCCTTCCCTATCCACTACCATCAATGATGAAGTGGCATGCCAAAAAGGCACATACAGCATCTTATGTATGCTGAGAGGGAAAATCAGACAACCTGCAGGAAGGTAAATAAAATTATCTCCTGGTAGATAGCCCAATCTCAAATGGGTCTCCTCAGACACATGCTACCTATTTTTGTGACATATGTCCATGGAGAGAACAGGGGTAGTGAGGTTTAAAATGGGTAAGATTAATTACCACCCACCTCCTCTCCAGAAATACCACCAAGTCCTCCTACTCCCACTCTTTGTCCACAGACTGCCCCTGATATACTGGTGCTAGGGAGGCCACTGCTGAATGGCCAGAATTGCTCACTGTTGCCAGCAGCAACCTGGTTGCACACTATACAGCATCACATTTTGAAACACCGTGGTCAGGCTACACTGCTGGAATGCATCTTACACAATAAAAATCACAGCTTTAACTTTCAAGCTGTTTGAGATTGTTCCATTTGCGAAGCTATAAAGCAGAAACACACACACACACACACACATATAAGAAAGGGAAAAAAAACTGCAGAAGTCTCAACACTTTAATCCTTACAGTCAATGTGATTGTTAATGCCAATGGATTAATGTCACTCTTGCTGATCAATAACTAGGCTCACAATCACACAATTTTCAGATTAATAAGCTTTTTACCTTCAGGCTTTTAGAACAAGCATCTGACCATCCACATGTTAGAGCTCCAAAACGGCCTCTGAAAGATTGTTGAGAGTATCTGGGCTGGAAACAGAATTCTACCTATTGGGTCTGTCCAGCAAAGGTCCTAAAATCCTTTTTTAAATGTATGTAATGTTTATATCCTGCCCTTTTTCAAGTGGACAAAGAAACAGAATCTTACACAGACACACAAACAACAGTACAGAAGATGCCAACAAGGTGACAAAACAGTCCACTCTTAAAAGCAACACAGCTCAGCCCAAGGGATTTCATAAGATTTTTGTTGTGGTTGAGGGGAAAGTTAATGGTAAGTAACAAGGTGGACTTAAGAATCCCTTTGGGGAACGTGTTCCGTACCTTAGGCACTATAGTAAAATGGGACCTATCTTGGTTCCCTGACTGTTATACTTCAGAGGACAGAGGAACAATAGAGTATCAGTTGTATGCAGTAGAATCCTTATGGGAGCGCAGAGTGCTACATTTTGCAAGGAGACTTATCTTGCCATGTAAATCTCTCCTCTCCACCATTTTAGCCAATACCCTTGGGAAAGATAATGCCTTGGCATTGCTTTCTGGCTATGGCGGCAAGGAAGAGGAGCGATTTACATGGCAAGATGAGGCTACTTGCCAAAATTAGTGCTCCAACCCCCCAGTACTATATGTTGTATGAACTTGCTCAGGCACTCTGTTCAACCTGTTCCTTAACCTCTGAGGAGTTTAGGAAGGAATAACCATCTCCTGTACATGTGAATGTGCATGCTTACATGTTTATTTTTTGGACACATATACAGAAGATACTGCATTTATAGATGGTTAAGTTTTGAACATCTAACTTATGAATGGGCTTGGTTGGGGCTCTGAAGCAGGTACAGCTGTGAAGACATCAGTGAAACAACAAAAGCTGCTTGAAGACAACTGGACGGTTCAATAACTTTGAGAATAGGGATGCCTTGCTGTTGCAACAGGGAAAAACAGGGCAGTAACACTGCAAAGGTTCCCAGGAACAGCAGGAAAGAGAGGATAAAGGAGGCAATCAGTGTGGCAAAGACTGATTAGGCACAGGGAGAGCTGACCTATTGTGAGGTGCAGGGGAGCAGCAATACCGTATGAGGTAAAACTGGGTCCTGAATGGAAGAGACTTCAACAAAAGAAAATTGTGACAGCCATTCATCACTATCAGTCAGGAAAAGAAGGAGGGCTAAAGTCCCCTACAAGGCCCCCGAACAGACACTTTCCACTCTTTAAAATGCAAACAAAACATTTCACAACCTAAATCATACGACTTAATTATGATTTATGCGCAATCCTAAACTGCGCTGGATTGGGGAGGCCAGTGTGCCTGCACCAAATCCAGCACAGCTTCAGTGCACTGGAGAGCCTCCCTGGGGCAAGGGCACAAACGTTGGGCCCTCTCTGAGGCAGCTCTGCAGTTGTGGAACTCTGTTTGATTTGACAACCATTCTTCCCTGGAGGTGTGCCGGCATGAGCTTAAACATTTCACGTTTCTATTATTGATTGTTTCTACTTATTATTCCTACCCTGCAGCAACTTTTTTCCTGTTTGTTGTTCACTGCTTATTACTGTTTTTTAAAAATTTTGGCTGCCATTTTAGTATTTTATCATTTATTACTCTTGCATTTGTGTTAATGTTGTGCACTGTTCTATGCTTCTTGCTATTTATTGCTGCAGTTTTTATTGATGGCATGTTCTTTGTTTAATATCATCTGATGCTCTTTGATTGGTTATTTTATGTGTGGTTTTATTTTTTATCTGTAATGTACATTAGCTACTTTAGGCATCCATCTCAGGGGGAGTAAAGGAGGACAAAAATATTTTTTTGTAAACAAAAATGTCCTTTTAAAAGCACTGCTACAAGTAGCTACATAATGATAACCACACCAAAAAAGAATCACATCTTGCATGTAAATAATGGGCATATTTTTAATGCTTCCCCAGAATATTTGTTAACTGCTCAAGATACTGATATTAAAAAGCAGGTACACCTGACTGCTAGCCTCTTTCAGAACATATGATCAGATTTTAAATGAAATTCATTTTGCCAGTGTATTTGTTTCCATACAGAAGCATATAGATACTACCTCTGAATTATGTGTGAATCATGTATAACTTTCACGTGGGTATGCTGAATGTGATAGCCTACTTGGGGGGGGCATAACCTGTATTAGGGCTGATATGGGGCATAGTGTGGGAAGAAATTATACATCTACACTCTCCTCATTTGTCAGATACTACTTAGTACAAACAGTACAAGGTTATGCCATACCTGTCTATCAGAGTATGCTTTAAGTCCTTGATTATGTCTCTAAAGAGTTCATCTGAAAAATATATGTTTTTTAATTACAAAATACCTTGTGTGTGATGCATCTAAAAGGCACATGGGCAGGGACCTCATGTTATCTGTGGGCTCAACATCTGAAGTTTTACCATTAACAGATGCCTGACCAACCCTGTCCGCAAGACTTCTAAGCCCCACCAGAGAACAACTCTGATCGGGCTGCAGGCAGTCTAAAACCCACAGAGACCACTTGCATCCGCCCACAGCTTCTGTGTGCTTCAAAATGAAACCCAGACCCATTTAAAGGCAAAAACCAGAAGTAAATGGGTCCGAGTGGCTTTCTGAGGCCTGTAAAAGCTGCAGGCGCCCTCATGCAGCTTCTGCAGGCTTCACAATGCCTCAGGATTCCACCAGAGGCAGATAATGAGGGCCCCCTTAATAGTAAATCTTGCTATATATTTTTAATGCCCAACCAGGTCCATTTTGTTTTGAGACACAAAATACAAGGAAGTCTAGGAATCAAGGCAAAATCTAGGAAATTTCGGTCAACGTTCACAGGTGTTATTGCTTCTTATGCAGTCCTGGGCAAGCCATATTTGCTAAGTTTCAAGTTCCCATTGATAAAGTTGGATTACTCTGTATTTCACAGAGTAAAAAAAAAAAATTGTAAGGCACTCCGGAGGCTAGACTGCTACATAAAAATGTGTAGCTATGTTTCTAGCAACATTAATATGAGATCATTAATTATATTTAGCAATAACTGAACATTAAGATACATTTTTAATGTTTTTTTTACAAAACAGATGGTAGCAACAGCAAACAACTTTCATGAATTCAGAACCATTTGCAAATATTATAAAACCAGTTGCTTGTAAAATATGGAGCTACAGTGGGTCTATTTCTGAATTCCTGAAAGCACTCTGCTTTTTAGAGGAGCTACTTGATTGGCTCTTTAGAAACTATTGTCCAGGGATAAATCAAATTGCCATTCAAAGAGAAAATGCTTTCAAACAGAACTAAAAGTTGGCCTCAAATCCTGAGAACCACCAAAGGATAATGAATAGGACACTTAAAGACTGATCCATATTGAGGTTAACGTGCCTAAACTGGCACACATCCAAACATCTCCACTTAATTGGGTTATGGATTGGACTATTAGGTCACATTCACAAAGTAAAAATAAAGCAGCTTTGATGACAATCCACAAGTCCCCATTTGCCAGGAGTTGCTTAACTTTTACCCCTTTCCAGTTGCACTGCAGACAAGAGTTCAAGAGACTGGTACTGCATATTACAGACTATGGACTGCATACTTTGGATATAAAGTTGCAAGTGCTGTATGTTCTATCACAGCATGTGGTAGGATACACCAAAGACCAAAGTATTCCCTAGGTTTACAGCCTGAATTCCAAAGGGATGTTTTCTATTTTTTATAGCTAAAATTAAATGATTATGTACTAAACCTATTTAAATGAAGTTCAAAACATTAAACAGAAACATATGACATACAAAAACATGCTCAACTGAATGTATATGAAGATGCAGTAAAAGCAAAAAAAGAGTAATGTATGGCAAAGGATCAAAATAAGCACTGTCACCCAATCATCAAGGATCATGCATTCTTACCTGCAGTAGCATGACAATGACTTAGATTTTAGTGCTTTATTATTCCAGTTCTCAGAAACATGAAAAGCCTTAGCCCACTGTATCATCTTATTTACTTTCCCACAGAATGACAACCCAAAATCCTACCGTTTGATCTGAAACTCAAGTTAATCTGGCATAATGGTTCTCAAACTTTTTAGGCCAGAACCCACTTTTTAGAACAGCATTTGTGTTGGGACCCACCAGGAGTGATGTCATTAACCTGGAAGTGACATCATCAAGCAAGAAATACCATCATTGTGACATAATCAAATGATACTCCTAGAATGCTAGCTGACATTCTTAGACTCCAGCAATTGCACAACCATGAAACGTTCCTGACAGAAAGCAACATTAGGCCAAAATATTACCTAAAAGCACTGAACTAAAAATACAATTCTGAAAAAAACACCTGAAAATTCAAACTGTTAACACTCACAAAAGGAAATATAGCAAGACTAACAACTACAGCTTCCAAGGTGGCTTTTCGTAACCCACCTGACATCTGATCATGACCCACAGTTTCAGAAACACTGGTCTACCACAATCGATCATTCAATACAGATAAGTGCAATGTGTTTAGTCCCACCTGCACTGCAAATTTTTAATTTGCTCTTAAATTATTTTGTGATTTTTTCCTTAAAAAGCAGAATATAAATATTCTAAAAACACAATACCAGTGAAAATATAGCATGTGGCACGCATCTGAATTAAAAAAGAAAACTTAGGGAAAACTGAGAATTTCTCATAGTATTGATTCTTTGAGAGCCATCTGGCAGCTTACAGATTTGTGAGCATTCTTGAGTTAGTTTGTTTGTGCTCCCAGGGATAGAGCGCTGTTCACTCAGATGGCATGGGTTTTCTACAGTTTGTGCAACTTTCTATGTATGCCTACAAACAAGATGCTTCATTCAATACCAGCAAGGGGAAATGCTTCCAGCTACCATTGCCTTGAGAGTTTTTAGCCATAGAACAAAGTGAATGGCACCCAAGGGATAGTTCTTTATTAGACATCAGCGGCTCTCAATGGGATTCCCTTGGAAGTATTTTCTTCCAACCCTTTTGCAAAGCAATTCATTTTTAAAAGATATCCAATGAGAACTGAACCAAACCAATTAAAGATCCTTTGAAAAAATCATAAAAGATTCCCGCCTGCGGTCTAGAAAGACAGTTTTGTTAAAATTCTAACTTGTTCATCATCTATTCTTAAAGCATTTCCACTTCTTCATATGCGGTTTTATCTCAAATTTTTAACAGCGCTCAGGGTTCTATACATGGTTTCTTCTTTCCTTTACCCTCACAACTGACCCTATGAAGTAGGTGAGGCTGAGTGTGTGTGTGTGGGGGGGGGAGTCCAAGGTTACCCAGGAAGCTTTGTGGCAGAAGAGTTATTTGGACCTGGATCTTCCAGGCCTAAGTCCAACTGCCAAACCACTACACCATCCTGGCTCTTTTGCTGCCATCCAAACTGAAATGAAACTGACCCACATGACCGCTAACAGCCATTGAAAATAGTTTTTGAGAAGGACTTATGAGCAGATAAAAATCTATTTACATTTTATCATCGTTCTGCTAACCAAGGCAGATATTTTAAAAAATTAATATTGATTGAAAGATCTAACAAGAAGGGCAATCATAAGCAGCACCCCAAATTTGACATTACATCAAGTCCTGTTATATCATAATATTTGAGTAGTGATGATGACGATGATGATGTGCGTGGATGAATACTACTCCTGAGTGGTTTACTCAGAGATCCAACACCGATGATCACAGACAAGAAATAATTCAGAGACTTTTTTAACAAGAACTTCTATATTACTCAAGTTAATCTTCTTTACAACTGTTATAGCAACTCCAGCAGACTCTGTACATAACTTCTATTAATCAATTATCAGCTCTCATCCAAAAGACTTCTCTCAAGCACACACTCTTTCAAAACCCTCTCTGAAGAAACACACATATTATATCCCTGGTCGGGTCATTCCATGTCAATTCAACCACAAAAATGGGGTTTGTACACCCATGAACTCCGATTTTGATGAAACTTGGTGTATTCAACAAACATATGGTATCAAATAATCCCCTAATTTTTTTTATCTCTAACTTCAATACTTTTTTATTTACAGCCATTCAAATTTTTTTCAAATTCACACTTTTGCATGTATTCGAGAACCATTAAAAGAGCTGTACTTGGTTACAAAAAAAATCCTATCGGGCTGCCAAATCTTTTAATTATTTTCAAAATTTACTCACTTACCAACAAAAGTATGACAAACACAGAAAAAAATACTAGAGAGCTGAAAATATTTATTGTGGCCCCCTAAAAAATTGTTAATCTTTATGTTTGTTAGGAAAAAACATGATTTTCTAAAAATGCAATATCAGGGTGAGGGACAGGTAAAATCTTGACACTTTTTTTTTTAAAATGAGCCTAAATATATGTTCTAACTTATTCTGGAATAAAATTAGTGGTTTTTTAAATTCCTTCTGAAGAAAAAAAAAAAAGAGAAATCGGCCATTGCTATAAAAGAAAATGGAAACCATCATAAATATAATTTTAATACCGTATTTCTGCTAATTTAAGAAAGTTATTTTATAATGTAACTGAGCTAAAAACATTACTGAAATGTGTTGTTTAATTACCTACGTGGTACTTTATTATAATTTTTTGGTGAATCAGGAAATAAAAACTTCATCCACAAAACACTAAACATGCTTTGTATTTTTTTATCACTAGGTTTTGTGAATGATAAATAAAAATATAATTTTAAAGGTACATATAGATCAATTATTTAGGTATAATCCAATTAATTATCAAATATTATATAGGGGTCTTTACAACACATTAGTGTTTTGGTAATTACAAAATTAGAGTTTTAATTAAGAGTAGTTCCTATCAAATTAAGAAAATTCAAATAAATTTAACAAAATAAAATAAACAAAATGTTTTTTGTTGTTGAACAAATGAATGTGCTTAACTAAATAATGAAAACATTGTTTAAAAATTACAAAGATCTCATCAAGCTTGTTGTATGTGAAGAACCAAAAAGAGCGTGCATGCTTAGGCACTGCAGTGAATGTCCAACTAAAGAAAATTTGATTGCCTATTTACACTCATGTTTTGAAGAACCTGAAGAATGTGACACAATTGAATTTTATCAATGGGTTTCAACTGATAGAACACAAATGAATAAATATGTATCTACAATCGACGAGTTCATCGAAAACTTAGTAGGGAAAATAGAGAAGCTCATTCCTCATTCATTCATCGCTAAATCGCAGTCAACCTTTATAAAAACTCTTAAAAATAATGTACCCTTCAATGTAGCTGTTGTTTTAATGGATTTTAGTGAAAATTATTCATTTGTCATCCAGGATGAGGCCCAGGGATACCACTGGACATCCGAAGCATGCACAGTTCACCCTGTTGTTATTTATTGTCATAATTCTAACCAAGAAAAAATTATATCTTCACATTGTATTATATCTGATGACCTCAAACATGATGTTAACATGGTTTATAAAGTTCAAGAGACAATAGTACTTTATCTTAAAGAAAACTTTCCTCACATAGAAGAACTGCATTATGTTAGTGATGGCTGTGCCGCACAATATAAAAACAGATATAACTTAATGAATTTGTGTTTACACGAGGAAGATTTCAAGTTGAAAGCGCAGTGGTCTTTTTCAGCAACAAGTCATGGAAAATCAGAGTGTGATGGTGTTGGAGGAACTGCAAAACGGATTGCTCGTAAAGAAAGCCTCCAAAGACCACTAGAAGGACAGATAACAACACCAGCTGCATTTTTTGACTTTTGCTGTTCAAATATCAGAAACATTAGATTTCATTTTTTAAGCAGAGAACAAGTAAACGTAACTCGTCAATCACTCGAAAATCGTTTTAAAGATGTACTTGGACTTCCGGGTACCAGAAGTTTCCACAACTTTAAACCTCTTGATGCTTTGGGCACCATTGAGTCAAGAAGAATCAGTTCAGATGAAGAACCTTCTATCACATTCAACCTAAAAAAATCTTTTCCTTCATTAGTATCAGTAGAGGAACTGTACCCTGCATGTTACATTGCATGTAAATATGATCATTTATTATTATTATTATTTATTTGATTTGTATCCCGCCTTTCCGCCACAAGGCCCTCAAGGCGGCATTTACAAGGTTAAAAACACAGTAAAAAACAATTAAAAACAGTATTAAAAGACAATAAAAACAATATTAAAAATACAACATACAACAAATTAATCCCTAGGATCATAAAATATATAAAAAGAATGCAAAAAAGCCAGCCAGCCAGCCTGTCAGCAACTAAAAGCCTGCTGAAATAAAAAGGTCTTCAGCCCCCGCCGAAATACCGCCAAGGAGGGAGCAGTTCTTAACTCCAAGGGGAGGGTATTCCAAAGTTGGGGTGCCACCGCCGAGAAGGCTCTCCTACTGGCCGCCACCCCTCTCACCTCTCCTGGTGGCGGCACCGTCAAGAGAGCCCCCCCCAGATGACCTCAGAGTACGGGTCGGATTATATGGGAGGAGGCGGTCCCTCAAATACCCTGGGCCCGAGCCGTAAAGGGCTTTAAAGGTCAACACCAGCACTTTGAATTGAGCCCGGAACAGAACCGGCAGCCAGTGTAGTCGCCGAAGCAGTGGCTTGACAGAGTCAAACCGACGTGCCCCAGCAACCACCCGAGCAGCCGCGTTCTGTACTAGTTGTAATTTCCGAACCGTCTTCAAAGGCAGCCCCACATAGAGCGCATTGCAATAGTCTAATCTAGATGTCACTAGGGCATGGGTCACTGTGGCCAGGTCCGCGCAGCTCAGGTACGGTCGCAGCTGGCGGATCAGCCGAAGCTGAGCAAAGGCTCCCCTGGCCACCGCCGACACCTGAGACTCCAGGTGCAGCTGTGAATCCAGGAGAACCCCCAAGCTGCGGACCTGCTCCTTCAGAGGGAGTGCAACCCCATTCAGAGCAGGGCGATAGTCCAATACCCGAGCTGTGGATTTCCGGACCAAGAGCACCTCTGTCTTATCCGGATTTAATTTCAGCTTGTTCGCCCTCATCCAGCCCCCAACTGCCTCCAGACAACGATTCAGGACCTCAACTGCCTCCTCAGAATCAGGGGGAAAGGAGAGATAAAGTTGGGTGTCATCAGCATATTGATGGCACCCCACCCCAAACCCCCGGATGACCTCTCCCAGCGGCTTCATGTAGATGTTAAATAGCATGGGGGATAAGATAGACCCTTGCGGCACCCCAAACTTAAGAGGTCGGGGTGCCGAACAAGCGTCCCCCAGCACCACCTTCTGGGATCTGTCAGCCAGGAAGGAGCGGAACCACTGCAAAACAGTGCCTCCAAGCCCCAACCCAGCCAGCCGACCCAGAAGGACACCATGGTCGATGGTGTCGAAGGCCGCTGAGAGGTCCAGCAGGACCAACAGGGACGCACTCCCCCTGTCCATTCCTCGGCGTAGGTCATCCACCAAGGCGACCAAGGCAGTCTCCGTCCCAAACCCCGGCCTGAAGCCAGATTGGAATGGGTCCAGATAGTCCGTTTCCTCCAGAACCCTCTGCAGCTGGGACGCCGCCACCCGCTCAATCACCTTGCCCAGAAATGGGATATTTGAGACTGGCCGAAAGTTATTTAGATTAGTGGGATCCAGGGAGGGTTTTTTCAGGAGGGGGCGAACTATCGCCCGCTTCAAAGCAGGCGGCAGCACCCCCTCCCTCAAAGATGAATTCACCACCCTCCCCGTCCACTCGGCCAGCCCTCCCCGGGCAGCTCTAATTAGCCATGCTGGGCAAGGGTCGAGCGGGCAAGCAGCAGGTCTCACACTGCAGAGAATCCTGTCCACATCCTCAGGTTCTACAAGCTGAAAAGAATCCCAAATTGTAGGATAGACAGGTTCCCCAGGGACATCACTAGAAATGCCCACAGCGGCGTCCAAGTCGTGCCGAATCTGATCGACCTTCTCTGCAAAATGGTTTGCAAATTCGTCACAGCGAGCCTCCGTGTGATCCTCCCCTCCAATAGGAGGGGGCAGATGTAGAAGGCTACGGACCACACGAAAAAGCTCAGCTGGACGGTTCTCTGCAGAAGCAATGGTGGCAGAGAAGTGAGCTCTCTTAGCTGCCACCACCGCCCTAGAGTATGATCTTAACTGGGCTCTAGCCCGGGTACGGTCAGATTCGGCACGAGTCTTTCACCACTGACGCTCTAGACGCCTGCCCTGCCGCTTCATCATCCGCAGCTCCTCAGAAAACCAAGGAGCCGCTCTGATTCTGCGATTGGGCAGGGGACGCTCGGGAGCGATCTCATCCAGGGCCCTGGCCACCTCCGTATTCCAGAGGTCGACCAGGGCGCTGGGTGGATCTCCAACTCTAGCAACAGGAAAATCCCCCAGAGCCCTCAGGAATCCATTCGGATCCATCAGCCTCCGAGGGCGGATCATAGAATGCGATCCCCCGCCATTGCAGAGGTAGGAGGCTGCAACAAGCCTAAATCCCACCAGAAAGTGATCTGTCCATGACAAAGGAGTGATCTTAATCTCCTCCACCTCCAGATCGCCATCAACCTGCCCAGCAGTAAACACCAGGTCCAGCGTGTGTCCCGCATCATGTGTTGGGGCAGATATTCCCGCATCATGTGTTGGGGCAGATATTTGTGGTATTTTGGTATGGTGTCTTCTGTAGAAAAAGATCATGGGGATGCTATAGTAAAATTTTTACATCCCAATGGACCATCACCTTCTTTCTACTGGCCAAGACATGAAGATACTTGCTCAGTGCCAATTCCTCATGTACTTGCAATAGTTGATCCACCCCATACTACTAGTGGAAGGACATATCACTTTTCAAAAAACTGCATGGAAATTGTGGGAACAAAGATGGTGCAATTGGAACAAATGCAGCGAAAAAAGAGCTGATTTATGTGAATGTATATCTGATATCTTCTGTAATATCCTACTCTATGTTTATATTCAGATGTAAGTAAAATGTTTAAATTTATCATTGTTGAATTATTTTACAATAACATTAAAACTGTATTGCATGCAAAGAAGAATAATATTAATCATTAACAAAGCCTATTTAACAAATACATGGAAATTTAGAAAAATATGGCTATCAAGAGTATGCCATTTTAACCTATATAAATAAGAAACAAAATATTTATAAAATAAATTACTAAGGAAATTGGATATTTAATTTAAATAGATGTTTAATTATTAAATTACATTCCAAAATTATGCTATAGTTATATGTAAAAATAAAATTTTGATGGTTTCCATTTTCTTTTATAGCAATGGCCGATTTCTCTTTCTTTCTTTTTTTTTCTTCAGAAGGAATTTAAAAAACCACTAATTTTATTCCAGAATAAGTTAGAACATATATTTAGGCTCATTTAAAAAAAAAAGTGTCAAGATTTTACCTGTCCCTCACCCTGATATTGCATTTTTAGAAAATCATGTTTTTTCCTAACAAACATAAAGATTAACAATTTTTTAGGGGGCCACAATAAATATTTTCAGCTCTCTAGTATTTTTTTCTGTGTTTGTCATACTTTTGTTGGTAAGTGAGTAAATTTTGAAAATAATTAAAAGATTTGGCAGCCCGATAGGATTTTTTTTGTAACCAAGTACAGCTCTTTTAATGGTTCTCGAATACATGCAAAAGTGTGAATTTGAAAAAAATTTGAATGGCTGTAAATAAAAAAGTATTGAAGTTAGAGATAAAAAACATTAGGGGATTATTTGATACCATATGTTTGTTGAATACACCAAGTTTCATCAAAATCGGAGTTCATGGGTGTACCAGTGTGGTTGAATTGACATGGAATGACCCGGTCATATTTATATATCATCCAATCATTACCATCACATGACCATATTTCCGGGCAGATTCTCTTGTTACTGAGCAAATTTACATGTTGCCATTCTAACTCTTACTGGGCAGATCTCTATGTTACCATTCATACTCATATCACTGGACAGATTTACATGTTGCCATTTTAGTTCCATGTCTCTAGGTAGAAACCAACCATACAGATCCGTAAATTTCTTCTGCCTCATTCCAATATCCCAACAAGTCCTCACTTAAAGTTGTTGATAGGTACTTGGAACTGCAACTTTAAGTGATAACGACTTATAATGGAACCAATTTTAGGCTATTCCATATACATAAACAAGAGTTGCATATCAACAGTATAATTTTGGTTACAAAAACCATCTTCAAACTTCTAAACAAAGACCAAACACTTCTAATATTAAACACTGAAAAGTGAAAGTTTTCTAAGCCAAAGAAAACCTACACAGACATGGGGAGAATAGGCAAACTCCGTGCAGATGCAAGAATCTTGTTTTTTCTTCAACAACTTTATAACAAAATGACTTTAAGTGAAGACTTGCTATACACCATTTGGCCCAAATCCTGCCCACATGCATCCTAAACTACCGATTATATTTTAAAAAGCGTTTTTGTGTGTCCACTGCTCTATTATTAACACCTTGATTTAGCCAAGTAATGTTATTACTTTCCACATCAATGCCTGCGTGTATAATACACCCAGGATGGGAAGCACAACATAAAACCCATGTGGATCCATGGTTTCTCTACTACTGCTCTTTCACATTCCTCTGAATTTCCTGAGGAATAATCACATATAACTCCTACATACAGGCAGAGAGGCAAAGCCCAATCCTCCATATACAGCATTGCTACAATAGTTCCAGAATAATCACTGCCTTAGGATGTGCACACTTTGCCCTCCTACCTTAGACTTATCACCCTAAATGCCGAATGTTTTACTCATTGTAAGCAAAACAGGGCAGGTTCCCTGCACCTCAGTTTGTATATTTAGTTTCACAATTTGCATACTTATATAGTAGTTCAGCGGTCTTCAGACTTTGAAGATGCTATAAGTGCCTGCAGGGGAGGAGGACCCAGCTATGCTGCAGCAATTGTAACATCACAGGCATTTGGTGGCATGTGCCCTACCTTAGGGGATCAAGGGAGTGTCCAGAAGGGTTGGGAAGGCCCGCTGCCATCTCCGTGGGCCTCCCTGGTGCTTAAAATAGCTCCATGGCCAGATCAGAGCTTACTTCCCTGTTTTGCAAAACATGCCACTAAAAGCCCGTGGCACCACTGGGCAATAATTTATGGGGCCACTCCCCCTTCTTACCTGAGATACCGTCATGCAACAGGTATAAAAGGTGGGTTTCCAAAAAAATGCACCCACCAATTCTTCTGAAGTTTTTTCTGTGTGAAGTGGAGAGATGAAAGTATTGTTTCCAGAGCATTATGGTCATCCGCTTTTACATGCCAGAAGGGCAAAGTTCACTTTTAGGTAAATGGGGGCACTGGAATTGTATGCTGGGTATCTTTCTCCCCCACTATAATTAAAAATCAAACTTTTGCACACTTTTTATGGTAAGAGACAACACTGCAGAATCCATTTAGTTTGCGGAACCTCATCTGTACTCATTTTTTGAACACACTGTTGCGTGTATGCAATGCGGGTAAAAAAAAGCTCGTATGTATCCATATTCATTCATATTCCTTCACTTCTCATCATTTCCTTAGGGAAACTTTCCTGGTTATGAACAACAGATAAATTTGGTGAGCAAAATTTGTCTGCCTTCCAGTTTCAGAGGTTGCTTTGCCTCTGGCCTCAGTGAGAAGCAATTTACCACCTCTATTGTCATGTGAGCAGATTAGATAGGTAGTACGCCTTTGAAACCTTCCCTTTTTCACTGCATCTCTATAGTCACAGTTAGTGTGATGACACTAAGCCAGGGGTCTCCAAATCCTGGCCCACATGTGGCCCACCGGAGGATCTGACCTAGGCTGCAGGCCCGATGGGAAAACTTGACTATCTTGGCCTGAAGTATGCAGGTATGAATATCACTCCCTTGCCCTCTACTCCCCTCTTCCTTCCCCGCTATTTATTGTATTCAATCAAACTTATTGTATTCAAGCACATACGTTTTCCAAGCCTGGACTCAGTATCATAGGGCGACTACAAAAAAGATCAAAATGAAACTTATTCAGTCATCTAAATTCCATCTCCATTATTTATGCATTTATTAAAATTTATTTATTTCCTTGACATAATGTCTAGATTTTCAATGCAGCCGTCACACCAAAAAGTGTATAGAATAGACCCCTGCACTAAATGCAAAGATGTGGCAGACTGTTTTACAGCCCTACAAAATGCCTACATTTCTGTTGCTGCAGTCAGAGGCTGGTAAAAATAAAAATAAAAATCCATTAGCAACTGCTTACTAGTGCTGCCCCACCCTGGAGCCCTCCTCTGCAAGGGGCACTAGCTAAGCTACGTCCTTAGTGAACTATTTTTTTTCAGATTTTTTTTTATTTTTGTGTAATTTAGAGAAGGATCAATATGTCAACACCAAGATATTAAAACCACTCACACGGTAGCTTACCTGCGCTGCACATTTGCAACTGTTTCAAGTATATGGAAACATATTAAAAAATTTTCAAGGAAACCTCCTTCCGTGTGGAGGTCTCCTGACCTGGAAGCAGAGAGAGACCACTGTGCACAAATGCAGCATTGGGGCTGATGCGCAAATGCAACTTGGGTTAAAGATGGGGAAATAGCCCTTTTTGCTCCCTATGGTGATTTGCAACCCACCATTTGAAAAGCACTGTAGTAGTTCAAAACACAGTGAAATTCTGGAAAGTAGAAATTATCAAGTACTTGCATACACACAAATAGAAAAATAAATTCAAAACTACTAAAAATTAGAAGTACTATCAATCCTCATTGTCCGCTAGGGTTCGGTTCCTAGAAAACCTAGTGGATACAAGGTTCCAGGGGACCATCTTCACCATACATTATGAATCTCAATATTACATTGAAGTCTGAATAATAGCAAGGGCAACATCCAGTATACCACACTGGCTCTTTTTCTGGAATAATTCCTAGCATATTATTATATAGAATATATTGTACAGTACATGCATGGTGTCCAAAAGCTTGGAACAATTCTTCTTGGCCTTCATCCTGGAAGCCCAGAGAGACCACATACAGTTTTTCCATTGCTTTGAAAATGACATTCAACAGACAACACACAACAACCCCAACCTTCAACAACTTTTCTACCTTGATGCATTTAAAAGTTTGTTCCATGCAAGGCACAGAAAATGCATATTCATTGTGTGGTGATGCTTGCTACATATCTAACACTGAGCTGCAATATACCCAAAAATGAAACGGAAGGGGGAGGGATTATAAATTGAAACTTGTATTTATACAGCCTGAATGTTTAAGGATTACCCAGTCAGACAGTTTAATGTTCAATTTGATTTTTCATTATGAGCTGAGTAAAAGTGTCCTATCCCTGAGTCAAGCTGGATCTTCATGCAAATGATCTAATAATAAGGTGACCAACTTTTTTACAATGAAAAGGAGGACACAAATAAATTGAAGAAAAAATATCGTAAATAAAAGAAACAATTTATTCATTGCAACAATAATACACTAATATGATAAATGCATAATAAAAACATTTGTAACATTTTATATTGTAATTATGCTTACATGCCAAAGGGTTGTATAAATTTGTAAATAAAATTATACATATTTGGAAATTATTAAATAGATAATGCATTATTAAAATGTGAATTGTGCTTACCTGTGTATGATTGAATATTCACTGAAAGAAAGAAATAGTAGACAGTGAGTCTACTGAGTGCATATGTGCCGTGTCATGTTTCGGTAAGAAGTAAACAAAGCCACTTGCGCACAGCGCTCTCTCTCTCAAGGTCTCCCGTGCGGAGCGCATGCATCTCATAATGGCGTCTCGCCGCACTGTACAGAGTGTGAATCACAGGCTCATATGCCCTCTAATCAGTTCCGGGCCCCTTTGAGTCTGTGATTTTTTCAGCAGCGTGTGACCTTAAGCACAACAAGGCTCACAACCACTGCTACTAGTCTGGGCCCCAAGTTAAGAATACTTCCTCTTAACCTTAAAATTCCCCAGGCTAAACAAGTCCCAACTACAGGGACCTTTTCCAATGAGTAACTTAAAATTTGGTGAGCGTGCCACTTTAGCCACTGAATCTTATCTGGTTCCAAAGACAACCAAAGCTTCTAGTAAATTTAATTGTAATTTATTGATAAACAAGAGTTACACAACTAAGAAAGCATACTAGAACTAACAGAGATACCTTATAAAAGAAAGAAAATTAGGCTCCTATCACTGACTAGGCCCTAGTTGTTCACCTTGTTCCTCAGACAGCAATTCCAGTTTTGCAAATATGACGAATCGTCATGTCAAATACAAATACGTCACATCACACGCAACGGATCGGATTGACATCGATCGAATACGGAGATTTACAGATTAGTCTTCAAATATCAAAAAGGAGGACATGTAGGAGGACACTTTTCGAGGGAGGACAGAACTTACAAAAGGAAGACTGTCCTCCCTAAAGGAGGACGGTTGGTCACCTTACTAATAATAACATATGGGTGATTAGGATTATATGACTGACAGCCCAATCTTATTTCCCTCCATCACAGTGATGCCAAAATGGCAAGCAATACATTCTTTCGTGGGGAGGGGGAAGGAGGCTTCAGCAGGGAAAGACAATTTTACATAAGAATGGGTCTTGCCAGCAAAAGTCCAAGGAGAAAAGCGAATTCTTACCATGAATTCTTGTTCTGGTGGAGGAAGGGTGACATTCCTAACTTCTGGGAAGCCCCTCCCCTCGCCGAAGGCTGAGCTGGTCTCAAACGAACATGCTCCTGTAGGGGGCGCTCCCCTGTTCCCCAGATTGGACTCGGAAAGCAGGAGAAGAAAAAACGCCGTCGTTCACCTTCGCCGAGACCGGAGTACAGGTTCCAGGACACTCCACTTTCGGCACTGTAGACTTTCAAAAGGCTCACAACCAAACAACGGTTATAACACAACCATGGCGTAACGTATCCAACCCCCAAGTAACTCCCTGGAAACGTTTAATAACCAGGAAAACCCTTAACTAATCAAACCATAACTCCCGAGCCTGCGGCGGGCGGAATGTCACCCTTCCTCCACCAGAACAGGAATTCACGGTAAGAATTCCGCTTTTCTCTGGAGGAGGAAGGGTTCCATTCCTAACTTCTGGGATATACCAAAGCCAGCACAAACAATGGGTGGGAGCAGCGAGGGGGAACTCTTTACTCCCGCACCACTTGTTGCAACACCCGACGTCCCATGGCGGCGTCGGCTGATGCGGCTGTGGATACCCAGTAATGTTTAATGAAAGTATGCTCCGATGCCCAAGTTGCTGCTCTACAAATGTCCCCTAATGAGGAGTACCCATCAAAAGCCGCCAAAGTGGCAGTACTCCTTAGGGAGTGAGCAGTGATGGCATCAGGTGGAACCTTCCCCTTAGATGTGTAGGCCAACTGAATGGCAGACTTCAGCCACCTTGCCAGAGTGGTTGCTGATGCCCTTCGACCCTGTTTAGAGCCCTTAAAGATGACAAATAGGGCATCGGTGGCCCGTAATGACTTGGTTCTTTCCATATAAAAACGTAATGCCCTTCTAACATCCAGGGTATGCCAGATACGCTCCCTGGGATGCAAGGGCTTGGGACAAAAGGTCGGTAGTACCAACTCTTGTGACCTGTGAAACAGAGTGTTTACTTTTGGAACAAAAGCTGGGTCCAACCTAAGGACAACCTTGTCTTGATGGAAAATACAAAGGCGTGGATGTACCGACAGGGCCCCCAACTCTGACACCCTCCTAGCCGAGGTGATAGCCACTAGGAACAGTGTCTTAAAAGTCAGTTCCCGAAGGGGAACCTTAGCCATCGGCTCGAAAGGCGTCCTCGTGATTGCGTCTAACACTGTATTCAGGTCCCAAGTTGGGAACCTGTGGACCGTAGGTGGATTCAGGAGGCCCATCCCCCCCGGATAAACCTTTTGACGTGTGGATGAGTGGCGAGGGATTTCCCCGAGCTAGCGCCCAGAATGCCACTCAAGGCTGCTACCTGTCTCTTTAAGGTGTTAGTAGACAGCCCCTTTTCCAAACCGTCTTGCAGAAAAGCTAGCACCTGCGCCACCTTAGCCTTAAGGGGCACCAGCCCGCAGTCTCTAGCCCACCTCGCAAAAGTACGCCAGGTGGAGTTATAAACCCTGTTTGTAGAATGTCTCCTGGAAGCCAGGAGCGTGCCTGTTACCTTCTCCGAGTATCCCAGTTGGGTCAGCAGGCTCCGCTCAACCTCCAGGCTGTCAGGTTGAATAGACGAGGTTGCGGGTGCAGAAGAGGCCCCTGCCTCAGGGGATCCGGTCTGACCGGTAACGTTAAGGGCTCTTGTACCGATAGATGCAGTAGATCCGGAAACCAGGGACGCCGAGGCCATCTTGGGGCTATTAAGATGATGTTGGCCCGACAATCCCTGACCCATCTCAGCACTCGCTGGATGATCGCTACCAGCAGAAAAGCATAAAGTAGCCCCGGGGGCCAGGGACTCTGAAGAGCGTCGATCACCTCTGCCCCTTGCTGCGGATCCCTTGCGAAGAAACGAGGCAGAAATGCATTTTCGCTTGACGCGAAGAGATCCACTTCTGGCTTGCCGAAGTGCGTTGTCACAAGATGAAACACTTGGGGATGGAGCTGCCACTCCAAATCCCCTACCTGTCGTCGACTCAGCCAGTCCGCTGCTACATTGGCCAAGCCTACCAAATGTTCCGCCCTTAGGGACCGAAGGTTGCCTTCCGCCCAACGGAACATCTGCATTGCCTCCGCATGAAGTTTACAAAGGCCTTTGTCGTCGTGTTGTCCGTCCTCACTAACACGTGCCGTCCTCGAAGCAGATGAGCAAAGCTGAGGAGAGCCAACCGGACAGCCCGGAGTTCTAGGAGGTTGATGTGATACTTCCTTTCCTGCGACGTCCATACTCCCTGGGCCATGGCCCCCTCGGTATGGGCTCCCCAGCCCAGCAGACTTGCATCCGTAGTGACGACTGTCCAGTCTTGTGTGCTGAATGGAGAGCCCTGTGCCAGATGCCCCTCGGCCAGCCACCATGCCAGGTCCTCCTTCGTCTCTTGTGGCAGCCGCAGCGACAGATGAAGCTTCCTCTCTATCGACCGCTGGAACGGGAGGAGGAAAACTTGCAGGGCCCTGGACTGGAGTGTAGCCGTGCCCACTGAACAATGTCCTGGCAAGATACCAACATGCCTATCAACCTGGCTAAGGTCATTAGATCGGAAGTCCTGTCTCTCAAAACTTGTCTCAACAGATTGGTCAGCTTTCCCTGCCGTTCCTGGGACAGATGATAAAGAGAGTTCCGTGTGTCCAAAAGTAGACCCAGATGTTCCAGTTGTTGGGTCGGCTGGAGCGAACTCTTGTCCACATTGATGACGAACCCGGCTTGTCGAAGGGTGCTCATTGTCAGCCGAAGATCTCGACGCACCTGATCCTCTGATGGAGCTTTGATCAGGAGATCGTCGAGATACGGAAAGATGTAAACCCTCTGGGTCCTCAGGTGCGCCACCAGGTCCACCAGGACTTTCGTAAATACCCTGGGGGCCGCCATCAGGCCCAAACGGTAGGGCCCGATACTGGTAACGCCTGGACCCATAACAGAACCTGAGGAATTGCCTGTGTGCCGAAAGTATCGGAATGTGAAGGTAGGCTTCCGATAAATCTATGGAACCCAGGAAGTCCCCCGCCTCCAGGGCGGAGATGATCGACTTCCAAGTCTCCATTTTGAAGCGGCGTCTGCACAGAAAAAGGTTGAGCCATTTTAGGTCCAGGATGGCTCGAACATCCCCATTTTTCTTGGGGACGAGAAAAAACACCGAGTAAACGCCCTTGCCCTGTTGTTTCCTTGGGACTGGTTCAATTGCTCGGATGTCTATGAGGTGTTGGATGGCGTTCAACATTCTCTGATGTTTCTCCTCGTCCCTCGAAACCGGGACCTTCCAAAACCGGGGCGTGGCCTTCTGCAAAACTCCAGGGAGTACCCTCTGGACACCGTCTCCAGCACCCAAGCATCCGTAGTAAACCAGCTCCATCGAGCGGCAAAGTGCTGGAGACGGCCCCCAATAGGGAAACTCCCCCCCAACCCGGAGTCACAGCTGTCGGGAGGACTTAGCAGACTTTCCCTGAGCTGCAGAATCTCCTCCTGCGTTGCCTCTGCCTCTAGGAGGAAATTTGGCTCTATTCCAGCGCATCCTGAGCTGGTATCCCTCGTTGCGACGAAAGGAACTCTTGCGGCCATGAAAGGAAGAAGATGCCATGGATTTATTTCTGGGCTGTTCCTTTTGAGCCGTGGGCAAAACCTTACGCTTATCCCTATTCTCAACCAGAAGGGAATCCAAGGCCTGTCCGAAGAGTTTAGACCCTGCAAATGGGACAGAGACCAGCCTGGATTGGGAACCCTGGTCTACTTCCCATTGCCTGAGCCAAATATTCCTCCTTGCCACTACATTGGCCGCCAGAGCCCTGGCGTTAAATTGTAATGCGTCTAGAGATGAATCAGCCGTGAAGGCAGCGACCAACTCAATTTTCTTAAGGGTGTTATGTGCGGAGGATGAAAGTTTGCGATCTGTCTTAACCAGATCCTCCACCCAAGACAGAAGGGCCCTGGACATCACAGAATTAGTCGCTGCCGCTCTGAGAGCCAGTGCTGAAGCCTCAAAACTTCTCTTTAACGCCCCTTCAACCCTCCTGTCACAAGGATCCCTCGGGCCTTCTTCCCCCTCCGAAGGAATGACTGCCGCAGAGGAAAGGGCCGCCACTGGTGGATCTACTGAAGGAACCTTAAGTTGGGCCAGGACGTTCTCAGGCAGGGTGTAAAACCTGTTGATAACCCTGGGTTGACGCCTAGATCTAATAGGAGACTTCCATTCAGATTCCAGCACTGCTTGGAAGGAATCAGGAAAGGGAACCACATTGGACTTGGTGGCTCTTTTAGGAAAAAGGGACCAGGAATCCTCCTTTGAACCCGAAGCCTCCGGTTCCTTGGCCTTGTCCACCTGAGCCAAACCCAGGGTCTGGGTTGTTGCAGTTTCACATCTCACAGTCCAGAACTGGCTGAAACTGGCATTCCGTCTCTCCGTCTCAGGATCAGATAGACACCTGTGCGTCCTTCAGCAGGCAGCTTCCCAGCTTGTTAGGGCAACTAGCTGAACAGTAGTTGTACTCCCTTTCTGATAGTGTGCATAAGCAGGCAGTTTCACACGGGAAGCCCTGGCTGCAGACACTGCACATTCCCATGAGATCATGGTGTTCTAGGGGTCACCCCATTGGGTAAGATGGGGCACAAGGGGTCTTCAGGTATCCACCTACCAGATACACTCTGGCTGCATCCCTTTGTTCTTGTGTAGAAAGAGTTTTTCACTGTGTGTGCTTAAGATGTAAAAGCTGCACTGAACGCCGCCTGCGAGCGGCAAAGGCTTCACCGGCTTTCCTAGCCGGCAGACTGAAACTTTTCACCTATCTCACTTTCGCTACAATAAAGAGACTTTGTTATGGAAATGTGGCGATCGCTTGTTTCCTTCGCTCCGGAGCGCTGAGGCAGGCGCTGGGATGGGTCTCCAAGCCCCCAACTCTGCTATTATTCACACAAATTAACAACAGGTTATGGTGTCCAGAGCACGCCACGCGATGGAAGAGTCAGCCGTAACCCTGCAGGGGCTCGCCGAGGACCCAATCCGTGGAGCGGAAACTGAACTGTGAATGCAGCTGCATCCCTCACCTCGCCGACACCCTGACAGATGTCGGATGAGGAAGGGGCAACCGGTGGAGTGAAGGAGGAGGAAGACCTCGAGAACGGATCCGAGGGAGAGGACGTTGGCGACCCAGGGGAACCCGAGCAACGCGAGGAAAGCGAAGAGGGCGAGTCGGAAGACGACGATCTCGGACCTCTCTTTCCCCCAGCGGGGCCTCCCGACGGCCAAGCGCCTGCCCCGCCGCCGCCGCCGCTCGTTCCCGGGCAGGGCGCTTTCCATCCTCTGCCACCGCCTCAAATACCACCGTTGCAGCCCGCTGCGCCCGGGATTGTGATGGCGCAGCAGCCGCCCGCCGCCGCCGCCGCGACGGCGCCCTTTGGCGTTCCAGTTCCACTCCTCAACGACAGCAATTATGTGCAGTGGGCCCATAAAATGCAATTGCTGTTGGAACGAGAGGACCTTTGGCAACGCACGCAAACGCTTCCTGCAGCCGGAAATGCCGCAGAAGCGGCCGCCGACAGGAAGGCGAAAGCGACCATCGGTCTGGCGATCTCTGAAGATCTTTTGGTTTACGTGAGGGATCTTCAGCACGCCAAGGACTATTGGGACACTTTGAAGGAGCTGTTTGCCAGGGCATCGCTAACCTCCAGCATGGTTCTGACACGCAAGTTGTGGCGGGCGCGTCTAGAACCGGGAGGCGACTTACGAGTCCACCTGAGAGCGATGCAGCAGAACCTCAAGGATCTTGAGGCAGTCGGAGAACATGTTGCAGAAAGGCTCAAGGTGTTTGCGATCCTAAATTCCCTGGATGAAACGTGGGATATGTTTACCCTCACTTTGGAATCCATTCCTGCAGTGCAACTGACGGTCACCTTTGTAGTCGCCCGGCTTCTCGAGGAAGCAGACAAAAGGAAAGACAATCAGCGAGAGCGTGAATTCCGAAAGGAGAAAAGCAACAATTCGGGGAAAAAGCAGCAGCAGCAGCAACCCAGAAATGAGTCCCAGGCGCAGGTGTGCGCCAGTGTGCGGCAGTGCTTTGTGTGTGGATCCACCCATCATCTTGCCCTCCAATGCCCCAAGAAGAAAGGAGGCTCCAAGAAGAAGAAAAAGCCCCAAGGTGAGCAGAGCGGGCAAGGGCAATCTTCAAAGCCCCATGCACAGCAACCCAAAGCGAGCATCGCGTTTGTGAGTTCAGCGGAAGGTGTGCGCACGCGAGGATCCTGGCTGCTCGACTCGGGAGCAAGCCATCACATTGTGACTTCTGCAGACCTACTCACGAGTAGACGCGAGACAGACCGTGAAACTGTTGCTCTCGCAAATGGGAAAACAGCGCCTGTGAGCTGCGCTGGAGATGTGTTTCTGCCACAACTGCAGACCACCTTGAAAAATGTGCTGTGCGTGCCAACGATGTCCAGGAATCTGCTCAGCCTTGGCACCCTCCAGGAAGATGGATTTACAATAACTTTCCAAGACAGCACCTGCACTCTTACGAGGGGGAGTCTCTGCGTGGCTGTCCCCCGAGTGTACCGTCTGTTTGTACTTGGAGCGCAGGCGACAGAGAAGCAGCAGGCAAGTGCGTACTTCAATCAACCGAAGCACGGACACATCTGTGGACATTTGTGGCATCTGCGCCTAGCACATCTGAACCATGACTATGTGAGAAAGACAGCTGAACTTGTGCGTGGAATGGACTTGAAAGATTGCGACGCATTTGTGGATTGTGAGGTGTGCAAACTCACTAAGTCGCATCGCGCACGCATCCCGAAGTTCAGCACACGCCAGACCCAGACTCCCTTCCAGCTGGTGCATATGGACTTGATTGGGCCATTGAAAAAGACAGCTGGGGGGGCACAATATGTTCTTACAGTTGTGGATGACGCTACCAGGTACAGCTTTGCATATTTGATGCGTCAAAAGTCTGAGGCGTTTAATAAAATTCGCAATTGGGTCAGGTGGGTGGAGAGACGGTTTGGGCATCCCGTAGTGGCGATTCAAACCGACCGGGGAGGTGAATTTCTCAGTGGGGAAATGTCTCAATGGTTGGAAGAGCAGGGCATCACCCACAGACTCACCGCACCTCGCACCCCAGAGCACAATGGGGTGGCGGAGAGAAAAAATGGTGAGCTCCAGACAATGGTCAGAGCGCTGATGGAGCAGTCAAAACTGCCCAAAGGGTTGTGGGGAGAAGCGATGAAATATGCTGTGTTCATTTCAAATCGTGTGTATCACCGTCAAATTGACGGGGTCCCCTACACCAAGCTATACGGTAAACCACCCGATCTTGCATTCCTAAGAACGTTTGGGTCATTTGCCTTCGTGCATGCAGATCGGGAAACACGCAAAAAAGGGGCGCCGCGAGCCAAGCGGCTGCAATTCATTGGAGTAGAACCAAATTGCAAAGCGCTCAAATTTCTTAATCCTGACCATAGAACTGTCACAATATCCAACTCCTACGATTTCTCTGAGCAAAGTATGCTGCCAGATCATGCTGAACAAAGCGTCAGCATCCCCACACAAGCTGGAGAGAATGGGGGGGAGGCACGATTAGAAAGCAGTCCCGATCAGCCAGCAGCATCACCTCAGAGAACTCCAGAGAGTTTAGAGAGCACTCCAGAGAGACAAAGGCAATTTACTGCCACTCCAGCAAGCTCTAACAGGCTGCTGGAAGAGGGGGGAGCGGGGGAAGCCAGTCCAGGCTTGGACACAAGCACTTCCTCAGAGGAAACCACACCGGAACAGGGAGTTCCTACCAGACGCATCCTTCCTCCAAGGGCTTTGCGTGGAGTACCACCTCAGAGATTAACCTATCAGGTGGAGGTGGGAAAAATACCCCAGACATACCAAGATGTCTTGGAGTTACCGCAACCCGAGAAGGAAGGATGGCTCCAGGCTATTCGGGCTGAGTTGACGGCAATGCACAACTTGGAGGTTTTTGAACCAGCAGAATTACCAGCTGGAAAGCATGCAATTGATTCCAGGTGGGTGTTTGTTCTGAAAGATCAGGAAGGTGCTGAGCCCTTAAAGAAAGCCCGTTTGGTGGTTCGTGGCTGTAAGCAAATTCCAGGTGTAGATTTTGAGGAAATCTACTCCCCCACACTCTCAGCCACAACGCTACGTGCTGCGCTTGCTGTAGCAGCCAGCAAAGGTTTTCAGGTTCATCACTTTGATGTGGGGACAGCGTACTTGCACGCAAAACTGCAGGAAGAAGTGTACATCACAATTCCACCAGGGGTGCAATGTGACAACTCACATTTTCGCCTCAGGAAATCGATTTACGGGTTGAAGCAAAGTGGAAGAAACTGGCACTTATGCCTTAAGGAGCAGCTGCAAAAATTAGGGTTCACACCCTCCCCAGCTGATCCATGCCTTTTCAGGAAGGGAAAAGGGGAAAAATTGTGTGTTCTTCTGTGTTTTGTTGATGATCTGCTGATTCTTGCAAGAACGGAACAACAGATCAATCAGATCACACAACCGCTGAGAAAGGCATTCACACTAAAGTGTCTTGGTCCTGTCAATCGCTACCTGGGAGTGGAGATTGAACGCACAGCTGACAGTACTGGTTTTCTCCTCAGTCAGGAGAGTAAAATTCATACCCTACTCAGGGAATGGAACATGCAGGACTGCAAGAGTGTTGCAACTCCAATGGTGGTTGAAAGGGGGGAAAAGGCAGAAGAGTCTGCACCATTTCCAAACCAGAATATGTACCTCTCACTATTGGGTTCACTCACACATCTTGCGTGTTGGACGCGTCCAGACATTGGCGCTGCAGTCAATCACCTGAGCAGAAAAGCTGCAAATCCCACTCAGACAGATTGGATAGCCTTAAAGCGCATTCTCCGGTACTTGAAAGGGACAAGCACCCACAAGTACCACATCACCCCAAAAGGAGCACTGCAAATGGAGGTTTTTGCAGACAGTGACTTTGGGGGAGATGACGCCAGGAGATCTACAACTGGCTATGCCATACGTCTTGGGAATTGCGTGGTAGATTGGGGTTCACAAAAACAAAAGACCATTGCGTGTTCGACACTGGAGAGTGAGTACACAGCCTTGAGTCTTGTGACCAACTACCTTCACACGCTCAGGCAATTGATGTCGGATTTGGATGCTCCACAGGTAAATCCAATCCGAATCTGGATGGACAACCAGTCTGCCATCCAGGTTGCTGGGTCAGAACGAGTCCGGATGCACTCCAAGCATGTGGACATAAAGCACAAACATGTCAGAGAGGCAGTCCAAAATGGGGACATTGAAGTGCTTTACTGCCCATCGCAGGAGAACATCGCGGACATTCTAACCAAAGCTCTTCCTGCGCCACAGTTCAGACAGGCAGTTCAAATGCTGGACCTGGCGCCAAAGGGAGAACTCCGAGACGAAATGGGGGGGTGTTGCAGTTTCACATCTCACAGTCCAGAACTGGCTGAAACTGGCATTCCGTCTCTCCGTCTCAGGATCAGATAGACACCTGTGCGTCCTTCAGCAGGCAGCTTCCCAGCTTGTTAGGGCAACTAGCTGAACAGTAGTTGTACTCCCTTTCTGATAGTGTGCATAAGCAGGCAGTTTCACACGGGAAGCCCTGGCTGCAGACACTGCACATTCCCATGAGATCATGGTGTTCTAGGGGTCACCCCATTGGGTAAGATGGGGCACAAGGGGTCTTCAGGTATCCACCTACCAGATACACTCTGGCTGCATCCCTTTGTTCTTGTGTAGAAAGAGTTTTTCACTGTGTGTGCTTAAGATGTAAAAGCTGCACTGAACGCCGCCTGCGAGCGGCAAAGGCTTCACCGGCTTTCCTAGCCGGCAGACTGAAACTTTTCACCTATCTCACTTTCGCTACAATAAAGAGACTTTGTTATGGAAATGTGGCGATCGCTTGTTTCCTTCGCTCCGGAGCGCTGAGGCAGGCGCTGGGATGGGTCTCCAAGCCCCCAACTCTGCTATTATTCACACAAATTAACAACATGGGTGACCTTAGTGAGTAAACGAGGAAACATTTCTGGAGGGAATAACCTATCCCCCTCCTCATCCTGCATATCCTCCTCCTCTCCAGACAGTTCCCCCTCCTTCTGGGAGCTCTCTGAAGACTCAGATGTAACTGATTGCCAGGGGTCAGACCAGCAGGTATCCTTGAATTTGCATTTATGACCCCCCTGTCTGCGCTTGACACACCTAGGGACATGGCAGGACCTCTTGCGCCTGCTGGGAGGCGAATCGGATTCACAACTCGTGGAGTCTAAAGGAGAATAGGAATCCACTGGAGAAGGGGAACGCTTGCGAGCCCTCTTGCCCGATTGCTTGAATCGCCCCTGTTGAGCCTGACTGGATTTGTCCATCACTTCCTTAACCAACGCCTCCAGATGTGCTTGAGACTGAAGCACAAATCCCTGCGTTGCTCTAGGCAGGGCCTGTGTGTTAGCTGTGGTGCTTGGCCCTGCCTGGACCTCTGGCTGTGGCCCATTAACAGCCTCATTCTGCGCACTAGAGGCCATGCTGAACTCTGCTCACGCCTTCTTCAGCAGGGGAAAAAGAACACAGACAAGTGCCCAACTCTGTGAAAAGAAAAACACACTGTGTCTTAACCAACAGGCACGCAAGGCCTAACGGGAACAAAATCCAGGCCTAACGGGAACAAAAACCAAACTGGGCCGTTACAACTGGGGCAGGCCTAGGTGAAATCAACAGAACCCCTTTCCCCAGTCACGCACACACACAGCTCTGCAGCGCGAGACAGGGGCTGCGAGCCGATAAGCACCCTTAAAAAAACCTGGTAAAAATCCCTACCGCACAGGGCGGCCTTACCAGACCTTCTACGGGTAAGCGCTGCGTAGGAGACGCGATGGGAGGTCTCCTGCGGCTATTCGGTGCTTGCTGGGCCCTCCGCGGTGCGGCAAGACGACAGGGAGAGGACGCGCGATGCAGGGGCGACCCTCTCCGTCACAGGCTGCTTGCCGATGCTGCTGCAGCCTCAGCGCGCCCTCGGGAGACGCAATCGTGGGGCCTCCCGGACTTTTAAAGGCTCTTCAATGCGCACGGCTGCAGCAATAGCGCGGGAGGCGCATGTTGGGGCCGTCCCGCGCTGACGCAAACCAGTAGGGTTGAGGCTGCTCTTGATTTTACCTCAGCGCATCGCGTCGTGGCCTCTCAGCAGCGGGATTAGTGCATGCGCTGCAGGGCGAAGCAACGCCCGATCCCAAAGGCGGGAAAACCGAGGCCAGAGCCCTGAGGGGCTCTTGAGGTAACTCTTCACAGCGAGCGCGATCTTTAAAAAGCTCTGCTGGAGTCCTCTTCTCTATCTTCTTTCTTCTCTCTTCTATTTCTTATCTCTCTCTCTCTCTCTCTCTCGCTCTCTCTCTCTTTTTAAATAGGAGCTAACGTTGAGACCAACGTGACCTCTCTCTGCGAAGGCTGAGCTGGTCTGGGGAACAGGGAGCGCCCCCTACAGGAGCATGTTCGTTTGAGACCAGCTCAGCCTTCGGCGAGGGGAGGGGCTTCCCAGAAGTTAGGAATGGAACCCTTCTTCCTCCAGAGAAGAAGGGGGTGATGAGGCTGCTGGGAATGAATGTCAATTTACCTGAAATTTAATGTGAAATTTAAATCTTAACCCTAGCCCCTTTTTCCCTCCCGTTTCCACCCCTTGCATACAGGTTCAAACAGGATTGTGAGCTCTTCTAGGCCAATGCATAGTCCACATGAGGATGGATAAAAATCAATGATTTTTTTTATTTAAATCTGATTTTTTTTTATTTTTAATAAATTTATTTTAATAAAATGCTTTTGGAGTAAAAACCTTTCTAAAGATAGGTTTCAATTTAAGATACATTAATAAATTAGTTTACTCAGCATGAAATGGGGGTTAGTTATGTAGAATGAGGCTGTATATTCTGCAATATTTACATTTTTTTGTAAACTCATTCAATGAATCCAAGCTCTGCAAGCTGAGATAACATTGATGCATTCACACAATTTCACAGTAACCATGAGATGCATCAAAAGAAAGTTCAGGACTATTCCTTTATCCCATTGTTTTGCAAAACTATGTACACTACAAACTGTATGATTGTTTGAAGAGAAATGCATCTGTACCAGGTTTTTTTTATATGGACCCAGCTGATATATTCCATTTTAAGTTCTTTTGTTTTTTTCAAAGATATTTTGTTTATGCACTTCAGTTACTAAACATTGATGTTTAAGCAAATACAAGAATATGTAATATGTTATTTTTTCATTAAATAAAAGAATTTGAGTAGTTCAACTATCGGTTTGGATATCGCTGTTTTACTAACCTGACAGCTTATTATTCTAAATTGGAAACTTTCATTTTGTTTGCAAATAATATTAAATATTTTAACTACCAGCAAGAATGAGTCCTTACATTTAAAGAGCACCTGTCATTTCAGATCCATTGTCATTTCAGTGCCTGTTAGCGAGCATCCACTCACCTGCTGCCCGCCACGTCCCTCACTTTGTTGTGTCACTGCTGCATCACCAGCTGTCCCATTAAAGTGAATGGGACTGTTGGTGAGTCAACAGCGGGTCAGAGGAGAAGCTGCTGCAGGACAGAGATGATACTTGCTCTTTAAAAATTATGATTTAAATCGAGTTGATTTAAATCAAGCCTTTTTTACTATTGATTTAAAATTGACTTGATTTAAATCAAATCCACCTGTCACTAACACCAACAGTTTATTTGCTGTTACTTTAAAGCAACACTTCAAATTAAGAGAATTATAAATATTTGAGGAAAAATAAAAATATAAAGCTTTGGGTGTATTTAATAAAAAGTGAACTACCTGCAAGTCATGCTCTCAACACAGTAAGGTGGTAGCATCCAATCAAGATGTAAAGGAAAGAAAGAAATGCAAGAATTACTTTGACAGAAACCAGTCCTTATCAAAGAAAATTTTTATTCTAGATCATGACTGATCAGGCCCTACACAAACCCTCTCTTTAAAACCAAGATCTATCTTATTTTCATGCTCTTTGTGCCCTTTTGTTTTCTTGGCTACTGCCTCTTGTTGGTACCATCTTCTTTGACCTCTCTGTCATTCACCTCATTTGCAACTACCGTGATTTAATTAGCTTTGGCAACCAAGATTATTTACACAGCAGTGGTTCTCAAACTTTTAGGACCAGGACCCATTTTTTAGGATGAAAATCTGGAACCCATGGGAAATGATGTCATGGCTGGAAGTGACATCATTGCGATGCCACAGTCTGCTGCTTTCCTGAGAATGCAGCAATAAGTTCTCAGCCATTTTCAAACAGAAATGTGAATCAAAAAGGAAAAAGCTAATTTACATCCTTGACAAACAAAACAACCATATAGCCCTCCACCTTTCCAGCTTCCAATATTTTAAATATGGTTGCTCTAGGTGCTTCACAACCCACCTGAAATTGGATCGCAACCTACTGGTGGGTCCTGATCCATAGTCTCAGAACCACTGATTTATGGAATTCATGACAGAATCATGTAACTTGCCACAACCAGTTTAAAGGACAGTGAAGGCAAGTGAGTCCACAAACAATGAAGTAAAAAACAATAAAAAGGTACCAAGAAAAGATGCAGAGGACGCTGAGCAGCATCAAAACATAAGATAGGTGAAAAATGAGTTAAAAAGGCTGTGCTCTTTAACACATGGGGGAGAAACTAGGAAAGTAGTCTCAGCTCCACTGTAGTAATTTCCACAATGATGCTGCAAATAGCATTCAGATTTTAAAACTGCATCTATTATTCAGAATTATATTTTACTCCTGGAGAAATCAGATTTTGCATTTGGCACCAATGTTAATTTCATTCAAGTTTTTATATGCTAGAAGGTGATGATATAAACCTTGTGATGTTTCTATTTAAGCCACACATTTTGTTTCCACTATAGAGCCTCTCGTATCAACAGTGGATCCTCCTAGCAGTTGCAATGTCCGATTAGAAAATTAACATACCATCTTACAATTAAAGAGGACCAATTCTTCAATCCTGTCAAGAAACCGAACAAGCACACAAGATTGCATTGAATATAACTTTTTATGAATAATGATTTCAGGAACATCACTGCAAAGATATTTGAAGACTGCTTGATTCCACGGTAAAATGCAATTGATAAGTTGGTTATTCGCATGATTGTTCAACTCAGATTTTCCAACAATATTCACTTAATTATCTAAACTGAGTATACTTTCTTTAGAATTGCATTTTACAATATTTCCCATGTACACGACCTTTGTCATTTAAAAAATTTCATCACTTCTTAAATGGTAGTAATGCACTCCAAGAATCAAGTTTTTAAAATGACATTACTGTCATTTATCATTCTATACTGCCTTTTTTCTTTTTAAACACACAACTGAGTGCTAAAGTGCTTGCTGCTGAAGAAGTTTACATTTAACAGTTGTCACTTACATTCAGAAGTAGCACCTACAGGGAACTGTCACATTATTATTCCCTTCTATAATACTATTGAATCAGTCATTTACCAGATAGTTATAAATAGTCATTATTTCTAAAACAGTTTAAAATGTTGCTCGAGTCTTCAAGTCATGGATTAAAACACATTGTGGGATTTAGTCCCAGTGTTTCACTTTCACCTGTGGAAAGCATCTTCAGGAGAGTTACAAAGAATTTCATATCCTTTATTATTTCATTCTACTGATTGCTTTGCTATTCAAATATGTTTTTAATGAGCCCTGAGAAATATAATTTTATTTGGATTTGTCAGAGCACAAACAAAAAAATTATACAACTGACAAGAAAGGACAATTTACAAAAAACCCACTTTACCATTAAAAATGTTCAGACGTT
Source organism: Lerista edwardsae (assembly GCA_029204185.1). Lineage (NCBI taxonomy): Eukaryota > Metazoa > Chordata > Lepidosauria > Squamata > Scincidae > Lerista > Lerista edwardsae. Next base: position 17,412,321 of record JAJKFI010000003.1, read on the forward strand.
ACTCATTTGAGTGCTTGAACACACACATAACACACAAGAGAGAGAGAGAGAGAGAGAGAGAGAGAGAGAGAGAGTGTCTCATTACATTGGCACCCCCCAACAAGCACGCAAGACAGAGGCTTGGAATGATTATTGTTTATTGAATAAAATCACAATAAACTTAACCTGCAGCAGGGAAAATTTCACTAGGGAATAAACCCCAGTGGTGCTGGCAGCTACTAGATTGGGGGGAAACGGCCTGGTTGTTTACCTCCCCCGTACCCCAATGGGCATGACCACCCAACCCAGGGTTGAGTTTGCCTAACTCAGCCAACCCAGAAGGGTCGAGGCAGCTGGCCAGCAACAACCTACCCAGGCAAAGCCTTGGGTGACCTTTGCATAAACCAGCCAAGGGATTCACCAACCGGCATCTCAACCTGGACGGGTGTTTTCAGACTGGTTCTGGCTCACCCCCTGACCTTGCTTACCTCAGCATGTATCCTGGCTACAACACCATCCTGGCTACCCAGCCAGCATGCTACCTGCCAAACTAAAGGAAAACCCCTTACAAAACAATATCTAATCACCACACTCACATGCCGGTCCGGAGTAGGCAAAAACACCGGTAACCCTGGCCAATCAGGTTACTGACAAATAAATTCCTACCCGGTCCCCCAAATGAGCGACCAGCTAATCTCGGACTATTCATAGGGTGGGCGGGGCTTGCATGATCGGCACAGACTGACGTTGGTTGCTCACAGGAGCCCCGACAACAGCCTCACCACGTCCCCTGTGAAACCCGCAGTCAATCAGTTGCATGCAGTCTCCTGCCTCTGCCCCGCTTTGCATAGGGGTGCCACGCAAGCGCTGCCAGGGCTCTCCTAGCAGTATAGCTGACATGAAAAACTACACTGCTTCATTAGTTTGGCAAGCTGTAATTGATCACTTTTCTTAGAGGAACAAATGTATTAGTTGAAACACTTACTACAGATTTTCTCAGTAATCATAAAAAACCTGACCTCATGCATATGTGAGTCATAAGAGACCATTTCCGTGGCCTAGTTTTTTTAAAACACACACACACACACACACACACACACACACCAAACCACACTTTTCTGAATGAATCTCATACACAATGATCATAAATTCCATAAACAAAAATTGAAACTGCAATATATTAAAACAGAAGCTTAACACCTTTATTAACAAAGAGTATGACATTAATCAGCTTCATTTCTATGCAAGCATCCCAGAGCATAATAGAGACAAATGAGTGGGTAGCTACCCCAGAATTTTGCATAATTTGCTTTTGTCTATCTTTGATCTAGGTTTTTAATGTAAATGTTTTGATCTTTTGTTAGGGATCTACTCAGGTCTTCCTGTATACTCCTGTATACCAGAAAGAGGACTTAGTTCTTGGCATTTTGACACCAAAAAGAACCAGTTTACGGGAGTAGCAAGCTTTGTCTGCACTCAGTTCTGGTTAGATCTGCTCAATTTCCTTGAATTTGATCAAATTCCTACTCATGCCCCAGCCTTTATGCATTCAATCGAACTAAGAGCACAATCCTAAACTATGCTGGAACAGCACAGGCCAGTAGGCCTGCACTGTAACCAGCTTTGGACTGTGCTGGAGCCTCCACATTCACGCCCTTGCCCTGAGGTAGGCACCAGCCACGCCTATGGACGACTCGAATCTGCACCTGCTATATAGTGGACGCAAATCAGAGCTTCCCGCATAGCCTAAATTGGGGCTGTGTGGCCCGGGAATGGGGGCTTGGATGCAGCCTAACGACCACATCCAGATTCCACCCCCCCTCCCTGGGCCAGACTGCCTCCTAGAACACCCTTTGCCCGCCCAGTTCCTCTCTCCCTCCCCCCACCCAGAACCGCCCCTGTGCCAGCCGAACTTGGCTAGTGCAGGAGCAGCACACCAGCAGCTTCTGCCGGTGCCACAGGGCTGACGCTGCTGCATGCATTGGCCCCGTGGCAGCAGCTCTGGCACAAAAGCGCCTTGCGCAGCAGCGCAGAGTGGTGTCACAAGTGGTGGCCCTACAGGAGCGTTAGATTGTGCCCTAAGACACTTTCTTACCCAAATGTCCTAGAACCTGATGTGGCTTCTTGAGATACAGAAACTCCAGCCTCTTAATATGCAGCTTCGTAGCTTTCCAAGTTTTAAACATATGCAATGTACAGCGAACCATTGATTTACTGGGCTAAAATCCACAAAACCCCTTCTGACATAATTCTGTTCCCTCAGTGTCACCACTCTGCTTTGCCCTCCACCAGGATCATCTAGGAATGGCAGAACATCTCTGTTCCTACAGTGACCTGGTGAGAGTGGAGTTGTGGCACCAACAAAATTCCTTAAGGCGCAATCCTAACCAATTTTTCAGCACTGACATAACTGTGCCTATGGGGCCTGTGCTGCATCCTGCAGTGTAGTAGTAATCACAGGGGCCTCCTCAAGGTAAGGAAATGTTTGTTACCTTACCCTGGAGCAGTGTTGCCCTTACCCAGTGCTGGAAGGTTGGTTAGGATTGTGCCCTAGAATCACTCTTGCATGCAAAGCAACCTTTCCTGACTCACTCACCAGCAAGTATAAAGTGCATAGTTTATGGATTTTATGAACTATATAGACTTCATACAGGTTTATGGGAGGACACTGAAAATTATCCACACATGTATATTTCTGACCAATCTCCTGTCTACCCTCTTAAACGTGTATCTCATTTTATTCACAAATACGTAAAGATCTGTTTCTACTGAATAGCTCATTTTATTCTAGCATATGAAAAGAAAATCTAGCACAAGAGAAGGGATAATCACAGAAAAAGATACAGAATCACTGCCATCAACAATTATGTCTGTTTGTTAATTGTCATTCCAAGACCAAAATTCTTCTCTTAAGGAAGCCTATGAAAAAATTTCAAATCCCTGGATCCTATAAGCTCGTTCTGAGTACCACCAATACCATCTGTTACTGCTGCACCAAAAAAGCCATATGGTGATCAGCAAAGAACAGCACAAAGATCACAAAAGGAATTGGCAAAGTTTGTTTCCCCAAAGTGCCACAACGGGGCTACATACAGTATCTTCAAAAATGTTAGTATTTATCATGCATAAGCAACACAAACTATAACCTTCTGTTGAAGTAAGATAGGTTCTACATGGTGACTGCCAGCAACAAGAAAAAAATCAGAAGACAACATGAACCACTGGACCTCACAACCATTTCAGTATCTCTCGGGTACTAGTACTTCTGAAGACTCCTTTTGCAGAAACCAACAGCTGATGGAACTAGACAGTGAGGAAGCTTGGAAAGGGATGGAGGAGAAAGGTGGCGGTGGTTGGAATTCCCTGCTAAAGCAGGAATTTCCAAGCAAAAATTCATTTTCCCGGGTCTTTTAATTAGAGGGAAGCATATTTTAACACTACTAGTTTACTTTTTTGCAGTTTTATGTGATGCTTTATGACCTTGTAAAAACTGTATATAAAATTAAATATTTAGGTGGCCCTTTTTTTGGTTTCTATACTGTCATGATACTCCCAGACAAGTCCGTTCATCACAACCAACAGTAAAGTATAGCTCTTTCTTTGCAGCAAAATGTATATTCCTACAGCATATTAGTATGTGTTGTATCCCAAGTTGTTCTTACATTCATAGAGGGAAGCTCCATTTGCACAACCCACCTTTCTTCTGTAGTCCCTGAAGGCTGGTCCTGTTATTCAAGGTATAAGGATCTGCAGAGGGAACAGACTATTTTTACCAGCCTTCTTTCCCTTCATGCAAACCAAGCTTCCTTCATTATCAGAAAAGCTTTAGCTACCACCGTAATGTCTATAATGGACCTGAAAAACAGCCTAGGCTATTTTATAAAAGTTTATAATTTTTTTTGCAAAATTATAACCCTGAATAAGTAAATCTCAGCTTCCACTTCTGTATTTCCAAAACTACAGGGGTAACAGTGACATGCACACTGTCTCTAGCTTTAACTGATATCCATACGACTTTGCTTTAAAATTACATGAAATAAATATTTATGAGCACACCTAAGACTAAGGTTTTGCATTTCTGTCTTAATGCAATGCTGAAGTTCATTTTTATTTATATTTGTCAGTCATAAATGATACACAATTTTAACTGTTGTCCACTGCCTAAGTACTAACAGTCCAACAAGAACCATCGTTTAAATTATCAATAATGCTTTTAATGATGCTTTCCATCATGGTTCATCTTTCTAACTTCGCCTGCATGTGCAAATTAATTGTAGGCTAGATTCCAAATAAAATATAATGATGGAGACTTATTTCACTGCATCTACAATTATTTCATCTTTATTACCAAAGATCTTGTCGCTCTTGTGACAATACATCATGACTTAGTTCACCAAGTGTGATGGGCTACTATTTGTATCTTGACAGTATGCCACTGTGCTAAAACTCTTGACTATTTTATGCCTCTAGGAAGTCTGTAATGGCCTTCACTAACTCATAAAATTAGTTTTCATTCTCATCTGTCCTGTTACAGAAGATAAAAGTAGTACAGTGAGGTAAAATACCAGGCAATGCTTTATTATTAAGAGAACCATATTTTCTTCAATTACTTATCAATTTTTATCAGTTTGCATATTCTTTGGAGTATCTAATGGTTTTGGAACATTTTAGGATTTCACACAAAAGAGTTTCACTATTATGCTACTTAAACTCATTTTAAGTTTTGCAACATCAAATCAGAAGGTATATTTTTGATGTGCATCAGAAGGTTGCTGTCAATAGCCTGCAAATTCTGACTTGAGCAGTAAAACTATAGTTAAATTTATTCGACACATTTGCCATAATATATACACCTATGTCCAACTCAGCAATGTAGTAATAGCTCTTGGCAGAGCACACATTTATCTTGGCTGAAAAGCTGTCAGTAGCAACACGGTGGGTGTCAATTGGCATGAAGTATACAAAGCAAACACATTTGCCAATTACATGCATTAGGTCTCATAATGACTGATGTCACCAATGTACTTTAGCAATAAATTATCTTATGGACACTAATTATATTTTTCCTTCAGCTGAATTTATTATTTGGAAAGTTGAAAATGAAACCTATAAAAAGTTTCATTTTATATACCACAAAGCTCAGACTCAAGACATGGATCACATGGCAAAACAGCCTGAATAGATAGTGGGTATATCTAATAATGTGGTGGTGCAGCAGCTTAAACCGCTGCTGCTGGGCTTTCTGACCGGAAGGTTGTGCGATGCAGTGAGCTCCTGTTGCTTGTCCCAGCTCCTGCCAACCTAGCAGTTCAAAAGCATCTAAAAATATGAGCAGATAGATACCACTTCGGTGGGGAGGAAACGGCGTTATGTGCGCCTCGGTGTATAAGTCATGCCTGCCACATGACCACGGAAGCTTGTTCTCGGACAAATGCCGGCTCTACAGGTTTAGAAACGGAGCTGAGCACCGCCCCCTACAGTCAGTCACAACTAGACAATTCAGTTGTGGGGAAACCTTTACCTTTTTTTTATATCTAATAACAGCACCAGTACACCGCCTTTCTCACTGACCCTCCCAATGTTTTGCCACACAGACTAGGCAGTTCACATAGGCAGGCTATACTAAACTCATCTGCTCCTACTTAGCAATCTTCTGGCATTCGTTCAGTTCAACCACCAGACTACCATTCCTGCCCAACTGACTGATAACGAGCCCATCCTTAAGTACTATCTGCCGTGTTTTAACAGTAGTGACACTAAACTGTTTTTCTTTTGTTTTAGTATTAATTGACTAAATAATTGACATCTTTTTTGAAAGAAGCAATCCTGTGAGGACACATTGGATCCTAAAAAGAATCGGCCCAGATCCAATTGAGCCTGCCCTGGAGAATGAATGTTGATCAGCCCCTTCTAAATTCAACACCCAGGAGAGAGGAGAAATGGTGATCACCATAGCTTTATTAAACATTGCAGAATGTAAAACTACTACATCCCTAAGACACATGGACCCATTAATTCCCTCACACACCCTTCTTACTGCTGGACAGAAAATCTTATATTTTATTGTTGAAATGCTGAAGTGATTACACAACTTGGGTTGGGAGATACAGTGGTTTGAATTTTTTGAATACAATTTTTTTTAATACATATTATGAATTTTTATATACCGCTTTTCAACAGAAAGTTCACAAAGCAATTTACAGAGAAAAAAAAATCAAATGACTAAATGGCTTCCTGTCCCAAAAGAGACTCAAACCCTTTTAAAAATGTACACGAGCACCAGCACACAGCCACTAGACAAGATACTGTGCTAGAATGAAGAGACCGTTTCCAACCCACTGCTAAACAGAAGAGCACCACCACTTCAAAAACACGCTTTTGCTTCGTTAACAAGGTACTGCCCAGTTAGCAGTGTAACATGACAGTATTGTTTTGCAGTTCAGACTGGAGAAAAGAATGATGAAGGCCTTCTGCCTCTGCCCCCTTGGACTCATCTCTCTGTCCCCTTGGGGAGGTTCTTCCTTGAATGCTTGGGTGTTACTTATTCATCACCTAACCTGCAATGGAACAGGCAGGCCAGCTGTATCCAATGCAGGTTTGCTGCCTCCTGAACTCACATGCTGGGCAAGGGGATGTTTGTTCCCTGACCCTGGGGTAAGCCCCAGAGGCCTGATAGGCCTGCTCAGATCTGCCTCTGCTGTTTAGCATGAGCAAGTATGAGCAAGCAGCAATAGCCCAGGGCTTTGGATGGGGCCAGGCAGACCGGGGGTGGGGCTTTGGATGGGGCTGCATCCAGGCTCTACCCCCTTCCTGGGCTACTTCTACCTAGGGAAGAACGCCCTCTCCACCCTTTGCCTCCCCCCCCCACCCTGAAAAGCTCAGCCAGTGCAGGAGCAGCTTACCAACTGCCTTCACGGGCACAACTGGGTTGACACAAGTGCTTGCATTGGCCCAGCACTTCAGGTGGTACAGACATGCTTTACGGCATGTTTGCAACAGTGTTGGGCCAACGCAATGCATGAGCATCAGTCGAACGGACGTCTTGGATTGCGCCTTCAGAGGATGAAAACTTCCATTCACCTTGCTTTTTTTAAAAGGTAGGGAAGTATGCAGCAGTCTGCCAATGCCAAATTTCTGCTACTCCCTTCATGTAGATTTAAGTTCTGATAAACTAGTCTCCGGCAGATCAGAGGGCTTCTGTTTCCTAGTACATCCTTGAATTAGTACATCTGGCTTTGAAAGGCCTCAGAGAAACTAAGGCAGCTGGTAGGAATGTTTATATAGTTTGAATTGGTATAAAGTATGAACACGCACGCACGCACGCACGCACGCACGCACAGAGAGAGAGAGAGAGAGAGAGAGAGAGAGAGAGAGAGCCCTTGTTACCCATCGGTTCAGCACCCACAGATTTGACTCACCTCGAGTGCCAACCTCATATCTGAAGAGCATCAAAATGATTCCCAGAAGCGTTCTGTATATATCGTATGCAGAACCAGTTCCTTTTCCCTTATCTTTTCTTTTTTGCAAGTGGGGCCTCTTTGCTCTAGCTACTTGGAATCTGGAATCTTGTTAGTAGAATGTATGTTAGTGTCTCTCTTAATTTAACTCTCTATTTTGACCAATCTCTCACCAGCCCATACTCCTTTCCCACTCAAGTCAATAGCATGGGGGGGGGGGAGGATAGGCAAGCGGAAAAGAGTAAAAAGCTGCATTTACATTCATTAAGCCTAACAATTGAAAACCAATATGCATTAATTACAGCATAATAAAAATGTCTCATCACAAAGCATCATGACAACCTTAGATTCCCACCTGGCATTATAGCAGGTTCTCAAAAGACACTTAAAAAAACTGCCAAGTTAGAAAATAGTTGTAAAACGGAGGTTCCCCTCAAAATTGTGTTGGCCTCACTTTAACATACACCTATATTTACACTGGCAACTCCCAATAAGCACACAAGACAAAGGCTTGGGATGATTAGTATTTATTGGTAACATACCACAAAACAACCTGCAGCAAACTCGACTAGGGAATAGCCCCAAGTGTGCTGGCAGCTAATATTGGGGGAAATGGCCTGGCCATCTACCTCCCCCAAGGTAGAGTTTTAGAGATAGCCTAAAGTTGCATACAGTCATCATGGCTTGTAACCCAAGAAAAGACTTCTTCCATAAAACCGTCCAATCCCCTTTTAAAGGCATCTAGGCCAGATGCCATCACATGTTTTTAGTTGTGCCAGCAACAATAGGGATAAAGAGTATGAGCAAGTAGTGCACCATCACCTCCACACAGGTATCCTTACCATTAGGAAATAGAAGGTCACACCAGAGGTCCCTGCAGCTTTACATTTTATGAGATTGGTGCCTGGCTGAAACAAGCAGCTGCTGGAGAGGTGCGAGCAATTCCTAAATGGCTGTAAGACAACTTACAGGCAAAACTTACTTGGCAACAGTTCTCCATTAACTGAGGCTCCACTTTTAAAATCAATCCTCTGATTAAACCAACAATTAACATTCCAGCCCTTGTATCAAGTTTTCATCTGAATACCCAAAAAGAATGTCAGAGTGCACATGGAGAAGTTAGTAAAGGAAATTAGAGGCCTGTCAACAAAAAGTGCCACCTGCTTTTTAGTACTTATAGAAAAAATGTTATTTAAGACAGGCATCACAGTCTCCATCTTCTCACATTCATTATGGCTTCACAGTTGCCAAGAAATAAGAAAACGAAATCACGTAACTATCTTATGCAGAGCGTATCCACATTCTATTCCAGCACTATTTCATTTGCATTTATTGTGCACACGTCAGTTTTGAACTGGTGCTATGTTGCTGTGAACTCTGAAATTCTTAAACAAAAACAGAGTGCATGAGAAAATGAATCTAAAAATCTTATCTACATTATGGAGGAAGATTAAAAATAGACTATAGATGCAAAGCTATTAGTGTCATCGAAAGAATTTGTCATTTGATCAATCATCTGCATCAGTCAAGTAGATAAGTTAGCTTGCATTTTCAGCAAGGTCTCAACACAGGTGCACTGAATGTATTGAGAGATGTTGTAATTATTTAACTTAAAGCTACAATCAAAAGACCACCAATTTATAATTTTCTTTTTACTCCTGTATTACACTAAATGCACCATAACTAAAGCAGCCACAAATATACACACACAAGTTAAGTGCAGTTTGGATTAAAAATTAGCCCCTTCCAATTAATCAACACTTTAGCCAATATGTTAATCTACCGATTAAACTGATGAAAGCTTGCAGCTTTAAAAATGATGTTCAGTAAATTAGTTTACAATAGAAGTGTAATAGGCTGATTTTCTTCTCATTTTCGTAACCCTGCTCCAGCAGTGGTGGTTCATTTGCTTCTGGCATTGTAATTCTTTCAGTAACACTCAATTGACACCATTTGGGCCAACTGCCAAAACATTCACTACTGTGTTTGTATTGACATAACCTCACTGAACTCTATTGCAGAAAGTGGGATCTAAACTAAGAGCTGCACTGCAGAAAAATGCAAGAACAAAAATATCTCATGTTCTATTCCTGCGAGATGAATAACATTACTCAGGGTAGTTATATTACCAAGGTTTACTTAATTTAAAAATTACTAGTCTAGAGAATTTTGGCAGCGTGACAGATGTTTCGAATCACTAGCTTTAGGACTTTTAGAGGGTAGTTCATCCTAGAAATTTACCTTCCACTAGTGGCTCAACATTACAATATTCTGTCAAAGCAATACATTCAGTTTAACAAGGAAATAGTGTTCAATTTTAAAGGTCCTGATGGTGAAGCAACTAAAAAAAGGTTTTAACTGATGTCATAGTTAAAGCTGGATTTTAGTCTTTTGCCTCACTGTCCTAAAATCACAGGGTTTCTTCCCAGTTATACACCTCAGTGTATACTTGCCTTTCTTCTGAGAGCTGAACCATATTACCTGGTCAATATTTTATGTTTCTCTCTTTAATTGAAAGCATGTAGAAGATACAGTACATTTAAACAAATGTACTTGATACTGGGTGCCTGCTTGGAGAGGAAAGGACTAGTCCAATACTCTGTTAGAGGACTATTGGCAAGAGGCTTTAGATCCACCACATTTCTGGTCTTGCATTGGAACTGTGTAATCATCTTATCCATGTTGACGGGACCTGACCATGGTGGATCATGCCCTAATGACTTCAAAGTTGAATTACTGTAACACACTCTGCAAGGGGATGCCCATGAAGATGCTTTGGAAGCTGCAATTAGAGCAGGATGCAGTGGCCAGGGTGGTTACTGGAGTTAAACCGTTTGATTCTGTTGGACCACTGCTTCAGCGACTTCACTGGCTGCCCATTTATTTCCAGGCCTAATTCAAGGTGCTGGTATTGACTTTTAAAGCCCTTCATGGTTTGGGTCCAGGCTATCTGAGGGCCAGCCTTCTTAGATCATCTGAGGGGCTTCCTGCAAGTGCCACCTCCACCATCCCTGACTTGGGAGAGTGGGCGAACCTTATCAGTCGAGGCGCCACAATTACAGAACTCCCTACCAGAGGAATGCTTTATCTACTCCTTCCCTCATGGCTTTTCAGCAAGGTCTTGGAATGTTTGTTTCATTTGGCATTTGGGTAATCAATTTTCAATCTTTTATTGCGGTCAAAGACCAGAAATATCCAGTATTTATCACAAAGACAATGGTTAGGAAAAACATAGGACTATAGTATACAAAGTCTCAAATGTAGGAGTAAATAGACATACTGGATCATATTAAAAACTAAATCATGAGTAAAACTGGGGAGCTACTAAGAATCTTAAAATGACGGACATTGCACATACGCATAACCAAGAAACTGCCTGGGAAGAAAAAGCCAATTAAATTAATGGAATAATGGATTGGTCAGAAGAAATTGGATAGGGTCTACACAAGAAGTATGAAAGGAATCAGCATAAAATCATAACAATAACCATTATGTCTCGATTCAACACCAATAGAGGCCCGTCAACTCAGTGAAGATAAATTAATTTGCCAGTATTATTAAATACCTCTGCCCTAGAGTATCTGGGCAACACATCTATTTATCCAACAGGGCCATAGATACAACAGGAAAACACTTACTCATCAGGACATCCTCCATAAAAGAACACATGGCACAACATTTGGAACATGACAATCACATTCAATTGGTTAAGAACAACCCTTCCACCAAGGCAGTAGGAAAAGTAAACACATAGTTTTAGTCGGTTCTTATGTCCAGATTCATTTGGAACACATTATAATCTAACATATTGGAAAACTTAACTGAAAGGAACTTAACATTTGGGTAATCGGTTGTCTGCCTCCTGTGCTATAGTAGAACCTCGACTGTAAATAGTTTGGCCTCTTTCAAATAGTTTTATTTAATAGTTATTTTTATATTTGATTTTTTAATTTATAACTGTAAGTTGCCTTGGGCATCTGCTCCAGCATAGAAAAGGGAGGGTAAAAATCTCATACATACACACACTTTTGTGCATGACCAAAGCAGGTTTTGCATTCTAGCCTTGCTATTTAGCTGACTGATATGTAAGTAAATAGCTAGGAGCTAAACACTTATGATTGTCAATATGTACTATACCTGTGTTCTTCTTGACTTTCCTGTTGAAATTGGCTGAGGTACATACACCTACTGGTGAGTAAGTGTACAGCCCCATTTCACTTTCCATAGGACTCAAGACTCCTTCTCAGCTATCAGCTTGTCATTTTCAGTATTATGGTCCACTAATAATCAGGTCACAACCAACTGGTGTCATGACCAATACCCACAGAGGATACCAAAAATGCATTTCAATAAATTGCTGTTAAGGTGGGCCTGCAATATCCGTGGATTCAGGACCTGTGGATTTCAGAATCTGTGGGTTCTGCACTCTAGTCACAGCAACTCCTGTCCTGAAGAGTTTTCTGAGGCCAAAAAGTGACTTCCGGTTTCTTCCCGGTTTCACTTTCATAAAAAGTGACTTTTTATGCCTTATAAGCAGTGATGTCATCTAACGGGCGAACAACCAGAATGCTCCATGGGCAGCCCCGCCCACCTGTCGCCATTCGCCGCCGCTCCGTGATGGACGCGGCGCTGTGAGGTGCTCCCGGCCTCGGAGGGGGCGCCTGCTCGCTGGCGGGGACGGGTGGGGGGACACGCCGGGTGCCAGGCAAGACTCAGGCACCTGGCGCCCCCCCACCCATTCCCCCTGGCGAGCAGGCGCCTCCTCTGAGGCCGGGAGCACCTCGCAGCGCCACATCCATCACGGAGCGGCGGCGAATGGTGACAGGTGGGCGGGGCTGCCCACGGAGCATTCCGGTTGTTCGCCCGTTAGACGACATCACTGCTTATAAGGCATTTTGAGGCCTTGAGAAGCCACATGTGGCAGCTCCAGTCAGGTTGGGAGGGGCAAATCCATGGGTTTGAGTAACTGTGAATGTTGGTATTCACTGGGTTTCTGGGAACAGAACCCCCACAGATAATGAGGGTCAACTTGTATATCATTCAAATAAGAGATTTATGAAATCGCTAGGCTTTAGTTTACAGAATTAGTTTCCATAATACTAGCAAGATCCAACAGCAGAAAAACCTGGACTAATAAAAATACGAACAATCAAATATTTTCATTATAAAAGGCAATCTCAGGAATTGGGGCAGGTTGCTATGGAATAAGGAAAGGATTCCAATACCACACTCAAAAGTGTTATTCATTGGGGTTTCAACATCAGCAGTTTGCACCCAGAAACAAACTGGGAACAAATGCAGATCTTTGAGCATTTCACTCTGTTGCTTAGAAGAGCAGGCTCGAGTTAATAACCCAGGTTTCACATTCTTAAAGCTTTTCAAGAGCCACTCCAGACAAGGCACACTGCAGCATTATACCACGGATGCATTAGTATATTAACGTATATTGGTATTAAATCATAAACATGGATAACTATGGCAAGCTTTTCTTGCCCCAACCAAGGAAGATGTAAGTGGCATACCAACAAAAGTTGGTGAAAGATGCTCCAGCCACTGACACCAAAATTCTCATTAGTTTGCATCATTCAGACTGACAAAATACAAGCACCATCAGTTTAATACAGCCAGTTTATTTTTCCAGAAGCAATCATGCTTTTCAGCTAGAGCACTTAATGCAAACATTTCTCTGTCAGATATTGTTGTCTGCTGTCTTGGATATGAAAGCACCTTAATGGAATGGGAAAAATAAGTAAACAGATTATCCACTAAAATAAAAATGAACATATCTATATATACCCATGCACATATAGCCCTTCATTTCAAGTACAGACTTCCTAGTGCAAGAGCCCAGGAGAGAGAAACTTTTCTAAAAACTCTTGATTTAAATAAAGTGTATTGACAGCATGTCACTAAAATATGCAGATAAACGAGCTACAGCTTCCCCCACATCCCTTTGTCAGTTTCAGTAATGAGTAAAATGATACAGAAAAAAATGTCATCCTATAGTTACATCCAAACTTCATCATCCTGAAGTATGATACATTAAGATAATGAAGTGACCATGAAAGCATTTTACAGTTTGCAGCTTAAGCAGGATGTCAATATTCCTCCTATGATAGGACACACACCTGAAATCCTGAATATCAATTTATTGGGGCACAGTTTATGAATATATTCAAATCTTCATTGTCAGCTTGGGGACAGACAGGAGACAAAACACAAACAAAGCTATTGTATTTGTATCTCATCCTTCCTCCAAGGCATACAAATCTATTTTTCCACGCAAATTAATTTAGACTACATAGCAATAGTTTTTAACTCAAGCATGTATTGTAGTCTTTGAATGTACATTCAGGTAGGAAGCGGTTTCTCTTTGCAACACTTTATTCTGAACCTAATAAAAATATACAGAAAGATCAAAGTTATTTACTATCTCTACTAATATGTCAGAAAAATGGTGGACATGATCCAGCCAAAACTGAGCACTTTCCTATTGCTTTCAGAGGATCATCAAGCACACACATACATGGTGTTTGGAAAGTAAAGAGCTTTCTTATCTCAATGGGAGAATTATATTTAAGTGTTACTTAAGCCTTGAGTGCAAGCCATAACTTGTACCATGCCTAATAGCAGGACCATTAAATAATGCATACATTTTCCCGTCGATGGTTTCAGATATACATCCAAGATTAGAGAATCTCTTACACTTGAGGCCCAAACTACACGTAACCTTAAGCATATGTAACCTATATGTTTGGGTTTAGGATCAAAGGAAGCTGTTTTGTATCAAGTCAGACCATTGATTTATCTCGCTAGGTACTGACAACACTAACTGGAAGCAACTCTCCAGGGCTTTAGACAGGAATTTTTCTTGGTCCTACCTGGAGACGGGACATTACATTTTATTTGCAAAGTAGGTGCTCTACGACTGAGTGACATCTCCCCTTTTTTCTTGTTTTTCCTCATATTCTGCTGAATAGCAGTAGTGTAGTAACCAGCATAGAGATTGTATATTTAGGGAGCGGGGAATTAAACCTTTCCTTCTGCACTTTTGTTACAGTTCTAACAAAAATAGGTCCCAGAAGCTGCTTACATTGGTGCCAGGAGAAATCAACCAAGAACCTGGATGTCCTTTCTCAAAGAGAAAGGAGAGAGAGAGAGCGAGAGAGAGAGAGAGAGAGAGCTGCTGTATTTTATCACACACACACACACACACACACACACACCTCTTGCATGAAGACTGTCCACTGTATATACATTTGGAAGCTGATACTTGTTTCTCTTTATATAAATAAAGCACCAGAAAATTTCTAATGATCCAATAAAATGTAAATAGCTTAAGGTTAAGTTGGTCACAAAGATTCAGTTGTGAATATGTTAAAGGAACCTGCACATTAGAAATAATACAAATTATCAATTTTATAAAGTTATACTATTAACCTGCTGATTGTTTTAAAAGACATTTTAAATCAAAGGTTATTAGCTATAGAGTAAACCAATGCAAATCTACTCTGCATGCAGTGTATTAAGCATACACCTAACATTACACTCAACATATTTCTTTACTGCTCTCACCAGAAAACGCAAAGATGGAAAAC
Organism: Lerista edwardsae; assembly: GCA_029204185.1. Lineage (NCBI taxonomy): Eukaryota > Metazoa > Chordata > Lepidosauria > Squamata > Scincidae > Lerista > Lerista edwardsae. The sequence goes on from JAJKFI010000003.1 coordinate 17,427,355, forward strand.
TTCCTTAGTGCAATTATCATCTTACAGAGGTGATGAGACTTACTTCCCTGCAGCACCAACCCAGCCTATTTGACAATGCAAGACAAAGAATTTAGGTAGAAAGAGTTGAATAACAAGTCAACAACCATGCTGTGCTGCTGGTGCTAATATGGTGTGAGCCCCCACCCACCCACACACACAAGTACTAAAAGGCATCAAGTACTCCTTCCCATGTGTTCAACCTGTATTCCTTAATATCTATGCAGACATGGACTCTTGCTCACATAGGATCTAAAAATGGCTCATGAGTCACCTACAACCAAATGCTACATGATTAATAATACATAATAACTCAACTGTTTGCCAATAACTGGTCAGGTTTTTTTTCAGGATTTCCTTTGAAATCGTTACTCAGCAACTTGAAGATTACCAAAAAAAAATTATGTCTAGTGGTGCAAGTACACAAGTTTCATTTCAGGTATGTAGGAACACCCTGAAATGGTCCAAAGATATGTTTCACTTAGAGGAGGTCCCCTGAAGATGTTGCAACAGTGCAACATTGAAAGTGGCGCGCAAACACAACTACAGTAGAAAATCGGTTCAAACTAGTCAGGGGGCTCACCAGTCAGCCTCCCCAACCCAGACAAGTGTCATCAGAGTGGTCCTGGCTCACCACCTGACCTTGCTTACTTCAGCAGGTATGCCAAGCCCCCATTCCTGCCAGCCCATCACCTGCTTAAACCAGGAATGCTTCCCTTAAATGTGACACTTAAGCACATCCTCTCAACTTGCCAGTCTGGGATAGGCAAAAAATCTGCTAACCACAAGCCAATCAGGTTAGAAGCAAAAAACTCCTACCCAGCCCTTGGAACAGCAACCAGCTAGTCTCCGACTGTACATAGAGAAGGTAGGTGGGGCTCAAAAACAAGGTTTTGTGTCCCAACACATTGAGTGTTGGGACAGTTAAAACAGATAAAAGGAAATGCTTTTTTACGCAGCGGGTAATTAATCTGTGGAACTCTTTGCCACAGGAGGTGGTGATGGCATCTGGTCTAGAAGCCTTTAAAAGGGGATTGGACAAATTTCTGGAGGAAAAATCCATTGTGGGCTATAGGCCATGATGGGTTGTGCAACCTCCTTACATTAGAAGTAGGTTACATTAGAAGTAGGAGTGGCAACAGGATGCAGGCATCTTGTTGTCTCGTGCACACCCTGGGACACCTGGTGGGCACTGTGAGAACAGGAAGCTGGACTAGATGGGCCTTTGGCCTGATCCAGCAGGGCTCTTCTTATGTTCTTAAGGTACAGACTGATGATGAGCCATCAAAACAGCCCCAGTTGCACCATATCCTGTGTTGCCCAGCAGCCAATAGGGCTCCCAGAATTCTCCTGCCTCTGCCCCGCTTACCATCTGGCTAGGGGTTTCTAAGCACTCCAGTGCGGTATGAAAGGGCACATCACAATATACAAGAGATTGCTGTTGAAAGGAAAACTAGTTTGGTGCAATAGTTTGGATCCCAGTCTTTGTATCAATCCCAAATTATACATACTTTCCAATTCAATATAGAAATGTACAGTCACAGTGAAATCTACCTGAGTATAGATGCTCAATATACTATGACTTCTAAGTGTATAGCACATTTAGGATACAAGTGATAGTTACTGAAAATTATGACTATCCCATCTAACATACGTAATCAAGTGTGTGTGCATCAAGTGTGTGCGTAATTCTATGCATTACAAAATACATACTGTATTTTAAGTTGGTGTAGTGAAAGAAACTTATCAAGATTTGCAAAAAGGAAACTTTGAATGTTTCTCTTTTTAGCATGCACAACAGAACAAAGGTTACTAAATTTGCACTGCATTGCAGCAGATGGAAGCAGGAACCACAGAGATAAACTGATGGCAGATAAATGCCCTTCCCCAGACTACATTGTGAGATTCTGAAATTCCAATTGTGTGGCATTTCAGTACTTTTTCTGCCTTTAACATTGTTGCTCTCCTCTAAGATGACAAATATATAGATTCAGGTCTTGAAAGTATTGAAAAAGCTTTTTTAAAAGAAAAAAGAAAAAAATCACACTTCCATGGCAACTACTTGGTCAGTTTAAAAAACACACAAAAAAACAGCAGCAAGGGGCCAACGCTATGCCTTAGCGACAGCATTATTCAGTGCCCCCTTCCTCCACCAGCACTTTGAATTGCACCCAGAAACAAGCAGTGCAGCTCTTTAAATACAAAGCAATATGCTGGAAGAGGCAGGTCCTGGTTAACCATCTGGCTGTCTATTAACACTTCTGAAGCAGTCTTACTAATCACATGCTGTAATGGAGAATGGCTTATACTATTTTGCGAACGAATATTTTCTTTGGCTTCCTTATGGAAATTTATCAAGGCTTCAGTCCACATTTATAACTTACTAGCTTACAACAAAAAACTACAAAGAAATTCATGTTTAGTTTTTTTTTTTTAATGGACAATTTTAGATGACACTCTGCTGCACCACCACCCCCGAGATTAAAGATGGCCTGTGCTCTCGTTTCTAACCAATTTTCTTTAATTGCTATACACCCACTTTTAAATCTATTTTAAACTGAAGAAACTTGCACAAAAATGAGAAGGGGCCAATGGCACAAATGAGACAAACGCACGAAAATGAGAAGGGGCCAATGGCACAAGTGAGACAAAAGCACAATTAGTAGTCATGTTTTCAATCACATGGGGCCAGTTCAGCAGCTGACCCTATGCCAGTCACTGAATGTATCAATGTTAGATCTCCGGTACATTATAAAACTATGCGGTACAAAATATAAAATGAATATTCTACATTCAAGTGTCACTACACATTACATGGAGAAAGCTGGAAATTCCTGTACTCAGGTGCTTAAGGAGCCTTCAACCATTCATGAACAAATCTACAACTCTGAAAAAATGAGAAGTCAAGGTCTATGCAGCACTGTAGCTCTCCCTCTCCTACCTAAACTAGCTTCTTTGCTTTGGTCCATGTGGCTAGAAGACAGAAGGGAAATGTGATAAAGTACCGTAGATTTAGTAGAAAATGATGGGTCTACACTCTGTAACAGTGGTTCTCAAACTGTTTTAGCACTGGACACACTTTTTAGAAGGGCAATAGAGTAAAGGACCTAAGAGAAGTGTTGTCATTAACATGGAAATGATGCCAGAAATGACATCCTCAAGTGGGACATGACATCATTGTGACATAATCAAATGACACTCCTGGAGTGCAAACTGAACTCCTTGGACTGCAGCAATTGCACAACCACAAAACATCCCTCACAGAAAGCAAGATTATGACAAAATAATACGTAAAAACACTGAACTAAAAAGCTTTTTTAAAAAACCCTCACTTGAAAATTCCAATTGTTAATACACACAAGGAATATAGCAAGGTCTGCAGCTTCCAAGATGGCTGCTCCCAGTATACTGGGGTCTCCAACTCCACTCTTATTCTGTATTCTTATCCTCCACCCATGAACAGCCATGCTCTGTTCTTCTATTTCTTCTTTACATACCTTCTCAGTTTCTAAATACTGGATTATTAACATGGTTCAGATAAGGATTTTTCCAACAAACATAAATAATCCATAGTTAGATTTAGTGGAGTGAGTTAGGTAAATAATACACCACCCTTTAGGGACAGCCAAGATAAAGGACTTAACTCACATCACTAGAATTACTGATTAAGGCATAATGGGGGGGGGGGGGGGAGAGAGAGAGAGAGAGAGAACAAGCAGAATACAGTTTGGTTCAGAGTTCTGGGCCAGACTGAGATGTAATGACAACCAAGTGTCCTTATGGCCTGAGATGGGACAGCTAGGGCCAGGATTGCAAAGCACCAAAAATAGGAACAGGGAAGAAGGAATCTGGAAATCTTCCAAACTTTTAGGCATAAACAATTGTAGAGCTTCCCTACGCAAGTAACAACTTGCCTTGCATCTACTGCACATTGCTGTGAAGTTGGTTTGGGTAAGATGAACATCTTGAGAACTGGTACAGCTTGCCAATTGGAGGGGTGTTCCATTAGGGAAGTGTTTTGATAAGTAATGAATGGGGAATTGCATTGCCTTTGAGATTTCTGGTAATTTTTTTTCTACCTGCAACGGGTTTAGTTTTACAGTGTAGAGAGTGTTTGGCACATCTTAAATAAAAGCTTTGAAGTGTTGCACCTAATTTTGCCTGGCTCAAAATCCTTGCCTACTATGAATTTCTAAATTTTTTTGAGGAGGGGGGGAAGAGGAGTAGGACCCTGTTTTGTTTTGTTTTTTGTTTAATAAGGCCACAAACCATATACTTTGTAAGGATTGAAATAAGTAGTGTCCTATGCAACAGGGCAACTGTCTTGACATCAGCAAAGCTGGATCAGTGGTTCGGAGTTTGGGAACCTTCAAAGCCTCTGCATGGGTGGGGCATGATCGCCACAACTGTGCTGCTGCCTGGCAGGCAAGGGATTTTTCAACATCCCTGGGGGTCGCTATGGCTTTCTGGAGTGTCTGGGAAGCCTGCAATCTCCTCTGCAGACTTTCCCAAAGCTTGAAAAATGCAGTAACAAGAAAAACCAATCCACTTTCTGTTTTGAGCCAAGAAGTTATTGGTGGTGCCAATTTCAGGGCCATTTTGCTTAAAGGGGGAACAGGGAAAAAATAAAATTGTTCAGCCTCCCATATTCAAGTCAATAATTAAATCTATAATGCATCAGAATGCAGGCCCTCTTCTGCAAAATATTATAGCCCAGATACAGATGCATCACTTCAATGATAACTAGGTCCAAACACTGTTTCCTTCCTCCCCAATTCTGTATGACCTTCACTCATCCTTTGTCACTGACACATGTAGTCTTCACTGCCATGAGCACAATATATAAATAAAAAGACTTTCAAAGTAGAGAAGTTGCAGTTGTTCTGCACCTCATTTAACTACACAATTTGGCTGAATGGAAGTTAGTCTTCTTATAACTACTGTGGGAGAAAGGCTCGACTTGAAAGACACAAGTACTCTAAACTCTTTACTATAGGAAAACTGTGTGTGAGTGGGTTGTGAACTAGGATCAGTGTCATATTATTCATAAGGCTGACTAGGTTTCAGCCTAGGGACCCCACAGCAGTGATGTCATGCAGGGGGTACGCGGGGGTACGCGAGTACCGGTTTCTAGGATTACAGCTGGCCCCGCCCATTCGCCCGCCCACTCGTCGACTCCGCCCTCTGCAACGTTTGAATTTCCTGCATGTTTGAGTTGCCTGCATGTTCTCAGAGCCAGGCAGGCAGGCAGGCAGTGAGCAGAGCCTTTCCTTGCCACTGAAAAATGAGTTGCTCTGGGGTTTTAACATGATGCCAGGCCTTCTTAACATGTTCTGGGGGTGCTGTGGAATACTGTTGCAACTGTTGGGTTAGTTTAAAATCATCTGAGGCCTCAAAAAGGGCTTTTTTCATGTCACTTCCTGCCACGACATCACTTCTGGCTTATGACGTCACTTCCGGTGAGCAGGTCCCAACACGTGCCAATCAAAAGTGAGTACCTGTTCTTAAATCATTTAGACGACACCACTGCCCCACAGGACTAGGGGCCCATCAATTCTGGTGTCTTCCTTGGTCGTGGTGCAAGGGTAATAGGCTACCTTACAATGCCAGATGCAGGGGAGTGGCAGCGGGATACAACTTTCTGATGTCTTGCATGCTCCCTGAGGCACCTGGTGGGCCACTGTGAGATACAGGAAGCTGTACTAGATGGGCCTTTGGCCTGATCCAGCAAGGCATGTTCTTATGTACATGCAAACTTGCCCCTAAGTTAGGGCACAAGGCACAAGCCAAGCCCTTTTACAAGCAGCAGACTGCCACAAGTAGTCTGCCCCAGCCGCAGGCAGCAGCAACGCAAAGTTCCCATGAGAATCCAGCCCAGCCTGACCCACAGGACAGGGGAAGTTGGCAAGCTGGGGCCAAGCAGTGCCTGCCTGGCCAGATCACCTGCCCTACTTTTGGAGTGGACATTGCATGGCTGAGTGTACACAGGCGTGGGGCTGAGCAGCTCCTATGCACCCTGCCATCAGCCAGCCCAGCCAACCTTGTCGTTTGTGGCAGGCCTCTGGAAGCCATGCCACTCTGCCCCAGCTGCAGGGAGCCAAGTTACAGCAGCATGGAGGACCAAGCCTAGCCTACAGCATTGTGGGGGAGAAGCAGGTTGTTCAAGGAGCAGAAAAACAACAAGTGCTAGAGACGTGCCCTCCTTTTTCATTTGGAAGGCAACCCAGGGCCATATTAACCAATGGCTTGGGTAGTACTGGAGGGGGCCCAAAATACCTGAAAGCCTAGGGGCCTGGACATGGGTTAATATGGTCCTGACTAGGATTAATCTGCAATGGGGGCCCAAATGTTATTAGTTCCTTCCTATCCCACCCATGGTTTTGTCATGGTGCATGGCCCTTTCTTGCTACTTAAATACAAATCTAATTTCTCCCCTAAAATGCAACCATACTGCACGATTAGGTGCACATCCACTGTTGTCTAATAGATTTAAAAGCCAGGAAGGACAGTAGACACTGAAAGAATGAGACAAGATTATTTGCAATTTTCTATTATCCCAGCTAGCACTGAATTTCTTTGCAGTTTTATAAATGTGTCCCTCTTTGAATGCAATTCCTAATTGTACTGTCTAACAAGAAAGGCAGGTTAACTAAATGGTAAGAGCCATTCATATCAGTGCTTGTACAAGTACCTGCTTTTGTGCAATGACTATTTTATGAACTCAAATGACACATACTAATGCTTTAACAGGTATTGTAAGTTTTTCTATATCCATCTTGGAAGAAGAATGTTACTCTGCATTTGCAAGAAAAAACAGGATAAAGTTTGAGATTTGCCCAAGATTTATTTATTTGAAGAATTTATACCCCACATTTCCCACGCCAAAGCAAATGCCCAAGGTGGCTTACAGAGCTACATAAAAGTACAATGTAACAATCAACAAGTAAAAAACAACAAGAACAAAAGCATTCAAATATTTACATTTAACAGAAACACACACACAGAGTGAAATCCAACACATCTCATCAGCCATGGGGCAAGAGGTGGGAACAACTTCTAGGGGAGCATTCAAACTATAGCACTATTCCAAGGCACAGAGGGCAAACATCCAACCATCATCCAAAAGCCAGATGAAATAGGCATGTTTTGATCCCTTTCTGAAAAACCATTAGGAAGTATGTAGTTCTTATATCTTCTGTAAGTCCATATTTGTGGTGCCACTACAGAGAAGGCTCGCTCCTGAACTGCCATCCATTTAACTTCGGATAGAAAGGGAACTGGAAGGAGAGCCCCTTCAGATTATCTAAGAGGGTGGACTGGAACCTATGGGAGAAGGCAGTCCTTTAGGTAGCCAAGTCATGAATGGCCTTAAAGGTTAGTGCCATCACCTAAAATGTAGACTGGAAACAAATGTGCAGCAAGTGTAGCTGCTGAAAGAATGGTCCAATTGAAGCAAACCATCTAGCCTCTGTAACCACTTGGGCTGCTGCATTTTGCACACACAGAACAATTTAGATACAATTTTGTTCTGTATATTTAGATACATAGAACAAATGTATAGCAACAGCAAAGTTTGGCAAGACCAAGTGATGCTTGTTCCAAAATTCACGAAGGTGAGTGCATGAAAAATAACCCCAACTGTCCAGATTAGCATGAAGTAATGAACAGGCAGTTGTAGGCCCTTTAATATGCCCCAACATTAGTATGACTCAAACTGCCATTAGCTTGAATCAACAATTACACTCATGATGACAGAATTCAACAATCAAGCTAAGGAAAGACCACTTAAGTTTTGCTCTGTTTTTTATAACCATAATCAGGTCAGTTCCTAATATCTTGTTTCTTTCCCTAACTAAGAGCACCATCCTAAACTGGAGTTAGGCTGGCATAAACTAAGCCAGCAAAGTTTGGCCTGCACAAGGGCCACCATAAAGCGTGTTTACACTACTGTCACAGTCAGGGAGGATGGCTCACATCTGTGTGCTGGCCTCTGACTCAGAGAGTGGTCCAAACATACTTTACGCCCGAAGTCCCCTGTGCTGGCCAAACTTTGCTGGCTTTGTTTATGGTGGCCTAACTCAGTTTAGGATTGACCCCTAAGTCTAACCAATGAATATGGTTTATCTTCATATTTTCCATATCCTGTTCAATACAATCTACACATGGGCCCACAATATCTGCAGATTCAGGATCCAGGTATTTCAGAATGGGGAGGGGGTTCCAGGGTTAGAACTCCCATTGGTAACGGGCCAACCTGTATTTCTGTAACATTCTGGACCATAATAATTAGATTAAGAAATTGAGTTCTGTTTCATGCAACTTTTTCTTGCTTTTTCTGAGTTTTTTACCCCTTTTGTTTTTGTACTCTATTGAGATTTGGCAGTTTTGCTGTTTTAATTATTGTAGGCGACCTTGGAGACATTTAGTGGGAACAGAAGTTTTGCTTTGCAGCTTAAATATGGCAAATAAGCATTTGCAATTGTGTGCAGCTCCATCAGCTAACAGTAACACTTTTTGCAGAAAGGAAGTAATTTAGATCTTATTATATAATATTTACATGTTTATCTTGTTTTTATTTTCTATATGATTATTTCTTAGCTTAAGCTTTTTATTCAATACAAATGTTACACAAATGGTCAATATTCTATTCAACAGTGACCTTAACAGATGAGTACTTCTTCTTGCAATATTGCATGACAGTTTTCATAGTAAAAACTTCTCATTATTGCTCATGTACTACCAGAGCCGTAACGAAGGAAAATTACGCCTGGGGCAAGGAAGTATTTTGCGCCCCCCTTTCCCAACTCACCACTAGCCTCAGTTTTTTTCAAGCCGGGGGTTGCGATGACATCACATCACCGCCCACTTCCTGGATTAGAGGGGAGATTGCCATGTAAATGTCCTTCTCACCCTTCCATCCATGCCATGGTTCTCCTGCATGAGCCTCCTGCTTCTTTTCTCCAGAAAACCAAGTGCTATTTCAGCGTGGGAAGAGTGGCTCTCGGGTGGGAACAAGCCTCCTCTTCCTTCTAGCATTGGGCACCGGAGAAGCCCTTGATATTCTGCCAGCAGTGCCAGGTATAATCCTCCAGGCAAGTCCAAAAGGTGAGCGTTCAAGATACTTTGCTAGGGAGAGCGATCCCCTGCCGCCGCCGCCGCCGCCTCCTGCTGCTGCTATTGATATTGCTTAACATCTTTGGGAAGCCTTAATGTCTTGAAAAGAGGGTCATTTCAAAAAGTTTAATTTCACCTAATTCCTAAAGGATTTACTCACTTTTGTGGCATGCAAATGTAATATCACTTTTTTGCAGCGTGCCTAAGTTTCTAAATGGGATGATATGAGGCTACACCTGGTTTTCCATTCCCTCTTGAATTTTGAAATCAAGTGGATTTTTCAACTACTGATTGAAGTGATAGCTCAATTAATTTTCTGCTAAGTATTCACAACTTCATGGACCATGTAACGGTTACCCTGAACCCCCCAAATAGGCAAGCAAGATCAGGGCTTGGAAATAAAGGCCACTTTATTAAGTTTACATAAAATTAAAACTTGCAACTGGGAAGAAATAACCTGAGACTGCGGATCTTAGGGGAAATGGCTCTGACCGTCTGCCTCCCTAGGTGATCTGGATGATCAACAAGCATACCACCTGCCTCCAGTCCATCATTAAACAGGCAAAATCCATAATTGCCAATCCAAGGGTCAAGGCAGCCTGACCGCGCCAACTTACCCTAGCGAACGGAAGGGTAGCCATTGCAAAATCTGGTGAGGGGTAAGCCTACCTGCCTCACAGAGCAAGGAAAGCAACTTATGAATGGGATGCTCCCCAGCTGTGCTGCCTCAGAATCAACATCAATAAATACACAACTTCCTACCCGGTCACAGGCTGGGGTAAGGAAAAAACTGCCAGCCATTAAGCCAATCCAGCTGGGACCTAAAATCTACCCGGAATCTACCCGGCTCCGAAGCAACCAGGAGGGTGGGCGTGGGATTGTCAGCTCGAATGATCTGGGGCAGAGCAAGCACTGCATAGTTCAGGCGCTTAGCCCGCTCCCTCGGCCGACGAGCCAGTCCGATAGGGTCCATCAAGCTCTGCTCCTGAATGCCTAGTTGGGCAGGGCAAAGGCGACGACGTGCTATATAACGCCGTCATTATTTAGAACTTCTGCATCATCATTGTGCTGCATACAATCCGACTGTCGTATCCATCTGTAATTTTACCACTAACATTATAACTTCTGAGGTTATAACATTACAGTAGGGAGGAAAATTGTGAAATTTACATATACAAACCACACGAGCTCAAAAGTATTGTTTTAATCATTCATATAGTATCTGAACAAAAATTTTAATTTAAAGGTGCCATCCCACTGCTTACATGTAAAATAAATGTTGAGTGTAATGCAATTCCAAGATCCATTAGAAAGTTTCTCATCCCTATGTGTGAAAGAGGACATCAGATAAAGAGCGATAAATCATCCTTCACATAATTGCGTCTGCAGTATTGCCATTTTCACAATCTTCTCATGTAAAAGTTATTTCACTTTATGTTTCTGCTAACATGCCATTCACTGTAGGAACTACTAGTCTTTCTCATTAATTCTTTACAGTGCAGATTTCAAAGTCATTTATCACATGATCAGCATGACACTTGAAACACAAAGTATTACCAACATATCTTTATCTTAGGCCATAAAATGTAACCTTTTTAAATTCTATCTGCTTTCTTGTGATGGCTGAACTCACTCTCTTCTGGTCCCCTCTTTGCTTCACTGTGAAACTTGACATCAGCACCTCTGCAAAAGGAGTGCATTCATTTTGTGTATTCATTCTTTTCTTTTGTCTGTCTGGTGTAGCGCTAAATAATAGACCCTAGCCAACCACCAGCTGGGATTGGCACGCAGTAGATGATTGGGCAACCACAGACCAGCTCGAAAGGATCTGTGATCTTTTCACACATCTGATCTTAGATCTGTGACAGAAAATCTGTGATCAGACCCTTGCCCCCTTATTATCCAGTAATCTTCTCCTCACTGTGCTTTAACTTATCTGTTAGTTCAACTCAGAGCTTTGCCCAAGTCCTCCTAGATCCTTACTTACATGCTACTATGCAAAAGTATCCACATCACTAGGAGGAGGGTTCTGGAGAATGGTCTTACTGTGCCTGGCTTTATCCTTGTGGTGGCAGCAATAATTTTATTTTATTTATTTATCTGAAGAATTTATTACCCCGCCTTTCCTATGCCGAAGCAAACGCCCAAAGCGGCTTACAGAGAACAAAACAAAATGTAATGTAACGATAATAAGTAAAACTTAATAAGTAAAACACATTAAAACAACATATTAAAATAACAAATTAAACATTAAAGGGAACACCAAGAGTGAACAGGAATGAAAGCTGGACCCAATTCTCCATATCAGGACGTATTGGAGGGTGGGAACAACAATTGACCAGGGGAGTGAAACAGACTATGACAATATACCAGAGGGACAGAGGGCAGACAGCCACACAGTCATCCAATGGCCAGACTAAATAGGTATGATTTGAGCCTTCTCAAAAGGCCATGAGGAAGTGTTTAGTTCTTAGTTCTTCTGGTAGGGAATTCCATATTTGTGGAGCCACTACAGAGAAGGTTCGTCCCTGAGTTGCCATCCCTTTAACTTGGGGGGCACTTGAAAATCATGTCTTTGCCCTAGGCAAAGGAAAAGGAACCAAGGCAACAGCATCAAACCCCCCTCCCCCCCAAAAAAACCACCACAAGTTCTCCTGTCAAACATACCACACAAAACATACACATCCTACTAGTGATAGAAAATATAGTACTCTTCCTTAGAGACATTCTTATAAATGCACAGCTATCCCTACTGCTAAAGACAGATATTCCCAGATTGAAAAAAATATTTATTTATTTTAAGTTCATTCCTAAATTTGCATTTTCAAACTTTGAAACTATCAGTTATATTCTGTACAAACTTTGTACAATATTTTAGTTGCATTTACCTTGAATCTAAACTGTTCTGTTATTAATTTAATTTAGCCAACATAATATAGCCATTGGCTACTTGCTCTTTTCTTTAAACTTGGATATAGAAACTTTGCACTTTTGTCTGAGAGAATGGATGAAAATCAAAAATGGATGAAATGTCAAAGCATTGTCTTATTTAGCTTGCACATTTATTTTGGCTGGCAAAAGGTATAACAATGTAATATGTGAATGCATGGGAAACCTGAACAAACCGAAATAAAATAAAAAAAAAACTAACATAAGAACATTGATGAATACTGGAAGGTTGGATGAAAGAGAAAAGTACATGGACAAAATTTGAAATGATGTTGTAATTGAAAATAGCTGAAAGATCAATGAAAGTCAAGTGGATGAAAATCAAGTATTGCTGTAGTGGAGCCATGAAGTAATACAGAAAAAGCAACTTTACCACAAAGAACTCCTTCTCTGAGAAGCCGACCTTAAGGACAGCACAAATTAATTGAAAATGAATTTTGTATATAAAGAGTACTGCAATATTTTTACATTAAGACATATTTGTTTTCTCTTACAATTTTAAAACAGCAAGTGTTCTGCTGTCACTCTTCCCCCATATTTTTCCCCAAGATAATGCCCCAACTGCCCTAGAGCTTTTGGATAGAAACCGATAGATAACAAAATAAACATAGCAAGCTTTAATTTAATGCATTAGGCTGTACCTTAGTATATAGGCCACAGAAGTTGTAATATGAACTGCCTACTTCTTGAACACAAATACGTTGTGTCAGTTGAATGTCTGAGTGGTTGCCATGATCTTCATTTTTTTAATGTTGAGCTTCAAGCCAATTTTTGCACTTTCCTCTTTCACCCTCATCAGCAGGTTCTTGAGGTCTTCCTCACTTTCTGCCATTAGAGTGGTATTGTCTGCATATCTGAGGTTGTTGATATTTCTCCCAGCAATCTTGATTCCAGCTTGTGAATCATCCAGCCCTGCCTTCCTCATGATGTACTCTGCATATATAATAAGTTAAATAAGCAGGGTGACAGTATACAGCCTTGTCGTAATCCTTTCCCAATTTGAAACCAGTCGGTTGTTCCATGTCCAGTTCTAACATGTCCAGTTGCTTCCTGACCCGCATACAGGTTTCTCAGACACAAACTGGGACAGAGTGCCTATACCTTTAACCATGGTATAGAGGAGGAAATTTTGACAAGTGCAGCTTTTGAAACCCTTCCATGGTGAGTTGCACCTGCCCCAATTCCCACTTCTAAACAATGGTTAAAGATATAGGTACGCTGTCCCAGTTTGTGTCTAGTAACCCAATCCATGAGGAACCTCCAAGGGAAAAGACAGAGATGCATTAAGGCACAGGACATTCTGAAAATATGTAAAAGTGTCAGAAGATGAGAAATGAAGATGTAGCAGCTCACATAGTAGTAAACAAAGAAATCAATGAACAGTACAAGACCATAAAAAGCTTTCAAGAAGTTCATGAAGATTGCGGAATGGACAAAGAACAACAGCACAATTCACATGTTGGTCCACTGGAAGAACGATACACATTCCGACGGCATCAAGAGATGTAATAAATCAAGACAGGAAACAGCCAAACAGCGGACGAGAAAGAAGTGGGAATATAAGCAGAGTTACAATGGAATTAGTTATGACATGTTTGACAACTATAACAATCCAAAGAATAAAAGAAGAGAAGGGAGACAAAGATGAATCCCAAGCAATCGCAGATAGTAACATTCTCCAGAGAGTTGGAGGTAGGAAACACAAGGACTGGTTTTGAACTTGTTGAATTTGAGAGGGCAGGAAGACCTCGATGTTAAAAATTTATTTAAGTTGGGAATGCAAGATTGGACAAACTTATTTATGAATAGGAATATTCAGCATCCAAAAATAATGATAGCACTCCTTTTGCCAAGAGATGTTAGGGAGGAGAGAGAGAGGAAGAACAAGAATAAAGTTTTGGTGTTCATAAGAAAATGGGAGAGAGAAAAACCTAATGAAAGAAAGACACACAGAATATCAGAAAAGTCACATACAGAACCCCTAAAGCCTAATCAACTGTATTACATGTTGGCAAGAGATCTACTATAGGGAAGAGAGACCTCTAGATTTAGCAACCAAAAGATTACTTCTGATTTTTTGCAAAACTTGACACAGGGCGCAATCCTAAACTGGAGTTAGACCAGCATAAACTAAGCCAGCAAAGCTTGGCCAGCACAAAAGACACCATAAAGTATGTTTGGACCACTGTTGGACGTGAGCCATCCTCCCTGACTCCAAGAGTAGTCAGACTTTGCTAACTTTGCTAACAGACTGGCCAAACTTTGCTAGCTTAGTTTATGCCGGCCTAACTCCAGTTTAGGATTGCGCTCTCAGTAGAATGAAAAAGACAAGGATCAGATTGAAAAGATCTAGAGAATATAGAAGGGAAATTTAAGCCATCAGGTTTAGTGGGTAAGACATTCAAGTAACTTTAGACATTGGGAAGAAAGGACAACAGATGACAGAAAGGATCGAGAGGTCCAATAAGATTTTTAAACAATATAAAAGGGCATGTTTGAAGGTTATCAGGAAGCAACAAGATGAGGTAAAATTGCTTCAGGAGTCAGATTTCATTTTTATCCTTTAAGAAGAGGAGGAAATTGAGTCACTCAGCCAATTACAAAAATGTTTCAACAATGGAGGCAAAGCTGAAGAAAGAACTAGAGTATCATATAGACAGAGCATAGACGAGCACCAGGGATCAAGAACTAGAGTCCAACCTTGAAAAATGCTTGTTGAAATATTTAGGGGATCTGGGATAGACTTGAATAACTGTGAAGACCAGGGCCTGTGAAAGAAATGAGTTTACATGCACCACTTCATTCAGTTGCGTGCCAGAAATGGCTTTCTCTGCACAAAGAGGGTTCACCATCCCACCAAGGAGCCACCGGTCCATGCTGCTGATTGCCCTGAACTGTGCTGCATCTGGCCACATATGCATGGAAATCTGAATGCAAAGCCTGCTGTGTAGACAGAACCTGGAAGTGGTGGGTTAGAGTGCAGCTTTGGGCTGATTGGTGGCATGGATTAGCAGCTCCCCAGCAGCCCCCCCCCCACAAACACACACACCACAGTAAAAAGGTTAAGAACAGCGACTTGAGTGGCTGGTAAAGTGGAACTTTTTTTAGTCTTGTAAAGTTAGGCGAGCCCCATTACTGTGTTTTAAAAAGTGGGCCCAGTGCTAAAAATTTGGGAACCACTGCATTAGTTAGAGAGTAAATAGAAGCCAGATTAGTAGTGGCTGGAGTCAAGAAGTATAGTCGCATCTTCATGTGATAGACAGTCTTTCCCCTCCATTTTCAAAATTCACCCACTGGGTGGCTAAATGAGGCAATGTAGAATTGACAAGAGGTGCTTTAAGCAACACGCTGAGTTATCTTGTGGACAGAGTGGGTATATTATGGGTTTGGGATTGACTGAAGTGAAGACTGAAGAGTGAGTGAAGAAGGATATTTAAGGAGTGCAGAATGATATGTACATAGTCACTCAGACTTGCAACCAGGAGCCCTGCAGTTCATTCGAATGCCAAGGGAACCCAGAGTTACTGAACTGTATGTAACTGTAGATATTTAGATGATGATTATTTTCAGTGCCGTTCCCAAAGGAGGGGGCAAAATGCCAAGTTTTTCAGGCTCTTGAATGCCTGTGTAAAGCAGCTCTTCTCCTTTGTGTTCAGAGCCATTCACAGCTGTGACAGCAGAGCTGAGAAGACACCAACACTTTACTTTCACTGCTGCAAATGGCTCTGAAGGCAAGGGAGAGGGACTGCTTTACACAGACATTCAAGAGCATGAAAAACTTGGAATTTTGCCCCCCCTCTAGAAATGCCACTGATTATTTTCTTTGATGCTCTGTAACCTTTGATGACAGCCTATTTGCAATTCCCTCGTTCGAAAGTAGAGGGCACGGTCCAGCACTGTTCCTCATCCTGACATACTATACCACAGAGTAAAAGTTATCACCACAAGTAGAGGGACTTCTACAAGACATTTGGTTAAAAATAAAACTCCTTTAGGTTTATTAAACCACATTGTGAGGACCTGGAGGAGAATAGCCTCAATGAACTTGCTAGGATATTGGAAGAGTATCCTGGTCCTGGAGAACAACTCACGTGCTGAAACCCCTCTGAAGCTATCTGAGAGACTGCCCTGAGCTGTAAGCAGCAGAGAGTGGTAGATTTGGGATAGTTGGAGGAAAGCAAGAGTAAAGTGGCAAGTAGGTGGCAAGCAGACCATGGGTTTGCATTTGAGCAGTAAAAGCTGGTTGGGCTGCTTATGGGTTTTATGGACTAGGCTCATGCACAAACACTGTGACATCCTGACAGGTTTATCTCAATACACTACCTCAAGCAATATTTCTAGGGCTCTAACATTTAAAATTGCACGTCACCAACTACTATGTATCTCCTAAGCTAGTTTTCAGTTTATTTCAGTATAATTCCTCATCTAAATTATAGCAGCCTCAGAAGAGAGCTTTAAAATTTGTCTGAGAAACATGCCACATGCAATAAACACTGCAGTCATTTTCATTTTATAAGCCACTTCCCTTCATTCATCTTCTTTGGTAATGGAATTACGAGGCAATTAAATACACCAAAGAATATTCATCACTTGACTTAATAACTTACATCAGAACTGTATTTGTATATTTATGGTGACTGCATGAGTAACGCCAGCAAGAAAATGCCTACCTGCGGTATGGAAGAAAATTATTCTTGCTTGGATATTTGGATACACTACTTAGAAGTTTTTCCAACCTACTTTCTGTCAGATCACAGCAGAAGACCAAGTAATCAAGCTGTTTCTGAAGAGCCAGCGTATTTGATCCTCCTTGCTTTAAAAATCCCCTTTCAATAGAAAGAGGTTCACCCTTTTTCATCACTGAGAACAGCTCTCATTACAAGCTGATGGAGCTCTGAAAAGCAATTCATGCTATTTCCACACAGGAGCTAGAGGCTGGATATTAGAGACTTTCCTTCCACACCAAGTACATTCAGCATCTTTCTATTTAGTTGAATACACATATTGATATTTGTGTTTGCAACAACACATACTGTACATGCTTTTATGTTGATTGCATGCTTGGCCAAGAGCACGGTCCAGCACTGTTCCTCATCCTGACATGCTATACCACAGAGTAAAAGTTAGCACCACAAGAAGGTCTAGTTAGGAATAAACCCCATTTTATGTTAACTTTGCCTTTTATGCATTACAGTCAGTTCTAAAGAAAATCTCCTTCACTGATAAGCAAACGTTAACCCCACACTCCCAATAAAGACAGCAGACTGTTGTTGGAGTAAAGAGGGCCACTTTATTAGATGACATACAGAGACTGGCAACAAGGACTGCCAAGGGAGGCAAGGGAGAGAAAAAGGGGGAACGTGACCCCCCCTCCCTTTAGGTGCGGAGTGCTACCTGGGGGCGATGACCCTATCGGTCCTCTCCCCGCTGTAACTTCATTGGGCGAACCATGCAACTCAGGTCAGCCCCAGCTCTTAAGCTGGCTGACCATCCTAGTTGCCCCTTCCAGGAACAAAGCAGCTGGCACCTTCGTGCCAGTCAATGGGCTTTTCCTGGCCTCTCCAAGAGCCGAGCAGGCATCATTGGAGCTGCCGAGATTCGCCCATGACCTTGCTGCCCTGGCATGGACACCGTGAGCTGACTGATGTTGCTTGCCCTTACCCTACACCTTTCATGCCAGTGGCCAAGGCTATCAACTAATTCCCAACCACCTGCTAGCCAACCCTGTACCAGTCTGGGGTAGGCGAAAAAACTGCTCCTCCACAGCCAATCAGGGGAACAGCAAAAAATCTCTTAAACGTGAATGAATACCGTTCGTCAGTACAGTACTAATAATAGAAAGCATTACATGACATTGATGCTGAAAAACACCAAAATTAAAGATATTCAATATTCTGGGGTTGTTTTTTTAAAGCAGAAGAATTTGCAACATTTGTCAACCTAACTAATGAAACATCTTTAAAAAAAAACCTAATTTGGGAAGTTGATAAAACAGCTTTATAGAACATCTGTGTTCAATTGATAAAATGATGTCTATTTTTCTTCTTTCTCAAGAATAGGACTCAAAATAATAATATAGCATAAGAAAAAGAGATATGGAAACTAGGGGGCAGGAGAAGGTGGAATTAAATGTGTTTTATTTACAGTGGAAATCTGTTTTTACAAGTGTGTGAAATTTGGTCTAATTATAGAGGCATTGGAGAGTTCTGGTAGACTATGATAAACACAATGAAGGAGACTAGAAGCACAAAATTTAGTTCAAGGTTCCAATTTTAATGCTGCCATTTGTTTCCCAGGGACTGCACTGTCAACTTGCAACCCCATCTTATTAGGATAAAATCAGAGATTGTCTATCTTGTTTTGATCTTCCTGCCCCCAAGGAAGTGTCTAATGAGTCAGCCGAGTCATTTTGGACCAGCAGCCATTTCTGCTTTCTTTGGTTGACTCTGCCCATTTGACCAGCTTAAAAAAGAAAAACATACAACCCACGAACAGAAGCCAATTCATTAGATCACAAAGCCCACCCAATTCTCCAGAACGGGAACGTAAAAGGGCTCCAGTGACCAAGTAAACAATCCAAAAAGTAAATTTAACACCAAGAGCTTACAAAAAAACAAAAGACACATCCATTGCACATTTGCCCTATTCTCTCAATTCGTAAGTATTATCTCCCACTCCTGACCTGCTAAGGCATTGAAACCATTCCCCTGAAATGGAGGATGTAGAGAAGAGAAAGAACCCAGAAAGACAAGTTATGTTTAAAATCTGTTTTCAGCTGAACATTAAATCTCTATGGCAGCCTTTGGCCCACGTCTTCCATCTGGTTATTTCATTGTTGCCGGTTGCCGACTCCCAAAAGTATATAGATTTCTTGCCTTTATTACTTTCTCTTTACTTTTTTTTAGTTTTACTGTGCTAATTTCAAATCACTCAGAAGGGAGTTGGTTGCCTCATCCTCCCAATTCATTCACTTCTGCCACTCCAGGCATTTAGAGGGTATCCCGTACCACTCTCCAAGCAAAAAAGAAGGGTTGCCCAAAGCAGTCTGTTGTTCAGTCGCTAAGTCGTGTCCGACTCTTCGCAACCCCATGGACCACAGCACGCCAGGCCTCCCTGTCTTCCACTAGCTTCCTGAGTTCACCTAATTTCATGTTCATTGCTTCGGTGACGCTATCTAACCATCTCATCCTCTGCCGCCCCCTTCTCCTTTGGCCTTCAATCTTTCCCAGCATGAGGGTCTTTTCTAAAGAGTCCTCTCTTCTCATGAGGTGGCCAAAGAACTTGAGCTTCAGCTTCAGAATTTGTCCTTCCAGGGAGCAACCAGGTTTGACTTCCTGGAGGATAGACCGATTGGATCTCTTTGCAGTCCAGGGGACTCGCAGGAGTCTTCTCCAACACCATAATTCAAAAGCATCTATTCTTCGGCGCTCTGCCTTTCTTATGGTCCAGCTCTCACAGCCATACATGGCTACTGGGAAAACCATCGCTTTGACTATGCAAACCTTGGTTGGCAGGGTGATGTCTCAGCTTTTGATTAAGTTGTCTAGGTTCGCCATAGCTTTTCTCCCAAGAAGTAAACGTCTTTTATATTAATTTCACGGCTGCAGTCACCATCTGCGCTGATCTTGGAGCCCAGGAAAATAAAGTCTGTCACTGCTTCCATTTCTTCCCCTTCTATTTGCCAGGAAGTGATGGGAGTGGTGGCCGTGATCTTAGTTTTTTTTAATGTTGAGCTTCAAGCCAATTTTGGCACTTTCCTCTTTCACCCTCATCAGAAGGTTCTTTAGGTCTTCCTCACTTTCTGCCATTAGAGTGGTATCGTCGGCATATCTGAGGTTGTTGATATTTCTCCCAGCAATCTTGATTCCAGCTTGTGAATCATCCAGCCCAGCCTTCCTCATGATGTACTCTGCATATAAGTTAAATAAGCAGCGTGACAGTATACAGCCTTGTCGTACTCCTTTCCCAATTTGAAACCAGTCGGTTGTTCCATGCCCAGTTCTAACTGTAGCTTCCTGACCCGCATACAGGTTTCTCAGAAGGCAGATAAGGTGGTCTGGTACTCCCATCTCTTCAAGAACTTGCCACAGTTTGTTGTGATCCACACAATCAAAGGCTTTAGCATAGTCAATGAAGCAGAGGTAGATGTTTTTCTGGAACTCTTGCTTTCTCCATGATCCAGCGAATGTTAGCAATTTGATCTCTAGTTCCTCTGCCTCTTCGGAAACCAGCTTGTACATCTGGTAGTTCTTGATTCACATACTGCTGAAGCCTAGCTTGTAGGATTTTGAGCATCACCTTGCTAGCATGTGAAATGAGTGCAATGGTGCGGTAGTTCGAGCAATCTTTGGCATTGCCCTTCTTTGGGATTGGAATGTAAACTGACCTTTTCCAGTCTTGTGGCCATTGTTGGGTTTTCCAAATTTGCTGGCATATGGAGTGCAGCACTTTGACAGCATCATCTTTTAAGATTTTGAGTAATTCCACTGGAATGCTGTCACCTCCATTAGCTTTGTTGTTAGTGATGCTTTCTAAAGCCCACTTGACTTCACACTCCAGGATGTCAGGTTCGAGCTCAGTGACAAAAGTCTCCTTTTGTCTAGATATCCCCTGGTCTTGAGTGGTTAACCACAATCCCAGTTTAACCTCAGACCTAGGACAAAGTTGAGGATAGAATGATGAGTGCCCGTTTCTAGACACCAAGGCCTGTACCCTGCTGACTGCCACATGTTCATTCAGAATGTAACTTAGTCCAAAGATTTATTCTGGAATGGCAAGAGGAAAAACTATCGATGCCAGTCAATTGCCTTCAGTGGGGCTTACTCCCAGATATATACACCAAAACTTGGAGTTCTATTATTCTCAAGAACTTTAAGTGTTGGAAGGAGGTTTATGCAAGCCTATCTGCAAATCATATAATAGCATGCTGCAAATTCTAGACACAACTTAATAGCCCAATGCCTGAAATAATATTTCCCCAGTGTGGCACTACTTTTTCCTATTTCAAGTGCTTTCTTGCCACCTAGGCTTACTCAGGATTAATGCTCTTTCAAGAAAGAAGAGACAAAAGGCTAAAACTAACAAGGAAAAGGCTCACAAGAAATGCCCATCATGAAAATATGGCCAAAGTTGGTTGAAATGCCCAAAATATAACTACATTTTTAACAATAAAGGAGGACAATATATGCTAGCTGCCCTCAAACTATACCAGGCGAAAACACTATCCCAACTTTTGTACAGGACAATATTAGGCTCACTTCACTCTAGATTTCCTTTACTGCAGCAAGTTCAACATTTCAAAGATCAGTATTCTAAATGACCAGCTGTGTGACCAATGCAAACTTGCACTTAGAAACCAGCCTGATGAAAGTAGAGACCAGGGTTTCCCTTGCTTCTGTTAACTCTTGGCTCAAACTGAATTACATTCCAGAGAGCCCAATACCTTTAATTCTTTGGGACAGTTTTTAATCTTCCTGGCTAATGGCAATGCACCATAGGTTTATAAACCTGGCTTTCCCCCCATAAGCTATTCTAGAAATAGCTTTCAACTACATGAAAGCAACTATAAAGCAGATATTGCTAGACATTGAACAGTAGGGTGATGTTGGTAGAACACCAAACTTCTTAGCTCTATAGAATGTCATCAACCCAGCTGCTTATCTTTCATTACTGGACATCCCGGGTCAAAGGAGGATATTCTCCCTAGCCAGATGGCGAGTATTCCCATCTCATCCCATTCCCACTCCCATCCACCAGCAGTGGTGGAGGGGCACTATAGAAAAATATTTGCATCAGAGATGGTTTGCCCTTACAGTACTGGAGAGGTCAAAACATTAGATCGTGTCTTATTCTGTTAGTCATATTATCAAGAAATTTGTTCAAAGTTTATTCTTCCTTATATTAGAAGGTTTACCAGCTAGTTCAATTTAGAAGTAAAAAGCTGAGACATCACCCTGCCAACAAAGGTTTGCATAGTCAAAACTATGGTTTTCCAAGTAGTAATGTGTGGCTGTGAGAGCTGGACCATAAGGAAGGCAGAGCGCCGAAGAATAGATGCTTTGAAATTATGGTGTTGGAGAAGACTCTTGAGAGTCCCCTGGACTGCAAGGAGATCCAACTGATCAATCCTCCAGGAAGTCAAGCCTGATTGCTCCCTGGAAGGACAAATTCTGAAGCTGAAGCTCCAATACTTTGGCCACCTCATGAGAAGAGAGGACTCTTTAGAAAAGACCCTCATGCTGGGAAAGATTGAAGGCCAAAGGAGGAGGGGACGGCAGAGGATGAGATGGTTAGATAGTGTCACCAAAGCAATGGTCATGAAATTGGGCGAACTCCGGAAGCTAGTGGAAGACAGTAGAGAGACTTGGCGTGCTGTGGTCCATGGGGTCGCAAAGAGTCGGACACAACTTAGTGACTGAACAACAACAACAAGATGCTCCTTATAGATACCAACCCAAAGACTAACTACAGTTCTTGGAGCACCAAACCCATGCCATATCACTTAGTCCTAGCTGGGTTCCAAAGTGGGAGGCTGCTGCCCTCTAACTTGCCCAGAACACAATGGAGTGCTCCACAATCAGGACTCCAATGGGGAAGGACCAGCAGCGACCTGCAAAACCAGAAAAAAACAGTATAAGAACCAATAATGAACAATGGGGGCAATCCCATCTAACAGAAAACCACTCTGGTTTGAACAAGGCCAAGGACTGAACTGATGCCAAAGCATCCACTCATATACCCCAGAGAACCATACGGTTCAAACAGGGTCAGTGGCCACATTGATGCCGAAGCACCAATTCGCATCTCAATAGAATCATACGGTTTGAATAGGTCAGTGGCCACACTGATGTTGCAGCATCCACTCACCAGATTCGGCAACACAAAGAATGCTATTCCATTCTTTAAAACAGAAGAGACTCCATTTCTATGATACAATGACTCTGTGTGCCTGAATCACAGCACTCATTTGGGCACGTAAAGCTAGAGAAAAGTTATAATGCCAAAAGGCACATTTGCCACAGACTAGTTCAAACTCATTTCCCCTACACATAAGCAGAACAAGTGGGCAACCAAGTTAAGATTGCAGCCCTATTCTGCCTCTAGTTCAGTTTATGTAGATATTAAGTGACTGATTCACTACATGGTTGAATTTCAACCAAACAAGATCAAGCAGCTCATCTAAAAGAATTCTCCACAATAAAGCACCTTAATGTGATAGCTGAGACACTAGACAAGAAATATGACCTCTATATAAAGTGATTATTGACTATGAGAAGCTTTCAATTTAGTTGAAAATGGCTTTGCGTAAGATCTCTCAAGAGGCAGTGACAAAGGTTACATTCAGCACCTTTAACATATAGTAAAAGGAAATGAAACTTCCAGCAACCTCTTTTAGAAATAAGTGATCACATTAGAGAAAGAAGGGCAAGTCATAGCCTAACACCTCTTCCTAAAATGCCACAATGACGTTTGGAAACCTCAAGACTCAGCTAATTTCAGTACTACTGCAGCAGTAGCCAGCTTGCCTCCAAGCTTAAGGCTGCTTTCCAAGTACGTGAGAGTCTAGGTCAGTGTCCAATTAAAGCAATACAGTTCTCCTTGAAGTAAACACATTTAGAATAAGGAGCCTATGTATGGAAACAGGCTAAGACCAAATATCTGCACAGTAATCAATATGCAAGTTCCTAAACAATATCAACAAGTATTTCTCCATCTCAGCTGCTATTGAATACAAACACATTTTAAATGAACAGCTTGATAAAACAAAATAATGAGTTTAATCCCAAGTGATATATCCCTCACATAATGGAATTTCTTACAAATCCCTTGTTGTAGAATCCTAGGCAGCTAGGTATGCAGAAACTGCAAACCTGCCCTTATGGGCACAGAAGAACCTTCTGCTAGGACCTCAATATCAACACCCTTTATATAACAATATTATTCAAACAAGTTCCCACAAATTGTGAGCAGCAAGCAAGAGATAGCTAGCTAGCTAGCTAGCTAGCTATCTAGATAGATAGATAGCTATCTAGATAGCTAGCTAGCTAGCTAGCTAGCCTGGACCGATTGGCACCAAACTCGGCACACACATGCCTTGTGGCCTGGCAACAAGCGCTGCAGGGGTCACGCCCCCTCACGACCCCGGGGGTGGGGGTATGTGGAGGCCCCCGTTTGAAAATGGTTTAAAATAGCCAAAATCGGCGTCGAATCTGTAGTTTCCGGGGTCACCGGGATGAGCGGTGACACTCCCGATGCCGTTAGAATCTGGGTTTGGCCCCCCCTTGGCGTGGAGTGTGAAACAAACCGTCCGCCATACCCTACTGGAACGCCTGGAACGGCGTGCACCAAACCCGGCATGCACATGCCTTGTGGCCTGGCGACAAATGCTGCGGGGGATAGGTCCCCGTAGCACCCCTGGGGGTGGGGGTAGGCAGGGCCCCCGCATGAAAGCGGTCGAAAACTGCCGCAATCTGCATCGCATCTGTAGTTTCCGGGGTCGCCGGGACGCGTGGTGACGCACCCAACGCCGTTGGAGTCCAGGTTTGGGCACCCCTCAGCGGAGGGGGCGAGAAGGGATGCGACACAAACCGTCCGCCATGCCCTGCTGGAACGCCTGGAGCGACGCGCACCAAACCCGGCATGCACATGCCTTGCGGCCTGGAAACAAACACTGCGGGGGTCAGGCCCCCCCCAGCACCTCCGGGGGTGGGGCACGCAGGGGCCCCCACGTGAAACGGCCAACATTGATGTCAAATCCACAGTTTACGGGGTTGCCGGGACGAGCAGTGACACTCCCGACACCGTTTGAGTCCCAGTTCGGTCCCCCTTGGCGTGGGGGGGGAGAAGGGGTGCGAAACAAAACATCCAAAATGCCCACATTACTGTCAAATCCACAGTTTTCGGGGTCGCTAAGCTGCTTGGTGATAGTCCCGATGACACTTGTTACCCGGGCAACACCAGGTACCAAAAAGCTAGTATTAAAAAAATGATAGGGGGGATTAAGTATTCAACAACTAATAATTTTGCAGCTGTCATAGGGAGCATGACCAGAATGCTGCCTGATGGTTCCACTGCTGTCACCTCTGCACTACAAGAGAAAACCCTTACAATGCGCCTCATTTCTCATCTTCAAACCCTGAACTGCAGGACTTAAGGTTTTATTTAAAAAGGACTGTGCAAGCAAAGCCAGAAGTCCTACGATTCTGAGAAAAATCACAGGAGAAAAACCACATGAGAAGCATGATAAGGATACACATGATCCAAGGAAACCGAATCAGGGCCGCGCAGCCTCCCGGGCACATATAGGATACAGCCGTATGGTTGAATCCTGGACCCACCCATATCCCAACCCCCTCGCCAAACCCCGTCCCAAAACGGGACAGAGCTTCCGACGCAAGAGAGGCTCCCTGTCAGCGCCCTCAAGCCAACGCTACTCGCACTGATGGCTTGAGAGCTTTAGCGCCCACACAGGGATGCCGCTTGTCAACCCGGCATCAGCGCTAATGATGTAATAACACTACAGCTAAGGTAGGATTGTACTGTGAAGCACCTTGCTTCATAGATGGGCTATCACTGGTCGCTGTGTATAAAATACTGCTCCTTTATATCATTAGTGTTATCCAACACAAAAAGATGGTTTACTCCTAGATTAAATGGAAGCAGACTATTAACAATTTGCTATGCCATCCACGTACTTGTTGCCATGTTTATGATATTTAAGAATCAGATGTCCAAAATTTTGATTTCTCAGGCCATGGCATATAAATGCCACTGAGTAATATTTTATATTAATTTTCCAATTATGTTTACATTTAGAGCTATTTTCTGTAACTCATTCCATGGTGATGGTGGCTTAGAATAAAACACTCAGAAGCTAGACATCTCTGCATCCTTAACATTGAAGTAAATACTGGCAGTGTCCAAAATAAGTTTATGTGCCTCAACTGTCCTCATTGACTAAATGCAGTCCCAGTTTTTGGTTTTTCAAGATGTCTTAGTAACTCTTCTAACAAGGAGTTTCTGATGTTATCAGTTGCCAGGGTACCCCTCCCCTTTAAGAAATCCTCTCCATTCCTGCAATGGAAAGAAGGAAAACCTTCCTCCAACATAGTCCTGCTATTCTTCCATCAATAGCACCAGAATATAAAGAGGTAAAGATCACCCTATGCACTTTTCCAAACTCAAATTCAGTACAGAATGTTTTAAGTTTGCTAGAAGTTCACTGCCAGTTTGAAGCAGGATCCCTAAAGTAGCAATTCTCATTTATTTATTTTGCTAGGTTGCCTTAGGAGCTCTTCTCAGGTTCCACCCCCACCCCCTGCCCACCCACCCCCAGTCAAACAAGGATACAACATGAACATAAACGTACAATTATTATTATTGAACACCAAGAAAACTGAGCATTCTGACATACCAGGGTTCCACAGGCGTCATATGGCTCCCTTTGAGAACGGCTGCTCTAAAGCATCTCTTTATAGCTGCTCTAAAGAACTTGGGCTTGGAGAAATTTGCCACGTCTCTATTTATCTGTTACAAACATTCAGTAGAGAGAAGTCTGGACAGCTCCTTGGATATTCCTTCAGTTCAGGATTAATGTCAGCAGTAGTGTGGTGTTGCAAGGGCTTCTTTCAAATAAATATTAATACCAGGCTTGACCACTAAAGTCACAAGAATACTTTAAAAATGGTTAATATATTTTTTAAGATATCTACCTTCAATAAAATAAGTCTAGAACCAGCAGAGAAAAAATGGATTGCCAAAATGCTGTTACCAGGATATAGAAAAGAGTAAGAGTGGAAGTCATTGACGGATATATTATGGGATATTACAACATAATGCTGTCAATCTTTAAGCGCCGAAGACTAGATTGTAGTTGCTTTCCAGCTTTTTCATTCTTTTGCTACACGTGCAATTTATGTCATTAAGGGAGTGCATTGTTCCTACGGTGGTAGAAATTCATAGACAATCCTCAGCTAAACCATAGCCACAATAGCAATAAACTGTCACAGCTGCTATTCTAATATCACAGCAAAGATAATAACTTGTTTTGTAAGACTATCATTAAAAACCTACTATAAATTCATTAGCAACTGACAAAGGCAATACAAATTAAATAAATAATTTTTTGAAGACTATAGAATACCGCTTCGCTGATTCTTGGGAGTGGTGTTTTTCAGGATAATTGTCCAACATTAATAACAATGCAAGAAAACAATGCAGTAGTAAAGGATTAGAATACCACCTACCTCCAACGCACTGCTGTCTAAAATGTAATCCCATTCACTCAAGGTGACCAGATGTTAAAAGCACAAAGGAGCACACAGCAACCCAAAATGCAGGACAGTCAAAAAGTAGGATGTTACAAAATAAAAACAAGAAACTCATATATAATGTGTGAGAAGTGTATATAGTGTGTGAGAAGGCCATCCGGCAAAAGAATGGAATATGACCCTGAGGAGCTGTCCAGGCTTGACTTGTGATTGCCTGCTGAAGCTTGATGGCATGCAGCCAAAGGAAAGAACCACACTGTGAAGGCTACATCTGGGATTGAGGATTGGCAGATCACAAGAATACTATATATATTTTTTAAAACCCATTGAAAAACCGGTGGTTTAGACTAGGCTGCTCATGTAAGCCGCCTTGGGCATTTGCTTTGGCATGGGAAAGGCAGGGTATACAGTCTTCGAATAATAATCTATATATATAAAAATGAACGTGGGTGTGTGTGTGGGTGGGTATGTGGGTGGATGAGTATGTATGTTCTAAATAGGCTCCTCAACGCCTGCACCGATCGGCACGAAACTCGGCACGCACGTACCTTGCAGCCTGGCGACAAACACTGCGGGGGTCAGACCCCCCTACAGCCCCCGGTTTTTCGGGGAGGGGGGCCAGCGTGTCAAGAACCCAGGGATTGCATTGGAATGGAAGTCTGCTGCCACCCTGTGGTCACAAACGATTCTGCAGGTCATGTGCTAGGATTGCAGTAACTGAGCTGATACACAGGCAGTACTCAAAACCGAAAGTGAAACTTCTTCCCAGTCCCTGAGTTGCCCAGGCTTGAAAGAGCATGTTCCAGGCAATTCCAGCACCCAGTCGGATCTTAGATGGACATATTTACACAGAGCTCACTGGCCAGCTGTTCCCGTTTCTCATACTTCACTGCTATCCCACCACAGTACCTGCAGACAGTGTTCAGTAAGTGTGACAGTTTCATTTCGCTCTCTTAGCTGATTGTGTACCTGCTTCCTAATTAATGTCACAGTGATAGTGTGCATTTTGGATTCAAGTTCATCAATACTGCCTTATTTCAGTGAGGAGTGTTATATTTCTAGCTGGATCTAACTATGTCATACTGTTTAAGGATATTTCCATATTTCCGTGTCTGTTCCACCATCACTCTGGAACACCTGGAACGCTGTGCGCCACACTTGGTGCACATATTCCTGACGATCTGGACAGACATGCTGTGGGGGGAGGACCCCCCTAATTCATTCCTTCTCCTACTAGAACCTCGGGATACTTTGTCCCCCGGGCAACACCAGGTCACGAACAGCTAGTATTAAATAAAATTATTTTGGAGTGTCTTGTACTTTAACGCAACCCAACAAATGAAGGAACAAAGGACAAACGCACAAGCAACAGTGAAGGCAGCCCCCTTGATGCTGGCACCCTTGGTCTGTCTTGAAATGTAGGACATTTTGAAATTTATCCAGGAGAGAAGGTTGAAATGTAGGGCATGTCCAGAAAAGAGGACATCTGGTCACCCTGCATTCAGTGGATACTCATACTCAAGCCTCTTAACTACATGGTGTAACATCACATATATTTAGGCCCTAAGAGCATTTAGATTTTGCAAGTACTGTATAACATTCAGTGCTGGAATAAGGAGAAAGTTTTAGGTGGGATCATTCACATAATTACATGAAGTCAGCATTACTAGAGACTGAAGTGCTATCCATATCTGAACACAGTATTTGTTCAATGAAATTAAAATGCCTTCAAGAAAGGCAGAGTGTCAGGCCTAGCCAGGTAATCCAAGAAGTCCTAGGTCTGGTCCTGCTAAGGATCCAAGGCCAGCTATACTTGAGATGGCCTTGAAAGCCTCACACCACAGGCAGCTCAGCTAAGGAGAGCATCCCAGTGTGTTACCCCCCACCGTTACCCAAGAGACCCTTCAGGATGCACTACCCGGATCATGGTGGCATCCCACTGCCTGGCCACATCCTTCAAGAAATGGCCAAACCACTGAGGAATCCAATCATTCCAACCCAAGGGAGCCTGTTGACACTGAATCCATTAGGAGCCTCACAAAACCTCCCCTAGGAGCTTGCCGGGGTGGGTGGGAAATAGGTTCACCCAACTCACCCATGCCTTGCACCAAGCTGAAACCTCACCTGGACTGAGCTGGTCCCATCCAGATGTGTTGCCAGCAATGCCCTGTCAACACAGGTCCTGTAAAATTCCTGTCTGAATCTTTTCAGCCCAGGTGGCCTGTGACCCTCTCACTGGGGGTGCAATCCTAGCCTGGAGTTAGGCCAGCACTTGTGCTAGGCCAGGAGTGGCACAAATGCACCATAAAGCATGTTTGGACCACTCTCAGAGTCAGGGAAGCTGGCATACACATTTGCTTTACGGTCTATTTACAACATTCCTGAGCCAGCACAAGGGATTTGTGCCGGCCTAACTCCAGGTTAGGATTATGCCATGGGAAGCGTTTACTTTTTAAAATAAACCTTGTTTATATCCTTATGACTAAAATTCAGATAGCAAAAAGTTTGATTAATTCCATTACAGTTCTGTTTGGGTACTATGTTGAGTGCCAACAGAATGTGTAAGCAACAGCAGTTCATCTCCTCTGTAATGTTTGACAACATGGTGGCATATTGTGAGAACTGAAGGCTCAAATCTTCAGTCAATTATTAAGGCTCTTTGATGAAAAACGTTAATGATTAAAATTAACATGCAACACATTGTACAAAGCAAGAGCATTTTTCAAGAATTAGTCTAACATGGACTGTAATTTTTCCTTCCTGAGCTCAAACATACATTCTGTAACTTATCTTTAATTTAGTGCAAGTTCTACAAAATTTTGATTTTCAGACAAACCAAGTTGATTCCAAAGAGCATCATTTAGATCCAATACTAAATTTCACTCTACTTTCCACAGATGTACCTACGATCATTTTAGACTCTATTAGCCAAGGATTTATTTAGGTTTTCAGACATACTTGAATATTCAAGGCATATTAGTAATGAGGTCACAGCTTAAAAAGAAAATAAAAAGAAAAAAGTTATAAATACATGAGCAACTTTCTGTGCAGGGGTGGGCGTTGCAAAGCTCCAACCAGAAGTTAAATTGTGTAAAGATACATTAAGATGCTAAAAGGCTGCAGTTAAGGTGTTATCCACCTTAGGGGCAAACTTCTAATAAGTACTGTATGCCAGTTATTTTACCATTTATGCGTCCTTTACAGTAAGATTAAGCTCTTGTTCTCTCTCTATCACACACGGGGGGGGGGGGCGAGAGAGAGAGAGAGAGAGAGAGAGAGAGAGAGAGAGAGAGAGAGAGAGAGCTGCCTCCTTGAAGAGAGTTTTGCCTTCTTTATGGCTCTAATTTAGAAGGATCAATATTACAGCAGGTACTACTACACATGCTCTGTTATGAATGCCTCCAATTTATACCCAGGGTGAACTATGCATAATCTGCCCTGCTAATTCAGAATGGGCACGTATTATTAGTTACAGTAAAGCTATTTCGAATAGTTATTATCTGTTCTCATTAACTGTTTCAGGTAACTGTAATTAACAGCAATATCCTTCACATTGACTCTGTAGCAAACCTCTAGTTTCATATAGAACCTTTGCACTGCACAGTACAAATCGTACGCACCTACCTTTAAGAGAAAGAAACAAATTTTTCCTTCTTTATAAAGGTATGACTGATCAAAATGAACCCTCCTACCAGCATACTAGCCCTCTAAAGGAATCAATCAATCAACAGGTACTTACAGTATATACCACTTTTCAATAGTAAGTTCACAAAGCGGTTTACAGGTAAATAGTAATAAAGGAAACTACTAGTCTTGAGTTCATCTAAAGGAAGCTACTAGTCTTGAGCTCATCCACAGTGCAACACATGTTGCCTATCCTCTAAATATCTATGTATTCCATATGGTCATGGCCGTTATTTAACCACAGGAGTTAAATCAATTTGTGTGCCATAGTCATTTTGCTTTATAGCTACTTTACACCTAAAAAATTCAGGCATCACTTCTGGGTCACAGCCCACAAGTCTGTAGCAGATTGCTAGAATTCATTACATGAGCCTATCTTAGGTGGATCCATAGCAGAGAAGGATGGAGAAACAGAAACTCAGTACAATACTATAGGGATTGAGTGGCTTCAGGTGTGAACAATCACAAGCTTGTGGTTTAATTCAATGTGCTGACTACAAGGAAATGGGCTAGATTCCTTTGATAGTCCAATCTGAGCTTGGATATTTAACGCAGTGGTTCCCATATGATTTAGCACAGGGACCCACTTTTTTTTAAAATAACACTACTGGGTATACCTAGCTTTACAAAACTAAAAGAAAATTTCGATTTACCAGTTGCTGAAGTCTTTGTCATTCTAAAAAGTGGGTCCCAGTGCTAAAAGGTTTGAGAACCACTGTTCTAGAAGGTGCCCCCACCACCACAGGAAAAAGGATAAAAACCAATCCCTGGGATCCACAAGAAGAGATGTCATGGCTGGAAGTGCCGTCATTATGACACCAGAAGCTGCTGCTTTCCTGAGAATGCAGAAATCATTTTGGAAATTTCCCAGTCATTTTCCAATCACAAAGCGAATCAGGAAGAAAAAAAAGCCTATTTACAACCATGACACAAGCAGAACAACCACACAGCCCTCTACCTTTCCAGCATCCCATCTTCCCATATTTTCAATATGGCTGCTCCAGGTGCTTCAAGGCCCACCTGAAATTGGCTTGCCACTGGTGGGTCCCCACCCATAATTTGGGAACCACTGCTCGAGTGCTTGGTCCTGATCCACTGAATGTGATGCTAAGCATTCTGACGGCATTGCATTCCCCTCAGCCAGCGCTTTGAAGTGGACTGAGGCATGTAAATGTGCATTTTTATCGCTCTGTTTCAGTTTCCATAGGGTTCAATATGTTTTCCTTATCGGTTATCAAGTTGTCAATTTCACAATCCACAGTTTGAAAAATGCCAAAGTAAGGAACGATTTCTACTTTTTGCTTAAAACTGGTCATACAAGGAAATCATGGAAACAGAGTCATGGAAGAACCAAGATGCTCTTCGCCAGCATTCTCTAAACCCTGGCCCGTGAGCCAGATCCAGTGGTTAGAGAACTCCTTCCCCCGGGAGCAGCGCTAAAATGTTCCGCTGTAGTGATGCTCCATTTTCAAGCCGATCTTGTGCCAGAGATGCTTCAGGCAGTTGCCCAGACATCCTGCTGCACAGTCTTCCGAGATGGTGGGTGATAGGCATGATTACTCAGAGTGTCCCTGGCACAAGATCAGCACTACAGCAGAACAATAAGGGGAAGGAATTTTTGGGACACTGGTCTCCAGTTTGGAGACCGTTGTTCTAAGCTCACCATTAGGTTACCTTGGCTAGAGTTGTCATGTTTGCATATCCTTTATACAAAGTTGTAGCCCAGTTAAAAGCAATCTACTTGCTTTCTGTCTTTTCCCTGAATGGGGTAGGCAAGCCTTGTTTATCACATAGAAGCAATATTACACAATCAAAATGCTGAACTCCTATCTGACTAGTTATGACTAATACTTTATTTTTAATTTGCGTTCATGGATATGCTTATAACCTTAATGTTTTTTTAATGTCTTCTCACTTCATTTTGCAAAAATATATATGCAAAATAGTTTACTAGAGATGATGCTAATTATTTGTTTCCAAAAAGAAATTATATGTTCAACTATTTTCCAAGGGCTGCTTATATGGTTGAGACCAGACCATATGCTTTCCTGTTGAAATCTGACTCATTGCCAACTATATCTGTCACAGTGAAAATCATGCAATTATTAGTTTACAAGTAAGAATTAAAAACAGATTTTGCTTTCTAAAATTAATCTAAAAGATTAAAAAAGATGGAAACTTGCTACCACAATTAACATTAACTTCAATTCCTGACTCGTTGATTTTGGTAGAGCTAGGTACTAATATAAACAAGTCTGCACCACATCAATGCTTGAAGCACTAGTATGCCGGAGTATAGAATATCTACTATCAAATGAGCAAATTTTTAAAAGCAAATTTGAATTTAGTATATAATCCCCCAAGTTACCAAAAATAAGTAGTATTCTTATGCCAACATTTCAGATTTTAACTATTAGGATCAGTCTCTATAATTTGCCATAGTACCAGATATGCAATTGAAGTGGGGCATTTTGGAAAAGATTCCACCACTAGCCTTACGGTGAAAGCCCACTCACCTCTTGGATTCCATGTCAAAAAGAACTTCTGCAGTCCCTCCACTGATGTTGTATTCAAACGTTTTAGACTAGGACCCACTTTTTAGAATGGTGCACATGTCAGGACACACCGGAAGTGACGTCATTAACCTGGAATGTGATGTTGTGGCAGGAAGTGACATCAAGCAGGAAGTGCTGTCATTGTAACATAATACATCTGCCCCGGCAGAGGAAAGGCGGGGTAAAAATTTCTTAAATAAATAAATAAATAAAATAAATAATACTCTTGAAATGTAAATTGGCATACTTGGACTGCAGCAATTGTACAACTATGAAACATCCCTGACAGAAAGCAACATTAGGACATAATATTACGGAAAAGGACAGAATTAAAAACCCTTACTTGAAAATTCAAACTATCAACACTTACGAAGGAATATAACAAGAGTAAAGTCTGCTGTTTTCAAGATGGCTGCTCACAGCTTTCCACAACCTCTCTCTAAATAATGAGAATTTCTACTCCTATTGCTATATAAAATTACATTTATATAAAAATGTGAAAAACTCTCATTTCACAAAATAAAAACACTTTTGCTGACATTTGACACAGTTTTGAGGAATACACAAATAGTTTTCAGTAAGTAATCACGAGGTGGGGCAGGAATGGAAGGAAGCCTGCTTAAATTATGAATGCATATAGGCTCTTTCTGCGCAGTGCATGCTGGGGCAAGTTTAATAGAATGTGGAAGAAGTGAGCAGCAGTTTCTCGATGCCCCAAGCAACAACCAGAGTACAGCGAGCAAACGTTTGAGCAGGTCATTTCAGGCTGGGGTTTGTGTTCCAGTGATTGCTTGCCTTTGCTTGGGCAAAGGCAGTAGGGCCATTCTCCCTTATTTCTTGCTGGCTGGCTGGGTCTATATCCCCTCCCCATGGTCTGTTCAGAGTAGATTTGCTGCCTTTTCAATTTGTCAGCAGGGGGCATGTTAAGGTAGATGTCACAAGCATTTTTTTTTTAACCATGCAGTCGCTGGTTTCCCTCAGGTCTTGTATCTCCCAGGCAGTGGATATGAGTGCCAATGGCAGCATTTACCTTTGGAGCATTCCAGTCCCTAGATCAATCTGCTAGCAGGCAGCAATTGTTATGCAGAACCTTCCAAGGGAATGCATGACACTTCCTCACAGGTAAGCTCCATTGAAATTAGGGAAAGTTCCAAATGAGGTATGATACAAGATTCTGGAAAAAAGTATAACCAAAAATAAACATCCCTACTCATAATGCAGAAGAGGAGATGTGCAGTAGATTCTGACTTGCAGGCATTTTCCTACCCAAGCTCTTCTGCCCTTAATTCAGAAATACTCATGAAACCATATCTATGAGTCCTGAAATACTCATGAAGCCATATATACAAATCCTGAAACGGGTAATACTTCAAAACATGTAGTAAGGGGAATAACAGCCATGCAGATATCATTGTTATGTACATAAACTGTTGTACAATTTTTAATAGCCCCAAAGAACTTTTGGTGGTATGCTTATGTACCTCATATAAGAACATAAGAAGAGCTGCTGGATCAGGCCAAAGGCCCATCTAGTCCAGCTTCCTATATCTCACAGCGGCCCACCAGGTGCCCCAGGGAGGCATGAGACAACAAGATGCTTGAATCCTGTTGCCACTCCCTTGCACCCGGTACTCTTAGCCTACTACTAATGTAAGGAGGCTGCACAATCCATCATGGCCTATAGCCCATGATGGACTTTTCTTCCAGAAATCTGTCCAATCCCCTCTTAAAGGTATCTAGGCCAGATGCCATCACTACCTCCTGTGGCAAAGAGTTCCACAGATTAACTACCCGCTGGGTACAAAAGCATTTCCTTTTATCTATTTTAACTCTCCCAACCCTCAGTTTTAGCAGATGTCCCCTGGTTCTGGTGTTTTGAGAGAGGGAAAAGAACATCCTTCTATCGACTCTATCCCTTCCGTGCATAATTTTGTATGTCTCAATCATGTCCCCCCTCAGGCGCCTTTTTTCTAGACTGAAGAGCCCCAAACGCTGCAGTCTTTCTTCATAAAGGAGGTGCCCCAGCCCCATAATCATTTTCGTCGCTCTCTTCTGCACCTTTTCCAGCTCCACTATGTCCTTTTTGAGGTGCGGCGACCAGAAGAGTACACAATATTCCAGGTGCAGCCTTACCATCGATTTATACAATGGCATGATAATATTGGCTGTTTTATTCTCAACCCCTTTTCTAATTACCCCAAGCATGGAATTGGCCTTCTTAATTGCTGCCGCACACTGGGTCAATACCTTCATTGAATTGTCCACCAGCACCCCAAGATCTCTCTCTTGAGCTGTCACAGACATATCACGAACACAATGCTTGTTCAGTACTTTTGACACTGAAATGATATAATTCAAGGCTAAGATAATTACATGAACTGGGACATGGACACACACACCTAAGATTTTCTTAGGACAAAACATGTCCCAAATGCGAATACACATTATGATGTTTTTGTTCCTTTCGGTCTGATCTCCAAGGTGGCTTACAACAAATAATGCCTCTTCGCTCAATCCCCATGACACATATTTCTGCAACTGAAGCAGAGTTCCTAAGAGAAGGAGGAGTAGAAAGCTAGCTCACTGCAGGCACTTTGTCCAAGAATTAGGACTAGGGTATTTCCAATTTAGATGACCATCTGAGTTTTTTGGCACTTTATTATAACATCACGTAAGATTATTTATGAATACCTGATGCTTAACACCTTGCAAATCTTATGTGCAGCATGACTTCTGATGAGATTGGGCAGTACCTGTTACCTTAAGGAAAGTCACAATTTGTATATAACTGCTACAGGAGTGTACAAAGTAGTTTGGTTTGGGGCAAAGAAACGTACAGCAACAGGCTAGGAGGAAAAAAAATAAAATAGAAATAGTTAATAAGAGTGCTGTGCAGATTCTTCCATTAACAGTATTTTATCTTATTCACATTCATAACAGCATACAGTAGAGGGCCAATTATACAGTAGCAAAATGACAAAAAAAAAAAGCTAAAGGAACTTCACACTAATGTTGCATAATGGTTAAGATGCTGAACTCAGACCAAGGAGGCCTGGACTCCAAACCCTGCTCAGCATGAAACCTGTTGAACCTACCTCTCTCTCCCCCTCTCCCTCCCCCCCTCTCCCCTCACTAACTTACCTCACAGAGTCATGGCAAAGGTAAAAAGAGACAAAGGTAAAAAGAGGCAAAGGTAAAAAAAAGACGAAGAATCATGAATATCACTTTGAATTCCTCAGTGGAAGTACATTTAAATTCACATAAAAGAAAATAAGCTTGTCTCATCATTAATGTGTTGGAATAGTGTATGTTAAGTGTACCAGTGCAGTCATACATACTTTTGAGCTAGATGCTGTTCATGAACCCACCACAATGCACTTGTCACAAAGTGTCATTTTCAAGTGTGAAAAACCTCCATCTTGTACTGCTCATCCCACAGACAGTCTGATTTATAGGAGATTAATTTTATATTGTGTTACAGTGTGAGAAAGGGAAGTTGTACTTTAGCTAGCATTGCTATTATTATTGTCTACTGTAAAATAGATTAAACTGTCACACTAATATCTCCGCATATGATGGTTCTCATTGTGAGAAGATTGGATAAAAGAACCATCAAGTACAGCTGAGCATGTTTGTCAGCCACGCAGAAACACACAGACGTTATTAATGATAGAATGTGCCTTCAGGGAAATTCATATTTGATTCATCCCTTCCTTCCACTCATTCATCACCAGCAGAGTACAAGTACTCCTCGCTCTGAATGTCAGGATTTTCTTTTATAGAGAGATGTGTAGAGTTGCCATCTTCCTTCCTGACAGAACTCCTTGTGCCTTTAATAGCTGTAGCATGGCGGTCAGAAGCTGCAAGAGTACCATTATTCCTCAGTCACTGCATCTCCATGCTGCTTCAGACAGCATCGACAAACTTCTGCACTGCACGCACTGCAGCTGTTAAAAGCACACAGAGCTCTGTTAGGAAGAGAGTATGTAAAGACCAATTCTTTCACTGTGTGTGAAGACCAATTCTGCTACAAATTCAGTTATTTGCTGTTCCAAAAGCAAATGCATACAATTTTTCCCAACTTATTCAGGGTGAATAGGTTTATGAGAGCAAGACACAGAACACAATTGGCTGCATATGTAAAAATACTGCATTTTCCCCCTGTCCTGACCAGGGATGGTACATCTCACATGGATTGGCTTTAAAAAACAAACAAACCACAGAGCTACTAAAGAAAATTGTAACTAGAGCCAACCATTCAACATAGGGCAGGGCTACCTTCCCCTTCAAATGAATGTTACCCACCTGGGTCAATGCCAGCACTGAGATGTCACCATAGGGACACGGGCATCTCCCCCATCCTGCTCCTAATGCTTCTGGGCATGCTGGTATACAGTGTGTGAGGACAAAAGTTATTAGTGGTATTTGAGGAAAGTTACGTTTCCAAAGAGCAACTGTAATCCTAGTACGCAGCACATTCAAGGAGGATGCCCTTCTGCCAAAGATAGATACCAGTGCACTTCAACAGTTCCTGACATTGCCAGATTGGATGGGCAAGTCAGGTTTAAAGGGAAGCAGAAAAGGAGTAAAACAGAAATCCTTGGTTTTTAAACCGAATCAGAATAACTTAAGGCAGGGTTTCTTAAACTGTGGGTCGGGATCCACTTGGTGGGTCTCAACCTGATGTCAGGTGGGTCACAGGAAAGCTGGAAGCGACCCTCTTGGAAGCTGCAGACCCTTACTCTTGATGTATTCTTTTTGTGAGTGTTAACAGTTTGAATTCTCAAGCAAAGTTTTTAAAAAAAAAATTAGTTCACTGCTTTTACATAATGTTTTGTGCTAATCTTTCTGTCAAGGATGTTCCATGATTGTGCAATTGCTACAGTCCAAGATTTCTAGTTTGCACTCCACAAGTGTCATTTGATTACAGTACTTAATGCTTAATGATGTCCCCTCCAGTGGATCTTGACACATGTGCCATTCTAAAAGGTGGGTCCCAGTGCAAAAAGTTTGAGAACCACTGACTTAGGGAGTTCACTTTTTTTTAATTGAGCATTGTAAGGTACTGAAATTTGTAGCCTGACTTTAGCTTCTCTTGTCACCTCTAGACCTGACTTTCATTAGGTTGTTTCATAAAATTAGCCCATGAATACAACCCCACAACTTCTTGGAGAGATCAGAAAGCAGATGCATACATTTTAGGATGCAACTTTCCAGCACTGACATAGCTCTATATTGGAGTAGTAGTTACGGAGGCCTCCTCAAGGTAAAGGAATTTTTACCTCAGAACTACATTGCCCTTACTCCTGAGCTGGAAAGTTGGTAAGGATTGTGCCCTTATTTTTTTAGATAGCTCTCAATTGCCGATCTCCGAATGCATAATAATGAAATAAATAGCAAGTTCACCTTTATGCAGGAACTTACATTTTTATGTAGAAACAAACAGAAGTATATATACCCATATACATAGTTTGGGAAACTAAACTAACTATTCCAAGAGCAAATGTCTGCAAGTAACAGCCACAAGGCATACAATCATCATGGGGATATAATACAATCATTCAGACATTATCCATAACTGTTTCATTCCTACCTGCACATCTTGGAAACAACAGAGCAAGCTTTATTCCTTCCTGAAATGTGACTGTATCACAAGTTCAACAGATCCATCGCTACCACCATTAAAAAATTTAATTACAGCGTGATATTCTAGAAATCAGTGGCTTCCTAACATTTTAAATGAGTCATGGCAGCAAGACCAGCAGCACAACACAAAAACAGTGAATAGCACGCATGCTCCAAAAAGCCCTCCCATCTGACCTAAGCCTCTTACTGGTGTTTGTTATATTGCATCTGGCCTCATTTCACTGCCACTTACTTCTGGTTATACTTCCAGTTGGTGGACCATGCAAAGTGGTACAATGGGGAACAAGTGTTAAGAAACGCTGGTCTAAGTTACCAGAAGCATCTTTTCAAGCCCTTTAGTACTGTCATAGAGAACATCCAAGAATCTAACGTGATTTGCTTCTGAAGAGAAATGCAAGACACACCAACCTCAAACACAAAGATATTTAAGAAACATGTACAACCAGAAACATTTTATCCATTAATTATGAACAGTCCTGCATATGCACCAGTTGAACAATACAGATCTGGGCCCAAAGTCACAAGACGACAGCATTCTAACTGAGCCATCAAGGGATATTTCTTCATTTTTCCTTGAATAAATACAGCTTATGAATCACTGGTCTAGAAACTCCTGGGAACAAAAGCAACTGCTAATATTTTGGCTTTGCCTTTACAGCATTTTAATTCTTTCAAAAAAAATTCAAGCTGTGTAATTTACATTCAGTAGGAAATCATTATCCTGTCATAACAGACTATTCTATTCGCATTATCTCTTAATTAACACTGAAACATTTAAAAGCCATTAGAATCCATCCTCAAGAGTTCTAGATTACATGAGTTCACATCCAGCTGTCTTTAACACACATCTATTGCTTTGTATATAAAATTTAAGGGACATGGTAGCACAGCAGGTTAAACTGCTGAGTTGCAAGCTTGCTGACCGGAAAGTTGGCAGTTCGAGATTGCACAACAGAGTGAGCTCCTGTTGCTTGTCCCAGCTCCTGCCAACCTAGCAGTTCGAAAGCACATAAAAAGTGAGAGTAGATAAATAGGTTCCACTTTGGTGGGAAAGTAGCGGCATTCCGTGTGCCTCAGCGTATAGTCATGCTGGCCACATGACCACAGAAGCTTGTCCTCGGACAAACACTGGCTTAGAAATGGAGATATGCATCGCCCCCTACAGTCGGTCACGACTAGACCATTCAGTCATGGGGAAACCTTTATATAAAATTTTAAAGCACATAGTCACCACGTCCAAAATCTAGGAGATACTAGCTCACAAGTAATTTGTACTTATCTCTCCATCAACTCCATGCAAGTAGAACCATTCCCCATAGTTACTGCATGTTCTTTCAGGTTCTGGAACAAAAGTCAACACTACTGTACAGCTTGTAATGACTATGATCAGAGCTGATCTTTTCCACATTACACCTATGTAGTTCCGCCCAGAATTTACTAGACTAAAACCAACACAAATTCCAGGAATCCTACATGTCTTAAGAGTACATGTTATAGATACTGAGGGCCCAATCCTATCCAGTTTTCCAGTACTGGTGTAGCCGTCCCAATCAGGTGTGTGTTGCATTCTGTGCTGGTGGTGAAGTCATGGAGGCTTCCTCAAGGTAAAGGAACATTTGTTACCTTACCTCAGGACTGCATTGCTGCTGTATCACACCAGGAAGTTGGATAGGATTGTGCCTAGAGAAGTAAAATTTCCAGAAATTTTGAAGCTTGGAAAAACACCCAGTTTTTTTTCTGATAAAAACTGAAATTTTCAGAAAAATTTAAAAAATGTTACATTAGCACTTCTTTTTCTTTTCCAGATTGAAAGTCATTCTGTTACTTTAGGAACATAAAATATGACAATGGACAGTTTGACTTGGCATAAAATTATCACTAGCGTATTAAAAATATAGTGTAGCCAAACAATTATTACAAACAGAATTTACTTTTTTATATATTTATTTGTCATTGTAATAAATGGAACAATCTCCTGAACTGTTTACTAATTTATGTGGAACAGATAAAAAAACTCCACAAAACAATTTTTAAAAATCCAGAAGGAACCATTACACATATTTCCTCTCAACAGTATTAAATAAAAATAAAAAACCCATTCTCCTAAAAAGAATTGAAGAGGGGGGAAGTGTATAGAAGGGACTGGGACTAAGTTTCAATAAATGGGCATGAAATTTAATCAGAATCATTTTCTGAGCTATAATTATCAGTATCAGTTTCTGCTTCTGCAATTTTTTTCTTTTTTCAATGTTTCAGAACAAAAAAACAAAAACAAAACCATTTTTTCCCTGAATTTTTCCAGGTTTTTTCCAGGCCTTCGCATCTCTAATTGTGCCCTGAGGTTTCAGTACTTTGTGGGAAAGATACTATGTCGTTTGTAGTTACTTGCCTCTCCTTCCAAGTCTTCCATTTTCTTCTCCTCTCGACATTAGGCAGCAATTGGAGAAAGTTCCCAAAAACCATAACATTCCAACTCAAAAAAATACTGTTAGGAGAGGTGGGCCCTTCTGACCGACCATCCAATACATTGTTAGGAGTGTTTGATCCCCCTGACCCGTACCAAATACCAACAAGACAGAGTCCAAGCCCACCTCCTCGAATAATACATAACTACAAATTATATAGACCCTATTCCGTGCGCAGCCCCTCCTTGTTTTCACCTTTGGCTGTTACTTCCGAGGTTACAGCCTTCCCGACCACCTATTACATGTTTTCCCTATGTTTCCCCTTTATATGTACCCCTACCCTTGCATACGTCACATGAACATTTAAAACAGCTTTTGTGCCCCAAGAGGTGTACAAGTTAATATTCATTACACATGCACAATTTGTTACAACCTTCTGTAAACTTTTCACCCCTTGCTAACTTACCTTGTTAGCAAGAGATACCTGGTTTATCTACTTTGCTTTCCCGCTTATCTACTTCTGCCTGTGTGTAAATGAGCTTCGGCTTCTTTCTATACTACTGCCTAAATATTTTTACTGCCAAGCTTTTGAAGCTACTATGCTTACCTATTAGTGAATAATTCTACTGAATGAAGCTGTTAGTTATTTGCTCCAAATTACAGGCTTCATCTCCTGTTCTCATTCTTCTGAGAGCCCCCAGTTCCAATTCATAAACTCTCAGTTCCTTTTTAGTAACTTTAGCATTTTTGCCCCAAATCACAGTTGTGTTGTGATTTCTGCCCCAAATGTTTATTCCTTACAATACAAAAACAAGTGCAGGATATGCATATTTGCACATACTGTAATTATTTGCATAATTTATTCTGAGTAGAATCTGTATTGCCTATAATCCTATTAATGGTCTTCACATCTAAGTGCAATGTTTTATGTTAATACCATAAATCCCATGATTTACGTTAATTTTGGCTACTTTTAAAGAGCTAAACATTTGATCAAAACATGCATAAAGAATAATAATTGCAAGGTGTTTGTATAATCCACACTGAGATACATAATATGGCCGTTTTGGAATAATTTTTGTTGTAAAATTTGGATTTTATTGGCAAGAGATACTACTTTTTCTGAACATAATAGAATACTGCTATGCCTTCGTTAAATAGTACAGAAGCACATAACTATATGTACAAATGTAACTACACACACACACACACAATGTAGAAATCCTTTGGTTGCTTTGGTATTCACAATGCTAAGTATTGTGAATGATGGTAGTCGAACAGCCATCCTTCTCTCGCATTTATCTGAATAGAAGAAAATCTGAGTGTTCAAATACAGTCCTCTACAGTTTAATTTGGAGCCTTACACAAAATATCATGCTTCATACAGCATATCTGGCCCTTTACTCTGAGATATGACATACCTACTCTTTTCTAGCACTACACTTATGCTAAACATCCACCAGCCTCCTTTATCTGCTACCCCTCAGAATTTAGGAATGAACCTCTAAATAGACCTACTTCTAAGCAAGCACCGGGTAAGGTTGTGTTGTAACTGTCATTCAGTTCAGTGGACTTAATCCCAGCTAACTTTTTATGAGATGGCAACCCATCGCAACCCATCGCAACCCAAGTTGAGATGGCAACTTGTTCCCACTCCTAATCTGTTTTGTTTGATTAGTTCTGCAGATTATTCAGGGAAGTGGCATCATTATACCTGATGCAGATGCAAGATTATTAGACACCAGTAAAAACGGGCTCTTTATATACCCAGCTATTTACATAATCTTAAATTACTTGGCAGAGATTATAGCCTTGTTAGCATACAAACACTGCAACAATCACAACTCACTGCTGCTTGAAGCCCACC
Source organism: Lerista edwardsae (assembly GCA_029204185.1). Taxonomy (NCBI): domain Eukaryota; kingdom Metazoa; phylum Chordata; class Lepidosauria; order Squamata; family Scincidae; genus Lerista; species Lerista edwardsae. The sequence continues at coordinate 17,470,862 of JAJKFI010000003.1, forward strand.
TAATTTTAACCACAAATATTACTATACACCAATATATGTATGTCATGGATATATGGTAACAAGTGAAGTAGCCTTACAGTTTATGTGCATGCTAACTCATGGTGTGTGAAGCACGTTACAGCCAGTTTCCCTCTATGCATGCTGTTGGAGATAGCGGGTTCCCTTGACCCGCCAAGTGCCTGACCCCACTGGCCAGACACCAGAATGCCCAGTTGCACCAAATTGTAAGAATGGTTTGCTCTCCCTTGACCGAACCAGGTGTGTGTTGATCCCACTGACCAACCACCAGTGTTCCAAATTGTTCAGAGTGCCTGGCGTCCCTGGCCAAGCCTCAGTGCTTCAAAAGGGGATGTCTGACTGACACACACACACACACACACACACACGGTCAGACATCCAGCACCAAGTTCGAACAAACGCACACTGTCCGTTCCCCCTGAAGGGACTAGGGTCCCTCTGACCCACCCTAGGGTCTGCTCCCCCTGAGCAGACTAGTGCTTCAAATGAGAATGCCTGGGTTAAATCTTCAAATGAGATTCTTCAAATGAGAATGCCCCCTAAATCTTCAGCACTAAAACAATACACCGAAAGTGAGGTTGCAGTTTGAATGTTCTTTACTGCTGAAAGTTCTTTAAGGGAGGGGTAAAACCACCTCTTCGAACAATACACAATTACAACTTATATAGACCCTGCTCCAGCCGGACATTCCTCTTCCGGTGGCCATTGGCTGGCTACTAAGAAGTTACAAAACTTTCCGTCCGATGGTGAACCTTTTGGGTTTGGTGTGTCGAAACTTAGGAAAATGCTTAACTTGACTCTGCTGGTGTGTCAAACCCCCCCCCCCAACAAAAGAGAAACAATTCTTTATATTCATTTATATAAACCAAAAATACAGTCCAATCAAGTGTGATGCTATGTATTATATAAAGAAACATCAAATAATTACCAAAATGGAAAATGAGTAACACGAACTCAGTTTTTGTCAGGTGTTGGTGAATGCTGGTATGTCACTCAATATCAAATGCATGTCATAGGTTCGCCATCACTGGCCTAGCACATATTACTTCTAAACATGTTTCCGCCCATACATATTGTATGGGTATGGGAGCACTGTATGTTCATGCACCTTACCTATTACTACTTCTTTGCCAAGACGCATTTCTAGGTTACCTCTGTGCTAGCAGCAGGATGTTAGAATGTTGCTTTTCTACATCTTTCACTGTTCTGTTCCCTGCTTCCTAATCTCTACCAAGTCCAACTATCTATGTCAGCTATTGTGCTTTCAAGCAGAGCCTTTACAAAACTCTTTTGTTCTCCCTGAGTTTGCTAACTTCTACTGTATCTGTCTCAAAATTACAAACTTTATCCCAAGCTCCCATCCTCCAGAGAGCCTCCAGTCTCACCAGCTCTCAACTCCCTTCTTGCATTCTTAGACCTCATGCTCCAAATCACAGATCTTTATCCCTCTCAATGCTCTATAAATTGATTCTCAACACACTGTGTTGGTTAACACCTCACAACTTCAGATTCAGTTCAACTGTCTTCAGAGTAAGTGGTAAAGGATTTCCTTGATAAAGAGCGCTCCAACTATTCAAATCTACATTGCTCCACTTTAATATGTTTTAATATCAGTAGACTATAAATGGTATTAGTTTAGAAGCTCAGGCAGTCCAGTTAACTACAAAACTTAAGCGCGTGGTAACAGAATTAAGCAACGTATGCTCCTTATACTAACTGCTTACTACTAGAGCCTCAGAAGCTCTAAACCCAAATTAAAAGATAGTTTTCTTATCTCAAAATGCTATCATAATACATAGCTCCGTTGCCTTACCAAAGGAAGAAATAAAGGAGAAAGTATCACAGAATTTCATGTTAATACTAGAAAAAAAAGATTAAAAGGTGCCATCAAGTAAAAATCAAGTACATTAACCTGTATTAAACACTTCTTTAAAAAACAAAGTTATAAATTTACTCTATATCATCAAAATAGGTTTTTGATGTGAGCCGTGAAATACAGATACAATTCAGCTTGGCTAATAATTCAAAAAGTTGATATTTATACTGATAGAATTAAAAACATTAATTAATTACTTCTTAATTTCTGCAGCAATTCCAAATTTTCTTATACCTGAAGATATTCAAATCCTCTAAAGAGCTACAGCATCAACTTTTTGAACCAATCCGCACAGCCACTCCTGGCATTGCAGCCAACATTTCTGCAACCTTCTAGCACCAATGCCATGCATAGAGGTGCTCATGACTTGGCAACAGCATAAATACAGCTCTATATGCACTGCCTACTTACATGCTGCTTCAAATAGGACTTTTCGATCACTCATGCAAAAAATTTTTAAGGGAAATGCACCTAGAGAAAAACAATAGTCACCTGAAATTGTTCGTACAATTGGTGCTTTCAGAACGTATGGGAAAGGACTGAGAGCGAGAAATCCAAGAAGCAGTACTGAGTTGCATCTCACTCTCTCATTCATTGAAGTTACGTTCACATGGGGAGAAGCAATTTCTCAACTCCTCACCTTTGTTCTGTGGCCCCCAAAACCAGTTCCAAAGTGCTGAAGGTCACTCAATGTCAGATCCTTAGAGGGAGGGCACAGTAGGCTGTAGGTGGAATTGGCAAAAATAGTGCCTTCTCTCTTGAGCAAATCGAACTCCTACAAACAGAAGTTCTTAGGTACAACCCATTAATTCCAAGAAAGCATGTTAAAAAGAACATATCCAAAACATCTTCATTTCAACAAGTGTTTAGGAAACTGTCTTTTCTCAATAACCATGTCATCCACAATCAAGATGTGTTTCAGTACTCTGAATAAGTAACATTTATTTCAGTGGAAGTTATTTTAGGTAAATCGAAGTATTTCACATTACTGAAGTTTTAGATCAGCGGGTTTGAACCACATCTCACTCACTATTATCAAGATGTCAGTAGGGACAAAATACCTTAAATCCAAAAATTGAAATACAGTTGAATTCTGAATGTGACCAACTTACATGTAAAAGACATAGAAAAAATTTGTAAGAAGTCTTGTAGAAATATTAGATACATACAGCCTTGAAAAATATAGTTTAATAATGCATTATTCCCTCCAGCAGTCCTTAACATAGTGAAAGATTATATTTTGTGATGACATTTAAAATTCAGCTTTTAACATGCCATTTAACATTTTATTTGGGCACTGAATGTAACAAGTCTGTAATATTCAAAAAATGACAAATTGGATTTTAGAAAGAAAATTCAAAGTTGTAGAGAGAACAATGAATGATTTTTTTTTTGCACTGCCCCTTCCACTATATATGCTTGACACTTAGTGAACCCACATTCGTCTCTCATGTACTGTATTTCTGACCTAGGACACGATTAGACCTCATTTATTAGTACAATAGTAAAATTAAAGACACCGATAGTCACATAAAGGGCATGATTCAACCTAAGTGAACAATTAACTTCCACTGATTTCAGTGTGAGAGTTAAGCACATTATTAAAATCAATAGGGTTTAAAGTGCTTAACTTTGGCTAGAACAACTTTTATGTTATAAGTTAGAACAGGAGGTATTTCCAATTTAACAATTATATATTTCTACCCTTTAGTGTAGTAACTACATTCAGATGTCAGTATTAATAAATAACTTACAGTTAGTTAATTGGATGTAAAGCTGTAGACGATGGAAGAGAAAGGACTACAGAAAAAGATGTTAAGAAAATCCTATACAAACTTTCCTGGAATTAAACTCAACTGAACATGGTGGGGCTTTTGAGTAAACATGTATAAATCAGATTTGGCTGCGTATTACGAACATGTTTAGAAATTTATTAACTGAAGCAGTATTTACCACCTTCTAATGTCATCTTAACTGACAAATGGAACAACCTAAAGTCTCATGTCCAACTCTGATCATTTCCACAACTGCAGTAATCTTGTTTTTTTTTTAAGTTTGCTTTGTTGAAACTAAGAAGGCAACAATCCCAAGACTTCTCATTCCCAATCAATCTGCAGGGCAAACTCTGTTGCAATACTGAACTAAGCAGGTAAGTATAAACACAGTTTCAAGTGACTATACTTCAAAACATCTGCAGCAAAGTATATTCACAATATACTCGACTACATTGCAGGGACCTCTTTTTCTACCTTCCAATAATTATAGTCCTAAAGTTGTGTTACTTAGGTATTAAGTTTCCTACCATTCTACAAGTTTTCACTCTGCATTGCCACCTCACCCAAAAAGAATCATTACTATCATTGAAGAAACACCCAAACCTGGGCTACAGACTATCAGCCACTTAATAAACCTAGTATAAATCTAGGCTACAGATTTCATCAGCCACTTAATAAAGCAATATTTTGGAATTGGAAGATGTTGACACAGCAATCATAAATACCAGCAATAATTAGGTTACTGTCCCCTTCCATTTCTGAGAAGTTAGCAATATTACCTTTCATTTAGCTAAATTAGACAGCGACAGTTCATTATATGCAGAGTTCTGGTACAGATTTCCATTGCTCCATCTGCTGGATGTCTGCACAATATTTTAACCACCAACTCCCTGCTTACCAAAAAGTCAAACAATTCAGCAGGTGGCTCCTGCAATCTTTGGATAGCTCACCTCCAAGCTGTTACACAAGACTCATTTAGCATTAAAACACACTCTTTGGTTGTAAAAACCAAACATTCAAGGCAGAGCTTTGAAACAGTTAGCATAACCTGGATCAAAACCAACACAGAATTTCCAGACAAAATACCCTCCTCCTCATTACAAATCAGGCCAAACAGCTTTTTAAAACACCACCTGCGTATTTAGTTTTGCACTATCAATAGCTACAACCGATATCTCAATCTGCCTAGGAAACTGGTTCCTGTAATATTATTTCTGCCTTAAGGTCTTTACCTAAGAGGCATTTGCTTGGGATCCTGGGTCCATACAAGCCTGAAAGGTTAGGGAATCCCTTTTAGTCAACCGGAGGACTTTCTTCATCGCTGCTGTGGATTTGGGCAACTTGTCAGATGGAACAAGGCATGGGGGTGGGTCGAGAATGCCACTGCTGAAATTAAGTGGCAATGAAGGGAAACCTCACGTCTCTTTTGAAGCGCCAAACTTGCCCGACTACCCAGCCAAACTGCAAGGTGCAAAAAGCAGAGAACGCCAACTGCAAATCTCAAGCAGGGAAGCCCAATTATTCAAACTAGGCGTCTCTATATAGTAGTGGGCTCGGGAGGCTCCTGGCTCCTCCTAGAGCGCTTTCATGCGGGGGGGGGATCAATGACAACAGAAGACAGCAGACAATACCATGTGCAAGGCAGCGGCAAAAGTTTTGACACACAACCCACGGGGGGGGGGGAGAGAGACTATTTGTACTCGGTCCACCCGCCCCGCCTCCTTCCAGAGCAGGGAAGCCAAAAAGAGGAACGTACCTGGGCCCGTGCCAGGTTCAGGGCAAGCGAAGTAAAGCCCCCATGCGAGGAGTGGCCTCAAGCTGGGCTCCAGCAGAGCAGCGCCGCAGGAGCCGCAATCACTGGGGGCAGGTAGGAGCTGCCGCCTGCAAGCAACACGTTCGCCTTGAACTTTGCAGCGCCCGTCGCGCCGAAGACCAGCAGCCAGCCTCGGCGTCCGATCCTATCGCTTGCGCGGTCGCGCCGCTCCTCAGAACCGTAAAAAAAACGACGCCGCTTTTCCCAGCCCTTCTAATTGGCGCCGAGGCGACGGTGGCAGGCAGGTGCCTGTGGTTTGGGCGCGGGGGGGGGGGTGTCCGCCCGTCCGCTCCACTCAGCTAGTCACACCCGCCCACGCACTCCTTTGCTGCTTCGATAGCCTGTGGTCCGCGACAGCTCCAGTTTGACCGGGCGTAGGTGAGGCGAGTAAATGAGGGGTAGGAAGGGACGGTGGCGATGGAAGTAGCAACGGCGAGACGAGCAAGCAGCAAAGGGGCTTGGCTGGAGGAAGGCAGAGGGAGAGGCGCGTCTCGGGCTCCAGCTCGTTCCAGGTGCCCGCGAGGACGGAGCTGCTGCTGCTGGTTCCGCTGCTACTCTCCCAGCACCCGCGGGCAGAGCGGGCAAGGCAGAGCAGACGCGCGGTCTGCGGAAGCGAAGCGGCTGCTACAGTCTGCCAACATCCAAGCGCTGCTGGTTGTAGTGTCTTCTTTTCTTCCCTTTTAACCGGCGAGCTCCAGGCTGCCGCTAGTCGTTGCAGCTTCCCTCATTAACCCCCTCAGGAGGAGCGCTCCCACCAGAACGCCCTTTAGTCACGGAGGAGGCGAGTTTGCAATTGTTAATGGAGGGGTTTTTAGTGATGCGCCGGCAGGGGTTCTCTCGCGCGCGCTCACTCACGTGCCTTAAAGGTATACAACCGCTCGCTCCTCGGCTTGGCGCTTACGGTGGTGAATGGGGCGCACAACCCCCTTCGGAGAGGACAGGGGTGGCACGTGACACAGAAGCCGGGTCGTTCTCTTTTTTTGGCGTGAAGGAGGGCTGCTGGAGGAATGGCAATAAGGAGGGGGCGGGGCTTGGAGGCGAATGCCAGCAGGTGTCAATGGAGTCAAGGGGAAAAGGATGAAGCCTGTTCTAAGGAGCAGATGGAATGTCAAAGGGCGGGGGAGGGAGGAATAAAGTAGTTATGGGAAGAGGAAGGAATTACTGATGTGGAGCAATCAGGAAACGGACTGTGTGGCATGAAGGGGATGTCTCCATAGAAAGATACTGCTGTTTCTAGGGAGGGGGGAAGCGGGGGGGGAAGCAATAAGAAGCCGCTGGAATATCAAGTAATAGGATTTTTGTTATACGCTGCTAAATGATGTCTCTGACAGTCAAGAGGAGTAATGAGGAAGGCATTGTAGTAATAGGTGAAATGACAAGCAAGGGGAGTCGGGGATAAAGAGTAGGTAGGGAATGACAAGAAGGTGGGAAGAATGACAGGAGTCAGACAAATGGATAACATGGGAAGCCAGAAGGAGATGAATGACAAGAACGCAGCTGGTGGAATAACACGGTGGGGACAGCAAGCAGCCAGCTGAATGAGAAGCATGATTAGTGGGATTTCACAAAGGCAGGGCAGGCTTTGTAGGCTGGGTGGAACAACATGGAAGTCTCAGTGGGGCTGGATGAATGGGGGAGTGGGGAGAGAACAGTTTGAAACACTATCAATATCAAGAAGTGCCCGTCATGGAAGAATATGGCGTTGCAAGGGGAGACTGACAAAACAGCCAGATATATGAACACGACTTATTGGATACTAGTAAGTTTATGACTAATAAGCAGGATCCTTGACAAAAGAAGTTTTCAACATGTAGGTTGAAATCTGATCTCAGGTTTGTCATGCCAGAGCCCCTTTCACTGTTTGTTTTGAGGCAGAGTCCTGCAGAGTTTGAACAGTAGCCAGATCTATGGGGTCCTAGATGGGGTAAACCCTACTAAAGACTTTGGCTCTGGAGGAGTCGCATGAACTAAGCCTTCAGTGGACCCCACAGGCTCCCACCTGCCTGCTGTGCAGTCCTCTCTCTCTCTCTCTCTCTCTCTCTCTCTCTCTCTCTCTGCCCTTCAAAATTGAGTACAGGCATGCCCTGGTATCCACTGGGATTCCATTCTGGACCCCACCGTGGATACTTGAAACCATGGATATGGAGGACACCTTTGTAATGATAGGGGCGCATCAGTAGTTTTGCTGCAAAAAGTAAAAAAATATATTTTTTTTAAATGTTCCCCTATCTTTTTAATAGGTGTCCCAGTATCCATGGAATCGGTGGATAACTTAAACCATGGATACAGGGGCAAGCCCCATACCACTCTTTGCCCCTTGCCCAGTGGCGTGCCTAGGGGGATCATAGCACTAGGTTTTGCAAGCAGCCTCTTTCCTTCCTCTTTGGAACCAACGTAGCTCTGTTTGCTCTAGTCCAGTGGCTGTCAAACTTTATTTTTGTGAAGGAGGAGTTGTGCTGGACCAGCTCTTTCTTTGGTGAGAGCAAAGAAGCTGTCTGTCATCCGTTTATCAGCCAGCGTGGAGGCAAACCATTTGGCCAGCAAGGAAAGACCAGACTGTGAAAGTTCAATCTGAATGTAGCCATTCTTGAAAGACTAGAACCTCTTTGTTATTTGTAAACACCTCTTGGGGTTTAGAAAAAAATCTGCCTAGGTGAACCACCTTGAATTAAAGTCAAAGGAACAATCCAATGAGCAAGAAAGGTGGTATATAAATTATTATTATTTAGCATCGGGACCCACTTTTTAGAATGACAGTCTGTCCGGGACCAACCAGAAGATGTCATAGCCAAAAGTTCCATCATTGTGACTCCAAAGCTTTCTTCTTTCCTGAGAATGCAGCAATGTTGGCTTTTTTTCTCAGCCATTTTCCAATAGCAAATTTACTCATAAAAGGAAAAAAACCAAGCCTATTTGCAACATTGTCACAAGCAAAATAACCATACAGCCCTCCCCTTGTCCAGTCTCCCCATATTTTCAATGATGGCTGTGCTAGGTGCTGTGCAACCCACCTGAAATTAGCTCACAACCCACTTAGTGGGTTCCAACTCACAGTTTGAGAAACATGCTGTAGTCACTGGAAATGGCTTCAGAGAGGAAAGGGAATAACTGCTTGCAAAACATAGTACTGGGACCCCCCTCTAGGTGTGCCTCTACCCTCCCCTAGTTCAACTGAAAATGCAGAAGAACAATATTTGCAACGTATACATTGTCTCATATGTTCATTTTTTCACTATGGATAGTGAAATACAGAAATACAGAAATACGACATTCATAGCATGTCTTCTGGTGGTTGAGTTTTGTATTGCTAAGTCTTACCAGCACAAGTGACACAGTGAAGTCCACAATCAGAAACAGACTCTCAGCTGAGTCAAGAAATCAATACCTTTACCTCTTGTTATAGTATGTTGCTACTAATTGAATGGGATCCTGGGCATTACTGCTCCTGTGGATGACTAAGAGCCCAATCCTATGCCTTTCTACTTGGAAATAAGTCTCAGGGTACAATCCTAACCTGGAGTTAGGCTCGCACTGTTAGGCCAGCAAAGTTTGACTGGCACAAGGGCCACCGTAAAGCGCGTTTAGTCCACGCTCGGAGGCAGGAAGGATGGTGCACATCTGGCCTCTCTGATTCCAAGAGTGATCGAAACATACTTTATGGTGTCCCTTGTGCTAGCCAAACGTTGCTGGCCTAACTGTGCTGGCCTAACTCCAGGTTAGTATTGCACCCTGATTATAGTAAATGGAACATAATTTCAGGGAAGTGTGAATAGGATTGTAGCCTAACTAAGTTTACCAAACCAAAGAAAGGGCTAAAACAGAAGAGAAGATGTGGCTAAAAATGCATTTTCTCAAGGGCTTGCAAGCAATACCTTGCTTGCAAAGGCTCATGCCATCCATTTTCAGATAATGATGATGCAACCATCTCAAAAAAAAAGAGAAAGAAAATTTTGACTTGATTGGTATAATGTGAGAAGAGGTTTGGCAAGTTATGCAAGTCTTCATTCCTGTGTTTGTACTGACATGTAATTCTTGTAAACCTACATAAACTGTTTATGTTTAGAGTGCAATGTGAGTCAGTAAATGTAGTAGTTGGTCCCAGTAATAATAAGTACAAGTAAAGTGACCAACCATCCTCCTTTAGGGAGGACAGTCCTCCTTTTGTACGTTCTGTCCTCCCTCGAAAAGTGTCTTCCTACATGTCCTCCTTTTCGATATTTGAAGACTAATCTGTAAATCTCCGTATTCGATCAATGCCGATCCGATCCGTTGCATGTGATGTGACGTGTTTGTATTTGACATGACAATTCGTCAAGGCTCGGTGTAAAGAACAAGCAAGAAAAAGCTAGGCCCTGGCTTGACTTTATTTTGAAAGAATTGTAACACAAGCAGGATTGAGAGAGCTTATTTCATTGGTTGTTTGCAAAAGGTGTGACTTTATAGCTGGGGTCAGGAATGCAAGCTATTCAGAAAGGTTACACTAGCTAGTGCTGAAAACAGGAGATGGCCCCTTTACCCTGATAGGCTAATTGATTGAGCCTGAGGGGTGTGGCCACACAACCACCATCAAGACCTTCCAAACTGCAAGACTCCTCCAGATCATCCTCCAAGAAGATCATCAGACCTGATAAAGCTTGCAAACCTGCAGACTTCCCTTTGCAAAACTGGAATTGCTGTCTGAGGATAGGGTAGTGATAGGAGCCTAGTTTTCTTTGTTTTATAAGGGGTATCTGTTAGTTCTAGTATGCTTTCTTAGTTGTGTAACCTTTGTTTATTAATAAATTACAATTAAATTTACTAGAAGCTTTGGTTGTCTTTGGAACCAGATAAGATTCAGTGGCTAAAGTGGCACGCTTACCAAATTTTAAGTTACTCATTGGAAAAGGTCCCTGTAGTTGGGACTTGTTTAGCCTGGGGAATTTTAAGGTTAAGAGGAAATATTCTTAACTTGGGGCCCAGACTAGTAGCAGTGGTTGTGAGCCTTGTTGTGCTTAAGGTCACACGCTGCTGAAAAAAATCACAGAGTCATAGGGGCCCAGAACTGATTAGAGGGCATATGAGCCTGTGATTTACACTCGGTACAGTGCGGCGAGATACCATTATGAGATGCATGTGCTCCGCATGGGAGACCATGAGAGAGAGCGCTGTGCGCAAGTGGCTTTGTTTACTTCTTTCCGAAACATGACATGGCACATACGCATGCAGTAGACTCATGGTAATTATTTCTTTCAGTGAATATTCAATCATATACAGGTAAGCATGTTTTAGTAATTCATTATCTATTTAATAATTTCCAAATATGTATAATTTTATTTACAAGTTTATACAACCCTGTTGGCATGTAAGCATAATTACAATATAAAATGTTACAAATGTTTTTATTATGCATTTATCATATTATAGTGTATTATTGTTGCAATGAATAAAATGTTACTTTTATTTACGATATTTTTTCTTAAATTTATTTGTGTCTTCCTTTTCATTGTAGAAAAGTTGGTCACCTTAGTACAAGGTTATGGAGATTGAAAGGAAATTGTCACAGCTTTATTTTAAGAAATAATCTTGTTCCTTATTAAACCCTATGTAACCAATTGTGCACAAAATGGATTGAATACACCATGAGTAAGGCAAGTAGTGGAGTCTTGTGGCACCATACAAACTGATTGTGCAATCCTGTGCGTGTCTGTTCAAAAGTAAGTTCCACTGTCTTCAATAAGCTTACTCCCAGGGAAGAAGGGTAAAGACTGCAGCCTACAAAATAAAATCTGCAGCCTATAAATAGGCTGCACTACTGTGGCCATTTGTCAGGGAGTAAGACCCATTGAGTGCAGTGGGATTTATTTCTGTGTAATATGCATAAGATCACAGTGTGAGTATGCCGTAAGATTTCTTGGACTAGATGAGCTTTGCAAATCTCAAGTGTATACAAGATGAGAAGTGACATTTTGAATTAATTTGAACTTTGCATAAAATGTCAGAGCCCTTCTGGATCCCTTGCATTTTGTAGCCTTTTAGCCTCGATAATAACATTGTTTTTTCCTCTATACCCTTGCATAGTCAATGTCCCAAGTATGCATAGTTAGAGAGTATTACTCAGGTGGACTGTAGTCTTGGAAATCTCATTTTCCAAATTAAATACAGAGAACATTTCAAATATTTTCCAAAGCAGTTTGTGCATCTGTAGAGCAAAAGGGCCTTTAGAAATAGCTAATTCTAAATATGTAAAAACAATTGGAACAATTTTACACTCAAATAATCAGACATGACGTGGTGGCATTGTGGGTTAAACCACTTTTGCTGAACTTGCTGACTGGAAGGTTGGCAGTTCAAGATCACGCAATGGAATGAGGTCCCATCGCTTGTCCCAACTCCTGCCAACCTAGCAGTTCAAAAGCATGTAAAAATGCAAGTAGATAAATAGGTACCACTTTGGTGGGACGGCATTCCGTGTGCCTTGGCGTGTAGTTATGCCAGCCACATGACCACAGAAGCTCAAACGAATGCCGGCTCTTCGGCTTAAAAACGGAGATGAGCACCACCCCTTACAGTCGGTCATGACGAGACCATTCAGTCATGGGGAAACTTGTACCTTTTAGTCAGACATGAAGATTCCACAGATTCCAAGGATATGTCCTGTTTCAGCCTGAAAAAAAGGTTGTCTAGTGCTTGGTATGCAAGTCAGGCTGCAACCCTATACACACTTTCCTGGGAGCAAGCCCCAATGGACACGTCTGAGTAGACATGCGTAGGATTGTGCTCTTACTTTGAACTCTTTTACTGAAAAGCATTGTATAATAATGCTTTTTCATAATAAGGGGAAACAAGTGAATACATTTTTTAAACTCTGTGCATGTAATGAAAAAAACATTCTCTCCTCCCCATATGAGTTCTTACACACACTGTTGAAGGCATGGCATTGCTGAAATGAGTTTGGCAGTGACCTGCACTTACAACCTATGGGCTCTGAGCAGCTGAAACCTGAGATTTGTAAGTGTTTGTGGGATCATAGCCAACACAGCAGTGGTGGCAGCAGTTTTCAAAGAACTCCGGTGGGGCAGTTCTGCTACAACTGCACTGCATGTCACTAAAGTTTGGGTCCCCTCCAGAGAATTCACTTATGAAGACTCAAGTTTTCCAGAATCATAGTACCAATTTGTTTGATAGCTTTACTAAGAACGTGTGTTTGGCATTAGGATAAAATAACAGGATGCTCTGTGAACTAATGCTTTTACTTCTGTCAGAAGAGAAAGATGAGTTTACCTTTCTTAGGATTGGACCCTTTGCAACTTACCTAGGAGTAAACACTGTTGAATGTGGTAGGACTTAAATATGTGAATATGCATATGATTCTGCTGCAAGTTTCTCTAGTAAACAAGAGGTTCAAAAATCTTATTGTCTCTCTTCTATTTATATTTTTCACAGCATTTGAGAGATTATTTAGTGAAATCAATTTTCTGATAAGGATATACATATATAAAAGTGACTTTTTGCTCATTATTGAATGTCCTTCTTCTTATGAATCCTGCAGTCTCACCTTTGAGTCACTGCTTGTTATTTTCATCAATCTGGTTGTTTTGACTGCCGATCTTGGCAACCAAATAAAAATTATGAGGCTTGCAAAACAGAGTATAAAGGAAGCTTTTGCCAACTATACCAATAGAGAAGAAGAAAATAAAGATCAATGTCTTTATTCCCAAATGTAGTAAATCTGAGAAGAAATTATTGTGTCCTTAGTTAAAAAGAAAACCATGAGAAATGTGAAAAGTCAACTCATGCAGAAACGTCAAGTCCTCACTCAAACATCTCCGAATTGTTTTACTGTAGTGGTTAATGTTTTTAAAATTCCTATTTTAAGGGGACATGTTGGTGCAACTAGGCTATGCACCTACTGGGCTGTGATATATCGTCGTATATGTTATTTTATTTGTTTGCAAGTTGAATCAAGGGAGATCTGCAGCAGTGAACTGTGTGTCAAGGCTTTATGTTTTCCACAACTTATGTGAGCTTCTCAGCAAGCAGGCTTTATTTCACTTCTGATTTGCAAAATGGGGAAATGGTCCAGGGAGCCATTTACTGGATTTTCAATGTCAATACCACCAAAGGCCAACTGCAGGAACCACTATAAGTCTTGCCTAGGCATTCCTCAGCACCAACATACCGCTTCCATTATCTCAAACATGAAAAAAAAATACACTTTGTTGTTTCTTAAGCATTGATCAAGGTTGAAAAAAGTAAAATGTGATTCAAAAAATGTGATTTTTCTTAACTTAAATTTGCATTATCAGCTGAGAATATTTGAAGGGCAGAACAGCTTGGGCTTTCAGTTTAGTGTTCATTTACAACTATTCATATTTGAAGGGAAAATTGATTTTTTACACTCCTAATTGAGATTAGGGTACAGTACCCCCATCAGGACAGGAGAACATTCGGTAGGTTAGTAGTACCACATAACTGCAGACACTATAAAAACATGTTCTCCAACCCACAGCAGTACACTACATCTATTTTATTATAAAAAGATAAATAGCTAAGTTAGTTAACAAATACACCCATGGATTAATAGTTGTTCTGTAACAACCATTGGAGCATTATGTTTCTATGGCTTTTCAGAAAATGCTGTATGGATAATCTAAAGAATTCTTTTGTTCTAGTAGCAATGCAAGTCAATGAGCTTACATAGATTTACCTTTCTGAAGAAAGTACAAATGGTTCTTTGCATAACTACTTTGTAACTCACTGTAGTCAAGTAACAACAAACTGGAAAAGATAAATGCATGTTTTCTTCTCAGTGATAAAGCACATTGTCAAATGTTAAAAAAAACTTTTTATTCAAAGAGGTGATCAATAGTTGACTTTGTTTTGAAGCATTTATTTAAGAAGGAATTCAAAAGAAAAGCAGTGCATGCTCTTAATGTTCTTAGAAATCACTCCTCAAAGGCGATTGCACTACTTGTCAATCTAGCGGTCACTGCCACTTAACAGAAAGCATGAAAGCTAAACGGAACCCCCTTTGGGTTCAAACAGTTTATTTTCTCTTCAGGAATGGAACAAAACAGTAGGAAATAAAAGAGTGATGCATACTTTTTCAGATTTAAAAAAACTGCCTACTGGAATTGTTTTAATTGTTTTTTTTAAATAGGTGGTGTTTCATCTCTTATGTTGATACTATTAAGCTTCAAGGACAGTTAGGGAAGCCAATGATACTTCCATATTTTAGTCTGCAATTCTATACACACTAAAAGCCTATTCCTATTGAGCTGTAGTTCCCAAACTACAGATCATGAACAGCCTCTTCTTCCGAGTTGAGCTGGGTGCCGCCGTTTTGGATCTCACAAAATATGGTGGTGCCTAAATCTTGCAAGATTGTACAAGGTGACAGTTCCCCAAGGGAACAAGGAGGAGGGGCAACTGGGGACATCCCATGGCACCCCTCTGAGTGTGCCGTGATGCCCTAAGGCACTTTGGAATCCCTTGCTATTGAGGATTGGACAGTCTCATGCATTTTAGGAGGGCTATTGCAAGAGGCAGCAGTGCTCCCTGTCTATCGCCAGACCTTCCTAGACACACTGGAGCATGTAAGGCAGAGGCAAGGGAGGGGTGAAATGTGGTAGGGAGCTAGCAGGAGGTGGTGGAGCCAGTCTCCCTGCCCACTGTTTTTCCTCAGACTTGCCCCCGCTGCAGAGCTTTAAATTCCCTTTCCCCTCCAAAGCTGATTTGCACCTCTCCTCCATTGGATACAGGATGTGCCTTTTTGGCATGACTGCACCATTGGGGGTAGAGCATAGGATTGGACTCTAATGGTCCAGTCCTCTCCAACTTTCCAATGCTGATGCAATCACAATGCAGCCTGAAGGTAAGGGAACAAACATTCCCTTTCCTTGAGGAGGCCTCCATGACTGACCACCCACTACAGGATGCAGCACATACCCTGTTGTCATGGCTGCATCAGTGCTAGAGAGTTGGATAGGATTGTGTCCGGTGTCCCATTGAATTCAGTGGGGCCTTCATCTGAGTAGAAACGTCTAGGATTGTGCTGTAAGGTATAATTATTCTTATTGCATATTGTGTTGAAATCTGTTTTCTCACACTACATTGTTCTTACACAGAAGAAATGGGTAGAACTTCATCTGTGTTGCTATTGGATATAGTCTGTGAAGAAAACACACGATGAAAGTAGAACATATCACAAATATAAAAGGCCAAGTCTGTTTTTTTTTTTTTTTTAAAAAGATTACTACTCCATCTATTCAATCATATTTTTTTTGTTATATAGGCCTGGAGTCAAATCATCATTTTTTCCCACTGAATTCAATGGACTATTCACTCAAGTAAAGCAGGTCTTTTCCCCTAAGTGTTTAGGAATTAGGGTTAAGAACAGTAAAAGAGGTAGGAGGGAGCAGATGGTTGAAACAAAGGAAACAGAGAGAAAGCACAAAGGAAAATATAACCGAGGAAAATATTTAAAAATCCAGGCTAACAAAGGGTTTGGGGTACATTACAGTATTTATATACTGCCTTTCACGTAGACTCAAAGTGGTTTACATAGGAGCATAAACCCCATTTTTTGAAATGGAGATTGTTTTTGTTTTTACAAGTATTATTCTATGACAGAACCCTATAGAACCTTCTACTTTGCTTCCATAGTGCAGTTGTCATCCTGGCTACACAGCTCTTGTGCTTTCCAAGCTTCCACAGGGAGCTGCAAATCAGATGTTACCAGTTTTTGCCTCCGCCACATTGCTCTTGTCTGCAGCTTCCAATCACCCATCCAAGGTGAGACCTGATCCTGCTTAGCTTTTCAGGCAAGGCAGTAGCTGAACTTCCAGATCACACCTCCTGCCTCAATCTCTCTTCCTTTTCAAAGCCTCCTACTCCACCCACCCCACTGGAGACAACATACACCTTTTTGTAACAGCAGCAACAGCAGGTGGAAGGAGTGGGAGGAAGTCCAAATTAAAATTAAGCAATAGGATTTCTTGCTCTTTGTTGTTGTTCAGTCGCTAAGTCATGTCCGACTCTTCACGAACCCATGGACCACAGCACGCCGGGCCTCCCTGTCCTCCACTAGCTTCCGCAGTTTGCCCAATTCTTGCTCTTAGCCATGCTCTAATTGTAAGTGCAGCTTTCTCATTTCACAGAGAGAGAAGAGTTGTTGGATTTCTATCTACTGTTGCTGATACATACCTATGAGACGGAAGCAAAGGAGTTTTACAATCAGACTATTAGTTTTGAATGCTTGCCTTTCTTGTACAATCCCAGTTCTGTGCATAAGAATGTTAGGTACAATTCCCCTCCTTTCTCTTTAAGAAAGTGAGGGCACAATCCTAACCAACTTTCTACTGACATAGCGGTGCTAATTGGGCAGGTGCTGCATCCTGCACTGGAGTAGTCATCCCGGAGGCCTCCTTAAGGGAAGGAAATGTTTGTTCCCTTTCCTCAGGGTGGCATTGCCCTTACCACGGTGCTGGAAAGTTGGCTAGGATTCCACCCTGAGGAAGATAAAGATTCCAGTGAAATAACCAATGGCACCATGTAGGAATTCTTTCTACCAATCTTGGACTATCTCTTTAAAGGAACAGGTGATTTTTATGCCAACCTTGTGGTATGTTGTGTTTGAGGCTCAATTGAGCAGAATTTATGTAGTGAAAATAATTAATGGGCAGCCAGTGGAAGAAGAACACAGTGGAACTCAAGATAACTGAATCCCAGTGAGGAAGGAGTGCAGTTTCTTCCTTGAAAAGGCAAAACAGCTCACTAAAGTCTTCTCCGTTTTCTCTCCTTCACTACACAATTTATTCTGCCAGTGCCTGGCAATATTGCTACTTGTATAATTACAGTCATTCTAAAACTGACCTATAGACTGCCAGCTGTTAGCAATTTATATTGTAACAAAAATTGATCCATTTAATTCTTGCTTTCTTTTCTACATCTTATCCCATTCTTAATCCACAAAAGCACTTTACTGCCACTTCACAAGGATGATTCCTCTGTATAAGCTTATTTCTGGCTACCATTTATCCACAAATATTGTCGTGATGCTAGTTATCAGTTTCTTATTTATACTTTTCACCAAATAAAGCATACAGTCTGTCTATCTATCTATCTATCTATCTATCTATCTATCTATCTATCTATCTATCTAAAAGTGAACTTATGTGTGTATGTGGACAGGATTCTGTGGAGTGTGAGACCTGCTGCTTGCCTGCTCGACCCTTGCCCAGCATGGCTAATTAGAGCTGCCCAGGAAGGGCTGGCCGAGTGGACGGGGAGGGATGTGAACTCTGAGGGAGGGGGTGCTCCCGCCTGCTCTGAAACAGGCGATGGTTTGCCCCCTCCTGAAGAAACCCTCCCTGGATCCCACTAACTTAAACAACTTTTGGCCAGTCTCGAATATCCCATTTCTGGGCAAGGTGATTGAGCGGGTGGTGGTGTCCCAGCTTCAGAGGGTACTGGAGGAAACGGATTATCTGGACCCATTCCAATCTGGCTTCAGGCCGGGGTTCGGGACGGAGACTGCATTGGTCAACTTGGTGGATGAACTGCGCCAGGGAATGGACAGGGGGAGTGCGTCCCTATTAGTCCTGCTGGACCTCTCGGCGGCTTTCGACACCATCAACCATGGTGTCCTTCTGGGTCAGCTGGCCGGGTTGGGGCTTGGAGGCACTGTTTTGCAGTGGTTCTGCTCCTTCCTGGCTGACAGATCCCAGAAGGTGGTGCTGGGGGACACTTGTTCGGTGCCCCGACCTCTTAAGTTTGGGGTGCTGCAAGGTTCCATCTTATCCCCCATGCTATTTAACATCTTCATGAAGCCGCTGGGAGAGATCATCCAGGGGTTTGGAGTGGGGTGCCATCAATATGGTAATGACACCCAACTTTATCTCTCCTTTCCCCCTGATTCTGAGGAGGTGGTTGAGGTCCTGGATCGCTGTCTGGAGCCGGTTGGGGGCTGGATGTGGGTGAACAAGCTGAAATTAAATCCGGATAAGATGGAGGTGCTTTTGGTTCGGAAATCCACAGCTCGGGTACTGGACTATCGCCCTGCTCTGAATGGGGTTGCACTCCCTCTGAAGGAGCAGGTCCGCAGCTTGGGGGTTCTCCTGGATTCACAGCTGCACCTGGAGTCTCAGGTGTCGGCGGTGGCCAGGGAAGCCGTTGCTCAGCTTCGGCTGATTTGCCAGCTGCGACCATACCTGAGCTGCGCGGACCTGGCCACAGTGACCCATTCCCTAATGACATCTAGATTAGATTATTGCAATGTGCTCTACGTGGGGCTGCCTTTGAAGATAGTCCGGAAATTACAACTAGTACAGAACGTGGCTGCTCGGTTGGTTGCTGGGGCACATCGGTTTGACTCTGTTGAACTGTTGCTTCAGCAACTATGCTGGCTGCCAGTTCCGTTCCGGGCCCGATTCAGAGTGCTTGTTTTGACTTTTAAATCCCTTTACGGCTCGGGTCTGGGGTATTTGAGGGACCGCCTCCTTCCATACAATCCTGCCCATACTCTTAGATCATCGGGGGGGGGGTTGACTGTGCCGCCACCAGGAGAGGTGAGAGGGATGGTGGCCAGGAATAGGGCCTTCTTGGTGGTGGCCCCCCAACTTTGGAATACCCTCCCCCTAGAATTGAGAACTGCTCCCTCTTTGGTAATATTTCGGCGGGGGCTGAAGACCTTTTTATTTCAACAAGCTTTTAATTGTTGACAGGCTGGCTGGCTTTTTAGACTCTTTATACTTTAGGATCCACGGGGCTGTTGTTTTTAAATTTTAATTATCTCAGTGTTGTTTGTAATTATTGTTTTTAATTGTAAATTGTTATTTTATGGTATTTTATTGTTGTAAGCTGCCTTGGGTGCCCATGGGGCAGAAAGGCGGGATATAAATTAAATTAATAATAATAATAATAATAATATAATATGTTTGTATGTATATTCCAGCATAACTCTGGAACGCCTGGAGTGATTTACATCAAACGTGGTGCACATATGCCTTGTGATCTGGAAAGAAATACTACGGGAGTAAGACAGCTCCCCTAGGGGTGGGGGTGCGAAGGGGGTGCCATGTAAAAATAATTGAAAACGGCCAACATTAGTGTTGAATCCATAGTTTTTGGGATCGCGAGATGAACAGTGATGCTCCCGATGCCGTTTAAGTCCAAGTTCAGCCCCCCTTGGCATGGGGGGTGAGAGGGGTGCAAGATATAGTGCTTGGAAATAGAATATCTGCAGCACGCTGATGGTGGCGTAGAGGACACCATTTGATTTCAGATTTCAAAACTCATCCCACTTCTAGAAATACTGTACACCCCTAGGAGTGGGGATGGGAAGCGGGCCACATGTAAAAATAATCAAAAACGGCTGATATTAGTGTTGAATCCATAGTTTCCGGGTCGCTGAGATGAATAGTGACCCTCCTGATGCCGTTTAAGTCCACGTTCAGCCCCCGTCAGCATGGGGAGTGAGAAGGGGTGAAAAATAAAATGTCCGAATGCAAATCCATAGTGTCAAATCCATAGTTTTTGGGGTCGCTAAGCTGATTGGTGACAGTCCTGATGACATTTAAGCCCAAGTGTAGTCAAATAGAACGCACCCCCAAGGGTGGGGGTGGGAAGGAGTTGACATGTAAAAATATTCGAAAACAGCCAATATTAGTGTCGAATCCATAGTTTTCAGGGTTGCTGAGATGAACAGTGACACTCCTGATGCAGTCTAAATCCAAATTCAGCCCCCATCAGCATGGGGGTGAGAAGGGGTGAACAATAAAATGCCCAAAATGACCGACCTTAGTGTCAAATCCAGTTTTCAGAGTTGCTAAGTTGGAATGCCTGCAGCAATTTACACTAAATTTGGTACACATATCACTATCAATCAATCAATCACTAGTATTTATATACCGCTTTTCAACACAAGTTCACAAAGCAGTTTACAGGCAAATAGTAATAATAAAGCAAATGGCTTTACACATATGACTTACACTCTGGAAAGAAATACTGTGCGGGTAAGACACCCCTAGCACCCCTAGGGGTCGGGGTGGGAAGGGGTGACGTAAAAATAATCAAAAACAGCCGACATTAGTGCCATCAGCGTGGGGGGTGAGAAGGGGTGAAAAGTAAAATGTCAAAAATGACCAACATTAGTGTCAAATCCATAGTTTTCAGGGTTGCTAAGCTGATGGGTGACAGTCCCGATGATATTTAAGGCCAAGTGTTGTTGAATAGAATGAATAGAACTCTGTAGAACCTTCTGGAAATTTTTAGAAATCATTGATTGGAGTCTTGGACTCCAATCAAATACTTGCCATGTGACCAGGCGTAGTCACTGAATACAAGTCTATCGATACCATAGTAGATGCCTATGAGGTCGTCAATTTCCCATCAGGCTTCCCAAACTCACTTGATCCAGCTGGACTGCCACCACATCGTCTTTTACTTACAGTGGGATCTCCAATTATTTTACTACGGAACCTTGACCCGCCAAAACTTTGCAACGGCACAAGGCTGTGTGTCAAGAAGATGCTGGGTACTGTAATTGAAGCGACTATCTTAACAAGAACGGGAGAGGGCGAAACAGTTTTTATCCCACGGATAACACTCATTCCAACGGATCTCCCTTTTCACTTTAAGAGATTGCAATTTCCAGTGAGACTTGCATTCTCGGTCACGATCAACAAGTCACAGGGGCAGTCTATTAAGTACTGCGGAGTGGATTTGAGATCACCATGTTTCTCCCACGGACAAATTTATGTTGCTTGCTCAAGGATGGGTTCACCCAAGAATTTATGTATTCTTGTTCCTGGAGGTGAAACTGAAAATGTTGTTTATAATCAAGTTTTGAGTTAAATTAATATTATAGTGAATTGGTAAAAGATTTCACGTTATAATTTTTATACTGTTGTTATACTTTTAATTACTTGTACATAAAATTACTTCGATTGGACACTATAGATAGAATTCATTCCTTTTCCTGTCTAATAGAAGCTTGGGATAAATAAATACCTGGGCAACGCCGGGTAATGACAAGCTAGTGATATATAAATATAAGTATTTTTTAATTACAAAATCACAGCCATAAGGTCATATACATCCTAAAGAGGTATTATGTCATGGTACTATCCAATCCAATGTTTCTCAAACTGTGGGTTGGGAACCACTTCGTGATGTCAGGTGGGTGGCGGAAAACTGGGAACAACCGTCTTGAAGCTGCAGACCTTACTCTTGCTATATTCCTTTTGTAAGTGTTAACAGTTCGAATTTTCAAGTGCGGGTTTTAGTTTAAAAAAATTGTTCAGTGTTTTAAGCAATATTTTGTCCTAATCTTTCTTTCGGTCAGGGATGTATCATGGTTGTGCAGTTGCTGCAGTCCAAGAATGCCAGTTTCATTCCAGGAGTGTCATTTTATTATGTCACAATGACAGCACTTCCTGCTTGATGATGTCACTTCCAGCTATGACATAACTTCAGGTTAATGACATCACTTCTGGTGGATCCCGACACAAGTGGCATTCTAAAAAGTGGCTCCTGATCTAAAAGGATTGAGAACCACTGATTTAATCTACTCCTTTTTAATTTAAAAATTAATCTTTTGCTAATTTATTGGAATAAGAGCAAATATCTCCCACTCCAAATAGTAGCATAGGTAATGCATCATTTTCCAGCAACATTTCACTTTTGCAATCTTGACAGAAGGAACGCTGACTCCCTGGGAATAAATTGGTGAGGTGTATTGGAAAACGCAGGAGATACCCTGAGGAGACAGGGAATGGTATCAGCACTGGCCGCTTGTCCCAGATAAGCCAGGGATTATAGGATTAACCCCCAAGGTCTTTGCAAGCCTCGGGAGCACAGCTGCCGGCTGATGGGGCTTCTGGCTAGGAAAAGGTTAGCACAGGTGCAGATGGGTGTGGCTGATGAATTAAAGCCTGCCCACTGATTGGCTGGCCTCAGTATAAAGTTGGAGGCATGAACTATAGGAGAGGCACCTGGGAAGGTGCTGGATGAGGACCTGGGTAGGTGTTAGACTGATGGAGTGCTGGCTGGACTGCCTGCCTGAAGGACAGACTGAGGAACTGGCTGAAGGACTAGATAAGGTAAGGTTGTTTTGGGAGACTATTGTTGGGAATTGTTGTATGTCTGCCATGCCCCTGGAGCCACCAAGTGGAGGAGGCAGTTGTGGCTTGGGCAAGCTGACTGCCTATTGTTTGTTGGTGGGGTTTGTCGGTGCTAGAGTTAGGGTATTTCAGAGCTAAGCCAGTGATGAGGGCAGTCTGGAGGAGGCTGGTCAGCCGGTGATCCCAAACAAAGCTGCTGGAAGAGAGGAGGCCCAGTGGGTAAATGAACCCCCTCCCTCTTACCTATCTCTGAGGCTGCTCTGTGGGGAAACTAGTTAGCCTAGTGTGGGCATTAGGGCCCTTAGGGTGGCCCGGCAGGGAATTTGGCAGAACATGAGGTTACACAGAAAGAGTATAAGGGTATTTGAACAAGTAACCAGACCTGACCCAAGATTGCTCTGTACTTGAGACAACATCCCCTTTATGCTCTTGCCCACCCAGCTCCAAACCATGGCCTGGGGACTGGATCCACCATTAGTAAAAAGCTTTCCGTGTGTGTTGCTTTCTGCTCCATGCTGCAGCCACTAATCTTTCCACCCGATCAGCTCAGAAACTCATGCCAGGCAGCTGCTTCCACCTGGAAATCAGGGCACAGAGCCCACTCAGGTGACAGGAAATGGAAGCAGCTGCCCAGCATGAGTTTCTGAGCAGATTGGGTGGAAAGATAAGAAGCCGCAGTGCAGAATGGGAAAGCACCATGTAGGGACAGCTTGTTCCTAATGCAGTAGTCTGCAGTGTGGATATCATTCCTCTAGCCCACCATTCTCTTCTCCTCTGGACAACCTCTTCTCCTTTACAAGGTCGAAAGAGTAACGAAGATAGGTACAACCTTGGAAATTCACTGAGGGGACTGTCTCAGTGGGCTACATAGATAAACCAATCCTGTAGGCTGTTTTAAATACCAGATGGCCTGTGCCCTTCTCATGTCCTTCACATAAGCCATACAAGGTAGTGTTCAAAAATGAAAGTCCTGATGAATATGAGGCTATCGGCATTCATTAGTGGTGAACAGCTACACCCCAACAGGAGCTTTTGCAACAAGGTTACTTAAGTTTGTAGGTTAGCAATCTCACTCTGCATGCTTGGCTATATATGGCTAAGCAGGCATTTGGCAACTGACTAACAGCACAATCTTGCCTCGTCCATCGTGCTGCCACTACATCATAGCGTCGGCACGACATCATTAGCACTGATGCAGGGGCGCCGAGCGGCACCCCCATGTTAGCGTTAAGGCAGTGGGACCTGCACTGCAGCCAGCTCTGGTTCCGTTGTGCACATGCAGTGCCTCCCTCACATCGGCTGAAGTCGGCCAGCGTGCGGGAGGAGGCATCATAGATCGGGGGAGGGAGGCTCCAATTCAGATCTGTGCCTGCTTTTTAGCAGGTGCAGATCCGAGGAGTGCACCGGGGAGGCTGGAGTCTCCCCTAAGGTAAGGATGCAAGTAGTGCTGGCCAGCAGTAAGTGATTTTTTTTAATGTGCTGTCTTGTTTTTGTGCTGTTTACACAGTTCTTTCCTGCAGAATTGCAATAGTTTTATTTCAGCAGAATATTTTTAACTTTGCTTGATTCTCTTGGGTGGTTTATTTATCAATTTTTTTTGTACTTTTTCTTCTGTATTTAGATCCTGACCTACCTTTTTATACATCAGTGGAAGAGATCAAATGCAGGAATCTCATTTTTGTTGTGAAAACTGATATAGTGGGTGTTGCGGAGAACAAATATTGGCATATATAGTATGTACATGGTATGGCTTTTAATTGCAAAATATAAATGAAAGGGACAAGATTAGTGTATAGTGTGTTTTTTGTTCATATTTAATAAAACTTCTAGCATATGTGCAGCTGAAGGTCTGGATAGATGACAATACATATATGAGCCTCTACTGAATTGGTAGTTAAACTAAATGAAATAGATAAAACGTAACGTGAAAAAGAATATTTCCAAACCCTCCAGATTTATCTTGGCCATCGAAAGCCATTTTGAAGTTTTGTCTGTCTTCAAAAACAGAGCATTGGACAACATTCAAGAAAAGGAGATAGCTGTGGGGTATAAGAACATAAGAAGATCCCTGCTGGATCAGGCCAAAGGCCCATCTAGTCCTGCTTCCTGTCTCATTCATTCATTCATTTCATAAACCTTTATTGGCATTTAAAAATAATAAAACACACAGGGTAAAAGTTAAACATTTGAATGTATTTGTGGAGCTTA
>JAJKFI010000003.1:17495663-17513722 GCA_029204185.1 Lerista edwardsae
AGTGGCTCACCAGGGTATGACTGGAGTACACCTGTGAGCTACCACTGTGGTGTAGCTGCCATGAACTCCTATGATCACTTAACTATGACTTCATTAAGAAGACTCTTAGGACTGCAATCTCCTGCATATGCACCATGGAACACAGCAAGTCTTAATTTGAAGTAAATACAATAGGATGAGTCTGCATGTCTATCCTGGTGCTACTATACCAAGGGTTGATAAAACAAGAAACTGTCCCTCCAGAATTTTAGAAATACTTTATACATTTAATGTATGCATCATTTCCTGCTTTTTCCTACTCTGAGACCTTAAACAAGGGCATTTTGAAACTTTAAGATATACAAATATATATAACCAGTTCTGAAAATGTTATAGATGCTACAATAAAATTATAATCTTTACTATCTCTAGCTTCATGATTTCATTGCAATTTTCTAGTTATTTTTTAATCCATAGGATAGCACAGTACTTCCTTGGATCACTGGACAACCCAAAGCAACTCTATAATGGAATATAGCATAGAGTTTTTATTGTGTGGCTGCATGTATGAATTCTCTATTTGGTAACAGAAATACTATAGTAGAGCTTCAGGTCTTATCTCTCCTTGTGATCCCCTGTCAAATATTTTATTTATTTCAGTTAGCAGCTTAAATTCTCTCCAACAATATTGTCTTGACTTGTGCTGCTCTCTACCTATTTTACCTGAAGTCATAATCCTTCATCTGAGACATCCAAATTTGTTTCTACAGCAACCATTGTGATAAGAGAGAATAGATACTTCAGATGTGAAGAAAGAGGCATGAAAACCCAAACTGCTAAGCAAATTCTTTGCTTTCTTGCCACAAAAAAAATCAATACATTAAAAAATTGTGACATAAGAGAATTAATTTCCAAATTTTTTTGAATAGGCTGTTATAAATAATCAGGAGTTCCTGACATTTAGCCATTTTTAAAATAATATTTAGGTATTTTAAAAATAATTATGTTAACCAAGGTGGCAATGCAATCCACACTTGCCTAGGAGTATGCCCCATTAACTATAATGTGACTTACTCCTGAGTAGACATGGATAGGATTGGGCTGCTAGTTGTTAACCTACAACCCTATCCTGAGCTGTCTGGCTGCCACAGGCTTCTATATCCTGCGGCAGTCATGTAGCTTGCCGGAGGCACCTCAGGAGAAAGGGACGTTTGTCCTCTTCCCCCAAGTAAAGCCAGAGACCCGCCAATGGGTTTCCTTAAGTCTGCGCTGGCTATTTAGCTATTAAGCCGGTGCAGACTTGAAGGCACCTGCGTCAGGCTGCGTGGCCTGACACGGAGGTCCGGATCAGGTGGCAGAGGTTGGCAAGGGTCCCATCCCATCCCACTCCACCCACCCCTCCCCCTGCCCAGTTCCACCCTCCAAGCCTGCCTGGAGACGATGCAACATCAGGGACCAGTGAACTCACCACCTCCCAGTTCTGAGTTGCTGCCTCTGGGTGGTGAGCTCAGGGCCTGGGACAGTGTGGGCAATAAAGCCTTACCACCCACGCTGGACATGCCTTACAGCATGTTTGTGACACCAGCCCCTGTAGTACACTTGTACCGCAGGTGCTGGAGAACTCAGTATTGAGTCCCAGTAACCTGTTATCGAAAGGGCCAGGGAAGGAATTCCATGTATGCTGCTTGTTTTTGTTATCCCTTTGGAAAACAGATGCCTGCCTGCCAATAAGTTGTTCTCAAAATGTGGAGGCACTTTGGCAGTGGCCTCTAACACAATGCAACAAACCTTGATCCTCCTCTAAAACATGTCACTAGCTGTACACTAGCTGCTCATATTCACCTAACCAGACTCTGGGGATCATGACCATGTAAAAATAGATCATTTACAGGATGTTATATTATAACTTCTGGAAAAGCTGAAATTCTGCTCCTGTGACAAAGATGGCTTGAATGCTAGCCCTGGCAGCTCAATGAGGCTGCTGTGCATTACAGTCCGTCACCTGCTCTCTCACGTTTGCCCTTCTGAGGTTTCCCTTTGGCAGGAAATGACCTTGGTGGGAATAGATGCTCTGCTGTCCTTCAGGTAGTTCCACAAGTCTTCCCATGTTCCTGGTTTCATGAATTGAATTCCATCAGTTACTTATGGAGCATAATGAAGGATTGACGAACAAATCTGAAAAATATCAAAACTATAGTCAACCACTGAATTTTCGGCAACATCTACGTTATTGTGAAAAGACTGACTGACTTGGAAAAGTGCAGAAAGTGAGCAAGGACTTATTTCCTAGGGTGTTCAAGGAATCCCCACTGTTTAACAGATGTCCTAAATTCCTGGTGAATTGGAATTTTATACCAAATGCTGGCATCAATAGCAGAAGCCTTTAAACCACCATCAGTCTTATTAATACAGAAAACATATGCCTGTATTCCATGGATACATCTTTCACCACAACATGAAGCAGTTCATGCTATAACAGTGCCAAAAAAAAACCCTTTGATTTTTAAAGTCCTGCAGTTGTAAACCAACATTACAAGCTAGATGGCAGAATATGAAATGGACAGGAGCTATGACTAGCAGTGGACGTATCCAGCTTAATTTGCCCGGGCCTGACTCCTGAGAGAGAAGGAGCCTGCCCTATTACAATGAAGGAAATGCTATATTCTACTGTATTAATTTAGACTAAAATCAATAAAAGACAGAAAAAGGGATACCTACCAACATTCAATTTTCTTTGTTTTTCTTGATGATGGCCTCAGCTCCCAGAGAAACAGTGTTTTGCCTTAGGGTTAACAAACTACAGCACAACCTCTGGAACATGTGCTCTTGAAATTGAAATTCCACAAACTGCTTAGCTGACTTATTTTATGAAAAACAAGCCTCACACAGCTTATGTATCCATGCATCGTTTAATATGCTATACCTTGCTTCCTTTTAGCCCCAGTTCTGAATACAACAGGAAATATACTGCTGTGGGATATTTTTAGACACTTTCTGCTCACTCGTATGCCCTGGTCATATTCTGTACTCAGTCATTAGTGTTCTGAAGCAGGATTTTGTTGTTGTTTTGGTTTGGGTTGTTTTTCCACCTTAAAACCTTTTTTATGACCTTGGGCCTGAATAAGCTCATTAAAAATTAAATGATTATACCTAGCATCAATTTCCACTTTGATCAGAAAGCATAATTGCTTAAGTGGGTTTACCTATACAGTATTCTAGTTATGAGAAGAGAGGAGATACATTTAACAATCTCAATACCAAAACAAAAGTACCAAGGAAGCAGTTAAACATGTGCCGGGATGGGAAATTTACAGCATCAGCTAGCAATGTTAAAATTCAAATTGCTGTGTATACTTGAGGATAAGTTGGTCCCATAATAATAGAATTTGCTATGACCCATGGATAAGTCGAGGGTAAAAATTAGGAGGGTTCATGCAATCCTTTGAAAATGACTTACCAGTAATTGTTCTGAGGCAGCAACAGAAAACCAGCCAGAAAAACTGAACCATTTCCTTTTTTTCTGAGGCAGCGCATAAATGCTGCTATTCTCAAAATAAGAAGGAAGAGAGATGAAGGTGTTTATGGGAGTTGTAGGCTTTGTGAAAAATATAGTACAGCACTTCCATAGGAGCAGCCTTCATAACATAGCACCAGCCCTCATAATTGTCATAAGCACCTTTACCTCTCTACCTGTTTGGAGAAGGAAAATAGTAACCGTTTTTTTGCTTGCTGTCTGTTGGTGCCTGAGAACAATTACTGATAAGTAAAATTACTTGCCAATTAATGGTAAGTGCTCCATTTTTTTCACTGTCAATAGCTAATAGTAATCAACCATTGTTTTTATTTATTAAATTATCATTTTTCATGCTTCTATTACAGTTGCTGTGCAAAATATTCATGTAAATTAGGTTCTCATGGTTACCATGCTAACCTAGGACCAGGTAGGCTTGAGTTCCAATTCTCATTCAACCATGAAGATTAGTGACTGACCTTGAACTCAGTCTAACATAGCTCACAGAGTTGTTGTATATATAATTAATGGAAATAGCAATTGATATTGAAAACTTAAAAAAAAGAAAACTCTATCTTCTCAATAAATATATTTGTGATAGGAAGTGGACATGCTGCTCTAAATAGTATATGTCTAATAGTATATGGATGTGGTGGTGCAGTGGGTTAAACTGCTGCTGCTGGGCTTTCCAACCAGAAGGTTGGGAGTTGAAGACTGCACGATGGAGTGAGCTCCTGTTGCTTGTTCCAGCTCCAGCCGACCTAGCAGTTCGAAAGCACCTAAATGCAAGTAGATAAATAGGGACCACTTCAGTGGGAAGGGAATGGCGTTCTGTGCGCTACGGCGTAGAGTCATGCCGGCCACATGACCACGGAAGCTTGTCGTCGGACAAAAACGGTGGTTCTACAGGCTTTGAAATGGAGATGAGCACCGCCCCCTACAGTTGGTCACGACTAGACCATTCGGTCGTGGGGAAACCTTTACCTTTTACTTCAGCTACTTCCCCCTGAACTTTTTTCTACTATTG
This sequence comes from Lerista edwardsae, assembly GCA_029204185.1. Classification (NCBI taxonomy): domain Eukaryota; kingdom Metazoa; phylum Chordata; class Lepidosauria; order Squamata; family Scincidae; genus Lerista; species Lerista edwardsae. Next base: position 17,500,181 of record JAJKFI010000003.1, read on the forward strand.
TCAACATTCATTTCTGTTTCCTTTGAAACAGTGTAGATGTTTGTATTGACATATATTAACTTCATATTGTCCTTACAACCGTATAAGAGTCCAATTCTATACTTCTAACCATCTGGGACTGCAGTGGTAGCCAGGTGTCCACTGAGCCCTTACCACAAGGAAAGGGAACAAATGTCCCCTTTGCCTGCAGAGGCTCCTGAGGCTGCCTGGCTGCCATGGGAAGCAGCGGTAGCCGCCTGGCTACCACTGCAGTCCCAGATGGTTAGAAGTATATAGAATTGCACTCTTATAGGGTTGTAAGGACAATATGAAGTTAATACATGTCAATACAAACATCTACATTGTTTCAAAGGAAACAAAAATGAAGTCTACATGCTTTTGTGCCAGCTATTTAGCCAACGCAGAAGGGAGGGCCTCCAAGTAAAGCTGCGGGGCTTTGCTTGGAGGTTGGGAACTGGCGGCAAATGTCTTCCCCAAACCGCTGCAGAGCTGGCGAATGGTGAACTCACCACTTGCCAGCGACTGGTGCTCCCTCTGGGCACATGTGGCCGGCATTGCCATGGCACAGCCCCAGCATTAACAGCTTACCACCGGCGTTGAAGATGCTTTATGGCAGCATTTGAGTACCGCCTGTGTTGGGCTCCTTAGGATCAGGCCCTAAGTATTATTATTCTTATTAAGAATATTTGTATGCCACTATTCAACAAGAGCAGTTTGCAAAGCAGTTTACATAGTAAAATAAATCAATAAATGTTTCCCTGACCCCAAAGGGCTCACAATTAAAACAAAAAATACAGAAGATACACCAACAAAAGCCACTGGAAAAGATGCCACACTGGGACTTGAAGAGGGACTTCTACCTGCCTCCACTAAATATAAAATGACACCACTTTAAAAAGATGATTCTTCGGCCAATCCCAAATTATTATACCCATGTTGCAACTAGGGAACACTGAGGCTAATAAGCACTGCCTGTGGGCAGCCCTATACAGTGCTGGGGCAGTGCCTACTCCCCATGCACTGCTCTGGCAACAGCTGTCGCAAACATGCTGTAAGGCCGCTAGCAGACAACATGCAGTGCTGGTGGAGGGACAAAGGCCAGTTGGTGGACCCAGGTGCAAGCCAAGCACTCTGAAAGATTTTGTTTTGTCACTATTAAAAGATCCGGTAGAAAACACCTTTGAATACTTTTTGTTTTTGTTGCTGTTGTTGCTTTGAGATACTTGTTGTACATGTTAGTGTAGCCAAATTCATCTTTGGAGTGAATTATTTGGCATGGAACTACCCCAGGAATCAATTTGGTCTACCGTGTCAGACAGGTTTCCATTGTTTAGTTTTTGGGGAGATCAGATGGCAAAGCTAAGAATACTTTGTTGCACTGACAACTTGATCAGGATGATACAGAATAAGTAGCAGCCTACTGACAAAAGGATAGGTTTCTGCTACAGCTCTGCCCCTTGTCTGCCTTTCTGATCGCCTACCTAGTGTCTCCAGGCTACCTGACTTTCAACTATCTGAAAACTTGAGCGGGATCACAGTTTTGATATTCCCCTTTGTGTGATCATTACCAGGATTCATGTTACACTTCACAATGACTTTTCTCTGCTTTTCTCCCCCCCCCCTTTAGATATACTTCTCCACTGAGTTCTCAGGCATTTCCTACCACACCATAACATAAATATGCAAAAGGTTTGTAGCACTTCAGTCTTCCTGGAAATAATGATAATATTTCAGTGGGAATTGGAATGTTTATACATTTTTGTAAGTCTTTCAAACAACGTAAGCCCATTTGTAACCACTACAGCGGATGAACATCCAGCAATATCATACTGCTGCAAGAAAGACAAAATATTACCCCCTCATATTGTATATATTACATTATATATATTGCTCACCTAAGTAAGCAATATATAAATGCTGTAGGTGTTGGAGGAGAGTGGGGAAGGGGTTGAATGGGGTTGTAGGCAGAATGGAGCAGGTGAAAGGAGGATTGGGCCCAGAATGGGGACAGGTTTGGCAGTGGCAGATGCTGAATCCTGACTTCTTCTCAGCCCCAATCCACTTTCATTGAGCAACATGAACTTGTGCCAATGATTGACCTGCAGCAGGTCCACATTGCCCCATAGTGGCTGCTTTTGCTAAACCCAAGGTAAGGGGAAAGATGTCCCTTTACCTCCAGGACACGTGCAACAGCCAAGGATCCTCTGTGACAGTGGTGTGTGTCACAATGCCCAGGGCATCATGAGCCATTTGCCAAGGCAATGTGGGCTGCCTGCTGCATGGCAGGGAGACCACACAGTGCCATTTCAAACAGGTAGGAGGCTCGCATGACAGCCAGAAGGGCTTGTGCATCCTGACCCTCTTATCACTGTTTGACATGGCACATGAGGTCTTTGAACTTGGAAGGAACTGGTGATTACATCATTCACTTCCAAGAGCCAGGCATTTCTGCAGCGCTGGGAGCATCATGGAATTTGGGAATATAGCAATAGCTGCAGTATATTGCTGCGGGATATAGCAATAGGTGTGCCAGTGCTGCGGCATTGCTGGGTGGGGATTTAGGTCAGATTGGGCTGTTATAAACTCTGAAGTGCAATCATTAAAACAGCAAATATAATAAAAAATATTAGGTGGTTAGTAGAAATATTCCTGATAGCTTTAAGAGCCATACAAAAATATGCTCTTTCCCTATTAGCCCAGTTACTCAGCTTCACAATGTGTCCTGCCTGCCAGCTCAGTGATGCCTGGAACGGTTGCAAATTCAGTTTCCCTATTCATTTAGCAAGTCCTGGAGCTTCTGCTGTAAGCTCCGAGCTGTGCCTAGCACTAGTTATCACTGCACATTTTAGATGAGACAAGGTCCAAGTGGAAAGATCTGTCTGAGAAATACATTACAGGTCGCTTATCCTTTATCTGGACTGCTTGAGACGGGAAGATGTCCGGATTTTGGATGTTTTTGGATTTCAGAATAATGGCTTACTGAGAAACGTTTCCTCCTGTTCTTTTCACTTACCAATTTGGGTGTCTGCTGGCCTCTTTGACATTTTTCAACAGTATCTGTATAGGCACACACCACAGAGCAGAGAATAGAACCTACAGTCTGTATGTGGGAATGAGCACAGGACCTTCTTTTTGCAGAAAGTTTTAAAAAGGGTTGACAGTCTGGATTTTGGAATAGTCTGATTTCTGATATCTGGATAAAGGATCATCTACCTGTATAGGTTTTAGATCATCCATTAGAAGCAAAGATTCTAGTAGCTTCTAGAAATAGGTGCGTGTAATCCAAAGGACTTCATGTCATTTCTGAGCATTAAGAGTTGTGCAGGGCCCAGAGGCAGGCTGACTGCCTCCCAATAGCCCAGAGTCCTCATCGGCTCTGTTGCTATGGGAGGCAGCAGAGACTTGGGCACAAGCCAAGGGACCTGTCCACCACTGGTTGGACAAGGCTGTCCTGGGCCTGATTGCTAGCACTTGCGGCACTCTCCCTGGCTGTGGGAATCTCCTGGTTGCGAAATCACCCCCGCAACATGCGAAATCACCCCCGCAACAGCCCTAATCCCCCACCATTTGTTGAAGCTGCACCAAATAGGCACCTGTTAAGACAGCACTTTCCCATATAGCCTGGCACTAACCTCACAGTTCACACACGCCCCGACCCTCGACCACTTCATGCCGCCCAGCAGCACTCTGTAAGTTTCCTTTTGTTTGTCTCACTTTGTCTGTCGTGCAATAAACTGTTTTACCCCTGAGCTTTGGACTGGACTCCTCCTTCCTCAGATCACAGAGAACCTCCAGCCTGCTGTGACGGGCTAGAACAAGAGTGGACAAGGTACTGTACAGAATCTTGTCTCTTTGGATTCCCTCCACGGCTGTTGAGGACTGTCCAGGAAAATGAAAGAATGTTGGGAGCTTTTGTTTACCCAGTTCCTTTTCCATATATATACTTTATTTTACTAATTTCATTTTCTGTATATACACTTTCTCTTGCTTCTGTATATCCATAAATCTTTCTCTTTCTTGGCCGTCCTCCAAACCTAAGAAAAGCAGAGCCAGGCTGGACCAGCCTCTGGATTTTAAGACATCAGATTGTGACAATTAGAACAACTAGTTTGCCAAAAGTTCTTCTTTTTATTTTTGGCATTCCTGATAAAGATCTGGCAGCATAAGTTAAATACAATCCAGGCCCTGCTAAATCATTTCATTGGAGATAATAAAGCACCAAGAATTAGACTGAGAGGAAACCCATAAAGGAGGCTTGTCAGAGACTAAGTTGACTAACGTACTATTAGGCTGCAATCTTGACAACAAAGTGTCAGTCGTGGGAAAGAAATCATGTTAATTTGAGTTAAGTAAGGGGTATCTACGCCTTTTAAGGAACTGGTATTTCTTTGAGAGGATAGAAAAGTTGGAAAAAGAATTAAGGACAATATAATTCTTAGGAAGATAGTAACTATCTGGGATAAATAAAAAGGCAAGCTTCAGCCATCAGTATCTTCTGCATTTTTTCTTATAATGTTGTAATTCACTAACTGCACGATCCAAATGCTCCCCTGAGCCAGCTCAAGCCCCTCACACTTGCTCCCAAGTGTGTAAAGCATGTTTGCAGCTACTTGTGAGCAGAGATCTTGCAGCGCCAAATCCTGCCCCAGAGTGGTATGTTTGTGCCGAACTGGGCAGCCCAGCATGGAAATGAGAGAGGGTAACGGGAGGGTAGAACGGAGCTGGGGAGGGAGCGTTTTTGGGTGGGGGAGAGCAGGCCTGGAGTCAGATTGGGACCTGGAGTGGGTGGGAATAGCTGTTGCAGTGTAGGCTGCATCCTAACCCCCTGCCCCAGCCCAACCAGTGTTACACACTGCGAAATTGTGGGTGCAAATCTGAGTAGCCTGATGGATTAGCTAGCTTGCAACATGGCGTAAGGGGATGAAAAACTCCTTAGTACAAATTGTGCTCCCACCCGCATCTACCTTGTGCTGGATACAGTTTAGGCAACAGTGCATGTTCAGCCCCTGTTAGGATTGTACCCTAATTTATTTTTCTAGAATGTCTCCAGCTACTAAGAACTTGAGTTTGAGCACTTAACTGTAGCTACAGTTTAGGCAAGGGCCTTCTTTAAAAAAGAACTTACGTTACTGTTGCAAACGCTGCTCATTCACATGCACATGTGTGTCCTACATGTGTCTTGCACACACAAATAACTGAAATGGGGGAAATGAGTTAGCAAGAGGTCAAATTCAGCAGTGTGACAGTTTTTAAGAACATTGACGTCCATGAGCCGTGCGAACAACCTCAAAGTGCCTCAAAATTAGGCTAACAGCAACCATAAGAAAGAGTTTTTTCAAAGAAAATAGGGTTTAATAAAGAAATATAGATAACAAATAAAAGGCACATTTCAGGTATTGTAGCTTAGAAGATCAATTACATAACTTTAAATGGGCTTGCAATAGCTGTATTTGGACAGCAGGCATTAGTTGGGGGGGGAGAGAGAGAGAGAGAGAGAGAGAGAGAGTTGCGATAATTCAAAGGAAGGGAAGGGGGAAATACTACCTATCCTATTTAGGGTTTTGAGTGAGAAGGCCTTGTAGGCAGCATAGGCAGGGCTGCACATTTCCAGGTTCCAGAAGAGAAGGATGGACCAATGGGTGCTTCTTAGCAGGATCTGAAATGGAGGAGGATTTCTGACTGGGACAGTAACCTCCAAGAAAACATGGAACCTCAACTAGTTTCTGAAGTGACTTAAAAATGGAGGAGAAACCTCAAAAAACACATCTTAGGGGTGGGGAGAGAGAGAGAGAGAGAGAGAGAGAGAGAGAGAGAGAGCTGGCCCTGTTCTAAAAGTCATCTTGCTGGAGAGATGGTTCAGTTCTGTTCTGCCTGCTTCCAGAGCGGGGGAAGTGATAGGAATTTGCATAAAGGAGCAAAACATTTCTAGGAAAACAAAGGTAGTGACCCACCAGGTGCGTCCCACAGTTTGAATAACACTGCGATAGGGAATGCTGAAGGTGTCAAGCAACACATGGAAGTTTAGTGCATACTGTATATGATGGTAATGCAAAGTGGTTAAGAAATTTCGAGAAGCAATTTTGGTAATCATCAAAGAGGCAATGGAGGTGCAATTTTAATTTAACCCACACTCCTGTATATTGAGCAATGTAAAGGCCCCATTAGGGAGAAAAATAAACCACAGAAAGCTCATGGATAAATGGTTGATGGTGGATCAGGTGAATGTGACAAAGAAATGGAAAATACAAAGAAAAACTTTGAAATAATGTTTTAGTAAAGTTTGCTTTATTATCCTGATGAATAAAATTGTTGCATATACGCAAATATGGGGAGGATGAATAAATACTGTAAAGTCACCCAATTACTAGAAAGTGTGCAAGTATTTATTGCCTACTGAAACAAACTATGCGTTTTGATGTGATGTGTTCTGGGGTATTCACAGTGCTTCAGGGCACAATCCTAACCTGGAGTTAAGCTGGCACAGTTAAGCCAGCAAAGTTTGGCCGGCACAAGGGACACAGTACTGTATGTTTAGACCAATCTCTGAGTCAGAGAGGCCAGCACACAGACATGCACCATCCTCCCAGACTGAAAGTGGTCCAAACATGCTTTACAGTGGCTCCTGTGCTGGCCAAACTTTCCTGGCCTAACAGTGTTGGCCAAACTCTAGGTTAGGATTGCAATCTCAATTTAATAGCAGGTAAATATTCAAACATCAGGTATAATGGGTTTTCGTGTTCTGAACTTGTACCTTTCATTTTTTTTTAATTTTTTCCTGTCTCTCATGTATATTCTAAAATTTCAACATTTTTGTAGTTTTCTGTAGTATGGTTGTAGCTTTTGAGTTTTTGAATTAGGAAATTAATATCCAGGCAGGCGCATTTGTTAGTGTAGATTGTATTGTAGTGATTGCATCACTGCCATTCTCCTGCCCCTGCCAGTATTTACGGCGGTTCCCAAAGAGTTTGAGAACCGCTGGTTTACTTCCTTGAGCCCCTTAAAGCTTCCTCTTGTGCTACCTTTCTTCTTGATCTCGTCTTCTTCAGGATCCTCACCCTTGCCTCCAGAATGTCCTCCTATCTGTCCTCCCATTCTGCTCTTCACCTACCACTGTGCCACATTTGTTTATTGCTTGTCCTTCTTCCTCCTGGATCTCTTGACTTCAATGAACAGCTTCAGTCCATGAACAGCTTCAGTCCAAAGAGCTTCACTCTTTCTTCCCTTCACTCTTGGCCTATCCTACCTTTGTCTTCCTCACTGTTATTGCTCGTGTAATCTTCCTTGCCCTTTTTGCCTTTTTCTTCCTATCTCCTTGCTTTGCCTGTTTTTCACTTTTGAACTGGTGAGCCACTGGCATCTTGTCTTCTTGGGTCATTTGGCAATGACATCATTGCTGAGCGCAGGTCTGTGAAGTCTGCCATGACCCTGGCTTATTTCCCAAGGCAGCAGACCTGCCAGGCAGCCACAAGTGGTTAATCAAATACCGCAAAGATTAAACTGAAAATTCAGAATGTGTACATATTTCTCGTCTGTGCAAAATTACTACCCCTTTCATTTCAACTGTCCATCTACTGTCTTGCAGAAGCTATTCATTAATGGAATTTCATTATATATTGGGCATGAACAAATATACACAGTCGATCAGAGGTGTGCTTTTTAGTAGAAATTCCATTGTTGCTGTTTAATCATAGAAGAGTTGAAGATGTGTTTTCTTAAATGCCATAGCAGCCCCCTTCGTTTTCACTGTGCTGCTCTTCCCATTCCCTTACTATGTGTTGCCACAAACAGCAAGTATGTTGATAACATGCCAGTGAAAAACTGCCAGGGGCTGCTTTTTGCTGGCTTAATGCGCAGGAAAATGTTACTATGGTAATATGTGAAAGAAGAGAGAATTTCAAAAGGTGCACTTCTTAAGACCTAAAATGTTTCAATGTGATGGGTGACTCCACTTTAGGTTCAACTGAACCAGTTTCATAAAATGTTAACGAACACAATTCAGCATCCTATCTGAATATCCCTGGTTATAGACGTAACTTGCTTGAAAACTCATTTCAGTCGCACTGGATCTGATCAACTGTTCAAGCACACCTTTTGAGGTTTCCCCTTACCTAAGTTCTGTGCTGCCACTTTCCTTTCCTTTTTCTTATGGGTTATAGCCAAAGAAAAATAATCCTAAGTAAGCACAATTGAAATTAATTGGCAAACTAGTCATGAGTCTGGTTGCAATCCTATACATCAGTGTTTCTCAAACAGTGAGTTGTGATCCACTAGGTGGGCCATGAGCCAATTTCAGGTGAGTCACATAGTACCTAGTCCAGCTGTCACCGAAAATATGAGAAGCTGGGGCCCTGGAAAGGGGGATGGCTGTGTGGTTATTTTGGTTGTATAAAGGCTGTAAACAGGATTTTTTTTCTTTCTGATTCATTTTGCTATTAGAAAATGGCTGAGGAATAACCCAACTTATTGCTGCATTCTCAGGAAAGCAGCAGGTTCTGGCATCACAATGACAGCACTTCTAGCCATGATATCACTTCCGGTGTGTCCCGAACAAATTGGCATTCTAAAAAATGGGTCCTGTTGCTGAAAAAATTTGAGAACCACTGCTATACATCCTTATTTGAGAATATGTTCAATTGAACTCATGAGTAGATATGCATAAGGTTGTGCTGTGCCTGGGAGGGGAGCAGGCCCAGGTGGGGGGTGAAGGAGTGATTGAGCTAGTCTCCCCTCCCCTTAAAGGAGTATAGGATAGTGCTTCCCAGGGTAGTGGATCACGACCCACCACTTCGGGAAGCACTGGTCGAAGCCATTTTGAAAACATATGCCAAGCCACCTTTACTGCTAAATTTCCCTAAACAGAGGTGTAGCCTGTCTTCCATGTTAGGTGGGACCATGGAATTTCGACAAAATAAATAGAAATCCAGAGATTTCCTCTAACCAACAGAAACGCCTATAACCCCATCATCAAGACCAAGTGTTTATATTTTTCTGTCTGTGTACAGTTCTATGTACAGAGACATATGTTGAATAGGAACAGTTATTTTAAAAGGGTTTTTTTTAGTTTAAGTGCCTTAAACAATACCTTCCTTAAATTACCCATTCCCCCATTAAGCACCCTGCCATGCTCACAGTCATAGAAGCAGAAACGAGAGAGGGATGTAATTCAAATAAAATGATTTGCATGCAGAAGGTCCTAGGTTCAATTCCCTATACATCCTGGTAGGATTCAGGAAATCCTCTGAAATCTCTCTGAAATCCTGGACACCCACTGTGGACAGTAGTGACCACAAAGAATGAATACTCTTAACTCAGGGCAATCCTAATCCACTTTCCAGCACTGGCATAGCTGTGCCAATGGGGCATATGCTGCATCCTACAGTGGAGTAGCAGTCACAGAGGTCTTCTCAAGGTAAGGGAAATGTTTGTTCCCTTACCTTGGAGCTGCATTGCTCTTACCCCGATGTTGGAAATTTGGTTAGAATTGCACCCTCAGTATAAGGCAACTGATTCTATTCAAGAGGGACCTTTTCAGGATAATTCAAGTGTGATTAGGGTAATAGTGATCTGAAAATTTTACCCTGTGTCAAGGGTGATCTTGGTGGTTAATGCTTGGTGGATCAGGTAGAGGATCAGCATCAGGGAAACTGCAGCCAAAGGCTCACTCATTTGAGGGCCCAGCTAGCCAGGCTGACCACTGAAGCCTCAGCACTAACCTGAAGTGATAGTGGCTAAAGCAAAATCAGATGGCACGTGGATTGCATAGTGGGAACACCAGCTATGTCTTACTTCTTTAACCAGAACCTTTTCTGAAAACAAATGTTTATCTGCCTTAAAGGTATCATCTTACAAATTAATATGCCTTAAAAATTCAATAGAGCACCAATTGCTGCACTTTGACTGTCAAAGATATACACAGACACAGCTGGCTATTCATGGTTCTTATTTGTCAGATTTAGAGCACAATCCTAACCTGGAGTTAGGCTGGCCCCGTTAGGCCAGCAAGGTTTGGCTGGCACCAGGGCCACCGTAAAATGCATTTGGACCACTCTTGGAGAGGGAAGATGGTGCCGTGTGCTGACCTCTCTGATTCAGAAAGTGGTCCAGTTATACTTTACCGTGTCCCTTGTGCCAGCCAGACTTTGCTCTCCTGTGCCAGCCTATCTCCAGGTTAGGATTGTGCCCCTAATTTCTGTTCTAATTTTTTTCCTTTTCTTTCATTCTGAACTGCTAGAGGTATATACATATCAAGTGACCCAGTCCTAAGCTTCAGTGTGATCCATTGTCACTAGGCATCTATATTTCTTTTCAAGTTCAAGTTTTCTGTCCTGATAATGAACACTTGTGCTGTCATAATTGCCACTATCACTGATGTAATATGTCATGTTTGATGACATTCTATTAGTGCATTAAACTCCATCACAAACATTTAATTATTGATTCAGTCTCATTACTGGACCCTTAGCCTTTGCATAAATAAACCATTTTTGTTCTTGTATATTTGCATAACAATTTTTTTGTTCTTGCAGACTGTAAGCAAGAATAGTGTAAGCAGCAAATTTGACTGCTTGTCACAATGGACCATAAACATAGGAAACTTGAGGCCCGATCATAAACAGCATACAGCATAATCTGGTGTATGTTTATTCAAGTGTAAGTCCCATTGAGTTCAATGGAACTTACTCCCAAATAAGTGGGTATAGGATTGCAGCCCAAGTCTCACTGAAATCGGTGGGCTCTACTTCTGAATAAACGTGTTTAGGATTGTGTTGTTAGAGCTGCCAAATTTACTAGGTTATAGTAAATAAGAATACAGGCAGTGCTTTTTTTGTAAAAAAAAAAAAAAAAGGAGCAGGAACGCACACAACGTTGTGACGTAATGATGTCTGACGTCACAACGTTGCGGGGTGTGGCTTCTGTCCAGAAGCCAAGCCCCGCCTCCTTGTTTTGCTGGTTGGGCACTTTAAAGTGCCCAACCATTTGCATCTCACTGCCACATCTCTGCACCCCATACCAGGGGGTAATGAATGTCTCCTTACTGGAATCATAACCCCAAGATCAGACAGAGAAGCAGTGTCAACTTCAGCTCTGGGCCTTTGTGCCAGTTTTCTGCAGAATGGCAGCTGCTGCTCCAATGGCCTGCACAGTATGCCAATGGACCTCACAATTCGCCAACAAACTGTACAAATTGAATTGGGTGCTTAGGCTTGTTGTTTGCCATCATGCCATGCAGTCAACCTTCCGAAGCTACTTCCTTGATTGCTGGTGCTCTTGACCACTTTATTACCTGATAGCACTGTGATTGTTATGCATGGAAAAATGTATAATGATTCTCCAACTTCTTGCATCTTTTTGTATTGATCCTGGGGATCTGCTTGGTGAGTAATGGCTGCAGCAATTTATTTCTTATAAATCATGAGATATATAAGGCAGATTGCAGTGCTATTGATGGCAGAGGAGGAGTGCTATGGGTATGCTGAATACCTGTTTACAAGGCTGAGCAGTTTTCCAGAGCTGTTAATGAATGTACATTTAGAACTTGCTGATCCTGTTGGATGAGAACTGGAGTGGTGATATGTCTCTTATGAATCACAGAGTATTTGGAGCAAAAATAGATCTATAACATTCCCTATAGCTCCAATTACAATTTTAAAGAACTACCTTCTATAGATATTTTGCTGTAATGTGACTTTTTGGTGCTCAGGCGCCACTTCTTTTTGGTGCTCAGGCGCCAATATATTTTAACTGTGAGGTGTTCATTTCACCTCATAAGGTTGAACTTAAGCAAAGGATCAATTTAAGAAACAACACAAAACCTATTTATGTTGGCTGATTTCTTTATGCAGCACACAATACATAGTCCCTATGGCAGCCACACAACTATTTGCTTCACTCAGGATGGATTTCTATATATTTCCCCCCCATCTCATTTACAACTCATTGCAGGACATTGGTGTGTAATAAATTCCAGTGGATCAGCAATACATACCCTTTGGTACAAAAGGCTGTTAATGCTTCCAAGTAACACTATATTCTTTGTGAATGCACTTTCCCTCTGGTCATGTAACCACACACATGAACTAACATAAAGAGTTTTATTTAAAAAAGAATATTAGTAATAAAACAAGGGATCTCTTCCACCCAAACCATGCAATAACAGGAAGATGTCCAACAACTAAATTGACAGTTTTGAAAGCAACCAGGAAAACAATAAAGCTGGCTCTTTAACTGCAAACTTAAACTTAGAAGGCTTGCCTAGTGATGGAACCAAATTGCTGTTCCATTCAACATAACCTCCCAGATGAATTGGAGCCAGAAAGCTTAAACTTATTAGGTTTCAATGTGTTAATAAAATGTCCTCTCTCATGTCTATTACGTTATGCTGTGCCCCTTCCCCAAAAGATAGATTGCTGAGGTAAAGTATATAAGGTCAGAATGAAATAAGACTCTTTCATAGTTTGCCTAGCATTCTATAGAATGCCTGATTCTCACACAGTGCCTGTTACACATACTGTACATCTATTTGTCCCTTTACAGTACATACATTTGCCCGCTTGCCCCAGGCTAAGTTCCAACAGCCACAACAGGTCAACTTAAACCTGTACTGTGCCAGGGATATTGCTGGCTAAGTCCACATTGATCTGTGCAGTTCTGGCGCCTTCAGAGAGCATTTACAATCTTCAGAGAGTTCCAGTTCTCTGGAGGGCAGAATGACAGGAGTGGAGGTTGCTCTGCCGCCCTTAAAGGGTCTGGTGGTGCTGGCGTACATAGCATTTGCTCCCCCCAGACAATGGCAGGACTGCCACTGCTGGTAGGCCTCTCAATGAATGCAAGCACCAGCAGGCACACCTAGGTCTAGTGCGGTCACTAAGTGCTGTCTTTGTGTGGTGCTTTTGCAACAGCATGCTCCAGCAGAATATACATCCTGCTGGCACAGGCCCTTGTTAGGATTGGACCATAAGAAATATTTTCTTTGACTTGTAGACCTCTTTGATGATCTGCTGCTTTGTATCTTCTCTGCTAACTTTTGTGCCTCCTGCACAGCTTGATCCCAGCTAATTCTTTTTTTCATGGTCGCTATGAGATGCAACTTGTTCAGCACAAGAGCAACAATTGAAAGCTATCAAGAGGAAGAGAGGAACAGCTCATTTGAATATATTAACATCAACTTGGACACATCAACTGCACATACACATCAGATGTTGACTAAATAACATTCTGTTTTGTTAAGTCATTTGTGATCTTCCCACATAATAATTCATAAACTAGTTTGGACTTATAAGTAGAGATATTTTCATCTGAATTTCTCTGCAGGTTGTGGTTCTGAAAGATCCATTCTTATTTTGAACTGAAAGTGGAATTATCAATGTCTTCCTTTTATTTGTTTTCAAAATGTTCACAGAGCACTACATGTGCACAGAGTTCCACAACTTTCCCTGCCTTTGTGTCTTCCCCTCTCATATTAGAGATATGCATGCTCCTATTACAAAAAGTAATCTTGATGCAATTCTACATATAGTTCTGTAACTTTTTTGTGGTGTTTTA
>JAJKFI010000003.1:17513732-17595869 GCA_029204185.1 Lerista edwardsae
ACAAGGAAACCTTCAGCAGTCACATTGAAACCCACATTGCTGCATGGCAATTTAGTTAGGATTAGGCTATAAGCAAGTGGTTGTGTGGTGTATATGTGTGTTTTCCAATGCTGCTTGTAACTGCTGATGGGATTTTGCCCATCTGTAGGTGTTAATGGAATATTTTTCAAACAGGTCTTGTTTCCTCATACTAATAATTCAGAATTGACTTCTAACCTCTGTGCTTTCTCTATGGCCTTTGCTGTGATTGAGTGAGCTACTTGTAGTAATAGGGCTGTAATGGCTTTGGTTACCCGTAATTACATCTGATATTAAACCCATGTTTTTAACTGAATAAATCTTTCCGTACCAGTATGTACTGTATAGCTAGAGAAACTGGTGTTAGGGTTTTTTTTTCCCAGTTTAGAAGAATAAAATAAAAGGTGAAGGTTGCAAAGAAAAGTGTGTGGGATTTAAACAAGAGCTCTGCTGAATCACATAATATTCTCAGGGAAAGACTGATTTGGGCAGAGAATCTTTCAGTCAAATTAATACTAAAACTTACCACTGTATATATATTTTTCTTCTGCATTTCTGCTACCTCCCTATCAACCGCTTCCTTCTATCTGTTGCATTTTAATGTTGTTTAGTGTTGTTTTGTGCCAGTTTTCCCTAGTCTTTTAGCATCCACAGCTTTGTAGTCACCAGGGAGTTCTCTGTGTACATAAGATTTCTCCACATCTGTCGGTTATATTACATATCCAAATGCAAAATCTACTGCTCATAAACATTATGCGGATTTGTGAGTGACAATCCCTGGAGGGCGTCAGGTCCATAAAGTAATGAGACATCAATATAGCAGGGAAGAGTTCTTTTATATGTGATGTGCAAACTTGCTCCTAACTTAATTGTCATTAAAGGAAACTTGCAGGTCTACTCCTGCTATATACACCTGATGTTTTATTTCAAAGATAATAATAATCTTTATGAAAAGAATTAGATTTTGTAATTCCAGAATGAGAAAAAGGAAGAATATTTTCCTACACACACATGCATGCACACAACTGCACATTCAAATGCAGCACCATTATTTATGGACATATGGCAGTGGTGTACCTGTCAGCTGAATGAGAGTCATACCCACAAAATGACACTGAGCTCAGTCCAGTCATGCCATCACATAGTTGCAATGCTGGAGCACAGTTTGGTAATTTGTCACACTTCACCATGAAACTACCTTTGCCTGAAGTTAATATGAACACTGAGGTTGATTCTGAAAATGTCACAGTTGGGGCCAATTATTACATTTTGCTTCAGTCCAGCCACAGGCCTGTATTATATGATAATTCTAGTTCCACATTTATCATTTTGCACACACATTAACCAGTAATAATTCAACAGCATGTTCATATTGCGAGGACTGTAAAGATGCAGAAAAATGCTAAATGACAAAAAATAGAACAAAACGTTCATGTGTTTTAGTAATTTGTTTGCAGCTATGGATTCCTTTACCAGAAACGAACTGCTTGCTGTGAACTGTGCTGTCCTCCTTATTGATTAGACAAGTGAAAAAAATTGCTGCGGCCAGTAGGGATGGAGAACAGCTGCTGGGATTGCCTACTGTACTGGGTTCTTCACTGTTACAGGACTGAATGATGCTGCAGTTCATGATAATGTGTTTTCCCTTGCTATAACTCAAATGTTTGGAAATCACGCCTGCCTAACAAAAAATCATTTCTGTGGATATGATTTTTATAACACAGAAAACAATACTTTTTCACACCTATTTGAACATGGAAATGTAAGTGGGCAATAGGGAGGAGTTATTGTCACCACTTGTTTTGCCTTCCTTGCTGGATGGGATTTACCCACAGGCTCAGTGTTTGAAACCTTATCTCCAGTGACTGCCACTGACAATGTTGTCTTTGGATGGCGCATAAAGTAGACATTAAACAACATCTTCCCTGGTCTGAATCTTTGACTTTGTACTGTAGTATCTCCTACTGGCTTTCACAATGAGGAGAACGATCAGTTCAGGTTCTGGAAATTTATTCTTTTTTATAAGGAAGAGGGTAAGAAGATAAAATTGGCAGAGTGTGATTCTCTGGGCATCCAGAAAGCATTCAACCATGGGTGGGTGTTGCTGCTGATTGAATTATCCATTTTGATATGGGTGCTTAGCCTTTTGTGTGGATGGCTAATGGGCGGCCCAATCCTAACTAGCACTGGTGCAGCCGGGAAACACGGTCTCCGCTGTATGCAGCACTCATTGGGAGTAGACTGGAGATCTCTTCAGAGTCAGGGGATTTTTCACTTCTGTGCCAGCTAATTCGAACAATTCTGATCATCCCTGTGTAAGGGGTTCAGGTCTCAGAGAGAGAATAGGATATGGCAGAGGCCTGCTTCACTGTCCTGCCCCCAACTGGGCCTGATCTACCCCAGTTTCATCCTTCCCTGCCGTCCCTTCCCTGCCTCTAGAATGCCCTCGCACCACCATTTTTATTTTATTATTTATTTTGAAGAATTTATACCCCGCCTTCCCCATACCGAAGCAAATGCCCAAGGCGGCTTACATGGGCAGGCTAGTCTAAACCACCATTTTTCAATGGGGTTCTTACAACTATACATTATTCTGCGATTCACCAAATCCTCAGTCGCAGATGTAGCCTTCATGGTGTGGTTCTCTCCTCTGGCCGTGTGACAGCAAGCTTCAGCAGGTGATCATAAGCCTAGCCTGGACAGGTGCTACTCATTTTTGTGCTAGCTGGTCTTCTCACAACATTCCAGTTCTGGCTAATCAGCTAATCAGCTCCACAGTGACCCCATTCTGCCACAACAGGTACTGCAGCTTGTCACAGCCTGGCATTCTGTCTCCCATCCAACAATAGACCACAGATTCTCCTGCTTAGCTTCAGGCAGTACCAGCAGCTCAACCATCAGTCTACACCTCCTGCCCATTTCCTAGTACAGGCGTACTTTATTTACCTCCACCTGCACCCAGGGGCTTGGATTCAGCACTGTTGGGCTACTGCAGGCCTTTCCCCCCCCAGTGCTGCCTTCTCATGAGAAATCAAAAACCGTTTTATGGTGCTTTTTCAATAGCAGGTGCTGCACCAGGCCTTGCAAGGATTAGGATTGCAGTCTCATTCAGTAGCATCCCTACTGGGGGTGGTGGAGCTCTATGTTTTGCAAAGAGCCTTACCTTGCAGTGGAAATTACTCCTTTCCTGTGCCACTTTAGCCAATCCTAAGGGGGAAAAGCAACTTCTTAGCATTGCTTACTGGCTACAGCGGCAAGGGAGAGGACTGATTTACACGGGAGGGTAAGGTTCTTTGCAAAACTTAGAGCTCTGTCCACCCTGAAGGGACGCCACTGCTTTCATTGTTGGAAAGAAACATTGTTATAACAAGAAATGCATATTGGTTGAGGGTGATTCTTCCCTAGACTTGCCAGGTGTCCCGTATTATAAGGGACACCCCATTTTTAAGGTTTTAAAATTGTGTCCCGTATTAAGGTTATACGATATATTAAAAATCCCATTTTCAAATTAAAATCACTGCTGCTTTGGATGGTGCCGGTAGGAGGGAATCGCTTGAGCTTGCTTGGGGAAGGAAGGCTGGAGGGCAGTGCAGAAGGGAAGGGGATTTCCCCTTAACTATTGGGACACTCTTCCTAGCCTCCCAGCAGGCAAGATCAGAGGCGCTGAAAAATGCTGCTGTCCCTTTAAAGCTCCTTATCTCCCATCTCCAGCTGATCAGAGGAGTGTCTTTTTGGCGGGAAATTTGAATTCTGAGGCTAGCTTTTCTGCCCTTGTTTTGAGCTCTGGCACAGCTGAGTGTTTTTTTTTTCCTGATGAGGTTTGAATCCTTTGCCCAAGATTTGCTTTTCCAGTTGCTTTGGCTTTTTAAAGCTACCTTATTTCCAATCTCCAGCATTTACTTCCTACAGCTTCTGCTTCCCCCCCTCTCTTTATTGGTGAGAACTCCTGCCAGTCATACTCAGGAGCCACCCCTCTGCTAGTTTTATCTAGATTTATCTTTCTTCTCTCCTCCTCTCCCTAATGATGGCAACACCTGCCAGTCATGGGTAAGAGCCTGCCCTCCCCTACTACCTGCGTCTTATTGGCTCTTCCAGTCCTCCCTCCTTCCTATTCCTGTTGACATTTCTCCTTTTCCCAAAAGCTACTGCACTGATTGGTGCAGACATATATGGTCTCACATGAGAAGTCTGGAGCTTAGAGAAGCCAGGTAAAATGTTGCTGCTAGAGAACTGGGGTTGTTTTTTTTTGCCCTGGAAGGGGTAAGGAAGTTGCCAGTTCAGGTCCAAAAGTGATTTGCCCTGGTCTCTCTCTCTCTCTCTCTCTCTCTCTCTCTCTCTCTCTCTCTCTCAATATGCACCAAGGCTTGGGGAGTTGGAAAGTGAAGATTAATTCCCCCTTAGCTGTTCTGGAAGAGGCAATGGCTCTGCTTGAAAGAGGGGCTGCTTTATTTCCCCCTTGCAGCACAGGGAGGGAGAAAGGAAAAAGGCTCCAGATGCATTCCTCCTAGTTTGGGCTGGAATGGAGGAAACTGCCTGGAGATGGGCAAACTGGCTTTCTGGTGGCTGGACAGAGAAGAGCTTTGCTCCTCCATTTGGAGAACCAACACTCTGTCTGTGTGTTTGGTTGGGAGAAAGTAAGCAAATATATACAGTAATCAGTAAGTTGAAATTGTGAAAAGAGAGAGAGAGAGAGAGAGAGAATGAGCAATTGACAAGAGATCCAGGTTTATCGTTAGTTAAATGTTTCCACTTCCATCTTCCCTGACTGAGGATGCAATCCTAACCTGGAGTTAAGGTGAAGGTTTCCCCACGACCAAATGGTCTATTCGTGACCGACTGTAGTGGGTGGTGCTCATCTCTGTTTCAAAGCCTGTAGAGCCGGCGTTTTGTCTGAGGACAAGCTTCCGTGGTCATGTGGCTGGCATGACTACGCTGTAGCGCACGGAACGCCGTTCCCTTCCCACCGAAGTGGTCCCTATTTATCTACTTGCATTTAGATGCTTTCGAACTGCTAGGTTGGCAGGAGCTGGGATAAGCAACAGGAGCTCACTCCGTTGCACAGTCTTGAACTCCCAATCTTCCGGTCGGAAAGCCCAGCAGCAGCAGTTTAACCTGCTGTGCCACCACGTCACCAACCTGGAGTTGTTGTTGTTGTTCAGTCGCTAAGTCGTGTCCGACTCTTCGCGACCCCATGGACCACAGCACGCCAGGCCTCCCTGTCCTCCACTAGCTTCCTGAGTTCGCCCAATTTCATATTCATTGCTTCGGTGACACTATCTAACCATCTCATCCTCTGTCGCCCCCTTCTCCTTTTGCCTTCAATCTTTCCCAGCATGAGGGTCTTTTCTAAAGAGTCCTCTCTTCTCATCAGGTGGCCAAAGTATTGGAGCTTCAGCTTCAGCATTTGTCCTTCCAGGGAGCAATCAGGCTTGACCTCCTGGAGAATTGACTGATTGGATCTCTTTGCAGTCCAGGGGACTCTCAAGAGTCTTCTCCAACACCATAATTCAAAAGCATCGATTCTTCGACGCTCTGCCTTTCTTATGGTCCAGCTCTCACAGCCATACATGGCTACTGGGAAAACCATCGCTTTGACTATGCGAACCTTTGTTGGCAGGGTGATGTCTCGGCTTTTGATTAAGCTATCTAGGTTCACCATAGCTTTCTTCCCAAGAAGTAAACGTCTTTTAATTTCATGGCTGCAGTCACCATCTGCGCTGATCTTGGAGCCCAGGAAAATAAAGTCTGTCACTGCTTCCATTTCTTCCCCTTCTATTTGCCAGGAAGTGATGGGAGTGGTTGCCATGATCTTAGTCTTTTTAATGTTGAGCTTCAAACCAATTTTGGCACTTTCCTTTTTCACCCTCATCAAAAGGTTCTTTAGGTCTTCCTCACTTTCTGCCAGTAGAGTGGTATCGTCTGCATATCTGAGGTTGTTGATGTTTCTCCCAGCAATCTTGATTCCAGCTTGTGAGTCATCCAGCCCTGCCTTCCTCATGATGTACTCTGCGTATAAGTTAAATAAGCAGGGTGACAATATACAGCCTGGAGTATATTCCAGCAGGACAATAAACCTGGAGTTAGGCCAGCACAAACCTAACTCCAGGTCAGGATTGCACTCTAACACAGATAGATGGCACTGGAAGCCAATGTGACATTTCCACAGCACAATTCTATCCATATCTACTCAGAAGTCAGCCGCACTGTGTTCAGTAGGGCTTACTCCCAGGAAAGTGAGTGTTGGCTTACAGCTCCAAGAATACTAAAGATGGAGAGAGTTCTCAGAAAAGTTACATTGTGTGTGGAAAGTGGGGGGTGGGGCATTAAACTGATTGATGGAAAGCAGCATCCCCGGTACCTGTGTGTCCCTTATTGTCATTTTGAAAACCTGGCAAGTCTATTCTTCCCTCTCTTCTATGTGTCCACTAAAGCAGTTCTGCTGTAGCTGCCTGTTTGGTTGGATAGAGAGCATTAGGCCCCAATCCACCTACTCTCATCACATGATTAAAAAAAAAATGCTACTGATGTCAGTTAACCTGAGAGCAGCAGCACACTGAGCCCCTCTTCCTGGCAAGCCAGTGCAGCCCTGCTTGGTGCCTGCGCTTCTAGCCTCTGCCTGAATAACATACTCTGTCATCCATAGAAGTGCTTGTTTCGGATGAGCAATATAGGTTTGCAGCCTAAATCTTACTGAGCACAATAGGCTTATGCATGAGTAAAGTAGATAACACTTTCAACATCTCTAAAGTCCTTTTAAACATTTCTAGAGTCATCCACTAAAGTAACAAGCCAGCACAGCAATGATGTTTTCTTCCCCACAGTTTTTTCCCCCACATGAGCCACACCAGTTACAGAAGACAGTCAGCGTAATATCACGTGCACACAGGACAGCATCTCTCCCTCTCACACTACAGTGCTCTGCAAAAGCACCTTCCCCTCCTGCATGATACTTCCCAACGTATTGGGCAAAAACAACATATGCACAAAAGGGTACAAGAATCTCGTGCCTCATATAATATCATTTAAGTTTGTTTTTCCTGATATCTCTTGGTTGAATGGGGAATCACTCTGAGGCAAGACTCAACTAGCTCTCTCATTTTTCTGTGAAAAAGGTATGCACTTCCCTGTAGTGTACCTCACAAAGTCTGAACAGACTGTTAAAGGCACAAAGGCATTACAATAGGTATGGAGACCTTAAGTTTGTTGCTTAATAGGGTGGACTAGATGCTCAATCCCTATAGAGGCATTTGTGAATAGGCTTCCCAGCCTGCCACTTTGAAACAGCAAACATGCCAGAGTGCCTCTTGCTAATGAATTTACTTGTATAACCATTTTTTCACAAGCAGCGTCTAGTTTGGTCAATTTCATTCTTAAGTGAGGAAAAACTCTTTTCTATTAAGGGAAGATCGAATGTTTACTGCTTGCAAGGGGCATTTAATCCTACTGTAATAAGTAGCAGACTAGCCGTTTCCCAACCAATGGATCTACTCATGAGTAAATGCATCAGCTTGCTACTGATTTGGCGCACAATCCTAAACTGGAGTTAGGCCAGCCTAAGCTAAGCCACCAAAGTTTGGCCAGCACAAGAGCCACCATAAAGCATTCTTAGACTATGCTTGAAGTCAGGGAGGATGGCTCACGTCTGTGTACTGGCCTCTCTGACTCCAAGAGTGGTCCAAGCATACTTTACGGTGTCTCTTGTGCTGGCCAAACTTTGCTGGTTTAGCTTATGCCGGCCTAACTCAGTTTAGGATTGTGCCCACAGAGGTTGCTGTAGGTTTCATCATAGCTTTGCTGCAGTCAGGAGAGTAACTGTTCCACTTGTCCATGAAAGTTAAATTATGTGTTCCTGCAACCTTCAGAAAGTGGAGCCATTGGAATAAAAACTGATTAGGGGCTGACAAAAGAGTTTTGTCTTGAGAGTTTGCCAATTTCACTTTGGTAGGGAGTCCCATGGCAAAGTCTGGGGAAATTCTTTTGTCAGCTAAGTTTAATTCCCTCCCCCTTTCACAAACTCACTGAGGAAGTCAAACTGACAAGGAATATCTCCAGACATTGTTATGAGATTTGTCAGCTTCATGTCACATTTGTGTAATATAGGGTAGGGGGTTTATAGTCTCCAAATAATTTAAAAGAAAATTAAAAACAGAAAAGCAGATCACAACATGGTGCAAGCAAGAGATGTGTGGAGTTGTTGCATGTTGCTAGCTGTGCAGCAACTAAAGGAAACAACAAGAGTTACTGACACACAACTGCATGACAATTGCAATACCTGAAGGAAACATTTCCTTATGCACAATATAAAACATTGTTATTTGAATGCTAGGAAAATGCAACGTTCCCACAACTGAACCTCAAGGGGTTGCCTAGATCAGTAGTCTTCAACCTTTTTCTGTGCCATGACCCTAATGAATAAATACATACATAAAGCATGAGACTGGGGACCCATTATAGATCCTGCCCCCTCCTGGGATCCTATCTGCCTTCTCTCTTCCCCCGTTACACAGGCCCAGCACTGTTCACTGTAACTAACTATTCTTATTAGAGAGAACAGAAAAAGTCTGGTTCTAGTGAAAGGTATTTTAGCACAATTGCTAAGAACCAGCAGGACGGACAGTCTCCGGGTACCTGAAGGGGTACACCAGATGGCTCCTCTGGGCCAGTGGTCTTCAAACTTTTCATTCCCATAAGTTGCCACCGCCCCACAACTGAGGCTTTGAGACCCCATTGGGATCCCAACCAGCGGTGTTATGCTGCCGGAACGCTGGGCAGGACATCCGGGTGATCGACAGCCCACCCGTTGCGTTCGGGCGCTCCGGAACGCAATGGGCGGGCTGTCGATCACCCGGATGTCCTGCCCAGCATTCCGGCAGCATAACACCGCTGGTCCCAACCCCAAGGTTGAAGAACACATTGGGGTCCCAACCCCAAGAAATAGGCCAGAACGGGCCTAGATAATGCCACTAAATGCAAATGAAGGCTTAGAGAGACCCACATAACTGCTAGTGTTTTCTTTTTCTTTTTCCAAGAGACCCCATCCAATGTCTCTTTCTAGCAGTCACCTTTGGGTAACATTAGATGTGTTTTGCACCTAATTTAACCTAACCAAAACTGCATTATGCACCCTCGAATCCAAAATGCAGCCTTGGATGTTTTTTACCACCTCCACAAGCATCTGTTCTTGCTACCCTTCTTTTTTTAATGGTTAGCAAGAACTCCTTATTTGTAAAATGAGCAATGGTGTTGAAGAGTCTTTGACAAATGGAACTTGACAAAAAAAATATTTAGCCTTAGATGCAGCGCACAGCTACTGGTTAACTCACATGCATCCTAAACACCTTCAGGGCCAAACTACATGTGATATTGTTGATCACATTGTGATATTGATCACATTGTTGGCTTGTGTGTGTTTTGAGTGCTTGCTTTTGTATTGTAAATGGATGGGCCAGACCCTCTGGTCTTGTTTGATAATGTATTATTTTTAAAAATCTGTTTGCCCCACACATTCCTGGTCAAAATCAGGGCTATGGTGAGAGCAAAGACTTCAAGCTTTTCCCTTGTACACCACAACCCAAACTAGATTGGGGCTCCCCATACTATTTACATTTTGAAAAAAAAAATCAAGCACACCTGGTTAGACAATGTGATCAATGTCATATCTATTTGGTCTTGGCTTAGAAGTAATTTAAAATGAAATCAATGGTAATGTTACTATACAAGTGTGTTTGTTTTGTTCCCATGTGTCAATGCCATAGGAAAGTTTCAACAAATAGTATACTCCTGTATAGCCTTTAAAAGATTGCAACATCAATATTATCAACTGGTAAACACAAAGGTAGCTAAATATAAAGAGATTCCATTCTTTTCTCTTTCTAAATGCTGATAATTTCATGAACTTAAGTGAATGAATGGAAATTAATCATCTACCACCACCACCACCACCACCACTACTACTAGTAGTAATATAAATCTGATTTTTTTCCTCTTTTTAATTTTCCAAGGTTTGAAGCACAAGAAACAATAAAAACTGCAACCAAAATGAAGAAAGTACGAGTTCAAGTAAGTATTCTGAAATAACCATCTTCCTACAGTGGAAGACATGCGATAACAGCTTCTGCTGATAACAAAGAATGAGCTGCAATATCAAGTTCAGAACATCCTTCCATAGTGACAAGTGATGGCTGGCTGGACGTGTTATCAAGACATTTTTGTTTGTGAATGATAAGAAAGAAAACCAAATGTTAAACAACACATCTGACTTCTGGCCTGACCCTCAGAAAATCAAATATGCTCTAAGTCAAGGCTACTTGCTAGGCATGATTGTACAAATAATTTAATGATAAGGAGGCAATATTTAATAAGTTATTTCCAAACTTTTCACCACTGGGACCCACTTTTTTAAATGGCACTCTAGTGGGACCTTCCTATCTGCCTTCTGGAGCACTTGTTGAGCTCCACATTTGTCAGATTGGGGCCAATCTGGTGGCTTTATGACAGGAGACAAGGCACATTTGCCTATTATATGCACAAATGAACATGCACATGCTGCTCTGTTTCAATTTGCATAGGGCTCAATACATTTTCCTTGTCAGCTTGGAGTGGGGAACTTCCTTCTGGAGTGCTTTTTGGGAGCCTGTGTTCATTGGATCAGGACCATTCTGGTGGTGGTGTGTTCCTCTCGGCCCGTCCTTCAAAGTGGACCAAGGCGTGTTAGTATACTCATGAGTAAATGTGTGTATGACTCAATTTCACGTTTCTTAAAGGTCAATTCATTTTCCTTGTAAGCTTGTCAGTTTCAATTTTATGACCCACCAACAATCAGGTTGTGGTCCACAGTCTGGGAAACACTGTGCTAGAGCAATGCTATTTTTAGATGAGTAGCTGTAAATAAAAAAAAAAATCAATTCATTGTGTGGAGTATAGTATAGTAATATTTCACAACACATATTCGTGGTTGATATCTTGGATCTCCTACATACAGCAGGGGGAAAGCTACTATTGCTAGTCACCCCAGCACAATGTATCTTCCAGTGACTGTTTTCTGGTATTTCTTCTGCCTCTTTTTTAGATTGTGAGCCCTTCAGGACAGGAAAGCATTTATTCATTCTTTGTAAACAGCTTTACGTGCTTATTCTTTGTTGAAAAGTGGTATGTAAATATTTGTAGCAGTATCAGCAATAACAATACTAACAATGAATCTGCACAGTTTGAAACATGAACAAAAGCAGCAATTTCCAAAACAAAACCACCATATCCCGAACACCAGGGTCCCCTTACCTTCTTGCATTCCCAACACATATAATAAGAGTCCCTTTCTGGACATTCCCTCTAATATAAAGGGGTGTATACATTGTAAATATAACTTAGTTGTGAGCGTTCAGTTACAATCTGTGAACTAATTTCTTTCTCATTATTACCAGAATTGACAAAAACCGTTTTTTTTTTTTTACAATATTGTAGTCCACTTTTCTATGGATATATCTCTGGCAACTTTCCAGCCTCAGGATAAGGACAATGCAGCTTCGAGGTAAAGGAACAAACATTCCCTTACCCTGATATGAAAAGGCTGCTATGGCTGCTAGTCCAGAGCAGAATGCAGAACATGCGCCCTTGACACCACTGTGTCAGTGCTGGAAATTGGTTAGGATTACGCCCTCAGACTCATCAGCCAGAGGAGTAAGGGCTGCTGGTTGTGCGCATGAAGGATGTTGTCAGACTTGTTATGGAAGCTACAGTATGTTTATCAGGCTGCTGTGGTCCTTGTGGAGTATGGAGAAGCAGCACAGAGTAGCAGGAACATCTGAGCATGTTAGGGGAACAAACAAGAACATGATCTCCCTAGTTCTTCCTATTGCAGTAGCCAGCAACAAAATGAAGAGAAATGTGCCATCAAGCCCACTTTCCCACCTTGCCCCCGGGGAAGGGTCAACATGCGTTTATTATGCTATTGTTTTAATGGACTATTGATTTTGTCAACTGCCTTAGACTTGTTTTATCAGGAAATGATACAAATCCATTAAATAAATACCCAATGCCTTCTTCCATACTGCTTTGATACCATTGACTGAGGTGGCAATTCTATATGTACTTCTCTGCAAGTAAATTTTATTTGATGTAGTGGGCTTACTTCTGAGTAGATATATGCATAGGACTGTACTGTGGATCATATACAGGGTGAGCAGCACATTATACAATGTTAAGGCTTGTCCCTTACATAAATATGGAAGACAGCTCAATGGGAGCTAACAAACCTTGTATTGTGCCTGTTCTCTGACAGCTGGTATAGATATAAAATAAGCAACTTACAACAGCTGAAACCAATGTACTTTTAACAACTGAAGTTTAGCCTTCATTTAATGCCCTTTCCCCAGCTTTTAAAATGTGTCCTTTTGATTGGATCAAAAATAATGGGTGAGCAAGGAGTTGCAAAGCCACTAGCAATAATTTGTGATGCCATTCCCTCCAGATGGATAATGTTGCCTGCAAAAAATGGATTACTGACCATGTGTAAGTAGATGGGGGTATTTGATTGAAACAACATTTGCGCCAGGATAACATTATCAACACAGTTCACCTCCAATCCAACAAAATTCTGTGTGTTAGTGCTTTGGGCAATCAGCAACAACTGTCCAAGTGAAAGACAATGATGAGATATTTTAAATTTGGAGCCCCAAGTTATCCTAGATTTCTGGTTTGGCAAACACTGGAGTTATTGATATGATCTGAGATTTCTCTTTGGAAAAATAAAATACTTAAATAGCACTTTTTTGTAAGGGCTTGAATTGTAACGGGGGGGGGGGGTTCTAAGAAAAATAAAATGTAGTCTAGTCAAAATAACCATCTTGAATGTAGCCTCTTGCCCCAATAGTGATAGAGAAAGCTTACTTTGGCACTTTAAATCTGCTTCCTCTGTCTGCCAAAGCAATGTGAAATTAAGTTTTTGGGGTTGTGACAAGTTTCTTGGAATATGGAGATCTAAATATTCTATGTTTTGGGTAGACCGTCCTTTTCCTAGCATTTCTTTTAATTTGAGCTTAGTGGTAACAGCAGTATTAAAGGAGAAATAGTTGAATATAACACACAAAAAAAATTGGACCCCACCATGGTTCTGTATACATCAATAGCAGAAATTAATGTTGTAGTAGTTGATAAGACAAGGACAATGTCATCTGCAAATATGTTGATTAAATGTATGTTTCTATTGTGGGTCCAGCCACTAGCATCAAGGGTCCATGCTGGTCGCAGGTGCCATTCTGAAGATCCCTACAGCCTCTGGAAGGTCTCTGCAGCATTCAGAGATCCTTTGACACTTTCTGCTGGCTTCCTGAGGGGGTCTGCAGGATTCTTCTGATGGCAGATAAAGTACCCCTTGCACTTAACCCCATTGATCCCATTGGAGCAATGGTTCATTTTCTGCAAATTAGCTATGCGCAACTATTTCCAGGAACCTAACCCTAGCAGTTAATGAGGATTGACTGTACTTTCATCCACTGTTAATTTTTTTTTTTAAACCCTGCCATTCTAAACATTCTAAATGATTGAATACTGTATGGGCATCCAAAGAAAAGTGAGTGGATTCTTGGACTGCTTGCTTGAGTGTATAATATTCAGCATTCATTTGATGAAATCTACAATCTGGTGGACAGGCATGAACCCAGTTTGATCCATATAGATGTAAAATAAGATCACTTCATTAAACTTGGCTGGCAAGATTGCAGTAACATTTTTTTTTTTTTGCACAATCCTTACCTGCACTGGTATGGTACAGCCAAGCAGTAGTGGCCTGCTCCATATCTTACTCAGATCAGGAGGCAGCTGGACGTCACCTCAGGATAAGGGGATATTTTCACCCTTACCCCGTGTAACACCCCAGTCTGTCCTGTAGGGCTATTTAGCTGGTGCAAAACTGAGCAGACCATGTAGGGTTTTGAGGCCTGGGTTAGGATACACATAAGATGCTGCCATGGATCCTACCACCCTCCCAGGCCTGATCCTCCCCAGGTTCCAGTCTTGCCCCACCTAGGAACACTTTTCCACCACCTTCTCCTACTCTCTGTGCTGCCTAGCACAAACCTACCTCCTCCAGCCAGAGAAAGGTCAGGATCCAGCTTTCAAGTTGGTGCAAACATGCTTTACGGCATATTTGCTACACTCTAGAGCAGGCGCAGGGGGGCTGTGCTTGCTCAAGTGGCAGTTTGGATTGGGCTGTGTTAGAAGCAACAAGTAATAGTGCTATAGGATTCCATTTCTTCATAGCTCTTGTCTTATTTGGGAGCAGTGGCGTCCCTACGGGGGGGTGGAGCTCTAAGTTTTCCAAAGAGCCTTCCCCTGTTATGTAAATCCTGCCTCTCCCTTGCCACTGTAGCCAGTAAGACGTTGCTTTTCCCCGTGAGGATTGGCTCAAACGGCGCAGGAAAGAGCGATTTCCACAGCAAGATAAAGGCTCCTTGCAAAACTTAAAGCTCCGCCCCCCCTATAGGGATGCACTGTTTGGGAGTCACCATTATGTGAAAGACCTATCAAGTGTCCAAAATATTCTCCCCTATATAATAGGCTGTGGCAGCAATGTATCAACAAAACTTTTATAAACTTCATTTGGAAAACCATCAATATCACAGGACTTAGCAATCAGTCTATAGCATTTTATATATTATTTTCCAACAAAAAACATTCACAAAGATGTTCAATCACAACTGCGTCAGTATGCAGGGAGTGCAAAGAGCAGTGTAGATGTTGACAAATAGCTCATTGACTTCATTATTTCTGTTCACCTTTCTGCCATTTGCCACTACATTTTTTGTTAATTCTAGTCGTAGCCACTCTCTTCTGCATCCCACTTGTGAGTGATTTTTTATTTTTACTACTCCATTCATAATAATGCTGTCTCAAATAAGCCAAGGATCTGTGAATTTTAGATAAGTCAAGCAATTGTAACTCTTGGCATTTTCTACCAAATCCTATAAACCTTTTTACTGCCTGTCATTTTGTGTTTGGCTCCCAGTTGAACAATTTCATTTAGGTGCTTTTGGGCCTTGATGGGATTTTTTTTATAGCAGAATACTCACGAATGCTTCCACTCCATACTCAGGGTGACCAGATGTCATAAAAAAGGAAACAGCACTCCAAAATGTAGGACATTCAGGAAATAAGAGTATTTCCCAAGCAACCCATGTGCTCCCCCCTGCTCTCAGTCTCCCTCCCACCCACCCACCCAGTCCTTCCCTTGTTTCCCCCACACAGCATAACTGGAGGCTGGAGTATGAGACTTCTTCACTCTCTTTCTCCCACCCCCACAGCTGGTGGACTGGGAAACCACACTTGCTCAATCCAGACTAGTTATCCCAGGGAAAGAAATACTGTGGAACTCCCCAGTCAGCTGCGCTCAGTCTTCGAATTGCATACCCAATACTATGAAGTGCCAAACCTCACATGCTTAAAATCCATTTGCTGAGATCTCAGAAATCACAGCGGTTGACTACTGATGAAGGAATTGTGCTCCATAGGGGTTTTGGAGAGTGGCTGGAACCAGGAGGCAGGAGGCCCTAGTTTGCATATTTTAATGCAACGCAAAGTAGGAACAAAGGAGAAACATTCAAGCATCAAGTGATGCTGGCGCTGTCTGTCTTGAAACATAGGACATTTTGAAACCTTCAACCCTAGAAAGAAGGTGGAAATGTAGGACGTGTCCTCGAAAAGGAGGACTTCTGGTCACCCTGACCATACTACCACTTTTATTGAGGCATAGCTCCATCTGGACTGAGGTTAAAATAAGATTTCCAATTGCTGTCACAAGTATGCGTTTTAAGATGGGTTTGGTTCAATCTCCATGCAGGAATATTACCTTTGTTTTTAGACCATTACAGCTCTTTGGGCATTGGCTCATGGTCAGAAACTGTAATAGGAGCAATATGGGAATTAACAATAGAAGGATCCAAAGTATGGAAGATCAAAATACAGTTGATTTTAGTATATACTTGCAAGAGTTTTGGGGAAAAAGAAGGAAAAATCTCTCACTCCTGCCATGCATTAACCTCCCACCAAGTGTTGGTGTTCCTTTAACAAGGCATTTAAGCAAGGATGTGAGCATGCCTTTTCTTTAATGCCACCCTACCTATCCAGTTGAGGGTCAGATATTGAGTTCAACTCTCCACCAAACAATATTCATGTGACCTAGCTTGAGTCATCGGTGGATGAATTTTCCTGGAAAAAAGCCTGCTTGTTCTAAATTGAAGTCATGCAAGCCATAGTCGCTTGCTTCTCATTCAACTTTCCTTGATAAATGCAAACATCCCTCTACGATCTTTCAGAATTTTATTGCTAAGATAATTTTGACGTCATTGGGTTTTGAAGAGCCAAGGATAGTGAGGCATTCTTCAAAGCAGGGTTGATGGAGAAGTCTTAGATTTCTTGTGGTGAGTCTCCTGAATGAATACAACATCAGGGTTATCATGTCTTGTCAGGAACTTTTACATAGTTTGAGCATCACATCCAGGCCTTTAACATTCAGGGAATGAAGTTACAACTGGTATGACATTTCCAAAAGTCTATATGAGGTATTAGGACAGCCCTGTCAGATTTATTTATAATACTGACAGAAGATGAGCTGCAAAGAAGATATTCAATTATCTTGTACTTCAGTCCTATAAAGGGTACAGAACAACAAAGCAGAGGGATAATAAACATAAGCAACAAGAAAGCCAGCTAGAGAGTTAAAGGGTCACTTGTACCAACAGGAAAAACAGGGGAGTCAGGCTCCAATCCTATGCATGCGGCTTCCTGATGGTGTGCTGGCATTGGTGCTGACTGCCATTGTGCCATGTTGTAAAAGGCTCTCCAACAGCACACCACTCAGGCCCCAATCCTATCCAGCTTTCCAGCCCTGATGCAATCATGCCAAAGGGGAGTATGCTACATCCTGCGGTGGTGGTGGGCAGTCACAGAGGCCTCCTCACCGTTAGGGAACATTTATTCCCCTACCAAGGGGCTGCATTGTGGTTGCATCGGTGCTGAAAAGTTCTGTAGGATCGGGCCCTCAGTGTGTGGCTGGCAGTGCCAACAGGAAGGCCTTTGATTCCTTGCCACTTGCTAGAGCAGATAAGTCCGTGGGAAAGGCAGGAGGGGTGGGGGAGGGCAGAATGTGGGCGAGGAGCAGGAAAAATGGGGTGGTGATGGGGTCAGACAGATCATGCCTGGGAAGGGGCAGAATTGGTGGTGCCAGGTGCTACTAATATCCTTTCCCCCCTTCCCATACCCAATCCCATGGCACGTGTCCTTGCAGACCTGTGCCAGCTACTTTGTTAGTGCAGGTCCTAATGGATACTGCACACCATGGAGGCTTACCCCCAGGTAAGGAAATAAATGTTGCCTTACCCAGAAGAGACCTCCGCAATTGCCCTCCTCCATAGGATTCAGTAATCGCTATATTGGTGCCCCTGCATTGGCAGAGAGGGAAATGGACAGGATTGGGCAGTAAGAACTTGAAAGCACCCCCACCTTTCCTTCACCTTCCCAATGAACCAAAATGAAGTTCGGAAGCAAAGATTAATAACAGTTGTGATTAGTGAATGATCTGAAACCAGCAAGGCATTTATACATTAATTGGCTGATCAAAAAGGCAAAAAGTGAACAGTCATTGATTCAGAATAGAATCAATCTTTTGTCATATGAAGATGTTTAACAATTCAAATAGAATGATTTTTTTTTTTAAAAAAAAGGATGCTTAAGAGCAAGTTGAAATTCCTTGGCACATTTTGAGCCATTTCCTTTTAACTAAGACGCCTGTCTGCAGACATGCTGAGAAGCCTCTGGAATTTCCATACTTTTCTTCTTGGGACAAAAGTGGTGCTTTGATGCAGTTGTGAAGCTTTGAGCCAACAGGGAGGCTCTTCAGGGTCTGAGTTGAGACCCTTCAGAGGTGAAGAGCTGAGACTCTTCAGGGATGACACATCTGCACTAAGCACGGGCCACCCATCTACAGCACTGGGATAGTGAAGCACACCGTTATTGGAAGAGGCAAACCAGTGGAAATTACAAAGCAAATGCCAAGTAAAACAGACAGAGAAGAGGCACAGGCATTGTATTGGAATTAAGCTAATAGCGCAGATGACTTGGAATTGTACAACAACAGCTTTATTGTACATAATTCAATATGTGAGTAGCATATATGGAGTTTTCTATCTTATCCTTTCTTAAAGAGCCAGGTTCAAGAATCGGGATGTCACAATAGAAACCCCTTATTGCAGCAGTGACTCCTTGGGGTATGTCTCCCCCCCCCCGCCCCCAACTTCATTGGGATTGGCTCACATAAGTATAGCTTAGAAGCACACAGCTTGTGCCTGTTTATTCAGTATTTAGGTTAACTGGGTCAGACTTGTGAATGACATTCAATTTAGCAGCTTTGTAATGCATCTTGAATGAATGCGCTTGTGAATGCTTTGAAATCTCTCCAATGAAGAATGGTACCTTTATACTGTACAGAATGTCCAGTTTGAGGAGAATGAAATGTTCCTGGTGTGCTGCTTTCAAATAAGCATGTGTAGGACTGCATCAATCACGTATTTTGAGAGGGTGATTCTCTCATCCATCCATCCATCCATCCATCCATCCATCCATCCATCCATCCATCCATCCATCCATCCATCCATCCATCCATCAAACAATTTGATATCAAAAGATTCAACAAAACATTCACAAAGCTTTTACAGGCAAAAAATAATAAAGTTAAATTTATTTACCTCTTCAGAGTATCTATTGAATAAATTATCTTTCAGCAATGAGGAGTGATGAATAACTATAGAGACAATATCCTGCACCCTATACAGTGGTGGGATTCAGGGGGTTCGCCCAGGTTCTATAGAACCGGTTGTTAAATGGCCGGGCCCCGCCCACTCGCTTACCTTGGCTGGCTTCGGGTTTTTTTTGGCTCCGGCTATGACATCAGTGAACCGGTTGTTAATTTATTTGACTGACCCTATACATATGTTTCATTTTAAAGAATTGAAAGACAGCTTTAAAAAAATAAATAAGAACAATTATTGTGGCCACCCCATCATTTAATAGCCCAGATTAAGAGGCTGAATTTACAAAACTTCAAGGATCATGCAATATAGTATAGTGAGATATGTCTAACACAGTGTGCATGACAAATATAGTTCCCTAACCATACTGGAAGTTATTGCATCATGCATCAAAAGGGTAGCATTTGCTTTATCTGAGGCATCATCAAGCAGCCAACTTGTATTTTCTTTATGACTCATCAATGCACTCTGACAAGTGCAGTTAATGAGTTCCTAGGTGAGAACAAAGTCCTTATTTCAGATCACTTCAATGATGTCACTTCCTCCTTGAGACACTTCTGCCCCTCAGCAAGGCACTATAAATTCTATTCAGCCTGTTGGGTGAAATGAGCTTGACACTCCTGGCCTTGAAGGAGAATTATATAATTATAATAAAAATGGCTCAGTGGGGGACAGAGCCAAGACCTAGGTGGAAGCAACCTCCTATGTAATTAGCGATGTAATTAGGGAATTTCCCAATGAGGCTGGTCAAGATCCATTGGATTTATACCTGGATTGCTCAAAGAAATACTATCTTGCAGAAAAAACGACATACATTGGATTCTTGGGGTGAACTGGTGGGTCGACCCTTTTCTCTGCCCTCCCATTTGATATCAAAAGGTTTGCCTGTCCATGAAAGGAAATGTATTGAGCTTTCTTAGATGGGTGACCAAAAGCCTAGAAGGAATGTCACTGCCTGATAAAGAGCGTTCCTGATCTAGCTGCTGCACATTAGCTAACTACACTAGACTCATTTGTTAAGCTATAATTAGCTTATCCTTTGCTCAAAGACCTGCTTAATTAAGTCAATTTCGTTTCTCTTTCTTATGTGATGTGTAGGCAAATGCAAAGTAATCTGTTTTGACAGAGGTGCAAATTCTGACTTATTCTCCCTCCCCTTCCTCCTTACCCACATTCAGATACATACATTATAATGCAGGAGCTTGGGCTTTGCAAATATCAGACATGCAGTCTTCTCCTATGCTGGTTTAGAAGTAAAAGTAAATATGAGAGCCAGTCTAGCATAGTAGCTAAAGCATGAAGGCTGCAATCCTGTATACACTTAATAGGGAATAAGTCATACTGAACTTAATGGGGCTTATTTCTGAGTAGACATGAATAGGTTCATGTTGTAGGCTGCAATCCTGTGGACATACCTGGAGTAAATTTCATATAATTCAATGAATTAAATGTATAGGAGTGCACTGTCTTGCAGAATTCAAGACTGGACACTTCATCCTATATGGGACCATACAATTTAAAAAGGAGTGACATTAGGACAATGATTCAATTTAAATACATACAAGGACCAGTTTCCTTACCATTTATTATAATTACCAAGAGCCCACATGTTCCATATCAATAGGATGTCTTACTTTCTTAGGTAGCAATCTCCTTGTAGTGATAACTTATCACAACTGCTGCCTCTGCTGCCTCTTTAAAAGGCTGACAATTTTTTCATCCACATCTCCTAGTTTCCCAGGGGCATAGCTAAAGAAGTGCAAAGGGGTGCAATTGCACTGGGCAACAAGCTTTAGGAAGGCAACAAGCTGAGCTTGACATTAGTGGCCAAAATTGTTAAAACCTTAGTATATGTAACATCATCATATATACCATTCTATGCAGAATTTAATGTAGAATGCAATGAAAAAGGAGTGTAATATCTTCACTCTATCAAATGTTATGGCCCCAGACCCAGAAAACAAAAATACAACTGTCATGTAAAAAATGTGGTTTGTTAAAATCACGTTTTTTCTTTCTTTCTTTTTTTTAGGAATAATACTGTCATGTTATATATCATTTGATGTGGAATTTCACGCAGAATGCAATGAAATGAATCAGAGTGTAATGTCCTCATTCAATCAAAAATTATGGCTAAAAACACAAGAAAATGGAAATACAACTGGGATGTCTCTTCCTGTTGTGACATCACTTCCAGGGCATCATTTTTCCCTCTGCACCAAGTTACACTTGCATTAGCTATGCCAGTATAGTTTCCTGTCTCCCCAAACAGATACAGAGACAAAAGACTTTCTATTCCACCACCAAAGTCTTACTACATCTTTGAATATACACGTGTTGGCCACCAATATAACCAGTGTGTTTCTGTGTTACTGTAAGCCACAAATTGTCAAATGAACATACAGTTGTCTTTTTTTGGTAGCAAAGCTGTTAGAGCAGAGGAGGAAGTAAATCCATTTTCTGTACAATGGTTGGGAGAAAGCATTTCAATTCTGCTTGGAATTTGACGAATTCTCATATTCCCTCTAATGAGCTTTCTGTGTGGAACAAAGGAAAGGGAACCAAGTCTCGCAACAGTTCATGAAGATTTTAGCTGTGCCATCAGCTTCATAAAGGCCTAATTTCTTAAGGCAATTGCTGCCATAAATTCCATAGTACATGCATGATCATTATTGGGATGGGGGAGGAAATTAAAGCCTGACTGAACACTACTGTGGCATTTGAGGCTATTCTTGGAATTAAGGTGAAATTGCAGCCTTGAAAATACTGATTGATTTGCACTCCAGCGCCATTCTCTGAAATGCAGAAGAACCTGCTCAAAAGCAAGTCTGCCAGGGAGTCACAATATATAATAGCTCTTATGGGCGCGTGGCTATCTTTATGGAGCTCAGAGTTGGAAGTGCACAGCGAGTATTTCAAGCCTAGCCAGCAGTCCTGTTGCAAATTCTACTTAGTTTTCTCCCACACTGATAGCACTTTTTTTAAAGAGTCCTCTGCTATGATGAGTGAGTTAATGTTGCAATTCTGTATCAGATAATTATTACAGCTTGCTATTTACCAAGACAGTACTGACCAGCCTTTGGTTATTAATGTGTCTGCATCAGTCAGATCCACAAAGGTGTCTTTAGACTTTCTAAAGTCTTTCTAAAGGCTTTCTAAAGTCCACCGATGAATAGAAAGAATTCTTTCTCTTCTTGGATGTATTTGTTCTCCTGAGAGTTTTCTGTTTATTTTGCAGTTTCAGGGATGATTTCCTAAGATTGCAGGCAAGATTGGCCTTCAACCAATCTTTTACAATCATGCACAGGTTCATTCTTATCTTAGTGAGGATGGAAGCAGAAAGTATTGGGAAATGTATGTCACTGATGCTTATTGGAAATCAGTATGAACAGAGCCTGAGTAATTCTTTGGTAATGATGGGGGCAATTGGTTGCTGTATACCATATCTATGTTTCAGGGGGAGTACGCTATGACCTGCTAGTATAAGGCCGATGAAATTATTCATTTCAGTGGTTCAAAGAATGATTCTCAAAGAATACTGTGGGGTAGTACTGAGCTTAGTTAATCCAGTACTAGCCCTAGACCTCCTGGTTGTGCCAAATGTTGCCCTGCTAAACTAGTGGTTGACCAACTGCTATCACTTCTCATCTCCTTTTTGGATTTGGAAAATAAAAATGGAAAATGTGAAGGAAAAGACATCAGATACTATAGGCAATGGAACATGAGCCACCTACCTGAATGAGCATCAGACATTCTAGTTCAGTGGTTCCTAAGCTGGTAAGTGGCAATCCACCAGCCAGGGAAGCACGTGTGCTTTAAGGGGCAAGGAGGGGGAGGAGGCAGTAACATGATTCCCAAGATCATGCTACTGCTGGGTTCAGGAGTTTTCCCAACTTACCTCTGCCAATGCCAGCCTCTTTGTGTGTGTGTGTGTGTGTGTGTGTGTGTGTGTGTGTGTTTTGCAGGGAGACCTTCATGTTCTGCCTGCCTTTACGGGCCTCCCAAAGCCTCAGGAACAGTTAAAAAAAATGATAGGAAACCACTTCCTGTTTCATGATAAAAAAACAGGAAGTGGTTTTTAAATGTTTTTTTTTAAATGTTCCTGAGGCTTATGGAGCCCTGCAGATGGAGACTGGCACTAGCAGAGGTCAATTGGAGAAACTCCCCCTGTCCCTGGCAGCAGCACGATCCTGGGGATTGTATTGCTGTGTTCTCCTCTTCCCCTGCATACACAAGGCTCCCAACTCCCTTTTAGGAGTTTGGGAAACGTTGCTCTAGTTCACCACTATTCCACACTCCCTTGCTGCGGGGAGGCTCCAGCCTCTCCTATACTGCACTGGATATGGCATTGGCTGGCCTGCCTCGCCATTCCAGCGTGGTATAGGATTGCGCCCTAAATCTCCCCTGATTTGCCAGTGATATTCCGCTGACTATAAATAAAGATCAAAATCTGACTTCATCAGATAGAGGGTAGGCCACAGTGTTAATGACGCAAAAACATTTCTGGTAAATGTGTGGGACAAGCATTCCACATATTACTTTAGTCAAAAAGTGATGGTGGCTCTGTGCCTTTGCTCCTAAGATTCATTATCAGAGATAATTCAATATATTAAAAAAAAGTATTTGAAAAGTAACCAGAAGTGGTCTGGTGGGGATATTCACTCTCTAGAGCTCAGGAGCCCCTTGGAGTTACAAGTTGGACTAGCTGGACACAGTGATAGTGGAGACTGGAGGACTATGGTTTTAGTTCTTCTGTACTAGGGGGTCAGCTAGCAACAGTCTTCCCCCTACTTTCTTGACAGGGATAGCTGAAGTTTTAATCCTGGTGTGATGGAGAAGTCTCTTTCTGGATATCATTTTTAACCCCCCAGTTATCCATGAATACTACTAGGGCCTTGGAGCCCTGGCAGCACTTACGGGGCTCCCCAATGCAAAGCAGGGCAGAGGCGGGAGAATGCATGCAGCCGATTTGCTGCAGGTTTCACAGGGGTGTGGTGTGGCTGTTGTCGGGGCTCCTGTGAGCAACCAACTTCAGTCTGTGCCGATCATGCAAGCCCCGCCCACCCACCCTAAGTACAGTCTGAGATTAGCTGGTCGCTCATTTGGGGGACCGGGTAGGAATTTTTTTGTCGGTAACCTGATTGGCCAGTGCTACTGGTTTTTTCGCCTACCCTGGACTGGCATGTGAGTGTGGTGACTAGAGATTGTTTGGTAAGGGGTTTTCCTTTAGTTTGGCAGGTAGCATGCTGGCTGGGTAGCCAGGATGGGGGCTGGCATACATGCTGAGATAAGCAAGGTCAGGGGGTGAGCCAGAACCAGTCTGAAAACACCCGTCCGGGTTGAGATGCCGGTTGGCGAGTCCCTAGGCTGGTTTATGCAAAGGCCAACCTAAGGCTTTGCCTGGGTAAGTCGGTGCTGGCCAGCTGCCTCGATCCTTCGGGTTGGCTGGGATAGGTGAACCCAACCCTGGGTTGGGTGGTGCCTGGAGCCAGTGTGTCATGCCCACTGGGGTATGGGGAAGGTAAAGGGCCAGGCCGTTTCCCCCCCAGTTGAGTAGCTGCCGGCACACTTGGGGTTTGTTCCCTAGAGAAGTTTTCCCTGCTGCAGGTTAAGTTTATTGTGATTTTATTCAATAAATAATAACCATCCTCTGTCTTGCCTGCTTATTGAGAGGTGCCAACGTAATTAAAACTGGCCTGACATTTTCATAAGAGCAGGTTGACTCATCGTGAGGGATGAGTTACTTTTACAGGTAAAGCTAGTGTGGCCCAAGGGGCTGACTCACACCACTTCACCCCTAAATACTGTATACCTCCTACCCATCTAAATGGCCCATTAACAGGTAATAGTTAAGGAATATTTCTCTCCTGATAGATATTCATTTCCTGACTTGTGTGTCTTTAGTCATTAACACACAACTTGGAAGGACCAACTTCAAAGCTATTTTTTCCACAAGCTGGTCCTAAATGTACAAATTACATTGAGACTGATCCAAAGGTACTGACTGGCAAAGAGACATAACAGAAAAGTTTGCCCTAAGTAGAAATGTAGCAAATCTAGGTCTGCAGTTTGATGCATCTAGGGTGGGCAAGAGTTTCATGTCAACTGAAACTTTGCTTTGATCTGTAAATACAATACTCTACAACAGTGGGTCTCAAATATTTTGGACTAGGACCCGCTTTTTAGAATGGCACTCATGTCAGGACCCACTGGAAGTAATGTCATTAACCTGGAAGTGACCTCATCAAGCAGGAAGCACCATCATTGTGAAATAATCATATGACATTCCTGGAACGCAAACTGGCATTCTTGGACTGCAGCAATTACACAACCATGCAACATCTCTGACAGAAAGCAAGATTAGGACAACATATGTGGAAGCACTGAAATAAAAACAAAATTCACTTGAAAACTCAAAATGTTAACACTCACAAAAGGAATATAGCAAGAGTCAGGTCTGTAGCTTCCAAGATGGCTGCGCCCAGCTTTCCGCAACCCCCCTGACATCAGGTTGCAACCAACCAAGTGAGTCACAGTCTGCTCTACAATATTGAAGCACTACTCTATAATATTGATTTGTACAAAGCAATGCTCTCAAACAGCACTTTAAATTTTTTCAGTCTCTGGATCCCTTTACACTCCTAAAAGGTGTCTCAGACCCAGAGCCCTGGTGCATGTGCTGAATACTAGCAAAGCGCTAGAACAGCAGGGGAATGGGGAAGGAAAGCCACAAACAAAGGAAGTGGGATGGATAGATGAGCAAACCGGGGGGGGGGGCAGATGGTGTTAACTTATGGTGGGCTTGTGGAACCCCTGAAGAGGTCCCATGGTTCCTTGGAGCACAATTTGAGAAATGCTGCCCTAGGACAAAGTACACGGTGCACCAGTTCAAGATGAGCTTGAGTGTATGTCTAACAAGGTATCCCTTTAAAAAAGACAGTTGTGTGAAAAAGATTAGTCATACATATGCATACTTCATACCTTTTCAGCATACATCAGCATTTGGTACCATCCCAAAGGAAAAAGTGGTTAGTAGACTGCTACTGTTATAGAACACTTCCCTGCATATTGTTTAGATTAAGAAACAGTTACATGAGGTGTAAAGATCACTCTTCCTCTCTACATTGCCCACCCGTCCTCCCCAGCATCACGCCTCATACTCTTTCCCCTACCCTTTCATTGTAATCCCATATTGTTGGTTTCTACCCCTCTCTTTTCCATCAGAGCAGATTTTTCAACAGCAATACAAAGGGCCCTCTGGGCCCAGAACCGTGCGTGAGAGGTATGTGCAAGGAGCAGTCCTAGCCTGCCATAAACGTGGGCCTGGTTCTGGAAGGGATGAAAAGTTATGCAAAACGTGCTGCTCTGACTGGGAGGGGCCGGTTTAGTGCAACTCAGGACATTTTTCAGGGAGATGTGAGGCTAGGATAGGAAGGGATAGTTTGTCCAAGAAAATCATATCTGCTGACTGGAGGGAAAAGTTTTTGTGGGTGCCCTTTAAATTTTGTCAGCACATCACTCTCTGCAGCATAAAAATGAACATTTCTAGTTTACACAATGCATGCTGTTTAAAATCCCTTAAAGAGGCTGATTACACTTGAAGAGGTCTGTAACCTCCAATGCTTTAATTGCTGAAAAAATAGCTTATGTAGTTAATTCTAAAAGGAGTGCAGATGTATGTGTAGTGATAGCTATGAGAAGGCAGCTGATTTGGATGTAATGAGTGCTTTTTCATCAGTGCAAGGGTGACATTTCTCATTTCCCTTCAAGAAAGCCACTTCATGCTTTTTTAATCTGGTTTTTTATACAAAGAGAATTGTTCCAAGCCCTATAGATATATCACACTGTATCCCACAACAGCAATATCATGGTATATGTTGAAGAGCCGGAGCTCATCCTGACACCCCTTCAGACATATAATACCCCTCTAAGACTACACAACCCCGCATTTAAATGTCTTGATTGGAGAGTTCTTCTTCTACCATTTATTTCGACATTGAAACCAGAGGTGTTGGGGCGGCAGAACTACCCCACTGGAGTCCTCTAAAAAGTGCCGCCCCCTCTGCCAAGGCTGGGAGTGCGCAACACTCAGAACCTGTGCATTCCAGCTGCTGTTCAGAGTGTGGGGGCTGTGAGTGTTCCCACGCCCACAGCTTCAGCAGCAGTGATGGTACTTTTCCAAGAACTCAGCTGGGCAAATGCCGAAAAATAAGATTTAACTGCCTTAAAAGCCTAATTGGATATGAAAAGAGGGCACAATCCTAACCTGGAGTTAGGCGGGCACAGTTAGGCCAGCAAAGTTTGGCTGGCACAAAGGACACTGTAAAGTGCATTTGGACCACTCTCGGAGTCAGATGGTGCACATCTGTATGCTGGCTGCTCTGACTCCAAGAGTTGTCCAAACATGCTTTATGGTGGCCTTTGTGCTGGCCCAACTTTGCTGGTCTAACTGTGCTGGCCTAACTCCAGGTTAGGATTGTGCTCAGAGTGCTAGATGATGCTCATTTCCTTACATAAGAACATAAGAAGAGCCCTGCTGGATCAGGCCAAAGGCCCATCTAGTCCAGCTTCCTGTATCTCACATCGGCCCACCAGGTGCCCCAGGGAGGCACGAGACAACAAGATGCTTGCATCCTGTTGCCACTCCCTTGCACCCGGTACTCTGAAATAGCCTACTACTAATGTAAAGAGGTTGCACAATCCATCATGGCCTATAGCCCACGATGGACTTTTCTTCCAGAAATCTGTCCAAACCCCTCTTAAAGGCATCTAGGCCAGATGTCATCACCACCTCCTGTGGCAAAGAGTTCCACAGATTAACTACCCGCTGGGTAAAAAAAATACTTCCTTTTATCTGTTTTAACTCTCCCAACCCTCAGTTTTAGAGGATGTCCCTCGATTCTGGTGTTTTGAGAGAGGGAAAAGAACATCCCTCTATCAACTCTATTCCTTCCATGCATAATTTTGTATGTCTCAATCATGTCCCCCCTCAGGCGGCTTTTTTCTAGACTGAAGAGCCCCAAACGCTGCAGTCTTTCTTCATAAGGGAGGTGCCCCAGCCCTGTAATCATTTTTGTCGCTCTCTTCTGCACCTTTTCCAGCTCCACTATGTCCTTTTTGAGGTGCGGCGACCAGAACTGTACGCAATATTCCGATGTGGCCTTACCATCAATTTGTACAATGGCATGATAGTATTGGTTGTTTTATTGTCAACCCCTTTTTTAATTACCCAAAGCATGGAATTGGCCTTCTTAATTGCTGCCACACACTGGGTCGATACCTTCATTGAATTGTCCACCAGCACCCCAAGATCTCTCTCTTGATCTGTCACAGTCAGCTCAGAACCCATTAGCCTATAGGTGAAGTTTTGGTTTTTTGCCCCAATGTGCATCACTTTACACTTGCTTACGTTGAATCGCATCTGCCATTTTGCTGCCCATTCCCCCAACATGGAGAGATCCTTCTGGAGCTCTTCACAATCCCTTCTGGTTTTCACCACCCAGAAATGTTTTGTGTCATCCGCAAACTTGGCCACCTCGCTGCTTATCCCTGTCCCCAGGTCATTTATGAACAAGTTGAAAAGCACCGGCCCCAAGACAGATCCCTGGGGCATTCCGCTTTTCACTTCTCTCCATTGTGAAAATTGCCCTCTCCATTGTGAAAAACACTCTCTGTTTCCTGGCCCTCAACCAATTCTGAAACCATAAGAGGACTTGCCCTCTTATTCCCTGACTGTGAAGTTTCTTCAGCAGCCTTTGGTGGGGCACTGTGTCAAATGCCTTCTGAAAATCCAGGTATATGATATCCACAGGTTCACCCACATCCACGTGCCTGTTGACCTTTTCAAAGAATTCTAAAAGGTTCGTGAGGCAAGACTCATGCTGACTTTCCTTCAGCAGAAGCCATGCTGACTTTCCTTCAGCAGTACTTGTTCCTCTACATGTTTTAGGATTTTATCTTTGATGAGGCTTTCCACCATCTAACCCGGAACAGACGTTAGGGTGACCGGCCTGTAGTTTCCAGGGTCCCCCCTTCTCCCTTTCTTAAAGATTGGCGTGGCATTGGCTATCCTCCAATCCTCTGGCACCATGGCTGTTTGAAGGACAAGTTGCATACTCTAGTTAAGAGGTCAGCAACTTCGTTCTTTAGTTCCTTAATAATTCTTGGGTGTATACCATCTGGGCCTGGTGACTTATTTATATGGAATTTATCAATTTGATCTAAAACATCTTCTTTATTAACCATTATCTGGTTTAATTCCTTAGTTAGGAAGGGCTGTTCAGGCTGCGGTATCTGCCCTAGTTCTTCTGCTGTGAAGACGGATGTAAAGAATTCATTTAATTTCTCTGCAATCTCCAAGTCCCCTTTTATCTCTTCTTTCCTTCCCTCATCATCCAGCGGGCCAACCGCCTCTCTGGCAGGTTTCCTGCTTCTAACATATTTGAAGAAGCTTTTATTATTCCCTTTTATGTTGCTAGCCATGTGTTCTTCAAACTCTTTCTTGGCCTCCCGTATCACCTTCTTACTTGTCTTTTGCCAGAGTTTGTTTTTTATTCTCCTCACTGGGGCAAGACTTCCATTTACGGAAAGAAGCTTCCTTGCTCTTTACAGCTTCTCTAACTTTGTTCGTCAGCCATGCAGGCACCCTTCTGGACCTTGTCGAGCCCTTCTTTCTTTGCGGTATACATTTCCGCTGGGCCTCTACTACTGTTATTTTAAACAGCCTCCACGCACATCTCTGCCTCTTAGTCCAGCGCACTTACCATATCAAATCAAAAGAATTCAAACGAAAGCCCTCTCAACTGGATTCGACAGTACTAGGTGTGCATATTGCCAGAATGAAACCCCGGGAAACTCCGAGTACCAGAAGTGGGCCATTTACAAGATGCCATTCTGAGAATAGGCCAAAATGCATTGAAAAGTCCTATACGTAAACTGCGCCAGTCCCAAGCTCGGACACAGTCCAACCACAGGTATGACTGCAGTTTTTCTCAGAGCTGGGTGTGCACATTGCAGGAAAGGCAGTCCGGGAACTTTGGAGTACCCGGGGTGGGCCATTTCCACCAGGTCCCAATCTGTAAATGGGCCAAAATGCATGCAAAATCCTAAAACCTCAGACTGGCTCTGTATCTGGAGAGACTGGACTCTTTTTACCTTCCCTTTCAATTTCTTTCTAACTAGCCTCTTCATCTGAGGGAAATCTGCCCTTTGAAAGTCAAGGGTTCTTGTGTCAGATTTGCTCTGCACTCTTTCCTGGACATGCATGGCAAAACCAATCACAGCATGGTCACTGTTCCCCAATGGCTCAGTAACACTTACATCCCTAACTAGGTCCCGAGTACCACACAATATTAAATCCAGAGTCGCCTGTCCTCTGGTGGGCTCCATGACTAGCTGCTCTAAGGCACAGTCATTCAGCACATCAAGGAATCCGGTCTCTGTTTCTTGACCAGAGCACCAGTTGACTTAGTCAATGTGGGGATTATTGAAGTCTCCCATGATTACAATCCTGTCTCTCTTGGTCACCGCACTGATTTGTTTCCTCATTTCAAGGTCACCTTCAATTTTTTGATCCCGAGGACGATAGCACCCCCACTATTATATCAATCTTATGCCCTGGTAGTTTAACCCACAGTGACTCTATGGTGGCCCACCTTCAGTTTCTACTCTGCTGGATTCTATCCCTTCTTTGATATAGATGGCCACCCCACCCCCAACACGCCCTTCCCTTCCCTCCTATAGAGTTTATAGCCTGGGATTGCAGTATCCCACTGGTTCTCTGCATTCCACCAGGTTTCTGTTATGCCTACTCTATCAATGTTTTCCCTAGCCACCAAACATTCCAGTTCCCCCATCTTTGTTCGGAGACTTCGGGCATTTGCATAATAACACCTATATATGGGGTTCCCTAAGGAGGGACTCTTATTTGATCCCTTCTCCCCACCTCTCTTTCTATTGGACAAACTGGCACTTACACTCACGTTTGAAGTTCTATTTCCTACTCCTCCATTACTGTGTGATACTCCTCCACCCTCCTCTTCCTGTAGGGATGAGGAGTTCCAAATCGGACACCACTCGGCTCCTGTTGGCTTTCCCCCAGGGATCAGTTTAAAATCTGCTCTGCCACCTTTTTAATGTTAAGCGCCAGCAGCCTGGTTCCATTCTGGTTCAAGTGAAGCCCGTCCCTCTTGTACAGGCCTGGCTTGTCCCAGAATGTCCCCCAGTGCCTAACGAATCTAAACCCTTCCTCCCGACACCACGGTCTCATCCACGCATTGAGACCCCTGAGTTCTGCCTGCCTAGCTGGCCCTGCGCGTGGAATGGGTAGCACTTCTGAGAACTCTATCTTGGGGGTCCTGGCCTTCAGTGTCCTGCCTAGCAATCTGAATTTGGCTTCCAGGACCTCCCGGCTGCATTTCCCCATGTCATTGGTGC
This sequence comes from Lerista edwardsae, assembly GCA_029204185.1. Taxonomy (NCBI): domain Eukaryota; kingdom Metazoa; phylum Chordata; class Lepidosauria; order Squamata; family Scincidae; genus Lerista; species Lerista edwardsae. Next base: position 17,544,983 of record JAJKFI010000003.1, read on the forward strand.
CAACATGCGCCACGACTGCTACCTCCTCCCCAGCACTTCTTACCAGCCTATCTAGACGAGACATGATGTCTGCAACCTTCGCACCAGGCAGGCAAGTCACCGTGCGGTCCTCACATCCATCACAGACCCCCCTCTCTATATTCCTAACTATAGAATCGCCCAATACAAGGAGACCACGACCCCCCTCCCACCTAGGAGCATCCTTAGTGCAACTGGATGTGGGCTCGTCACTGGAAGAAGAGTCTCCCTTGGGGGATTGATTCCCTCTGTTCCAGGCTGATGTCCTCCAGCCCTGAGACTCCTTTCCCCAGCAGTAAGTTCCTCTGTTTTCAATTGGATTTAGTCCCACCAGTACATTTGTGTAGGACTGTATCCTTAATATAACAGGAGCTATACATCGTGTTCTATGTTCTGTAATTGAAACATAGAACTGGTCAAACTCAGACTATTATGTTTGGTAAACAAGAGGAAAAGGAATGAAGCTGCTGTATCTGCTGGTCAACATGCCTTCTTCCCAGTGATTGTGCATTCAAGGATTTTTCTGCAAGGGGCAGAGCTGAACTTGGGGTTTCCTCATGCAGTTTGCAACCCTGCCTTGTCTCCAGTGTACACAGAGAAATCCACTGCACTTCCAGATCTCTGCCTCTTACAGACAGATGCTGAATACCTGCTCCTGTGTGGCATGCCCAATCGACACATCAACACCAGGGGAACATGGATGATGGGTACAGTCCTACTTCCCATCTCCACTTTTACAGATTGCAGGAATGAATGACTTATTGGGAACAGAATCCCTTCATAACGTTGGAGGAGCAATAATCTTTTTTTTCCTGATGCATTGCAAACAAAAGATAATATCAAGTTCAGTAGACTGGAAACCAGAACAGACAGTTCTGTGCTATTACAAAACTGGGTTACTGTACTGGAGACATGTCTGATATATATTAACATGAGACTGGAAGTAGTCTGAATGCAAGAAAGGGATGGACACATGAATTGTAATTTCCCACATAAGCTGCAGAGGGATGGTATCAGTTGCTGCCTAGGAAGCAATGGAAGTGCCTTGGGTGTCTTTGTCAATCTTCAGCCTAAGGCCACTGTTATTGGATAAATAAGGAAGCATTAAAAGTAGTGACAGGCAGTTTAGTCAAGAAAGGCCTGGGAATGGGAAAAGGATCTGTGGGGAATCACATTTATTATAAATGGTTAGGTTCACAGCATGCAACAACAAAATAGGAAGAATGAAGAATTTTTTTTTCTAGCAACAGAAAAATAAAGAGAACTATGTTCCAGTTTGAAGAATTAAGACTGCTTTTTTTGTTTGTAGCAACCAAAATAAAATCATACCACACGCTCTGTGCTAACATAATGTTTTCTGGAGGGCATTCAGAAACCCGTGGCGCAAACTATTCCCCTGGTGGACCAACCTCAGATGAATGATTAGAATCTTGTTTAAGATTCTGTGGTTGTTCTAAGCTGGGAACGCCATTTTAAACACAGGAGCAAAATTAGAATACAAGGTGGAAAAATCTCTAATTTTCTTCCTTTGTTGGTTCATAGGTCTGACTGCAATCACAAAAATTAACTTATACTATGAGAAAGGGTCCCTAAACATCTCATTCCAATGTAAGAAATACTTGGACTAATGTGGTGGTCCCTGAGCTACATCTGAGCCCAATCCCAGTTTTCTGCAGCCCCATCCCACTTTACCTGATAAGGGTACTAGTCTGCAGGGAGGGAAGTCTGAGAGATTTGTTGTTGCTTGACTTGCCAACTCCACTCTTGAACTTCTTTTGTAGTATCCCTTCCTGCCACTGTTGCTTCCTTTGGGCATTCCTTCCAAAGCTCCCTCTCTGTGATGGAGTAAGAGAAAGCTTCAAAGACCATTATACTGCAGAACCCTCTTGGGTTATTTTCTTATTTTGCATAATTGCAGTGGCGTGCCACATTGGTGCATCCTTGACTTTGCCTGGCCCCATCTCTGCAGACGGGGGCAATGGTGCGCTGCTGACTGTCAGGGATTGGCTGCTGGGGCTGAGGGGAGGGGAGAAGTGAGCTGTGTATTGTTGCTGGAGCTCGTCTCATGCACAGTTCCTTTGCTAGCGGACAACACATTGGGGGTGGAATTAACCCTGCTGTAGTTAGGGTGACTTGATTGGAATTCAAACTATCTCCCAAGCATTTGTCTAGTGTGCCTTTTTTTTTTTTTGGGTGGTGGTAGTGCATGGGTAAATCACATGCTGGGTGAGAATGGCAGCTTGCTTGTTGTGGAGCATTGAACAAGGCATTATGTCTGACTTGGCAATCACCTGGCATGAAAGGAGTGCTTGTGCAGGGTGCTCTTTGGGACACAAGTGGTTTGTCTTATGATGCTTAATTGAGAACACTTGTTCATTCAGCAGGTAACCTTAAATAACCTTAAATAAGAGGAGGTAACCTTAAATAAGAGGAGAAAATGACCAAAAAGCTTATGTGATATCATAGAGGCTTAGTCTAGAATTGTCTGTCATTGTAGTATATGTACCAGAAAAGAGACCCAATAAATGCAGAATGGATTTAATTGGGTACCGTTTGGAGCATTGCCACATTTGGGTACCAGACAATGCAGATTTTTTTTTAACCAGATTTTTTTCTATTCTAAAAACATTTCTGATTTTATTCTAAAAATGAGTTCCCATTCTGTCAATGAAAGCCACAGTGCTCCTAAAATGGAAAAAGCTGTTGAAAATATATTTAGGCAGGGTAAACTGGTGCTCTAGATGGGACAGTGCAGCTATCCTTGCTTTGACTACCTGGCTTTGTGAAAATGAAAGAAAGACAGAATATGAGCCATCCTGCTGTTGATACAAGGCATAGAGTTCACTGTGAAATGAAGCTTCAATTGGAGGCATCTTAGTACAAAGGCTAATGACAATGCCAGTGCGCTGTGAGATCTTGCATCATTGGCAGGTGGTTGTAGCTAGAGTACCCTTCAAAATGAGCAAAAGTCTACTAGGAGCATAAGACCTTTGAATCAGAGAAAGGGTCCATTTACTCTAGCGTCCTGTTTTCCATTGAACCCAGCAAGATGCTTCCAGGAAACCCATAGGTATAACATAGGTAGAAATAGTGCTACCCAACATTTCTTTCACATCAACTATTATTTGGAACATGGAGGTTCCATAAAGCCTTCACAACTAACAGTTGTTTGTAAGACCTATTGTCCATGATTAGTAGAATGGTTAGAGGACTGGGGAGCCCTTAGGAATAATACTTGGGATGCAGAATACTTTTAAAACATGCAAGGTTTAATGGTCTGGTTCTTCCCTTGCTTGCAGAAACAGATGCTTTCCTTCCAGAAGTTGCCCATCTGATCCAGTCTAAATGGGATGAGTCTAAATGAGTCCTAAGTATCCTGGGATGGGCTAATCTGTGAGCTGCCCAGGACATTCTAAAGTAATTGACCTGGATCAAGAAAGAGTTACAGTCAAGAACATTGCAAATAGTACCACAGTGAGGCTTCAAGTGAGGGGTTAAGAATAAGCCTTTCGACTGTCACTCTGAACATGTGCCTGCTCCTGAATCAGGGTACTTCCTGACAATCAGTCAATCAATTAATCAGTCAATCAATTAATCATATTCATATACTGCTTTTCAACACAAAGTTCACAAAGCAGTTTACAGGCAAATAGTAATAATAAAGTTAGCATGACAAGTTTCATGTTTGTATTTAGAATTGACTTCCTTGTTCTGTAATTGCTCTGCCTAGTTCAAAAGTGGGTATTATAAATTTAGAATATGAGCATGTGGACAGCACTTGGGATGGCTGAGCCAGAAACAGCAAGGCAGTTTGTATTTGCATAGCATAAGAGAAGACAGATAGTTTATCACTTTGTTTTTCTTTGATAGCTGTTGCCTTGAACATGATTTTGATGAATGTGTTCTGCCATCCTTGATCCCTGTGTTAGACGGTGAGTTCATAAAAACTCTAAAATGAGAGTAAAAGAAAATCCCAATTATAATCTGTGCCCAATTCCAATAGTCCCCATCCAATGCTGTAAAAGTTTTAGGCCTTGACTTTATTAGCAATTTGATACTGGGAAATTCAAGAAAAATACAGCCTTCAGATATACATATTCCCCACAGAGTCACAACCAATCTGGCACCAACAGGAAGAGGTAATGAGAAGTGTAATTACCTAATATAAATGAGCTCAGTAGTGCTTGCTTTCCACGTTGAAAGTGCCACCTGTTTTCATTAGCATTTCTATACCTTGTGTTTAAATTGTGCAGTGTGCAGGTTGGAGTGCAATTTTGTCAACCTAAGTAAACATTCAACAACATCTTATGTGCTTTATTTTTTCTCCTTTAAGAAAAGATGTCGCTGTGTCAACAAAACTCACCTCTACAAAGCATGTAGGAGTATTTTGTTTGTTGCCACTGCAGAAAACAGTGGAACACTGGTTGCTACTTAGTGCATAAATTATGCAAAAGAAAGATAAAAAGTGATAATGTGTGGTCGTTTGGTTAATCAGTACAATTGACAGCTTGACAAATCTCCCTTGTCAAATGAAGCTGGAACACTTATTCCTCAAGCTCTTTACATTTCATGGCATTCTAATTTCCCCTTCAGAATCTGCAGGAACAACATGGTGTGCTCCTTGCATTGTAATAATGCTCTGTTGACAATTCAGGTGTACACAGACTTCTCTGATGCTCAAATCAGCATCTTTCCATTAAAAAAGTGGAACATTAATTCTGATTAGAATCTGTGTTATTCTGACCTGGTGTTCACCACGCATGCCCTCTTTCTAAAAATATTGAGCAAATGTTTGACTGCAGCGGTGGCAATGGAACGTGTAGTGTTCATACATAATGTAATGCACACTTCCGCTGTAACATAAACCAAAGTAAAACCAATCTGAGAGTTTGGCTTACCTCAGACAATTAAGATTCATGCCATTCATTATATGTATTTGAAATGCAGAGCATTTTCTTTTTGTCTTACTTGGATAGTTCCTTGGGCATTAACATGCAATAAAAGAAACAGCACACAGTGGCAAGAGTTGCATTTAAGAGTTTGGCAAGATATTTACAATTTATGTTTTCTACTTGACTAGTGGCATGTTTGGCAATGTCGATCACCAAGGCACTTATTGAATGACCTGATGAAATCATGAAAACAGTCACAATAAACGTATCTATCCTACAGTTGTATCTTAATATCAGGACATACTGAAACGTGGTCAAGGGTCACCTAGACCAGTGGGGAAAACAGTCCCTGGTGCAAATGTTGCTTTGCGTTCCACTGGAGACAGTGCAAAAGACCCTACTGCAGCTCCCAGGGGTCTTTGCAGCCAGCCGCACACGCATGGAATGCCAGGCACGTGGCTTGCTGGGATGCGCCAGACCACAAAGACCCCTGGGAGCTGCAGTAGGGGTCTTTTGCAGCTTCTCTGGTGGAATTCAAGTCTCTGCTCATGCTGTGAAAGGGAAAAAGGAGGCTCCAGATCTGGCCCACTGGCCGGAGTTTGGAGCTCCCTAACCTATACCATACTTGCCATAGAGAAATGAATTATTTATAATATCATTATTATAATATAATTATTAGAAAGCATAAAGTATTCTCAAAGACCTTGATTAACAAAGTCTTGGTATACCTCGGGTGTAGACCTAACCAACATTCCAGCACTGACAAAGCTGTGCAAATGGGGCATATGCTGCATCCTGGAGTCGTAGTCACAGAGGCCTCTTCAAAGTAAGGGAAGGTTTGTTTCCTTACCTCGGAGCTGTTTGCCCTTACCCTGGTGCTGGAAAGTTGGTTAGGATTGTGTCCAAGGACTGCTTTGTAGTGGGAAAATTCAGTGCACCTTTACAGAATAGAATAGGCCAAAATGTTTCTGGATGTTATCTTGAGGAGCTCAATATACATGGTCACTTGAAATCATATCCTGTCGTCTGAGCTCACCAGACCGAGTCATTTCTGGGTGGCACGTAGAGGAAGAAAACCTTTCAAAACATGGCAAAACGTAACTTGCCATTTTCTGTTCTTCAATCAAGAATGAAATCGCAAAGACTGAATGAAATTACTACTTACACTGAGCAAATAATTTATAACAATCAGGGCCTCTGGGTACACAGAAAATGGGAAAAAGAGTGTACAGTTTGAAAAGGTAACATTAGTGTCACGGGGAGATTAGATAGCTGCTAACAATTTAACAGCCAAGAGCTTCTTTATAAAGTTTTTCTTGGTTTCATTAATCTACCTTGCCACAGAGAGGTTCAAGCAACAAGGGAGTGCTATGAAGAATATGCAGACTTTAACTGTTTCTGCCGTCGCTGCTGATACGTCGCTGTTAGGTTATCACTCTCTGTCACTTTCATCTATTTATACACTCGACATGCCCTATAGCAACTGCTACACTATGTTTAATCATATTTAACAGCTTGAATGTCAAAAAGCTAAATAGTTTTTAACTGCTCATTTTTACCTTCAACTATATGTAACTTTATTACTTCTATCCCAAACCCATTATTACTGCTGACAGCTTCAGACAGCCCATCTGTATCCTATGCCTTCAACCTCATTGCCTCTCATGACCATGGGATTCCAAAGTGGAGCAACTGATTTCATTAAAATAATGACCTGCTATTGACACCTTCTTGTCATTCTCCCTATCAGATGTTAATGTGGTTTTGATACTGGCTTTTTTTTTAACTCACTGCTCATAGAAGGTAAGGTAGGACATTGTGGAATCTAGCAGAGAGAGAAAGGCAAAATAGGTGAGCGTGGCATTCGCATTCTCCGCTGGGTGTGTGTGATGCTGACCACCATTTCCCATAATTTCTCAGGATATGAGATGGGATGTATTTCTCAGAAATTGAAGTTTCCCCGATATCCTGTTGCATCAAGTCAGTGCAACAAGAATAACTAAGGTTGCAATCCTATCCAGAATTTCCTGGGAGTAAGCCCTACTGAACTTGACATCAGAGGCTACCAGCCCCCCCCCCCGCCTGAAACCACTACGCTTTCAGTATCTAGCTAAAAGCAACAACACCAGACCAGCCATCTCTCTCTCTCTCTCTTTCCCTGTGACCCATGTAAAGAACTGGACCTGGTGGGATTTGAACTCACTGCCAAGAGAAGTGGACCCCCTTTTGACAGTCTACTCCTACACACTAACCACGGTGGGCACCCAGGATTCGAACCCCTGCCGCCATCTCAACAACACACCGCCGGCTAAACAGCGCTAGACAATGGGAGCCGGTCTTCAGTTAAGGGATTAATGCTACTTGACTTGCGGTTTGACCCCAGCACGCGCCTTATCATTACAGTCTGACCGTAAGTGCGTAAACAATTATAGGGTCAGGTCATTCAGGGAATCCCCATCACAAAGTGCATAGTGCTGTCAAAGTAGGAATTGGTAAAACTCGTCTTAAAAAGCAAGGAACACCAATTTATGAATGGGGAAACATATTTTATGAATGGGGAAACATATTGTATGTATGAATTGATGTGTTTAAGAACTAAATGATACTGATTCTTCGTTGCACCTTGATTATAGGGGTGTTTATGTGTAACATGGGGGGGGATCCAGGCATACCCGAAATGGCCGCCGACAACACGAACCTAGATGGACGTCCGCCTTCTGCGAAGCACGTCAACCTCCATCGTGCAGGACCCTTGGAGCATGCAAGACCAGCACTGGTGCCCACGAACTCAATCAAGGACATTTGCATGAAATTAAGCAAAGATGAACTCTGACACGAACTCAGTTGAGGGCATTTACATGAAACTGAGCAGAGATGAACTCCAGTATTGTATAGAGTGGTGACCTCTGTGTTTGTATGATCATGATGACTTCCCCCTTTTGTTTTCCCCACAACCATTGTTAATCAGGTGTTCCCCACCTACCCTCAGCCTCCTAAGCCCCATCAGGTTCCTTTGTACACCATGTCCCAGCAATTGTCCGCTTCCCCAATCCTTTGTCTCAGCCTCTTGATGGCCAGATTAGCCCTTCCTCCACGGTGCCACTCACCTCCTGGGGCAAAGGGCACGACTGGCACCATCCAACCAAATCACCCCAAACCTTCCCGGGGCCAATCAAAGGTTCCCAAAGCCACAAGTGCACCAATAATCAAGCTTGCAATGATTGAATGTACATGATTGGTTGTTTATTTTTCTCCTCTCTTACATCCATAAAGGCATAAATGTATGCATATCTGTCTATTTGGCATGCAATTAGGGTGCTTTTGCGACCTGTTGCGTCCTTTGTTGCAATAAAGTGAATTTCCTTTTTAACATCGAAGTCCAGCTGGCATTCTTTCACGTTGATTCTTTTTTTTTGGTAAGCTATAGCATGGGATCACCAGGGCGAAAAGGATCATGAGCTGCGAAGATAGAGGGGATTGATTGCTTTGACAGGAGGAGAGAATGCATGCCAGGGAAATGGAACTTCAATTCCAGTGGTCTCCGTTTATGCGTTAAAGAGATAGCGACCCTAGGGAATTTCTCTTTGCAGGGGGATTTCCTCCGACATCAAGCTCAACTGAACTTACTAAGTAGATGTGTCTAGGATTGTGTGGTAAGTATAGTTGGATAAAGCACTGACAGTGCAATCCGAGGTATGTCTACTCAGCTGCAAGTCCCATTGTGTTCAATGGGGCTTCCTCCTAGGAATGTGTGTATATGATTGCAGCTTCCTGACTCATGGCAACTTATCTTTGCTGTTGATCAGTAGAAGATCTGATCTCTGTTTGGATTTGCTGTTTATTGTGTCTGAAGTTGCACAATCCCCTCCCTCACCAAAGGACCAGACTAACAGCTTGGGAGAGATCCTAGTCCTGGCCAGAGATCTGGAGGATTAGATTATAGCTATGGTCAGGACTGCATTTACCCAGCACTGCTGCAGCATCAGCTGCTACACCATTCCCTGAAGAAGGTAGATCTGCCCGCAATGATTCATGCCATAGTAACATTGTGTTGTAATGACTTCTACAACTTACTTCCCCAGAAGACTATCTGGACTCTGCAGCTGTTACAGCATTTTCAGGAAACTGATGGTCTGAACACATGACTCTAGTACGCCAATTACCAGCATGCTTTTGGGTGCCATTCAAAGTGCTGGTTATCGACCTTTTAAATCTACATGACTTGGGCTCACTGTTGTCATCATTGGAGAACTTGGCCTCAGTCCAATCACTGGCAGAAATACTGGCCTATCTGTTGCGATTCCCGGGCACCCCCCCCCGGCTGCCCCCACCCAGAGATCGCGGGATGATGTTCCCACTATCATTGTTTGCCTTTAAGCAGAGAGTAAAAAAAAAATGTCTCTCTCACTTGGCTTTTATTAATTTCTTTTGAAATATGTTGTTTCTTCATTGCTCTCAGGTCTTGATTGCATTTAGTGTTATGTGTTGTTTTAATGTCTCTTGCTTATTATTTTGAAATCTTGTTTTTATGATTTTTTAAATAGGTTGCAAACTGCCCTGATGATCCCTTTGATGGAATGGAAGGGTGGTAGATTCACATTTTAAATAGATGCAATCTGTAATTCCACTTGTCTTTATTCTCAGATTAAACAAACAGCATCCTTCAACTGTAAAGTTGGGGCAATACTCATGGAAGAGAGTATCATAATTATGTTACGTACACATACAAATGCATAGTCCAATTATGACCATCTAATTACAACTCTTTTCCCACTAAAACTAGTAGGAGGAAGCTCAGATTAGTTTTAGAATTAATTAGATGCCTTTGAAGGAAGGCATTGCAAAAGTGAAATTAACAGAAGGCATTACTGAGGCGCATTCCAGGGACACACTAAATAGGTGAAACAGTTCAAACAACAATGACATTCGGGATGCATGTTCCAGGCAGGAAGGATAGATCAGAGGGATGAGAACTTCTTGAGAGTGCTGGAAATAGAGTTTCAAGAGCAATGCTAGGAGTAGGAATGCATTTGTGTGTGCATGTGTGTGCAACGATACATTTTCATTAATGAAATCTGGTTGAGGCCTTCAGGTAGTAGCTTTGATATTCTAGGAAATTCACTACAGTACACGCTCTGAAATTGTATGATTCTTCACACCACCAAGTAGTAGAAAGCTCTGTGTTAGTTTTCCAAGAGGAAGAGCTGGGGAGAGTATAAATTGCTGGTGCAGATCCGAAAAGGCTGGTGTAACACTGGGTTGCTCAGGAGGGCAGTTAGGATCTGGCCTGAGTGCAGGAGGCTGGTCCCAACTTCCTCCTGGTCCACTCACTGGCCATCTCTCCTCCAGCCATGATGCTACCCTCATTCCACCTTCACAGCCCTCCCTGCTGGCCGCAGAGGCGGATCTAAGGGGGGGGGGCAAATCTGTAAGTTTTGCAAGAAGCCTTACCTTGCAGTGGAAAACACTCCTCTCCTGCACTGTTCCAGCCAATCCTCACAGGGAACATCAACATCTTGGTGTTGCTTACTGGCTACAGCAGCAAGGGAGAGGAGGGATTTACACAGGAGGGTAAGGCTTCTTGCAAAACTTACAGATTTGCCCCCCCTTAGTTCTGCCTCTGGCTGGCCGCGCTCTGCTGATGCAAACTGACCATTCCAGGGTGGGGTGGAGGCTGGATTCAGCCTCTGCAGGCTAGGCCTTATGACACATTTGCGACACTCCTGGGCCAGCACAAGAGACCTGTGCCAGCCTACAGAGCACTCTTGATTGTACTTACTGTAGTGTTCTCTCAGCTCCCAGGATTTCTTCATCACCAGGAAACTGATAGGTTGCTTCTAACATTGCCTGGCTATGAGATACTTGGTCAGGTCTGAGTTGCAACCAGTTTTTGGCCTTACTGGGGTTTACAGCCTTGTCCCAAGTCCTGATGCTGTTGCATGATCATTATTTTATTTCTCCCTATATGTATGTTCATGCATATATACTGCTTTCAGGCAGGAACTGGTTGTTACATCATTATCTCATAGAATGAGAATTTTTAGGCATAAGAACAAGTTGCAACATGAAGAACAGCCAGATAATAAAGTACAGGTTTGATGGTTGTAGGTTTTTGTTCTATCTGTTGAACTAAACATATAAACATATCTGTTGCTGAACAAATTGTGATGGTAAATTATAGGACTGTCTCAGATGGATTGCTGTCATAACATCTCTCTCTCTCTCTCTCTCTCCCCTTTCTCTCTCTTTGTTCTCTTCCCAATTTGCAAATTTTTCTATTCACTTTCTTACCCTTTTCCCTGCTTGCATCTTCTTTTTCTCCTGTTGGTCTTCACAATAGCCTCCGCTCTGTAACTGACTCTCCCTATGGAACAATCTTTCAGGAATCTGCCCCCAAGCACTATCCAATTTCAGCCTTGGTATTACTGGGACTCACACTCCATCGTCTTCACTGCTTGATTGCTCAGAATACAGTGACAGCACGGAGATGCAGAAATAAGCATACAGGCAAACTAAGCTTGTTCAAAAGCAAAGTCAGTACTTACTTCATCCATCTCTATTGCTAAAATCTAAACTGTTGTCATCCAGCCTTGAATGAAAAACTCTTCATATCAGTATTTGTCAATTTGCACGACCATCTCAACACATGAACACACTTTTCCTTTTACTTCAAACACTTAACCACCATAGAACCAGAAAGTCCTAGTGCAATTGTGATATGATGCCAAGGAGCTTATTGGAATTAAAACCAAACTGACATGACATTAATAAGAGGGGAGGCATGCAGTTGTGAAAGCAGCTCATCATCAGTAAAGATGGGTAAATGCTTTGAAATGAAATCAATGCAGCAGCATGAAATTATGGCAACATGTGTGTGGGACAGGCAATAAAGGACAGAACCAGTAGCAGGGCACCAGGAGTGTGCTGTGCACTTTTGCCTAACCATAGACCCTTTTCATGTCACATTGAATGTGGGGGAGGGGAGAGAGAATGGTATTGCATGCGTAATTCCACCTCCCACTCAAAGGGTTCAAATTTAACATATATAAAAAAGGCTAATACGGGGAAGTAAAAGCTGTCAATTGCAAGCAGAAAGCTTAAAACAATTCCTTTGGTTCTTCAATACATTTACTTCCAAGTTTTTCATGATGATCTAATTGATTCTGATAATGCCTTAGTGACCTTTTCTGCACCACCAGGTTGATTTTTAAAGTCGACACGCACATTTCTCCATAAGGAAAGTAGTTCCTAATCTAATTGGACCATCAGTATCTTGCCTCCAGCAATGATTAGCAGCTGACTGAGGACTTTCACATCAGTCTGCAAACACAGAATCATGTCATCTGGAATAAGTTCATTTAACAAAACTATTCTCTTAAATTGCTACTCAGGAATGTGTGTAGGGATTTCTAACATCAGATTACCTGATTTAGGAAAAAACACCCACCTTGGCACATAGGCTTGTTTGTCAGAGAATGTTCAGGCTAGTTATCTCCTGACTTGTTAGTTCTGGAAATGAGAGGATTTTTCTGATTTCTTTCTTTCATAATTCCTCTAGAATAGCGGTCTCCAAACTCCAGCCCTCCCTAAGTGTCACCTTGGCCAGCCACTTCCGGTTCTGTCGCCCCGGCAGGCTGTGCACACGGCATTCTGGGCAGGTGCCACTGGGCATGAGTTGTGACTGTCCCAACACTCCCAGCCTTGGAAAGAAAGCGCCAGTTATGCCGGGGAGTCTTTCAGGCGCTGCAGTGGTCTCCAGTTTGGAGACCCTTGCTTTAGAATAACCATTTTCAAACCTTTTTTTTTTTTTTTTGGCTGCAAACTGTTAGGAGTTCTTTTCAGGTTCCAGAGCCCATGTCAAACAAGGATACATTGCAAACAGATCATAAAACATATAATCACCCTTCAGTTTCCATTCTGCGGCCCCTTTCAAATGTGCCAAAGCTCCCCAGGGAGTCACATAGCCACTATTGCACAAAATACTCTGCTCTCCAATTGTCCTCCTGTATACCAGTTTACCAAGAGGAATCTCTAATTCCAGCATGCATAGGTTGTTGCAATTTTCAGTGTCTTCCATTCATTTGCATCTACTCCCCACATTCCTGCTGTACACCTGATCAATAGTATGCAATAGTGTTTATGTATTACTGAGAAGATAAACTTGATGATGGTGAATGATGTAGGAGTGTGTTAGAATATTGACATTTCTGCTAGTTGCTGATTTACAGACCACAATCCTGATGGCATTCTATAAGGAGTGGGGAGGGGTTGAGCCTGGGCCTTGGGCCTGATCCAGGCCACAGCAGGGCACTTGGACTTGTGCCTGCTAAACAGCAGGTGCGGATCTGAGGAGTTCCAATGACCCAGCTGGGGCTTCCACTGGCTCAATCCCCTTGTCTCGTGGTGAGTTCCAGCGCAGTCCTAACCTGACCTTGGATGCGCTGCAGGCCTGCCTGCTCCTGCACAAGTTAGGATTGCGCCCTTAACTGTCTGTTCTTGGAGTCAGTTTTCAGTTAACTACCATCTGAAGGCTACTGACATGATACAAGAATCAAATAGCTCTGTCTGATTTCCTTTTACAAAAACAACACATCACAGGCTAAAATCTTTGAGTGATTAAAGGTCCTGTGTGTATTCATACTTAGAACATTATTTCAAGTACTCCGTTGTTAAAGTTCCCCTATCTTAAATTATGCTTAAATTATGCCTTGTTCAAAACATTATTGTTAACATATTTAACTTTCAACTTTCTGTTTTTCTTGAGCTGTACTTAGAATACAGACCTTGCACACTCAATGAAGATTTATCACCCTGTTCCTCTAAATTGTTGAACTGCAGTCAGCTTAAAAAAATTCTGAGTGATTGCATTTGTTGTTAATTGTCCTCTGCATTTTCCCAAGACAATACAACTTCCTTGGGTTCACCCCCCATAATAAAATCCAATGTAACCAAGTTGTTCCCATTGGCTCTCAGGAGATGATTAAAAGAAACAAATAATTATAGCACCAGTGACAAGAGGGTAATTACTAGACATCATGACAATGCAGGAGTGGGGAATTGACATTTGTACTCTTTGGTCTCTAGAGCAAGTGGCTGGAAGGCTTCTGGTAAACAATTACCAATTCTCTCATCACTTCAATAGAAGTTTAAAACACACGCACAATTTTCATCTCTTGTGTTTGAGCTTTGTGGACATCACAGAGTGTGTGAATTGACTAATGCCCTCGGGCACTTTTAATTTGATAAGTAGGCATGTTCCTTGCATTTGCTAAAGCAGTTATGTTCATTGTGCATTAAGTGTGTCCAATTTATGTAAAGCTAAACTTGGTGACTCCTAAATGCACTTTCTGGAGTTACACAAGTTTTTCCTGTTACATTTTGTTGAGAAATACAATCATCAATCATCTCCACCTTCACACATGTTAGGATCTATGAGTCGATAAAAAGAGCTATACATTCATTTAAGAATCATTGAAAAATTGAATTGAACACAGTTCATTTTGTTACTGGCAGTGGTGTTATGCGGCCGGAACGCTGGGCGGGACATCTGGGTGATCGACAGCCCGCCCGTTGTATTCCCCAGCGTTACGCCGTTTGCATAACCAATTACGCCGCTTGTGTACAGTACGCAAACTGTGTTTGTGTGATGAAAGCTGTGTTTGTGTGATGAAAAGTTGCCCCTACCACTTTGTGCTAAATGTGGGCTGGCCAGGAATATTGCCTATTGATGCATGCTATGGATTGCCTCCTGTAAATATTGGAATATTGAACTATGCCTCTGTTCTGTACCTTGCCTGAGTGTTCTAGATTTCTATTATGTTTTCATGGTTTTTGGTGGGAGGGGATATTTTGCATGTCCCCCATACTGAAGCAGCTGTCATTTGCATTTTTTTTCTGTGCTGTTTTCCATGCCTCCCTTGTTTTGTCCAATACCTTACCAGGACTCTGGAATGCCTGTGGGCTACACCTGCTTTCACTATATCACTTATATCATCTTCCTAGTGCACTATATCTGAACACTTTAACAGAAAGTAGTTTTTTTTTATGAAAACCTGGAATAATGCCACATAACACCACTTTTTGCCTTTTTCAATTTTTTTATTTACTGAAATTTGTGAAAAAATTACATCATTTTCACACACCTCTACCTATGGCTTAAATGTATTTATATTCCCTCTTTATTTTTCTATAAAGTGGTGAGGCATGAGACTATCTCAATATCCCCTTTCTCCTATGGAATATAGGAGAGTGAGGTCAGTCAGTAATGCAGCTTCACTTTCCCCATTCCTCGATGGACAATTGCGCAGAGCAGTAGTTTTCAAACTTTTTAGCATTGGAACCCATGTTTTAGAATGACAATCTGTCTGGGACCCAACGTAAGTGATATCATGGTCGAAAGTGTGATCGTTGTGATGCCAGAACCTGCTGCTTTTCTGAGAATGCAGCCATAGGTTGGGTTATTTCTCAGCCATTTTCCAATAGCAAAGTGAATCAGAAAGAAAAAAAAGTATATTTACAGCCTTGTTGTTATGGTTGAGTTGCTAAGTCGTGTCTGACTCTTTGCGAGCCAGGCTTCCCTGTCCTCCACTAGCTTCTGGAGTTTGCCCAATTTCACGTTGATTGCTTCAGTGGCACTATCTAACCATCTCATCTTCTGTCGCCCCCTTCTTCTTTTGCCTTCAATCTTTCCCAGCATGAGGGACTTTTCTAAAGAGTCCTCTCTTCCCATGAGGTGGCCAAAATATTTGACCTTCAGCTTCAGGATTTGTCCTTCCAGGGAGCAATCAGGCTTGACTTTCTGTATAGTAGGATTGACCGTTGGATCTCCTTGCAGTCCAGGGGACTCTCAAGAGTCTTCAACAGTATAATTCAAAAGCATCTATTCTTCGGTGCTCTGCCTTCCTTATGGTCCAACTCTCACAGCCATACATGACTACTGGGAAAACCATAGCTTTGACCATGTGAACCTTTGTTGGCAAGGTGATGTCTTGGCTTTTTATTAAGTTGTCTAGGTTCACGATAGCTTTCCTCCCAAGAAGTAAACATCTTTTAATTTCATGGCTGCAGTCACCATCTGCGGTGATCTTGGAGCCCAGGAAAATAAACGCTGTCACTGCTTCCATTTCTTCCCCTTCTATTTGCCAGGAAGTGATGGGAGTGGTTGCCATAATCTCAGTTTGTTTTTTAAGTTGAGCTTCAAATTTACAGCCTAGGTACAAGCAAAACAACTACACAGCCCTCCCTCTTTCCAGCATCCCATCTTCCCATATTTTCAATATGGCTGCTCTTTTCCCATATTTTCAATATGGCTGCTCCAGTGGCATAGAATATTGCTTGTGCATTACCTCCATATGGCAACTAATGTAAACCATAGATCTGACAAACAACTATTTGTTTTTTATTTGTTTTTTTATTGCTTTTGACCACCTAAAACCAAGGGTGCCCAACTAAGCATATGTGGCACCCATGGTAACCTTCAGAATCCTGTTCTGAGCTGTCCCAAACACATTGTCCAGTGATTTGCTGCCAGAAGAGCTAGCTATGCATATAAAGCTCCTACACCCAAAGAATGTCTCCATTTACATCTGTGGCGGGGAAAGTTTCATTCATTTCTTTGTGAAAAAGGAACCAAATGACCCATTAAAGTGAACAAGAAAGACTACTTGGTTATTGCTTTCACACACTTTTTAATAAGGGCAATTAAGGAGACTTCACTGAGCAAACTCAAGGGTAGACCACTTATGGAGTGCCACCAAACAACCATTGTCAAGTAGGTTATAGAGAAGATGTGCATTTTCATGAAAATAACTATTTCTGGCTTCATAATCCATAAATATCCACCATTTTCCTTTTTGACAACTAACAAACGTATGGCGTGTTTAATGCTGGAAATTCTGCTATCATTAGAGCAGAGAAACTTCTGAAATCTTCAGAAAGCCTTCCTCCACTGTGCCCACCTACTTAAACTTCATGAATTTTGAATTACAATGCAACATCTTCTGGAGTAATTACGACTACCAATTGATTTTATTATGATGAAGACAATCAAAGTGCATGCCTAATTAATTTGTCTATTTACAATAAATTGTTATCCATGTTGGCACACAGAGTAGAGGCAGGGAGGCCTGAGGAAAAGAAACATTTTTTAAGAAGACACTCACTGCTGGAAGAAATTAATAACTATAATGGGCTTTTCTCCCTTTAACAATACGAGCTGGAGGAGTGGTCTGAAAACATTATTACCGCTCTCCCTGTGCAATAATCAGCTTCATTCAGCAGTGGCTGTTCCGCCTGAAGCACTGGGGCATATGCTCATATGTTGATTAATGTCTGCATCATATTGATCTTGGATAGCTGGACATAACAGGATCACATTGTACAGTAAACTTCAAATTGATTCTTAACAGAGTCATTTCCAAAGTAATTCAACGCTGATTTATTCATAAATCCACAAGAGTTTCCCCCTCCCTTTTCTAGTAATGTATCTAGCTATATGAAATGCACAATGAAATACAATGTGGAATTAGTCTTTAGCTAGATGTTGTATTGGAAAAGGCAGGAGATACCCCGAGGAGATGGGGAATGGTATCAGCAATAGTCCCTTGTCCCAGATTAGCTAGGGATTACAGGGTTAATTCCAGAGCTCCTGCAAGCCTCAGGAACACAGCTGCAGCCTAGGTAGGTCTGATGAGGTCCCTAGCTATGAAGGGAGGCCAGCAAAGGTGCAGATGGGTGTGGCTGATGGTAAAGCCCGCCCAACAACAGACAGTGATTGGCTGGCCTCAGTATAAAGTGGGATGCAGGAGCTGCAGAAAACCACCTTTGTTGGGTGCTGGATGAGGGCACCAGGTAAGTGCCGCACCGGATGGATGGATGGATGGATGGATGGATGGATGGATGGATGGATGGATTGTTGAAGGACTGGATAAAGGAAGGGTGATTAGTACCATTTAGGTATAGGAAGGAAGGTGGCTGAGTGGACTGATGGAGTGCTGGCTGGACTGCCTGCCTGAAGGACTGTTGGACTGGATCAAGGAAGGACTGGCTAAGGAGACTATTGGGAAATTGCTGTATGGCTGCCACGCCCCTGGAGCCACCAAATGGAGGAGGCAGTTGTGGCTTAGGCAAGTTGACTGCCTATTGTTGGGTGGTGGGGTTTGTTGGTGCTAGACTTGGGGTAGTTTGGAGCTAAGCCAGTGATGAGGGCAATCTGGAGGAGGCTGGCCAGCCATTGATCCCAAGCAAAGCTGCTGGAAGAGAGGAGGCCCAGTGGGTGAATGAACCCCCTCCCTCTTTTGTATCTCAGAGGCTGCTCTGGAGGGGAAACTAGTTAGCCTAGTGTGGGCATTGGGGCCCTTGGGGAGGCCCAGCAGGGAATTTGGCAGAACAGATGTGCATGTAGGCAGGCTGTATTTTGTTTTAACCCTTTGTGTTGGGAAGTGGGACTCTCTCCAGACTGATGCATATTAAACTTGTATAAAGGAACTTAGTTTGGACACATTCCACCAGCTTCTGAAAACACAGTGAAATAAATTACTCAGGAGGAAAAATGACAACATATAAATGCTTGAAATGCAAGATTTTCTAATTAGACAGCAAGGCATAGAGTAATGAAATAAATGAAAAGCTAGATTTGATCCCGTGTAAAGTGTACCAAAAATGTATTTGATGGTTTTGTAAATATATAGAAGGAAAACAGGACAATCTAAAATTGATTTTGATCAGAAGAAAAGATATAGTTTAGGATTCCATGGGTGTATGTTGAAACAATTACTTATAATCAGATTCATCTTCTCTATCCTGAAAGATACTGTGGCAGCCCAATCCTACCTAATGCTTTGTGCTGATGCAGCTGTGCCACTGCACACTGCATCCTGTGGGTAGACAGTCCCAGAGGACTCATCTGGGTAAGGGAACATTTGTTCCCTTGCGTGGGAGCAAGACTTCACATGGGAGGCAGGGGCTGACCTAGTCAAAATGGCGCCCGGGGCACCCAATAGAAGTGCGCCCCCATGGGAGCCCAGGTCTCCCCATGGGAGCCCAGGTCTCCCATTAGAAACAACCGCAGGTAGACCTGGGCTCCCCTCCGAGGGAGCCCAGGTCTCCCCATTAGAAATAGCCGCGAGGAGACCTGGGCTCCCTCCGAGGGAGCCCAGGTCTACTCGCGGCTGGTCCCAATGGGTAGACCTGGGCTCCGGAGCCCAGGTCTACCTGCACAATGTTGCGGGAGCCACTGGCGCCCCCCTAGATGGCCTCAAGACGGCGCCCAGGGCTCTTGCCTCCCCTGCCCCCCTAGATCCGGCACTGATGGGAGGTAACCACGGGAGGGTCCAGAATGGAACCTCAGCAGATACTGGGGTATGCCTATATAAAGGTAAAGGTTTCCCCACGACCGAATGGTCTAGTCGTGACCAACTCTAGAGGGCGGTGCTCATCTCCGTTTCTAAGTCTGTAGAGCCAGCATTTATCCGAGGACAAGCCTCCATAGTCATGTGGCTAGCATGACTATACGCTGTAGCGCACGGAACACCGTTACCTCCCCACCGAAGTGGTACCTATTTATCTACTTGCATTTTTAGGTGCTTTCGAAAGGCTTGGTTGGCAGGAGCTGGGACAAGCAACAGGAGCTCACCCCATTGCGTGGTCTCGAACTGCCAACCTTTCAGTCAGCAAGCTCAGCAGCAGTGGTTTAACCTGCAGTGCCACCACATCCTGTTTATGCCTATATAGATAACAGCAAAAAGGGAAAGTTACCCATTCCAATCTGTTATCTGTGGCACTTCCTTTACAATGATTTTACCCATAAATTTTGTGATACATGTTGAGAGGAGCTGTAGCAGCTATCCATAACAAAAACACTAAAAACATTCTTACTGAATGTTACTTTTCATGTATGAAATCTTGTGCATTTAATTGGGCGGGGGTGGGGATGGAGGTGGGGAGGGGAGAACTAAAAGGATTCTTCAATCCATACCAAAAGTTAATCTTTGCTGCATACTTGCTACAAAAGTAATTGACTTTCTTCATAAGATAGTAATTCTGGCTGATAGGGTTTTGCTAAGGAATACTTGCTCATCTTTATTATAATTCTTATGATGAGAATTTGTATACTGATTTTTTAATAGAAAAGTCCACAAAGCAGTTCATGTAGCAAAGAAATGAGGAGATTCGCAATCTTAAAAGAAGTCGACAACTGGAAAAAATACTATGCTGGCAGAGTCTTCAGTGACAAACATAATAATCTTGATGTATCAATGGATATATTCCCTGAAGGGATAATTATGCTAGATGTCAACTTTTTGTAATATACTGCCTCATTAGCAATATAGTATCTTGCAAGTTTTATAAAGGCCAATATGAGAACACGGCATGGCATCAGATTTATCTGGCTATTTGAAATACACTCTTTAAGATGTGACATCTTTTCAGTGGCCATTCTGAATAATCTTTGTTTCATTAGAATTTATCACTATGTGTTTTGAGGCCATGAAACAGGAATGGTAAGTGGGTTTTGCTAAGGATAACAGCTGTCACTTGAAATGTACAGCTGTTAAAACACAGTAGATTCTTCAGAGGGATATCACTGGAAAAAGTGATGCGTTACCGGTAGGTATGGGATAATTAATGAACGCCATGGCTTTCCCAATAGATTAGTCACTGTTAATGGAACTGTTGCAATTGATTTCAATAGGGTTTACTTCCAAGTGTCTCTCTCTAGGATTGTAGTGTTCAGCCTTGGAGCCAAGCTCTCAAAGTAGCAGAGTTTGGAGGACCATCTTGATAGACTAAACTGGCTGAAAAATATTCCTCATAACATATTTTCAAAGATCTCTAGAATGATGGTTGATGGCAATCCTAAGATTTGATTAAAGGCACAACCCTAACTTGGAGTTAGGCCAGCACAGTTAGGCCATCAAGGTTTGGCTGGCACAAGGGATACTGTGAAGTATATTTGGACCACTCTCGGAGTTGGAGAGGCCAGTACACATACATGCGCCACCCTCCCTGACTCCAAGAGTGGTCCAAACGAGCTTTACAGTGTCCCTTGTGCCAGCCAAACTTTGCTGGCTTAACTGTGCCAGCTTAACACCAGGTTAGGATTGCAGACTAAACATGGTGCAGTGTACTTTATAGATACTTTATCATTAATATTTTTATTGGCTTAGAAAATATGTAGTTGAAGGACCACCTTCTTCTATATGTACTTCCCCATACACCATCTGTGGCCCTCCTTGCCAAGGTGCAAGGCCTGTATAAGTTTTGGTGAACTTTTACTAGAACCAAGATCTTCTCAGTGGTGGCACCAGTTCTTTGTAATTGCTCCTTAAGGCAGTGCTACTCAAAGTGGTGGTCAACAGACTGGTGCCAGTCTGAAAGACATTGGCTTCCAGTCCATGGCAAATTTCCACAAAAATAAAAGTAGTAATGATATGGCACAGATATTGTACCTGTTCCTGGCACACACACAAAAAATGTTGGTCCATCACATTAGGTAGTTTGAGAAGCACCGCTTCAAGGCATATTGGCTTGGCTTGTAGGGCTATGAAGGTATTATGGCACAGCAACAGAGTTGGCTTGGTCTGGGAATGCTCAGGCCAGCCAATTGTGGTGGCAGCCATATAGCACTGGAGCTAGCACATGCCTGGTGGTCTCAATGCAAATCTGCTGCCAGACTATTTCCTTCCCTGATCAAGAAAATTGCTGTTGCTTATGAAGTCCCTTCAGCTTGGACACAGGCACTAAGCAGAACAAAGACAATAAAGAGCATGGCATCAGCAGTGGATGAGTGAAGGGAGGACTGCAGAGCCCATAGAAGCAGGTAAAGCATCTGATATCCCTGGCTTTAAGCCGGATATCCCTGGCTTTCCCGTCTCAAAATAGGCTGATGAATAATGTAGGATTACAGCCATTAGGCATCACACGTAGTCTGTTGTTTAAGCATAAAGCTCTTTCATTCAAGAAGTCTTCAGTTACCCCTGGTAATTTGCTCCTCCTACTGGAGCTGGCCTGTGCCTAGACTGGGTAACCCTATCCACCTGAGATCCAAACTCAAGGATGCAAGTGAGACAGAATGGTGAAAGTGTTGATCAAATCACACACAAGTTTAAGCGGAAGGATGCTCTCAGCTCTCCATCCTGATGCTGAACATATGACTGATGCATTGTCAGGATCCAGCCGACCTTTGGGGAGGAGAGATGCCTTGGAGGATTGCATAGTAATCCATGTTGAACTGCCTGAACCCATGCCCCAATTATTCTGCTCTCCCAACAATGGGAATGGAATATGTCTCTAGTTTTCTCTGTGCTAAGGATACAACATAAAGTAGTGGGTTGTGTCTACTTTGTGTTGTTTCCTTATTGGAGGCAGATTCCATTCCCAAATCATTTACCCTCTGGGTGAATGAGCTGGCACAATCTCAGTATTGGCAGACTAGTTGGGCAGAGAATCAGACTAGTTTCCTTGTCAGTTGAGGTGGTTTGGGCACAAGAGGGGTCTACGATTTGTGAAAGGTGCAGTATGGTTGGGAGGGGATATTGCTGTTGATTTCCTGACACAGGCCAGAGTTCGTACTTCTGCTATCAGCTCACAGAGTTGCAATAGTTGTCTTATGCTGGTCTCATTCCTTGTGTGACTGTTTCAGTCTCATGGGAATCTCTTTTGGGAACTTGTAAGGTAACTCACACCCCTTCATGGATCACTGCCTTGTCATAGTGAAGGGGCTTGAGTAGCTCAATGAAGCTGTGAGCTATGCCATGTAAAGTTACCCAAGATGGACAGGTCATAGTAGAGAGTTCTGACTAAACATGATCTGCTGGAGAAGGAAATGGCAATCCACTCCAGTACTCTTGCCAAGAAAACCCCATGGATTATAGTACTAAAAGACTAAATGATATGGTGCTGGAAGATGAGTCCCTCAGGTCGGAAGGCATCCATTATGCTACTGGGGAAGAGCAGAACACAAGTACTAGTAGCTCCAGAAAGAGTGAAGTAGCTGGGCCAAAACCGGAAGGAAGCTCAGCTGTGGATGTGTCTGGAAGTGAAAGGAAAGTATGATGCTGCAAAGAACAATACTGCATAGGAACCTGGAACGTCAGATCTATAAATCAAGGTAAGCTAGATGTAGTCAAACGCAAGATGTCAAGACTGAACATCGACATCATGGGAGTTAGTGAACTAAAATGGACAGGAATTGGAGAATTTAATTCAGATGACCATTATATCTGCTACTGTGAGCAGGAATCCCTTAGAAGAAATGGAGTAGCCTTCATAGTGAACAAGAGACTGAGAACAGCAGTACTGGGGTATAATCTCAAAAATGATAGAATGATTTCCATTCGGATCCAAGGCAAACCTTTCAACATCACAGTAGTCCAGGTCTATGCCCCAACCACTGATGCTGAAGAGGAAGAAGTTGACCATTTCTATGAAGACCTACAACACCTTCTAGAATGAACACCCAAAAAAGATGGGTGACCCAAAAAAGATCCCTTCTCATCATAGGGGATTGGAATGCTAAAGTAGGCAGTCAAGAGGTAATAGGAATAACAGGCAAGTTTGGTCTTGGAGTACAAAATGAAGCAGGGCAAAGACTTTAACACCTTGTTTATTCCTTAATTATTTAGCCCCATTTCTGCTGGAGATGGATAGCCATTGCCCAAAACTTGGCTCCAGTTAAGTTCTGTTCTTGCTGTATGCAGATGATGCAGCTTTGATATCGCGGACCCAGCTTGGTTTAATTTGTTTGCTAATCAGAGCTACAGATTATTTTAACATTTAACAGATTATGCTAACATTATTTAACAGATCAACTATTCTAAATCAAAAATCCTGGTCTTTGCTAATAAATAGAAAGGCCTACAAGTGGATAATTAAGGGCAAGCTAATTGATCAGGTAAAATATTTCAAATATTTAGGTATAAACTTCTATTATAAACACTCTTGGGCTTTCCACCGCAACTCTGTAGTAAATGCATCCAAAATTTCATCTCTTGCAATTACCCATTGGTTGTTTTTTTTTCAAACCAGGGCAATAGATATGTCCCAGCTGCACTGGAGGTATTCAAGGCCATGGTTCATTTTCAGGTTCTCTACGGCTCACCAATCTGGTATAAGGCCCTTAACCAGTCATTTGAGGGCATACAGGCCTCCTTCCTGAGAAAGGTTTTGGGTTTACCAAGATGTGTCCCATAGTCAGTCATGTGCCTAGAGGTGGGCTTCATTTGGTTAAAAACACTGGCATGGCTGAGACTAACAAAATTCTGGGTAGGCTCTTTCTACAGTTCTGCTCCCTCTGGTCTAATGTACCAGCTTTTGTCTGATCCAGTCCTGCCTCAAGAGATTGTGGACTTATTTGCTAGACTCGAACAGACAGGACTGGATATAGAGCACTTTGGTTCAATAGAGCTAAATGAAGCCTACAGGTTGATTAAGGAAAGAATGCTGGACATTGAGCGACAGGAGTTATTCCAGGCTGCCAACACCATATGCTTCCCCCTCTATTTTCACATCTCAGTTGATTTTATGAAACCAGCCTTTTTCCTTTATCATCTTCTTTGTCCACAGGCGCGCAGAGCATTCTCTCTCGCGAGATGTAATGCATTCCCCTCAACCGTTATGGCAGGCAGGTTTTCTGGGGTTCCCCTATCCGAGAGAACATGTTCCTGTAATAGAAACTCCATAGAAACATTGAATCATATATTTTTCCACTGTGTACATCATAGTACTCTCTGAAAACAACACTTAGCACCTCTATTCGGCAGACTTCAGGAGTGGGAGGACCCAGTTAAACTATGGTTTCCGTTGTCCTCTCTGGAAGTTGAGGTCCTGGATAGGGTGGCCTCTTTCGTTACAGGGGTTGAAACCATGGGCGTTCTGTTGAATCACTGAATATGTACTGTAAATATTTAAACTGATGTTGTGGTATGTGTTCTGTTTGTCTGTCTGTCTTGCTTTATGCCAGTAAGGGTCAATGAATGAATGAATGCTGGCCGCATGACAACGGAAGCTTGTCCTTGGACAAACGCCAGCTCTTCAGCTTAGAAACAGAGATGAGCACCGCCCCTTATAGTTGGTCACGACTAGACCATTGGGTCGTGGGGAAACCTTTACCTTTAAGGTAACTTTATGCATGTAAAGTGGCTGTCAGGAATTAGTGGTCCCTTTTCAAAGGCAAGTCTTTATTTCATGGTGATACTTCTCAGCATGATTCAGCACATTCCTGGCACCAGATAAATGCAGTAGAATAGTTTTAGCTGAGGAAGTTCTCAAAGCTGGTTGTGTGGATGAAAGTTCTTGAATAGCTCATGTACTACAGCAATAAACATGTAAACAGTCCCAAGCTAACACAGTCCCACACTGTGTTAATTATACGTGGCTTGAGAACTTTCCATTCCATGTATAATGTATGATCGGTTGCTATGGATGATATTAAATCATACATTTGAAAATTGTAGAATAATGCAGACCACAAATTTTTCCTTTAATTAAAGGATCTGGAAACATGGTGCAGCTATGCCAATAATTTGCATAAAGCATGATACACACATGGACCAGTGAGAGGAGTAGGACCATGAGAAAGATAGTTACAGTAAGGTGTTTTTTAAAAAATAAAAATAAATTCTGACTCTGTTGGATGTTTTGCTATGAAAAATCTATCTTGACGGGACAGAAAATAAAGAAATGTACACTGGGATACAGAATTCCTGACAAATGAATAATTAATCATATACACACTTAAATGGATGTATGTCCATCTTGACGGGACAGAAAATAAAGAAATGTACACTGGGATACAGAATTCCTGACAAATGAATAATTAATCATATACACACTTAAATGGATGTATGTCACATTGCGTTGAACTCAGTGGGGTTTAGGACTGGGCTGTAAAACAAGAAGAAATAATGGGTAGATCCCATATTTCATTATAGCAGTAACGTAAGCATGACAAATTCTATGTTTATATTTTGATCTTTTATCCGAGCCATTTTGTTAATTCAGAAATGCAAATGCACCATAAAATATTAATGGAGCTCTACATTATGCCAACAATTAAAATGTCAAATTAAATATACCTAATATGACTTCCGCAAGTGTATTCATGATATATGGTATGCTGAGCAATCTTGCCTGCAAAACAATTTTAACACACACACAGTTTGTGCTTGGAAGTACCATCGAAAGTAATTTTGTCTCCGTGTCTTGTGGTAGATCACTATGGCTAGTCCCCATTGGACAGTCAATGTGAATAAATTTCCAATTTACTTAGCCCTACAAAAATATTAATTCCTCTCTTATGCCACGTAGGAAGCCTCTTTGATATTTCCTTATGTGAAAGGAAATTGTTTTGAAGTGTAATTAATAAGAAATGAATGAGTACCAATGGGGTGGGGGCAGACCTCCTTCTATGCACCATTCACATTGCTCTCTGGAGGAAGGAAGGATTGTATTTGGTTGGATTTCTTCATGATGAAGGTAGGAATAGGACAGAGGAAGGCGGGCCAAGATTTGCAGCCTGGGATCTTGACCAGGTCATAGGATTTTTCCTATTGGGTTCTTCTAGAAGACAATTGTTATATGAAGTCTTTACATTTAAACATAAGACCTTCTGAGTTAAAGACAAAACTCCCAAACACCATCAAAACTCAACCAGAGGAACAACTACAATATAATACAATATAGACCTTTATTAGGCATACATAAATTAATGCATTACAGTACCATACAAAATGATAGACCAAAAATATCATTCCTGTATAAGAAGGGAAAGAAAAACAACAGCAGACAGCCAATCTCTTTATAATCACAACTCCTTAATACTAGATACCAACAGCTTGTCGATGGCAGAGGAACTATCCACGCATGTGCATGTTTATGTGCGTGTGCTTATGCCTTGCCTTGAAAATAAATGCATAAGTTTTGTGACGTGGCTTAATAGTCACCATCTAGCAAGAGTTAAGTACACTTAAGCATACTTTACTCTGTGTTGCATTATGGGCAAGGGCTCTAAAGCAGGAAAAAAATAACATGTTTAGTTAAACAAGAGAATCTTGTTGAGGGAATTGAAAAGTGGAACACTCTTTTATATTAGTCCAGTACAACAGTAATAATCTGATCATGCTTCAGTCCAAAGATAGCTGGGAGTGTGCCTCTTTCCCTTACAGTGGCCACAGACCAACTGCCCTGGGAGGAGGAGGAAGAGGAAGAAACACTAGTATGGGGAAAAACCTCCATTGTCACTTCCATCTGCTGATGCCTATGAGGAGGAGGAGGGGGAGAAAAGAAGCAAGCAAGACATATCCTGCGCGTCCCAACTTTTTTCTTTGTAACTACATCTCATTTTTTTGATTTTATGTGAGACACTTTGGAAACCTTGTTGGGGCACAAATTATTCAAATAAACGAATGTGGCTCCCTTCAATAAAAGGTTATTTTGCTGTCTAGAGCAGTGTTTTTTAAGCTGTGAGTTGGGATCCACTAGATGAGTCCTGACTCAATTTCAGGTGGGTCCCTATTCGTTTCAATGTGTATTTTAATATATTAGATTTGATGCTACTGTGGTATGTGACTGCAGTTGGAGAAATGTTACATATGTATTTTTTTTACAGGCATGTACAGTATATGTTTTAAAAACATGTACATGTTTTTAACATTGATAGTCAATGAGGCTTATACCCCAGTGTGGATAAGACAGCAGCCTTTTGGATGTTTGGGAAAAAAATACAGATCACCAATTGCTTGGGACGTTTAGGAAGCTTCTTTATTTTAAACTAGCTTTTCCTTACCTGGTGTTGCCCGGGTATTTATTTATCCCAAGCTTCTATTAGACATGAAAAGGAATGAATTCTACCAATCAGCTCAGTGACCCTAATGTGGATTTGACACTAATGTCGGTCATTTTGGACATTTTATTTTTTGCCCCATCTCACCCCCCCCCCCATGCTGATGGGGGCTGAACATGGACTTCAATGGCATCAGGAGTGTCACCATTTGTCTCAACAACCCCAAGAACTATGGATTCGACACTAATACTGGGCGTTTACATGGCACCCCCTTCCCACCCCCACCCCTAGAGCTGCTAGGGGTGTCTTACCCCCACAGTATTTCTTTCCAGATTGTAAGTCATATGCGTACCAGGTTTGGTGTAAATCGCTCCAGGCATTCCAGAGTTATGCTGGAACATACACACGCACATGGACATTTTATTTTTCACGCCTTCTCACCCCCCCCCATGCCAATGGGGGCTGAACCCGGAGTCAAACAGTGTCAGGAGTGTCGCCGCTTGTCTCGGCGACCCCGGAAATGATGGATTCAACCCCGATGTCGGCCGTTTACGATCATGTTTACGTTGCACCCCCACCCCCGGGGATCCTAGGGGGGTCTAACCCCCCCCCAGTGTTTGTCGCCAGACCACAAGGTGTATGCATGCCAAGTTTGGTGTCAATCGCTCCAGGCGTTGCGGAGCCTATGTGGAACATACGTATGTACAAACAAATGTACAAACGTTCTCTTTTATACATATACTAGCTGGTTGTGACCCGGTGTTGCCCAGGGGACAATGTATCCCGAGGTTCTAGTAGGAGAAGGAATGAATTAGGGGGGTCCTCGCCCCACAGTATTCCTGTCCAGATCGTCAGGAATATGTGAACCAGGTTTGGGGCACAGCGTCCCAGGTGGTCTAGAGTGAGGGAGGAACATACCCGGAAATAGGGAACTATGCATAAACAGTATGAAGTAGTTAGATCCAGGTGGAAATGTAACATCCCTCACTGAAAGAAGAAAGCATTGATGACCCTGAATCCGAAATGCACACTATCACTGTGGAAGGAATCAGGAAGCAGGCACACACTCAACTAAGAGAGAGAAATGAAAGTGGCACACTTACTGAACAATGTCTGCAGGTGATGTGCAGGGCAGGAGGGAAGTATGAGAGATGGGAACAGCCGGCCAGTGAGCTCTGCGCAAATATGTCCATCTCAGACCCGAGTGGGTGCTGGAATTGTCTGGAACCTGCGTTTCCCAGCCTGGGCAACTCAGGGAGTGGGCAGTAGTTTCACTTTCGTTTCTGATCAGTCCCTGTGTATGAGCTCAGCTACTGCAGTTCCACCACATAACCTGCAGAATCGTTTGTGACCACAGGGTGGCAGCAGACCTCTAGTCCAATGCAATCCCCTTGGTTCCTGACGATCTGGCCCCCGTCCCCGAAAAACGGGGGGCTGTAGGGGGGGTCTGTCCCCCGCAGTGTTTTTTGCCAGGGTGCAAGGTAAGTGCGTGCCGAGTTTTGTGCGGCTCGGGCAAGGCGTTGCGGAGCCTATGCAGAACATACATACACACAAACAAACACACAAACCCACCCACACGCATACCCACACACCCACGTCCATTTATATATATGTATATAGATAGATAGATAGATATAGATATAGATGAATGTTTAAACTTATACTTATTGCAAAATTCTTAATTTACTTAATTTGATTTTGTCATATGGGGATGTTAAAACATTTTCCTGCTTGATGATGTAACTTCTGGCCATGACATCATTTCCAGGTTAATGACATTACTTCCAGTGGGTCCTGACGGATGGTTGTTCTAAACAGTGGGTCCTGGTTCCAAAACGCTTGAGAACCACTAGACTCTAGATTGCCATTTCTACATTCATAAATGATGGTGCCTGAACCTTTCATATCAGTTGCTCACCTGGGAGACCACGATCAGAGGCCCTGCGTTGTGCCGGCCTAAGTCCAGGTTAGGATTGCTCTCTCAATGAACTGTACCTTTTTTTTCCTGACTGTCATGAAAACAAAGAGAATTCTGTCATTGACTTAAATGAGATATGGACCGCCTCCATTTTGTGCAATGAATACCTGTTAAAATAATTGCAATTCTCAGTTGGTAATGATGGGATGCCAATTTCTCTTTCACACTGTCAGTAAATTAAAACTAATACCTACTGTGTTGTAGACAAAAGTTTTTACCATGTGTGTTGAAAAATACACCATCTGTCTTCCATACGTTAGTTTGAAAAATGATATTCAATATTGCAGCTTTTGCACCACAGCTTTTGAAAAGTGAGACATGTGCTCTTTTAATATGTGTTGTCACAATATCAAGGCCTAATGCAAAATGCCCTCAATTGTAGAGAAGTTCTGAAGCTTTGTAGCAAAAGGTTAATTTGCCGCAGAACATTGTAGAAAGAATTATAGAACTGAACTAATTATTTTACTAGTTTACACATTGCACTCTGGGTTACAGATAAGTGCTAATTTGAAATATCATTTTAAATGAGGTGCATACAGTTTCAGGGAAAGCATTTAAAATACTACTGTATCTGAATTGCTTAGTTTGGATTGAAGACTCTAATGAAGAAGTAATTTGGAAATAGAAAATGGACATTTGATCCAGAATGTCGATTCTGACTCGGAGCGCAATTGTAACCTATGGGGCTGCTCGGATCTGTCCCAGCAAAATAGCAGGCGCAAAATAGCAGCCAGGAGAATCACCCAAATTTGGGCTGCTCAGCCTGGGAAGGAGGGCTTGGATACGGCCCAATGGCCATGTTCCATCTATGCCCCGTTTCCACCCACGGCACCATCCTGTTACACCTCCTGCCTGCCTCTGGCATGCTCTTGGTGCACCTCTGCGCCAGCATAGCTAAGCCAGTGCTTGACTGCAACAGCAGACAGGCGTGGCGGTGCCCATGAGCTGGCACTGCTGCTTTTGCTGGCCGGCCCAGCAACGAAATCTGTGGTGCAGACACACCTTATGGCATGCTTGCGACAGCGCTGGTCCGGTACCAGAGCGCTGCACCGGTGCAATGCCAGGTTAGGATTGCCCTGTTAGTTGGTTAAACGTAGGGCCAATCCTATCCAACTTTCCAGTGCTGATGCAGCTGTGCCAACCGGGATGTGTACTACATCTTGCGTTCGGTGGGAGAATTCATAGATGCCTCCTCCAGGTAAGGGAACGTTTGTACCTCTGGGCTGCATTGTAGCTGCATCAGCATGGGAAAGTTTGACCAGATTGGGCCCCCCAGAGTATTTTCTGATACAGCTCTTGCAACTGCTTTTTGCAGTAAAGTTTGCACACTTTTACTTGCTGTACATGAATACAAACTGCATGAGTGCCATGTCAGATATAAAGGTCAAACTCATGCATCTTTCTGTGTTTATGCTTCAAACAGTGCAATATTAATGATGCCCTGAGATGACACAAGTCCCTTCTGCTGGCTCCCAAGTGTTGCAAACATGCAACATGCAACTGTACATAAAATGTACAGTTGCAGCTATTCAGGAGCAGGCTGGCAGTGACAGACTAGCAGTGCCAGACCTGCATGCGGACAAGATGAGTTTGTGCTGGCAGACCAGCGCAAGGGCTGGGTGGCGGGAGTGCAGAAAGGCTGTGATTTGGGCTGGGGAAGAGTGGTGGGAGAGGTGTGAGAGGGTGGTCAAGAGGTGGATTGGACCTGGGGGTGGCGGCATCAGCCTGGCTAACCTAGGCTGGACCTTAACCCCTGCCTGTGTCACATTACATGTGCCTGTTGGATTTGCTCCCATGAAATAGTGGGCGCGTATACAAGTAATCCCTAGGCTAGGGTAAGGGGAATAAAATGCCCTTACTCTGAGTGCCCCAGCCTGCTCCTAACCTGTGCTGGATACAGTTCAGGCTACTTGGCCTGCCTGTTCCAGCTCAGGCTAGGATTGTGCCCTAAAATGTACATAAGCAGTGGCTATGAAAAGGTGTATTTAAGAGCGTAGTCATAAACTGGAGTTAGGCCAGCACATTTAGGCCAGCAAAGTTCGGTCGGCACAGGGCCACTGTAAAGCGCATTTGGACCACTCTCTGAGTGGGGAGGGGTGGAACTGGGCAAGGGAAAGGCCAGAGCAGGGGTGGAACTGGCAGTGGTCTCCACTTGAAGATGGCCATTGGCAGGCCAGCACCCTTACCCTGGTAGAACATCCCTTCTCTTGTGGTGCCTCCTCGTGGCTGCCACAGCACCTGTAGGATGCTGCAGTAGCTGTTTTGGCACAACTGCTCCTACAGGTGCTTGGCATCATAGGACTGGGCTTCCCACAAGTTATTCTGGATTTGTTTGGTACATCTCAAATATACAGGTAGTTTGTCATTTTGGGCATCAAATTTCAACACCTGAAAGAATATCAACATCAGATTGAACCATACTGTACAACACTAAAAGCCATCTTCAACTCTGGAGGCTTACCACTGTAAACACAGGGTTTAACTTCACAACTTATCTTGCTTTGCACTTTATAATGCACAAAGGCAAGAGCAGTTCACAAAATGACGGTGTGCTGCCATTTCTTGGTACACATCTTCCAGCATAATCATCTGATATGAATTAAATATAGGAAGTGATAGAATTGTTCCATTTTAAAAGTAGCCATTAAAACGTTGCAATAAGATGGTAGAAAAACGAAGCTATAATTTTATTTCAATTGTCATGGTGCAGTGGCAGCCCTACAGGGTGGGGGGAGCGCTAAGTTTTGCAAGGAGTCTAAGTTTTGCAAGTACATCCAGCGGTGTTATGCAGCCGGAACGCTGGGCGGGACATCCGGGTGATCGACAGCCAGCCCGTCGCGTTCCAAAGCGTTACGCCGTTTGTGTAACGTAGGCAAGCGGCGTAATTGGTTACGCAAACAGCGTAACACTCTGGAACGCGACGGGCGGGCTGTCGATCACCCGGATGTCCCGCCCAGCGTTCCGGCTGCATAACACCGCTGAGTACATCTAAGTTTTGCAAGGAGTCTTACCCTGTCAAATAAATCCCCTCGGCCTTGCCACTGTAGCCAGTAAGCAATGCCAAGATGCTGCTTTTCCCCATGAAGACTGGCTAAAACAGCGTGGAAAAGGAGCTATTTCCATGGCAAGGTAAGGCTCCATGAAAAACATAGAGTTTCGCCACCTGTACGAACGCCACTGTGTGTATATGTGTGTGTGGTCTTGGCTCACTGCCTCAGAAAGGATAAAAGTGTTTGTTCAGATGGGAATTAGGGAATCTATGGACACCCACACCCACCCACACGCCTGTATTCTGCAGGGCACATTGGTTAATGGAGCTTTTCAATATACAGACCGTAATTTTTCATATGAAAGACAGTTAATGCATATAAGCTAAATTCAAGTGGACCTACTAGATTAGGGTTGCCAATTCTGACTGAAGATATTCCTGGATATGTTTTTTCCTTAACAACGAGTGCCACTAACGTTTTCAGGATTTTAATAGTCATTGGAGATCCCTGGAGTTGAATCTTGGAGCCTCCAAGTCAATTTTTGAAGGCTGACAACCCTGTGGATAAAAATATATTCATAGCAACAGTGGAATAATCCAATTGGCTGGTGTGTACTGTTTGAATTTTAGGCTCTTTCACTCTCTAATAGAAATACTGTTGGCTCAAGGAAAGTTTTATTTGGCTCTGTAAAGGTTGTTGCTTTATATTATTATACAGCGGTTATCTCTATAAACCCTTTAGAAATACCTGCAAAATGTCTTGCACAAGTAATTAACAAGCCATTATAAATGCCTGAATAATCTAATGTTTAAATGAGAGGCTATGTGTTTTTAATTTTCTTTCACATGTGTAATTGTCACTCCAGAGTTGAGGGATGTAGCTTCCTTGATATTATTGATTATTATGGATTAGGCTAACTGCTCATTTCAATGGAGCTGCTGTCTGACAAAAAAACAAGTATAATTCCTTTCCAAAAAAAAAGATGAGAAGTTCCTGCCCTTTATCCTCCAAGGACCAGGCAGAGAGGAGAGACTTCTCAGTATAAGCACCAGATTTATGGGCTCCCAGGGCAAAACCTTGCTCTGGGCTCCTCGTGGTGCCCCTACTGACCTCTTGATTGCAAATTGGGCTGTACAACTGCCACCAGTATTGATGGTTCAGTGGATGGCCCACCCACATGGGCAATCAGGCAATTCCCAATGAGTCCGACCCCTGAAATCACCCTGCTTTTTTGGTACTATAGCTGGAGAAAATGTAGCATGGGAACAAGTTTCCTAATCTTATAGCATAAGCACCCCTAGCTCAATTGCTTATCTCTAGGACACTATAAATATAACTATTACAAGGAACTGGGCTGCTTGAGATCCTAACCTGGAGTTAGACCGGCACAGTTAGGCCAACAAAGTTTGGCCGGCACAAGGGACATCATAAGGTATGTTTGGACCAGAGTCAGAGAGGCCAGCACGTAGACGTGTGCCATCCTCCCTGAACTCTGAGAGTGGTCCGAACACGTTTTACGGTGGTCTTTGTGCCAGCCAAACGTGGCTGGCCTAGCTCAATATGCAACATATCACAGGCATATATAATAAAACTAGTCAAATGTCTCTTCTCCTGTTAAAGGGGCAAATAAGCACCTTTTAAAGGAAAAGTTCTCTAATATTTAGCATGGGACGAGCCAGTAGTATAGCTACAGTACGTATGGCACAATACGTATGGCAGGAGCCACAACATGCCGTTTAACTCGCCCCCTCCCACTCATTATCAGAGCCATTCTGGGAAGTGACAATCGTTCCTGGGGCAACACTGAGTGAAAGGAAGACCAGGAAGAGACTGCTGGCTACTCGGAAGGCTGCCTTCATCCCTGAAAACGCAACAGTTTCGCTGTGCTACAGTAGGTGCAGTTATTTTGGGCTTTTTCCTTCACTTTCCCTACATTTTTAAAGGTGTCCTTGGTATGTGTGGATCTGTGGATAATTGAAACCATGGATACTGGATCCATGGATATAATACTGCAGCTGCCTGTAAATGACAATCCACTTGTTGAAATTGATTGCCCTTTTTTGTTTTTAGCTAGCTTGCCTGGTTTGAATCTGCCTGTTGTCGAAAGAGTTATCCGTATGAGTTGTACAGTATGTATGAGTTGTCAAAAGAGTTATCTGTATGCTCCTCTATTTCTGGCTGTCTCTGTTCTACACAGGAAGCATTTTGAGTATTTGGTGCCACATCTGACCTGGTTTAACTGAAACAATCAATCTGATTTCAAAATAAGCAGAAAGCTTCTTCTCTCTCTCTTCCTCCCCATTAATAAAGCATTATTACAGTATTGAAAATCATGATTCTAAGCTGGCAACTGTGATCTATTACCACTAATTTTTATATGACAATAAAGTATGACCTAGTTTATAAGTCTAGACATTTCAATGAGGATTTAAATTTTCAATAATCCTCAAATGAACAATGATCGATCTTAATCAAGGAGATTAATAAGGTATAATTGTAATGTTCAAATTTGTAAGTGTCCAAACTTTTCTTAAAGTGGATCTAGGTTGTGGATCTAGAATATTTTATGCAACTACACATTTATCAGATCCCTGTAAATATTTTAAAACGGGGAGAGTAGAATAGACAAGGGAATGAACATGGAGATTGCTGCATATAAATCCGTAACTACATGAAAATAATATTTGGATGATTTTGCTAAATCGCAGACCACCTTTTCTTAATTCTAGTTTGAGACAGAGGAAATTAAATAAGAAACTTCAATCAAGGATGAAAAAAATCCTCAGAAATAATATGAATCATGTCTGTGATAAAAGCACTATTGCTTTGGAATGGAATTATGATTGGGATTCAATTTTAGCTTATTTAAATATGCCTCTGTATACATTAGCATTAGGACAAAGCAGATCCGGACTGTTTTACAGCATGCCCTCTGGAAGGTCTGGATAGGAACCAATAATATACTGCAGTGCATGGCAAATGAGATTTATCACACAAGTGTATCTGTCCAGGTGTATCAATAACTTCAGACATTGTACGGCTGTAAATTCCAACATTATGTGATGGAGAGAAAAGGTTTGTGACAATGTTAGGAACTGAGATCAATATAATCAGCTAATGCAGAATGTCCTGGAAAGGTCCTGCATGAAGCCATTTCTAGCAGATTTTGTGCCCCAGCAGTAGAGGAGTATCTGCTGTGGATATTTACCATCTTCTTCAACAGTAAGCTGCTCTTCCTGTGCATTCTCAATCCCAGTTTTGATCCTCCTGGACTCCACATGTTCCTGGGGTGTGTTGTATTTCCGCAGACTTTTTCCTACTTCTTTTTGGCATGCTGCTTCTGGCCCTATATAACCTACAATTTCCTTTCCTATCTGCACCTTGTTACTCATTCTTTACTTTCTCATGAGTTTCCAACATTCTCTCCCTATGCTCCTAATCCTCATGTCATTTATTTAGCAGCTGACAAAAAACACTGACATGCAACCTTCTTCTCATATATTTGAACTCCTTCCTTTGAAAGTTTCTCCCCCAGAAGCATCTTGGGCTACTGCTTCTTTGGTTTCGGCAGTGATTCTTCTTGGACATCCATAACACAGTCCAGTATACAACACTAGGCACAGGTTCTACAGATGGAATTAACTTGACTGTGCAGACTGAACAGTAGCATGGGTAGAATTTCATTATCCAAAAGGTCAAGGCAAACTGCAGAAAGAAATTCTGCATGGAAGAAACCATTTCAAAGTGGAATTTGGAGTGGTGACCACACTGGGAAATAAAAGTCAAGACAAGATACATTAAACCTGGGCCCTGGTTGGATACCACTTTTGCTCTGACAATGCAAGTCTAGTTGAGATGCCAATGCAAACACAAGTTGAAAGGAATAGGCTGTGAGAGTTCATCTTTGGACCTTAAGTTTTAAATTCACAAAGCTACAACTGAGACATTCAGACAAAATAAAAATGCAAATATTGCCTAGGAATAATTTTTAGTCTGTGACAAGATCTAACATTGTTTTTCTTTATTTTTTAAATCTTTAATTTTTTAAAAAAGGAGAGTGTTCTGTCCTCCTAATTCTGCCTGAACCTAGTAGCATGGTTAGTGTACTAAATAAGAGAAACTGAAAGATGCTTCAGTGAAAGCCTATGTGTGTCTACTCAGAAGTAAGTCCATTGTGTTCAATAAGGCTTACTTACAGGAAAAGGTGTATATGCTTGCAGCCTTATAAGACTACAGGAATACTTTGGTGCTCAGATAATAATGTGGAATAGTTACTATTTCAAAGCACTGACTTTTAACATAGCATGCATTGACATAGGCTTAAGTGACAGCCTGCCACTTTTTTTCTTAAAACAGGAGATGTTCAACACAGTCCTAAACATGGTTACTCAGATGTAAGTCCCATTGAGCTTGACGGCCTTGCTCCCTAGTAAGAGTGCTTAGAGTTGCTGCCTTAGGTTTTTTTAATATAAACAAAATATCTCATGGCCTAATCCTATCAATTTTCCGGCACCGATACAACCTTTTCAATGGGGCATACGCTGCATCCTGTGGTGGGGAGACAGTCATAGAGGCCTCCTTGAGGTAAGTGAACATTGCAGCTTCACTGGTGCAGGGACGTTAGATAGGATTGGGTCTGCATTGTTCCTATCATTCTTTTGCCTACCACTGAGCAAGATAACATAAATTTATTGCAATATTTATTGTTACTTGAATTAATTGAAAATTAACAACTAAAGCTTGGCGTTAAGAAAAAATAAGAAATATACAAATATATATTGAAACATATGGACTTATCCATGGAAAACACCCATTCAGAGAGATATCAGGATTTTTGTTGCACCAAATTCATAGGACCATTAGAAAGAAACAATGGGATTGCGAAATATGAGGGTGCTCCTCCCCTTGATGCATTGTCACCATTTATTGCGTTACCTTTGTTTACAAACTTGTCTAGTTGTGAATGTAAAATACCCTTTGTCAACGCTATTTGGGGACAAAGATCGCAGTGCCCCATGGCAGGAAAAACAATTAAAATTGTACCTCTTTCTTAGCCATGGCAGGGGTGTAGAAATGTTTTAAATAAAAAGCTAAAATAATTGGGGTCAATGTCACAGGTTGCGGAATAGGAAACAGCGGCAGTAACTCTGATGCAGAGTGTTATTTTGGAATTGACTGACAGAACATGTCTGCATGAAGGGTCTCCTGAACAGTGTGTGCTCCTGCCCCTGTCACTGAAGGACAGCTCCAGTCAATGTGTGAAGCCATCAGCAAGAGGCCTGCTGGTAGGTGGCTTCGGCTTGGCATATAGATGTTTATGGAAAATGGAAAACTAGATCTAGCAGTTGGCTGTGACTGACAGTGCCAACCAGTCAAGCATCTGCTTGATGAAATCACTGATATTCACACACACACACACACACACACACACACACACACACACACACACACTTCCACAACTGTAAGTACTGAGACTTGTTTGCACTATCAAAAATTATACATGTCTTATTTTCAGAATGCTCAGAAAGAAAAGGAAAATAACAACACATTGAGAACCATAAAGCCACTGCTTTTCTACAGGACTTTAAAAACCAAGTCAAATAATTTTGAGCCCCCATGTTAAAATGGCAGTATCGTTCACCCTGGGGCATACTGAAGCACTCACTGGGGGACTGGGGGATACCTGCCTGGCACAGAGACTGCGATACCTGACTGATACCTGCCTGGCACAGAGACTGTGGTTGGAGACTTGGACAGAGCTCTATTACCCAATTTTTGCATGCTTGATAAAGTCCTCCCACTCACCTTGAGCCTCTTACTGTAGTTTGCAGGGTCCCATCTGGTCTCCCAACCCGGGCATAAGTGGTGATGATGCAATCAGGCCTTTGCACTGTCGCATCATTGCCACTTCCTCTGGGTATGGGGTATTGAGACAGAGGTAAGTTTGGGAAGCACAGGATTAGAGACTCCACGTTTAACATCTCCACACCAGTGGCATTCCTGAGTGCTATGTAAAGTGAACCTGAGCTGCTCTGTAAAGTGGCGCTTAGCCTCCAGAGCCAAAGCATCCAAACCAGGTTTCCCAGCCGCGAATGGCTCTGGAGGCAAGGGGGAGGGGGCATGTTACACAGGTGCCCAGGCTCCTGCAAAACTTAATGCTTTCACCCCCTATAGGAACACCACTGCTCCACACAGCCAAAAGCTTACAAGGCTCACTATCAGCTCAGGGAAATGGCCTGGCCATCTACCTCCCCCAAATGGGTGTGACATCCTGGCTCCAGGCGTCACCCAACCAGAGACTGTCCCAGCCAACTCCAAAGAGTGGAGGCAGCTGGCCAGCAGTGACCCACTGAGCCTTGGGTAGGTCTTTGCTTAAAACAGCCAGGGGGCTAAGCCAGCCAGCTTCCCAACCTGGACAAGTGTTGTCAGAGTGGTTCTGGCTCATCCCCTGATCTTGCTTACCTCTGTTAAGGTGTAAAGGGGTAAAATGGGAAGTTAGAGTAAAATAGTGAGATGGATAGTCCCATAACCCTGGGAAGGAGGGAAAGGATTAAAGAGATGAAGTAAGAAACTTGAAGCTGTCAGCGCTGTAATTGTATTAGTAAAAGGAGAAAGACCTTGAAAGCAGATAGCACCAAGGTGCAGCTGGAAGCACTAAGTTGATGGGAATACTCTTGAGGAAGAAATAACATCATATGCACCTGGAGAAGGATTACTGATTGCCCCCTTCACGTGGCTGAAGAAGGGTTGGTGAGGTTCAAAGGGATACAATGAAATGATTGGTGGAGAGCCCTTGAAGGTTTTGATAGAGAGTTCTTATAAAAGAAAGGGTTTTCTCCTTTGGAAGCCAAGCTGTTTGTATTCTGGATTGGGAGGCTGCTGTTTTAACAAACTGATCAAGGACTGTGGAAGCCCTGCTGCCTCAACCAGGGTAGTGAGAACCTTAGCTAAGTTGGAATGGTTTTGTTTTATTTAATGTATGTGTGTGTGTTTTTATAACCAGGATTGAATAAGGTCTCACCTTTTGGTGAGAAGGATTTCCTTTGTAAAGGTCTGAATAAAATGTAATTCTTGCCAAATTGTTAATTGTAATCATTTCATGGGAAGTAGCATGTTGACCCTTATTTGAGAGAGATACCCAGACCAAGATTGGTGAGCGTGATAACTGAGGTATAGTCTTGAGAGAAGTTGAGCCTGTACAGTGGAGTCCGGGAGAGACTAGCTGTCCCTGTGGAGAGGGCTTAAGGCTCAGAAATTTGGAATATACCAGGTGTCCCCACCAACAAGGTCACAACCTCAACATGTATGCCAGCCCCCATCCTGGCTACCCAGCCAGCACGTCACTTACCACAGAGGGGAGTTAGCCTAGTGCTTAACCCCCACCCTCACGGAAGCCCAAAAGGCACCCTGCTGCAGGTCCCAAGTTGTGGACAGAGGCATCCCTTACCCTCCTGAAGAAGGACAGGATGGTAAAAACAATACTAGGATGGGAGATGGAAGCCCCACCACCCTGTGCCATAACCTGTATCATGTTGGCGGTGATCTTATGCCTGGAGATGTCCGTCGCAATGGGGATGACAACTGTCTGCCCTCTGTCCCTCTGGTATATTGTCATAGTCTGTTTCACTCCCCTGGTCAATTGTTCTTCCCACTCTCCAATACGTCCTGATATGGAGAATTGGGTCTAGCTTTCATTCCTGTCCACTCTCGGTGTTCCTGTTAATGTTTAATTTGTTGTTGTGTTAATACGTTGTTTTAATGTGTTTTACTTACTATGTTTTACTTATTATGGTTCCATTGTATTTTGTTTTGTTCTCTGTAAGCCGCTTGGAGCATTTGCTTCAGCATAGGAAAGGCGGGGTATAAATTCTTCAAATAAATAAGTAAATAATAAACTTCACGCAGCATGTCAGACCGCAAGATAATAATCCCGGGTAGCCACAACGGAATGAGGGCAACCCCTATGACAAGCCTGGGAAACACCCAGAGCCCCATGGAGGGGGAGCGTGTTGCCCCCCTGCACTCCACCAGCCCCTCCAACACCCACCCCCCTGCGCCTGGCACCTGGCACCAAACATTGCACTTCATGACATTTTTCCTCACAATCTTCCTATTCATTTTGCTGTAAGAGCATTAATGCATTTTCAGGGCTTCTACACACAAGCGAAAACCTTGAAACCTCTCCAGGTGAGTCAGGAGGTGTACTCTGTTAATCAATTCAGTCAGAAGCTTTCAAGTATGCACACAAATCCTTTCAGGCAGTTTGCATTGCCCAATGCCAGTTCCACCGCCTGGAGGGGAGGGCTGTTCTTGGACTAAATGTGAGTGACCCTCTACTGAAGTCAAAGATGCAATGATAAATAGCAGTCTTTGTGCTGCACAGGGGCATGTGATGAATCATACAGATATTACTAAAAGCCTTCAGCACTTTCTCTCTCTCTCTCCCTCTCCTACCATTCCTAGTGTCTGTGCAATGCCAGAAATGTGGGGATGAATGGAAAAACCTAATCACCTGAAATGCTTTTTGAAATGTGCTAGCAAGATGGATCTAGATGGATTTTACGTCAGAGATCATATTTATCCATTCCTTTGTGACTTGGTGGTATTACCAATCAGGTGACCTATTAATGCCGCTAGGAGAAATGGTTGAGATGGGGGGAGGTACAGTGGGGTTACTACACAGAAAATGAATTTAGCTTATTTTTCTACTTCCCACTCTGTTCCAGGTAGCTTATTTCTTTGGTTCTCTGATTTCCTACTGCACCCAGAAAAACCCTGGGAAGAGTGCAATTAAAGACTTTCTGAATCAGTGGTTATTGCTTAAAAAGAAAAGCTCTCCAAAGTTGGAGCAGAGACAATATTTCCCATCCCTTTTTGTTTTCACAAACCTGCTTTAACCATAGCTGTATTATAATAAGTCATCTCACTTAAGGGCCAGCTTATAAATTTGTTTCCAGCATCTTTATGGTCCTTGAAAAAGCTGAGATGAATTGAGCACTGTGGGGCAGACTTAACTGGCTGAAACACTTTTTAAAATGTGATGTGGTATGATTTAATCAGACTGTGGCACTAATGGAGTTAAGCACTCTGTCCACTAGGAAACAATATGATCTTTCATGGAGTTCTGTTTATGACCCTGTTGCAGATGGTCTTTTGCCACTTTTGTATTGCAACCTATTGCTTAAGGTAATAATAATAATAATAATAATAATAATAATAATAGAGGCATAGCTAGAGGGGGATCACAGCACTACATTTTGCAAGCAGCCACTTCCCCTCCTCTTCTAAGCCATTCTTAGTCAGCATAGCCTCTATTTTTCCCTAGCCATTGGGAATGACTCTAAAGCAGACGGGGAGCGACTGCTTGCAAAATGTAGTGATCCCCTCTAGGTACACCTCTGACAATGACAACAACAATATTCACAACAACAACAGTAGTGCAGCACTGCAGAGCGCATTTTCAGGACCTTAAGTTGGTCTATATAAAGTGTATTATTCCAAAAATAAATGAAATGCTAAATGAACATTCCAAAATATCTGATTGCAAATGGACGTATTCTTTTTTTTCTGCA
Source organism: Lerista edwardsae (assembly GCA_029204185.1). Classification (NCBI taxonomy): domain Eukaryota; kingdom Metazoa; phylum Chordata; class Lepidosauria; order Squamata; family Scincidae; genus Lerista; species Lerista edwardsae. The sequence goes on from JAJKFI010000003.1 coordinate 17,587,213, forward strand.
ACAGCAGCATGCCCATGCAGGCTTCCACATTTTAGCCTGTGCATAGTCTCATTTTCTATTAAATCAGCATTTAACTTGGACAAATTACAGTGCTTGAGCAGTGCTAATGCATGACACTTTAGGAATTCGCTGGCCCTACTTCACATTTTGCACAGAAGAAATAGCCTGTATTTTCCTAGAATGGAAATCACCAAGATGGAATCCATGACTGTATCTTTACCAAGATTGCCCTCATCCTAATCTTCATATCCATCCCACCACATGCTTTAACAAGGTCATTCTGAGCTCCTGGGAGGAAAAGGGTACACAATAATACACTGATTTGTATCCAAAAAGCTGCTTGGGTATGCCCAGTGGAATCTTTGACATCTTCCTTTTCAGGGATTGATCCTCATGGTATACCACAAACTATTCTTCATATTTTCCTCAAAGTTTGGAAAGCAGTTCCTGATTTGGCATGAGGAAAAGGAAGAAATCAAAGATTTTACTGAGTATGTCCAAGCAGGTTTTTTTTTTTAATTATTCAGGCCAAGTAATAATTAATCAGTGGCTTTCCTAGAGGGAAGAGCAAAACGCTAAGTTTTGCAGGCGCTTGCCTCCAGAGCCATTTGCTGCTCAGAGAGCTGGCTCAGTGGCTTTGCTCTCCAAGCTGCGAATGGCTCTGAAAGTGAGGGGGAACGTGAGAGGGAGTTCAATGGGATTTATTCCTAAACATGTATAGGAACTTTAATCCAAGTAGTCGAGCTGAGGGAAAAAAATTACGCAAATAGCTGTGTATGGATCCGACAGAGAACTCATGTTCAAATTTCCCCAAAATTTTCAGGCTCATGAAACAATCTCAAGTGAGAGGATGCATATGCATAGTGAGTCTCTGTTCCAGGGCCAGATGTAATGATTGCCGCCCCCTGAGCTGCCCCCGCCATGCCCCTCTCATCTATAAATGCTCCATTTTGGAGCAATCCAGGTGTAGGGGCGGAGAGGTGAAACACGGCTCGCCGCTGACAATGCCACATGCCTCCGTGCCACTCCCCCCACTGGTGCGCCACCCGGGGGCACTTGACCCCCCCCAAACAAACAATGGATCACCGCTGCAGTCTGCTAAGAACTTCAGATTTCAGTCTGCTAAGAACTGAAATCAAATTTATAGTGTAAGGGCCAAATCCTATCCAAGTTTCCAGCCCTGATGTAGCCATCCCAACGGGGTATGTGCTGCATTCTATGGTGGTGGGGTAGTCATGGGAGGCCTCCTGAAGGTAAGGGAACGTTTGTTCCCTTACCATGTTGCTGCATCGTGGCTGCATTGGTGCTAGCAAGTTGGATAGAATTGGGCCCTAAGTCTGTAAGTGTCTATTTTAGTGTGCATAAAACTGCAGCCTTGAAATATTTTTCAAATAACTAAAACTGAGATCGCTCTTCTTGTCCTTACTCAACTTCTGAATTAGATTAATGCAGCTGGTATAAAAAATATTTGTGTAATTCCTGATACAGTGCTGGGTCTTTATTCCTTTGAAATGTAAGCGTAAGTTACAATCTTAGGAAATCCTCTTTCCTGAACAAGTACATAATCAATTGCTTTGGGGCCCAGAAGGGCTGCTTACCTGTAATTTCAGGGAGTTGCTCAGCAAAATACACAAGCAGTGCTCTCCTTTGCTTTTCTCTTCCTCCTCCTCAGCTTGGCTACGCAGGTGTTCAGAGGGGCTTACTCTGAGTTGTACTCATCACATTGCATTGTTTGCCATGGAACCCAGAGGGGAAAGGATGAGCACCCAGTAATGAAACCACCAGTAGCATAGCTAGAAGGGGTGGCAAAATGGTGAGCACTGCAAGTGTCGTAACACACCGTGTTGATCATAAGGATAGTTCAGGCTGCAGCATTTCTGTTCCAGGCAGTGACAGCCATGTGCAGGAGACGCTGTATTGTTCGGCATACAACTGTGTGTTGCTGTTGCTGCCTGGAATGCCTCCAGCGATGAGTGGAAGGAGCCATTTACTGTATATAGCATAATGCAACTGCTGCAGTACTTACCATTTTGCCATCCCCTCTGAGTATGCTACACAAAGTGTCAGCAGAGATGCAGGCCTGGTATTTGGGGGGGGGCAAGAAGGCTCTGCTCAGGGCCAGATCCAAAGAGTGCTGCCCCCTGAACCAGATCCCTGCCCCCTGTGTGGCCCCCACCATACCAGGCTCCATTTTTTGAGCCATTTGAGAGCAAAGGTGGGCAGGAAGGCCAAACTCTGTGCCAGCAGCTTGCCTCTGCAAAAAGTGAGCCGCCTCATTGCTGTCCCCCGCCCCTGCTCACCAGTGCGGTGCTCTGGGAATTTGCCTCCTTCAACAACAGTAGGAGCACCACTGATGTCTACCTCCCTGTGTGAGGCCTGCAGTTGCACTGCTGCTTTACAAGAAGAGACACTGGAGCTGCAGGCTCCACAAAAGGAGGATGAAGATAGTGAGGGGGCTGGACGGCTGCAGTCTTCCACCGGGAATCCTGCTGGAAGCCAGTCCCAGCATTCTCTTGGTCCGCCATTCTCTCTCCTCTCACACTGCAGCAGTGCTGCAGGCTCTGCATGAGGATGAAGAATACAAAAGAGGGCAAGTTCAATGGGTGATGGTGGTGGGGTGCATGCTGGTGGAGATGCTGGCCTTGATCCACCCCTGTGCATTCAGCAGAGTTTCTTTTGACACTTTTAAAACAAGTTTTATTAGGTGTTCCAAAAAGCAAATATGACCCCCACCTTTCCCCTAACAATGTGGATAGGCTTTGGATTTTCTTGCTTGTAGTTGGGAGGGCTGCGAGATTGGTTTAGGCAGTCTGGCTGTGGACCTATTTGTCAGGCACAATATTCTGTCCTTTGTAAGGGGAGGGGGCCATCTTGCCTGCAGGCAGGGAAAGGACTTGGGCTGGCCGTAACTGGATCTAAGGTTATGAGTAAACCAGACACAATACGAGTGTCCAGTACTATATGGGAATGTATTGACAATAAGGCTCCATGTGATCAGGAACTATGCTGGCTCCTGTATCTGTCAGAATAATAGATCCATTGACTGCATTTCGTTCCCCTGGTTTGAGGACAAAAGCAAATTTAAGTCTTCATAGAATTACAAATGGCAGTGAAACAGCTGTTCAGTCTCATAATAAACTTTAATATGGTTTCTATAAAACCCAATTGTGATGCTTAATAAGTGCCTTTATTGGTAAATTCTAATTAATTTGAGGTAGAGGAAGGAAATGGATGTCAAACTTTAAAGGATTGACTTCCTTCTCGTTCTACTTCTCATCTGAATATAACCTAATGAGCCAAATTTAGTTCGATAATTCGCTTGGCCGTTCGTCTCCTGTGGTTAAGCAACAACAGATTTTCATTTTGGAGCCCTTATATATGTGCTGTAGCATGGAGAAAGCTATTGATTTAGTCAATAACCATTTATTCACATCTAAACCAAGCATAATTAGATGGACACAAGATAAAGTGTAATATAGACATTATCTGGTTATCCGTAGGAAGAGCTGAGAATGTGAAAAGAAGCTGTTCCTTTTTTTTCCTGGCATAAATCTGCCATGCCATTTACTTCCTCTCCAACATCTGATGTCAGCTATGCTAGGAAAAAGTACAAGACCAGAAGAGAGCATTGACTTGTATATTCCAGTATAATCAGCTTCTTGAGAACTGGGACCTCTCTCGAATCCCAACTGACATTATGGGACCCTCATTCCAGTGTCCATTATAAAAGAGTGGTGGTGAACAGCTACAAATCCGCTTCTTTTCCTATATGATGGTGGACAATCTGTTTCTGGTGAGTGATTCTACCCCCTTCTTTCCAGGCCAAATAGAAGTAGAAGAATGAGGCGCAATCCTAACCTAGAGTTAGGCCTGCACAGTTAGGACAGCAAGTTTGGTGGGCACAAGGGCTACTGTAAAGCACGTTTGGACCACACTCAGAGTTAGGGAGGATGGCACATGCCTATGTGCTGGCCTCTCTGACTCCGAAAGTGGTCCAAACAGACTTTATGGTATTCCTTGTACCAGCCAAACTTTGCTGGCCTAACTGTGCCAGCCTAACTTCAGGTTAGGATTGTGCCCTGAAATAGAGAGTGCAATGAAATAACTGTATTCTATCTGTGTTTTATTACTTTCTGTGGGGTTTTGACTGTTTTCCTGTGGAATTCTGTGTGTATCTCATTAAGGTATTTTCCTTTCTTGACCTGCCTGTTGCTAGCAAAACTTCAGAGATCCTCTGCTTCGTTTGCACAGCTTTTTCTGTTGAAAGCCAGGAATGTCTCAGACTGCATTCTGAGAATGCAGACTGCATGTTCTCCAGGCAGGGAAAAAGTAGAGATCAAGTTCAGAGCGTGGACAAGAGATCAGGCAGCAGGTACTCCTCCAATCAGAGGGCAGGATGATGTCATTCCAGCAGAATGATAACTCCTAAGTGGTCAGAAGCTTCTTCCTCCGGCTCCAAGCAGGGGAGCCCAGCACCTCCACTCACTGTGACTGCGAATGGGATGAACTGGTGCTTCCATCATCCAGGTATCATCAGTTAAGGACTGTTTATGGGTTCTAAATGGTTAAGGCAAACCATGACTCTAGTGACTGAGTAGATGAGCCGTTCTAAAGGGATGGTAGAGCTGTGCTGATAATTGTTCCTCCTTTTAAGAGTGATACTATCTAGATCTGATGTTGCATGTTTATCAGCTGACACCTTATTGATGCAGTAGCAAAAATTGATTCTTGCCTCTTATTGTGGAATCTTTAGCTGGGATAAGGAAGAAAAATGGGCATTTTAAAGTGTGTTCCTCTGTAAGGAACAGTTTGGTTCTCCATCTGACTTGTAGTACATTATTCTTCAGTCCTGCAAAGGTTTCTGAGGCACCTTTGTGAACACAGAGAAGGCATTTCACTCTATGATAGATACTGACTTGAATTGACTATGCACAGCACTTTACCAAAAATCATCTTAAGTGGGATGCATCAAGTATGCTTACTTATGAGAGGCCTGGAAGAATCAGCTTACTGGTGGGTGACTCCAGACCCTTGGGCTGGGGGACAAGAGAGAGGAATCCACCCTTGGGGCGGGGGACAAGACAGAGGAATTCAAGGAAAAGCACTAGTTAGTATGCAGTTAGTAGACAGGCAGGCAGACCAGTAATATCTGGAAGTGATTCTAACAGTGATAACCACTTACAGCCCAACCCTCAGGTGCCAGGCTCCCATAGGAGGAGTAATGTCGAAAAGGGCATCACTGCTTTCAGCTATTGGAGTATCCTTAGGAGAAGGATTTCCCTGCAGAAACCTGCCGGCCCTGCAATGGGGCTACTGTAGTCTCTGCCTGCTATTTTGCAGACAGAGACTGAAGCAGCCTTGTTGGACTTGCAAGCCCGACACGGAGGGCTGGGGATGCAGTGGTTACTGCTGCCTCCTGTCCCAACCTGTCCCAGGTCTGCTTCCTCCTCCCCTTGCCCAATCCTGCTCTCCCCACACCCACAAAAACCGCACCGCTGGTCCACAGTAACACTTACTATGGTTTGGCAATACAGCATCAGCACCACAGCACCTGGCCCAGCACCTGCACTCCCTCCTCACTGAGTGGCACAAGCATGCTTTATGGCACGTTTACAACACCTGGGACTAGCGGTATGCTCGTACCGCTGGTTATGGAGCCCTCAGGACCAGGCTCTTAGTCGACCTGTTGCTCAGGACACAGCTGAAAGATAGCACTGAAGAATTTGCAGGTAGTCAAAGATCAGCGGAAGTCAGGTTGAGAAAAGAGTGAGGGATCCACTCATACGATTAAATTATTATTATTATTATTATTACTATTATTATTACTATTATTATTATTATTAATTTGATTTTTACCCCGCCTTTTTGCCCGAAGGCACTCAAGGCGGCATTACAGTATAAAAAATACAATATAAAATTAACATTAAAAAACAATTAAAAACAATATTAAAAACAATACAATTAACAAAAATTAAAAACAGACTCAATTTAAAAAACAACACGCCCAATGGATCATAAAATCAACTATAAAAATACACAAACCAGCCAGCCTGGTTTGTAGGCTGGTTTGTGTACGTTATATTTAACGTATGCAAATATTTGTAGCATACAATGGTGGGAGAAATTAGCAGCTTCCAGATCAGAAGCCTTCCAATTCAGAGATTTTCTTTTCCACTCTATAATATACCTTTGCCAGCGTGACCTATGCATTTGTCAGTCTAATGAATCAGTGTATACCGGTGGAGATATTCTTATGGTCCAGGGTCTTAGGACATTATTCTGTACTGCTCCCAAGATGACTGGAGTTTTCACCTGACAGCTTGTTCTTTTTTGAAACTTGTATTCAATGTGAACATAAGAACATAAGAATATAAGAAGAGCCCTGCTGGATCAGACCAAAGGCCCATCTAGTCCAGCTTCCTGTATCTCACAGCAGCCCACCAGGTGCCCCAGGGAGGCATGAGACAACAAGATGCTTGCAGCCTGTTGCCACTCCCTTGCACCCGGTACCGGTAGCCCTCCACCTTTGTAAGGAGGTTGCACAATCCATCATTGCCTATAGCCCACGATGGACCTTTCCTCCAGAAATCTGTCCAATCCCCTCTTAAAGGCATCAAGACCAGATGCCATCACCACCTCCTGTGGCAAAGAGTTCCACAGATTAACTACCCGCTGGGTAAAAAAATACTTCCTTTTATCTGTTTTAACTCTCCCAACCCTCAGTTTTAGCAGATGTCCCCTGGTTCTGGTGTTTTGAGAGAGGGAAAAGAACATCCCTTTATCGACTCTATCCCTGCCATGCATAATTTTGTATGTCTCAATAATGTCCCCCCTCAGGTGCCTTTTTTCTAGGCTGAAGGAGCCCCAAACGCTGCAGTCTTTCTTCATAAGGGAGATGCCCCAGCCCCGTAATCATTTTTGTCGCTCTCTTCTGCACCTTTTCCAGCTCCACTATGTCCTTTTTGAGAAGAATGTGCCTCACTTCTTCCTAATAATAAACAAAGTGTGTCCTCTGTTTTCTTCTCAAGGGGAGGACACACTGCTGTGGAACCAGATTATTATTGTGTGAATGACTCAGAAGCACTTACTCCGTTGATAATGTTTCCCCTGATGTTGTATACTTGATATGAGGTGACTTTTACCTTTGCACGGCAAAGCTTGAAAGTTACTCTGTCAAAACATTTTTGAAAACCAGCTCTCAAGCTGGCATTAGTTGTGGAAGATGCACCTGGGGTGGTGATACACGGAACTTGAGTGCCTGAGGTGGGGATGCCATGGAAATCTGCCATGTTCAATGTTCAGTGTGGTATTATTGTTCCACATGTACAATTTTTCCAAGCCTCCCTTCTGTCTTATTCTGTTCAATTTACTATCCATCTTCTGCAGGCTAAAGCAGGAAGGGAGAAAAATAGAGGTTGAGTGTTCAGCCAAGTAGGGAGGTCTGTCAGCACTGCGCTTCTCTTCATGGATGCATATTCGGACAGACACTCTGATATGCATTCAGATGCACATCCCTATCCACAAGTCACACATAACGAGGCATGACTCAAGTCGGTTTGGGATATAGATGGACAAAGCCTAACATGCAGCATAAGCAAGCGATACAAGGCTGCTTTGAACTCCTAGTCGTCACTCTCCAGGATAATCTGTGCAGATGTGCTTGCAGATGTGCTCTCCAGGACAACCCATGCATATGTGCTTTTCTCGTTTTCCATTCTTCATTTGGTAATGTGTTCACATATTAAAGCCAAGCATTAAAGCAAGCAGCAACGCAGAATGGACAAAGTAGCATGGCACAACCAGCAATATTATGCATGCGTTTGTGAGCACAAAACATTAACTTATGTGCACTGACTCACTCACATAATGCACATCAGTTTGCATAACTGCTTTTCTCAAGAGAAAAACAAAGGCCAAAGAAAGTTGTGAAAAGGGGGATTCAAAACACTCTACAAACTTTCCATATGAGAGGATGAAAAGCAGAAACTTCCCTGTGAATAGTGTACAGGTTTCACACATGCTCAGACTGATGTTTTTTCCATCCCGGTTTTTGGGTCTTATATGAAAATGTGTATATGTGCAGCAAAGTATGTGGCCTTGTTTGTTCTGACCAATGCAATATGCAGTTTGTGTGTGTGTGTGTGTGTGTGTTTGTAATATCCACTTCCTGCTTCCACTGTATAAGAGCTTTGCTCTGTAGTTTATTATCAATGCCCCAAATCAGATGAAGTGATAAGAAATCTGTGATTGACTCTCCTCTGGGTTTTTAAAATGGCAAATGCAGCTGTGGGGCTTGGACAGTTCCAACTGTGATAAAGACACTTAACTGGGGAAGGGCTGCAATTCTAATTACAGAAGCATTTTCCTAATAGAAATAACTAACCTAAACTGCTATTTGACTTACAGGGCAAAAGATATAGTTACTGTGTATTACCAGGCATTGCTCTGTGTATTGCTCTGTATATTGCAATTGTGTATTGCAATACTGTGTATTGCTCTGAGATATGTGTGGAATGTGCACATAGCAGAATTGAAGACAATTGCAAGAACTGAGATGTAATGGCTTGTGGCACACTTCAGTTACTAAAGATAAGAGAGAGAGAGAGAGAGAGAGAGAGAGAGAGAGAGAGAGAGAGAGAGAGAGAGAGAGAGAGAGA